>CM062810.1:671169110-672369110 GCA_031772625.1 Pinus tabuliformis | reverse complement strand
CTTTGAAAAATTAGCATGCCCTCATGCGATGCTAGAAAACAAATAGAGGTGGGAGCTACCGACTGTTGAATTCTATGCTTGGTGTAAAACAACATGGAATAAGGGAGGTGGTGAGAGTGAATAAGAATAGCAATGGAGGATAAAGAATAGGAATGGCGTGGTGATAAGAAAGAAATGAAGGAACAATCCCCCATACTCGGAAATGATATGCTGCTGAAAAATGGGAAGTGGTAGAAATGAAGGATGGTAAATAATGCTCAAAATGGATTTTCATTAGATTCTCCTAAATTTATAATAAATTAGAAAACTATGCAATTTTACCTCAAGTTTTACCTCCAAAAAAAGTGATTGAAGCTGATGTAGGCAGAGTTGGTGCTGAAAGTGATGCAAAAGGTGGAATCCAGGTAAGCACATCATATCTGAAGAATTGTTCACGTTCGCGAGCCTCTACTGTGAAGTGAAATAGTGTGGTCATGCTACGAATAGAATTTTGCTCATACTTGTTGTTCTCCTGTAAACAAAGCACTATTTTGCATACAATGTGCTTGAATCTATAGTGTTAGCGTTGAATAGCAACAGACAAGATGCATGCAAAATTGCAATTAGAAAAACTTATGTAGACATGCAATACTAATATGTTGTCAAATCAACAAGGTATGGCAAAGTGCAGTAATCATATCGCATGCAATCCCATAATGCATACATTCCCCCCTCCAATTAGAAAAAGGGTTCCATAACCATAAAGCATATGAAAGGGGTGGTGCTGACGGTAAGGCAATGGAATGAACAATATATCAGTAAGGGAGGCAGAGTACACTTATCAATGATAGGACGGTGAAAGTTATGGTTATTTTGAGAGCAAAGTGTGTAAAGATAGTTATGAATAAGAGATAGGACGCTTTGGAGTGATGATAGTTTATGCAAAACGAAAAAGGACAACAATATGCTAAAAAGATGCTTTGCTGACGGTATTCTAGTTGAAAATGATGTGATTGATCATAAAACAATTTCTCATGCATAAAGGTTCAAACAGGGAAAAAGTTAAGGAAATAACTTCTCTAATAAAAAGAAAATAAGAAAAAGGGTATTATAATAATAATTGACGATAAGATATAACTTCAATACCATAAGCAGAGCCACTGCTGCCAGCAGGCGTCCATAGCCTCGGCAGGGTTGCTTTTTAACCCATATGAGCCAGGATCCTCAATTTATAAATGGAGAGTTTTAGTGTTGTTCTACAGAAGAGATCAGTGTGCTGGCATGGTAACCAGATAACCACACTGCCATTCACTAGGAGGTAGCAAAAGTGATCAGGCCGGCTCGTGATGAGACCTCCTGTTCCAAGGATAATTTGGCTATCCAATGGATCATAACCCTGGTGTGGTGGCCATAATGGGAATGTCACTTTGTTACAACCTTATGAACATGGTAGGCTGGCTCGTAATGAGACCCCCTATCCTCCATCTGCGAACAAAATTTTGTTATTATTACACATTTTTATGATAAAAAGAGGGAGGCTCAATACTCCTTAAGAGCAGGGATGGCGGAAGAAGTTGAAGATGTCAATAGAAAAAAATATACCCATAATCTCATTTATTACAGACAAAGAAGATTATAACCAGGGATGATGGAACCAACATGGTATTAAGATGATCAATCAATATCATGTTCAACAGAAAACAATGCAGTAAAATAGTATATAAATAATTGTGTCTCTTTTGAAAAAAAATATGTCATCAAGGAGCTGTCCTGTTAAAGATCATAATGTAAATGATAATACTTGCTTCAAAAGAATCCATAATTCTTGTCCTCATAAAAATAGTGTACTTCATGCCATGAAAGAGAATTAGGAAAATGTGGTTGAGATGAACTATGAATAATCCCACAAGAGAAAGGAAAGGGTTGCCCTCAAAAATATTCCCAAAGTGTTGCTCTTTTGAATGAACAGCAAAAACACTCACAAAGCGGTGTTTTGTGTAAGGAACATCAAAGAAAATGCACACCAAAAAAACAAAAATACATACAAAAACGTGAAAAATGCAAATGTCGTTCCTTTTGAAAGAGAAGAATCCATGCAAGCAAAAACTCGAACTGCTGTTCCTTTTGAAAAAGGAATAGCAAAAACTCAAACTGTTGTTCCTTTTGAAAAAGGAACAGCAAAAAACTCAAACTGCTGTTCCTTTTGAAAAATGAACAACAAAAACACACCAAATGCTATTCCTTTTGAAAAAGGAACAACAAAAAACTCAAATTGCTGTTCCTTTTTCAAAAGGAACAGCAAAAAACTCAAACTGTTGTTCATTTTGAAAAAGGAACAGCAAAAACACACCAAATGCTGTTCCTTTTGAAAAAGGAACAGGAAAAAAACTCAAACTGCTGTTCCTTTTGAAAAAGGAACAACAAAAAACTCAAACTGCTGTTCCTTTTGAAAAAGGAACAACAAAAAAACTCAAACTGTTGTTCCTTTTGAAAAAGGAACAGCAAAAACACACCAAATGCTGTTCCTTTTGAAAAAGGAACAGCAAAAACACACCCAACGTGAAAGTGCAGAAGTGCTGTTCCATTTCGAAAAGGAACAGCAGCTGTTCCATTTCGAAAAGGAACAGCAAAATGTAAAAGTGCAAAAAGTGTTGTTCCATTTCGAAAAGGAACAGCAAAATGTGAAAGTGCAAAAAGTGTTGTTCCATTTCAAAAAGGAACAACAAAATGAACTGTGAAAAAGGAACAGCAAAATGAATGGCTGAACCAAAAAGTGCTATTCCTTTAGAAAATAAATAGCAAAACGAAAATGATGTCCCTTTGAAAAAGGAACAGCAGGAACGACAAAAATGCACACAAATGCTGTTCCTTCAGAAAAGGAACAGCAAAATATACAACCATAAAATGCAAGCACGCAAAGAATGAATTAGTTGTTCACTGTATTGAAGCTGAGGATGGGTCACAGTTTGAATGAAGCAACACCTGAAACACAAAATATAAAAGAAATTAGAAAAGAAACAACATTTTATTTAAAAAAAAATATGTAAATTAAGTTACAACAGCTATGATATTATAAAAAAAATGATCTTTTTGAAAAATGTTTTGGCAGCAGTGACAAGACATGAATCTTGAAATTGAAATCAATTCTTCATTTGTTCTATTATGAATCTGTTGGGTAATGATTTGGATAAAATTCCTTTGTTTTATAAAAACTTCTTTGAAAAATCACTCGTCCATAAATTGACTTTCTTTATTTTCCCAGGGCCTGCAAAAAACGAGTATCTACCTGCAATAAAGCATTAAATCATGAAGAAAGAGAGGTGTACGGGTTCCCTTAATCCAAGAATTATGCAAAAAACAACAAGTAGTTATTCTGTATAACAAATCCATAGAGAAAATAACAAAGTAAAATTTATTTGTTACCTGCGGGAGAGCAGTGGTCGACCATACTAACCAGCAGTGTTTTAATCACAACTTCTTTGTTTTTTGTCCAAATTGAGTGATTCCAAAGCCAAATGAGAGCTAAATAAAAGTTTTATCTCCAGTAGAAACAGGTTTTAAAAATTCAATCATATGATATGTCAAATTTGTTTAGAACAACCTGCATAATAGAGTCATTTTCGATTACCCGGCTTAGACCAGCAGTTGATATTTCAAGCATAACTTTTTCGTTTGATGTCGGATTCAAATGATTAAAATTGAAAATGAAAGTAGATTCATTTATTGATCTCCAATAGAAACAGGTTTTGAAGACAAGAAGAATTGATAGGTCAAATACTTTAAGGAACAGCTGGAAAGACATAGTTTTAAGGGTGCTGATTTACGATAGACAGTCAGTATTTTGATCATAACTTCCCCATACGATATCTAAAATGAGTGATTCCAATTGAATTGTAAACTAGATTCATAGGGAAATCTACCATAGAAACAAGTTTTAAAAATTCATTCATTTAGGCCTCCAAAAACGGACTGTCCCAACTCTGTTCCTAAGCTGCCCGCTAGATATCTGATCAATGTTTTGGCTCTAACGTTTTCGTTTCAAATCCAAATTGAGTGATTCAAATTGGATTGGAAAGTAGACATCAAGGTCTACCTAGGATAGAAACAGGTTTTAAAAATATGGTTATTTAGGCCTCCAAAAACTGACTGTCCCAACTCTGTTCCTGAGCTGCCCGCTAGACACCCTATCAATGTTTTGGTTCTAACCTTTTCATTTCAAATCCAAATTGAGTGATTCAAATTGGGTTAGAAAGTAGACATCAAGGGATACCTAGGATAGAATTAGGTTTTAAAAATATTCATTTTTGGTCCCTCAAAACATGACTGTCCCGACTGTTTTTCCAGAAAGTTCATCAAGCCCGCAAGCCAAAAAAAAATGAAATTCAAGCATTTTTTCAAATTGGTGATAAAAATGAAAATGAGTGTTTGTAGAACTTATTATTTCAATTATGATTCATCTACATACACAAATTATAAAAAAATTATCACCGATGTTGATTTGCATAGCATGTTGCAACAAAAACCCTAGTTTTACAAAAGAACAAAATGCACTTATTTATGTCCTTATTTTGTTTTATTTTATTCACTAACCTACTTTGATTGAAGGATGAATATGACTACGTGTATGAGTACTTCCAGTGAAGCCATTTTCGAAATAAGGCTTCATGTATGCACATACCCAACTTTGAAAAATGCATATTAATGAAAATTAGGGTATGAGAAGGTGGCTTCCCTTGAAAAAATGATATCAAAAATTGTTGAAGCATAGAGTGATGTTGCAAACAAATGATGGAGTGAAACCAATCTTCAATGTATCCTTTATTTTCTTGATTTCGCATAGGCATCATATCATGAAGTTCTTGAGCTTTTAAAATAGTTTGTTGATGCATCCTACAAGAAACCTCATTTTCTTCCATAGCTTCTACAATTTTTGCATTTGAAACATTCTGAATCTCATTGTAGGTTTTCTTTAATGGCGCATGTGAGATAGAATGGGTGGGAAGGGTGGGTAAATTTGTCAGTTCAACATTGTAAGCATGTTGTACTGGTTTATTATGGTGAGGGTGTGGAATTAGTTGAGCAGGATAATGTGTATGGAATGGAGCACTTTGATGATGTGGCTGATTGGTTTGTGTGAATGGTTTTGATGGGCAAGCAAGGTGTTGTGAAAGAGCTGGTGGAGAATATGGAGAATGTGCTTGTGCTACAAGATGAGGGAGAGTAGTCATGCCATCATAAGATGAACCATGCCCAACTTGTAAACAAGATAGGTGGTTAAATTGAAATTGACATGGCTGCCCTAACACATTAGTATTCCATAATGGATTATGCAAGTATGACAATGGAGAAGAAGTGTTTTGAACCATACCTGTAGGCCATGATTTCTGTGGTTTTGACCTTGTTACAGCTTCCTTACCTCTTTGATATGCTACTTCCATCCTAGATAAGGAAGAGTGAGTATCTATGAGATGCTCCTTTCGGTCATGAGAACAAAACACTTCATCAAATTCTTCATTTTTATGAACCTGCAAAATATCCAATTTTTCATTTAGAGAGCTAATAAAATCAACTTTAAAATTTTCAAATAAAACATTGATTTCAGCTCTTATGTCTCCTATTCTTGTAGCTGATTTGGAGAACAAAGAAAAAACATCTCTAGGATTCTTACCAGCCTTGGAGATTCCTCTTGAATACCTTATGCACAACTCACAAACATCATCATATGATAACTGAAAAACATCACCTTTTCCTATCAGATTTAAAAGCTCTAAAAATTCATCTTTGATTCCTTTAAGAAGGAGTGTTTTTAAGATCTCTTTTTCTAAATGCTTATGCTTTGATTTTTGAAGGTTATAATGAAATCGATCTACATAGTCCTCCAAACTTTCATCTTCCCCTTGTATCATATAGAAAATATCTTCATTGGCTTTGCAATAGTCTTGGTACTTCTTCAAGAATATGTTCTTCATGTCCTCCCATGATTGGATGCAATTCCCACCTAGGCTCATGAACCATCGGAGAGCTGCTCCTTTTAGAGTAAGAGGAAACACTTTCAATCTTTGATCATTTGTACAATAATCATATCCTCTACAAAGTATTTCAAACTCAAACAAGAATGTATGTGGATCTTCATTTGCTAAACCATGAAAATTTGGTAAATATGGGGGAATTATGTGCATTTGTGTCACTCCTCCTAGATCTTTGATAGGAAATTCAAAAGTAGAAACGTGAGCCATTTCTTACCATAATATAAGATGTTCTTCATGTGTTTCTTTCAAGGCTCCTTCTTCGAATGTTCCTGTCAATCGGTTAGTGAAATGGGTGGTGCTTACATCACCACTTGCGTGAGATCATGTGATTCATTTTTAAAAATTTCTATCTTTTTCCTAATTATTCACACAAAAATTCAAACATCTATTTCTACTATAGGTTCTTTAACAGTCCTGCTGGAAAGCGGACGGGGGAGCAGGGCTTTTACATGCTCCGTACACAGGTTCTTACCTTCCGTTTTTAAGATCCAACTCTTCCCTAGCAGGCAGTCATCAAATTCACACTACTCTTTAGAAATGGCTACACTCTCCCTGGCAACGGCGCCAAAATGTGGAGCGATAAAAAGGTGTCTTGTGAACTCCTAATTACCTCACATTAATTATCAACCCAGGGACGACTTTTTATTTCAAGAGTGTACTCTGTCTGAGGTGGCTATTTACTTAAGAGTAATGTTTCGCAGTATAGTGCTTAAAACCCAAAAGTAAATGAAAGCTGGAAACAAAATCTAAAGCAAGAAACTGAAATGTTCTAAACTAAATCATTCATTCAAATAACCATCAATCGAGGATATAGTAGCAATAACTTATTCCTCTAGAAATTGATGCAAAAGGAATTAGAGTATGGATCATGGATCTGGGAGCATAATAGCGTCTGCTGTGTCTCACGACAACCTTGATCCTCCTCCCACACTAAAACAGTAAATGCAAGTAAATGGAATGGAAATTAGAGCATGGACCAAAGATCTGGGAGCTAAGCAGCGGCTTGCTGACTCACTACAGCTTTAGACCTTCTCTCACACCAAAGCAATAAAGGCAAGTAAATAAATCAGCAGAAAGTAAAACGGAACGGCGAAATGGAAATGGGACAACAATAAATGATACAGCTGTAAAATGGAACAGCAATAATCAAATGGAACAACAGTAATCAAATGGAACAACAATCCTTAATGAATTACGAAACAACAACTATCACCCGTATGTACATGATTTACATTAATATAGCAATTTGAAAGTATTGAATGATGCAGCTATGTTTCTAAGCAGAATGATACTACTCTCGAATCCCACAAATATTCATACCAGCACTCTGTTACAGAAATGGTTGAATAATGATACAATTCGACCCCGTGTGAATTCATTTACATAGTGCAGAGTTCTTACATGGAGAAATCGTTCATTCATTGATCATAACAGAATAATAGCGTATCATATAAAGAATGTATCAGATTGCTACATAATAGAAAAACCACACGCAAATCACCGTATAATAATACAAAGGCAAGTGTCCGTCGGAGCCGGGCCCTTAGCTGCCGATGGTACACCGCCTTAGATCACTCCAGACGCAGAGACAGAATGAATCACCAAGTCTTTTATATTAGTTGCATCCACAAAAGTATAACAAAGTCAGGTCTCAATGAGACTCAGCGATCAAAGTTTATTCCGAAAGTGTAAAATTACAAAAGCAAATCCCCTCTCCTCTGATCTTTGGTTTCATTTAAATAGAGAAAGATCAGAGCATAGATAATTACAAAATGATAAATTTGGGTTGATTCTAACCAGATGATCAACAAGAAAATATATTCCCTCTCATCTCTTCAACAAAAGCAAGACGAATTTGGGTTTACAGCTGAGATTTGGAGGGCGGCCGCAACTGCAAATCTGAGAAAATCGTGCTCAAAGAACCCTGCGTTTCTCCCTGTACAAGCCGAATTTGGGCAATCTGTTCACTTGAAGATAATTGGGCCCGTTCTGGACAAAACCCATGTTCCAGATTTTCCAAATTCGTCTTCATTTGCTCAGAATATCAACCGCAAAATTGTCACTCCTTAAACCAGCGAATTTCTGAGTTGGCAGTTTTAAAAATCAAATCTTCAATCTGGAAGTTACCTTGGAGGCTAAAAATGGTGAATAATGTTTATAACCAACTTATTAGCACTATCATTGGTAAAATAATGCATAATCATCAATTTATTAGAAATAAAGGAGAGTAAATAATATTTATTCATGAGAGCATAAATAATTAATAAAATGGATTTAAATGATAAATTATAATAAATGTCATGATGAAGAATGGTAGAAATGGGTGAAATAAATGTTCACAAGTGACAATAATAATGGCATATTATCGACTCTACACAGGTGACTGTGGAGGACACTTATACTGGAAATCCACAGCTGATAAAATCCTAAGGGCTGGTTTTTATTGGCCCTCCTTGTTTACTGATGTGAGAAAATTTGTAATGTCTTGTCACAAATGTCAAATCTTTGAAGGAAAGAGAAAGCTGTTGCCTTTACCACTCAAACTTGTTTCAACTGAGAGACCATTCCAGCAATGGGGTCTAGACTTTATTGGTGAAATTCACCCCCCATCCTCTGGCCAACATAGGTGGATTCTGACTGCTACAGACTATTTCACCAAATGGATAGAAGTTGTCCCCTGTAGGCAGGCCAATGACTCCATTATCATACAATTTCTAGAGACCAACATCTTGTCCAGATTTGGCTGTCCAGACAAAATTATCACAGACAATGCTGCTGCTTTCAAGTCCAGAAAAATGATCGGCTTTTGTCCCGAATATCATATGACCTTAGGTCATTCCACAACCTATTATCCTCAAGGCAATGGCCTAGCTGAGTCTTCCAATAAAAGCCTAATCAACATCATCAAAAAAGTTTTGGAAGAAAACAAAAAGAATTGGCATAAGAAGTTAATGAATGCTCTATGGGCAGATAGACTGACCACCAAAAGATCCATTGGTACAAGTCCATATGAACTAGTTTATGGAATGGAAGCAAGGTTCCCTTCATCTCTAGGTGTTCCTGTAATCAAGTTGCTGCAAGAAATACAAGCTGAACCAAATGACATTCAGAGAAGGATCAACCAAACAATTCACCTGCAGAAAACAAGGGAGGAAGTCTATCAAAGAACCCAAGTACTGCAAGAAAAGCTCAAAAGAATATTTGACAAGAGAACCAAAGCTGAAGACTTCTCTATAGGAAACAAAGTGCTAAGATGGGATTCCAGGAGGGAGGACAAAGGAAAACATGGGAAATTTGACTTCCTATGGAAGGGACCTTATGTAATTTGTGCTGTACAAGGTAATAACACTTATTTTCTAAAGGGCTTGGATGGCTCAAACACTAAGGAAGGCCCTTACAGCACAAATTACATAAGGTCCCTTCCATAGGAAGTCAAATTTCCCATGTTTTCCTTTGTCCTCCCTCCTGGAATCCCATCTTAGCACTTTGTTTCCTATAGAGAAGTCTTCAGCTTTGGTTCTCTTGTCAAATATTCTTTTGAGCTTTTCTTGTAGTACTTGGGTTCTTTGATAAACTTCCTCCCTCGTTTGCTACAGGCGAATTGTTTCGTTGATCCTTCTCTGAATTTCATTTGGTTCAGCTTGTATTGCTTGCAGCAACTTGATTACAGGAACACCTAGAGATGAAGGGAACCTTGCTTCCATTCCATAAACTAGTTCATATGGACTTGTACCAATGGATCTTTTGGTGGTCAGTCTATCTGCCCATAGAGCATTCATTAACTTCTTATGCCAATTCTTTTTGTTTTCTTCCAAAACTTTTTTGATGATGTTGATTAGGCTTTTATTGGAAGACTCAGCTAGGCCATTGCCTTGAGGATAATAGGCTGTGGAATGACCTAAGGTCATATGATATTTGGGACAAAAGCCAATCATTTTTCTGGACTTGAAAGCAACAACATTGTCTGTGATAATTTTGTCTGGACAGCCAAATCTGGACAAGGTGTTGGTCTCTAGAAATTGTATGATAATGGAGTCATTGGCCTGCCTACAGGGGACAGCTTCTATCCATTCGGTGAAATAGTCTGTAGCAGTCAGAATCCACCTATGCTGGCCAGAGGATGGGGGGTGAATTTCACCAATAAAGTCTAGACCCCATTGTTGGAATGGTCTCTCAGTTGAAACAGGTTTGAGTGGTAATGGCAACAGCTTTCTCTTTCCTTCAAAGATTTGACATTTGTGACAAGACATTACAAATTTTCTCACATCAGTAAACAAGGAGGGCCAATAAAAACTAGCCCTTAGGATTTTATCAGCTATGGATTTCCAGTATAAGTGTCCTCCACAGTCACCTGCATGAAATTCTTTGAGGGCATTGTCAGTTTCATCCAATGTTAAGCAATTAAGTAAGATCCCTTCATGATTTCTCCAAAACAAATCATTGTTAATAATACAAAATTTTGATGCTTTCATTTTCAAGAACCTTTTCTTAGTTCTGGACAACCCTGGAGGAGCTTGCAGGTTCAGCAATACAAAACATATATTAGTATACCAGGGGGATTGCATAAAGGCTTGGTTGATCTGTGGAGTCGCCATCTCCTCTTCATTGTCCAGTTCGTTAATGTCAAGAGCTTGAAAATTGGTTTCAGCCATCAACTTGGCTAGACCCTGTCCTTTTATCAGTTTGGTAGGCTTGATTTCCATGTCATATTCTAAGATTTTGGCAATCCATTTGCCCCTCCTACCTTCAATTCCTTCTTGGGTTAGAATGTCTTTCACTACTGCATTTGGGACATAGGAAATGATGTGGGAGTACAGGATATAGATTCTAAAGTCCTTGATTGCTTTTACCAGCGCATAGGCTTGTTTTTCCATAATCTGATATTTCAAGGGGGCATACCTAAGAGCTCTGCTAAAGAACACAATGGGTTTCTCACAGCCTTGATCATCTTTCTGTAGTAGAACAACAACAATTGTATGCTCAGAAGCAAAGGAAAAAATGATGAAATCTCTATCAAATCTGTGTCCTGCCACATCATCACGTACAGCAGGTCTGATGATGTGGTAGGACACATGGCAGGTGACTCGGCGGTACAGTGGTAGGAGGGCCACGCAGGCGGATGACGCGGCAGGTGACTGAGCAGGGGGGTGACGCAGGTAGGTGACGTCATTGCGCAGGAGTGGTAAATGGTTTTGGGCGCATCGCCTTAGCGCCTGGGTGGTTTTGGGGGGAGGGGCTCCGCCACAGCCCAGAAGACGACGCGTGGCGGGAGTACGGCGACAATACCGCCCATCTCCCCGACGCTAACCTTCAGGCACGTCGGGGGACAGGAAGGCCCGCCCACTGTAGATCTGTGGGGCAGGCGATCTAACGGTTGGCGGCTGGGACGAGGCAACAGAGGGATAAGGGGCGAGAATATTCAAGGAATATTCCAATTTTAATATGGCACGGTGGGGGGGTAAAAATTTGGTTTATGTGGGTTATGGGGGTTAAAAACAGGCGGGTTAGTGTATTTGCGCTTGGGACTTTGGCATAAGGGGTAAAACGTGGGTTCTTTGAGGGTTTATGAGCGGGGTTTTAACGGTTTATGCACAAAAACTTAGGATAAGGGTGGAAATGTGGGTTTTTGAGGGTTTTAGGGCTAGGGTAGAGGTTGTTAGCATGACCAGGTGTCATCTAACTCCTGCTATGACACGGATGGGCTAAAAACAACCCCTAATGGACTGTTCTTTCCCTGACTTAGGAAAAATATGGCTATATTGGCAGGGAGGGGATATTTACATAGGGGAGTTTTATATACATTCTTTTAGTAGGGGAAGGGGGAAAACTAATAGGGAGTTATATATTAGAGTTAGTAGTTAATATGGAAATGATAAGCAAGCGCTAAGGTAAGGGACCTTAGGCTAATTTTTGGGAAAAGAATTTGTAAAGAAATGAAATCCTTGAGCGAAGCAGATCTCCACTAAGGCAAATGACATGGAAAATGATGAACTAAGAGGAACCAAGTAGATCTTGACCTCTTTGGGAAATTAGTAAGTGATTTGGGGGAATGAGAAGAAGGGGAAGTTAGTTATGTCTAGCTTGAGCTCCTCCAGATGGAAAACTGTCTGCGACTGTGATCTGAAGAGATAAAACACTTTGTAACACAAAATTGACCATAAATCATCTTCTGCAACCTCACAGCTACCTACCCAGCCTACTTACCTAACATTTTTTCTTCTTTTGATTTGGGTGCACTTAGACTTGCAGACCCAGCTTTACAATTTTTCTTTTG
This sequence comes from Pinus tabuliformis, assembly GCA_031772625.1. Lineage (NCBI taxonomy): Eukaryota > Viridiplantae > Streptophyta > Pinopsida > Pinales > Pinaceae > Pinus > Pinus tabuliformis. The sequence continues at coordinate 672,356,828 of CM062810.1, read as the reverse complement.
AATGATTTCCTATCTAAATCTACACTTATTTCTGCCAGGACCCAAATTAAGCAGTTGGGTCCCTTTGACTCTCTACCTATCTACAAATCTGCCAAGATTAAACTGTTTGGACAGATATCATTCTCTACATTCTAAAACAGGAAATTGAAACCTAAGGAGGCCAAGATTAGACTGTTTGGACTTCCCTTAAATGAAAACTCTTCAAAAATGGAACAACTCATCAAAATTGGAATACAACAGTGCCTTTGAACTAGCACACTTCATGGCTTTTTTCTTTGGTCGCTTCTGGAAATATGGAACACTGCAGCTTGCAAAGTATGACATTTTTTGGCATGTAAAAATGTCAATCATGAAAGATGAAACCCTGTTGCAATAGGAGGCTAACAGTTGGAGCACCTTATTTCTGTCTATTTTTACTATATAAGTGTTTTCCTCTCAAGTCTGGTTAAGAAATACTTAATTTCTTTTTAACCACTACTAATTTCACTATTCTGTCATCTCATTCTTTATTGTGCTTTAAGATCCAATAGATATAGTTAGCTAGCCTTGTGAATGCTCTGAAAAATTTGATGCTACAATATATCCTTTGACTCCATAGCCCAATGGAAAAGGTTTAAACAAGATCTACCCCAACAAATAAAACTATCAATCAATTAATCAATATTTTATCTATATAGCTAGCCTAAAATATTAAAACACTGGAAAGAAAAATCAAATCTCAAAATATATAGAGAGAGCCCTCTCTGAGCCTAGGATGGCTAGATCCTAGACTCCAAAGTGGTTTGATGTATCCTTTATGATCCTTTTTCTTTCCAATCTTAAAAATCATAGAGCAATAACATAGTGGCGACCATACTGGGGACTATTGAAAATTTGTCATTTCATTCGAATTCAGAGTACCCAGTCAAAAGCTTTGTATGATAAGATAGTTCCTAATATTGGTTTCCTTTCTACTCTTGTATATATTCAGTTGTTTGTGTTTTAAATCTGAACACTGGCTCCCAAAATAATCTCTACTAGATCCCACCCAGATCCAAATCCTCCTACCATAGTGGACAATCCTGAAAAGATCTTAAGAAAAAATCCTAGAACTGAGAGTCAGACAAGCAACAAATTTCTTCACAAAGCCAACTCTCTCCCTGAAAACTTTGTTACCTTTCAGGATATCCAGTTTGATTTACACTTTGAACAAGGCTTATTCAAGACCAAATTAGAGAATTGGAAAGATCATATTATCTTTGATCCATCAGTTTTACCAAAGAGCCCAGTGAGAGAACTTTCTTCACAAATTGAATCATATCTTCAACTCTTACATCATTTTGGCACTCTTCAATATTTAGTAACAGATCTCACCTCAGAAATTGTTGATGCTTACCTTCATCACTCAATAGAATTAACTGGCTTAAACATAGCAACTTCTTCCATCACATCTCAATCTACACATATTCAGTCAACAATTCCTATTGCCTCCATAATCCCCACCCCTTCTTTTATTCTTCCACATAGTGTTACTCAAATTCCTTTACTCTCATATCCACCTAGTGCTAATCAAACCTCATCCACTATTAAGCTTTCTTTAGGTAGTCTTCCACCATCACCAATCATGGCAGCCAGGTATGCTCCCTTGGTGTTTCCAGCACCATTGGACAATATGCCACAAGATTATTAGTCCAAAATCAAACTATTTGATGGGACTGGCCCTTTAACAACCCAAAAACACGTGGATAAAATGAATGATTATTTTGACTTACAAGTGGTAGATGATGAAAGTGTTAAGCTTAGAATGTTTGCTCAAATTTTAGGAGGAGAAGTTCGAAAATGATTTAAATCTTTGCTTGCAAATAGTATAAATGATCTCCCTGCATTCCACCAAACCTTTCTTAATAGATGGGAAGTAAAAAAGAACCCTCTGCATATTTTATCAGAATATGAAAATATTAGGAGGGAAGTAGGTGAAAGTGTTCAGGACTATTGTGCTAGATTCAACAATACCTATAATTCAATTCCTATAAATCTTAAAAACTACCACGTGATTTAGCCTTAATAAAATTCCCAGATGGATTTGATGCATATATGCCCTACCATCTTAGGGAAAGGAATTCTCAAATATTAGAAGGGATGCAAAGAGATGTTGCAAGTGTAGAGGTTAATTTACAAGCAAAAAGAGCTAGGATGAGAACTGAAAGAAAAGTGACGATAAGAGAAGAAGCTTTGACTGCTACAACAGATGCTAAAATTGATTCCTTAGTGAGGACCATGGAAAGAATGATGGATAGAATAAATTTGAATGAGAGAAATGTCTTCAGGGAAAGCCACCTAGTCCCCAGAACCGAAATCCAAATCCTATAAGAAACCCTCCACAAATCAGACAAAGAGAACAAAGTGGCCTAGATCAACAAATTAGGCCCCCATTTCAAGAAAATTATGCTGATGAAGATGTATGTGTGGTGGAAGAAGTTGAGGAAAATCAAATTAATTTAATGGGGATGAATGAAGATGGTTCTGTTTTTATTAAAAAAGAGGAACATGAACTATTTTTGTTAGCTCAAATTGAGTTGGAATTTGAAGAATCTAATGACTATAAACATGGATTTGAGAATGCCATCTTAGAAGTCCATAGACAATATAATATTAGGAGTAAGAAAAAAAATGACAACTCAAACAAAAATAATTCTGATCACCCTGCCAAGAATACTGTTGAGCCTGATCTTAAGAAAACAGTTGAAATCTCTAAGAAAAATGTAAATAGTTCAGAAAAGAAGAACACAGAAAATGTTACCAGGAAAACAATTGATGTTTCTACTAAGACTGTCCAAACTGATATTCCTAGTACAAGTCAACAAATGAAACCTGTCACAAAAGAAGTGGCTGAAAGACCTGATTTCTCAAATCTTCTTAAAATTCAAACACCATTGAGCATCGAAAATGAACTTGCTAAACTCAAGATTTCTATTCCTCTCAATGAATTGATAAACAAAAATGTGTATATGTCTCAGGTCCTAAAGGTACTCAACATAGGAGAAATCACCGATACGGTGAACTTGAATGATGACCAACTTGAACTTCTGTTTGGATGAGAAGTTGATGGAAAACCTCAAGAAGGAGGTGTTCCCCCATTTTAGTCAGCCTTAATATTCACGATGAAATTCTTCATAATGCCATGTTGGATTTAGGTGCATCGCATAATCTCATGCCAAAGACTGTTATGGAAAAACTTGGACTCAAAATTACTAGACCATACAAAGATTTATACTCATTTGACTCTAGCAAGGTTAGGTGTATAGGTCTTATCAAAGACTTATATGTCACATTAACCTAGATACCAGTGAAAAGTTTAGTGATGGACATAGTGGTCGAAGACATTCCACCCAAGTATGGCATGTTATTTTCATGCTCTTGGGCGGCTAAGTTACAAGGAACACTTCAAATGGATATGACATATGCCACAATACTAGTATTTGGTCAATCAAGAAGACTGTATAGAGAAACCTTAATGAAATATATGGTGAGCAACCAAGAAAAGACAGACAACTATCCCCTCTATTCTGTCCATACTGATCTTGATTCCTTCATTCTCTACAATGATGGGACTATAGATACATAGGTCAATTACGCAAAAAATGACTTTAATGAAAAATATGGCCCACAAATACCAATTGTGCAACAGAACCCTGAAACAGAGCCTACTTGGAATATGAATTTTGATGGCTCATGTGGTAAAATAGGTTCAGGGGTTGGAGTCTAACTGTACAATTCAAAGACTAATCAAGGTGAAGGTCATTCTTACAAATTGAATTTTTCTGTGTGCAAACAATATAGAAGAGTATGAGGCATTACTATTAGGCTTGAAATTGCTTAAAAAATTAGGTGCTAGAATAATTTCATTCCAGGGAGATTCTGAATTGATCATAAAACAAATTAAAGGACGATACTTTGCAAAGCATCCTAGATTGAGAGAGTACATAAATGTTGTGATTGCTTTTCTAAAACATTTGAAGAGTATGACCTTGCTGTCATCCCAAGGATCCAGAATGTCATGGAAAATGGTTTAACTTTTTCAGCCAACACCTGCCAATTACCCCACTCAAACAAACAATACATAATCGAGGTGAAACATCATCTTGCAGTGCTTGATAACATGATATACTGGCAAGTGTTCGGAAGTGATAAATAAATTGAGAGTTTTTTACAATCAAAAGATGAATTTGAGATTAGCAACATAGATTGGGAGGATGGACTATACAATCAAATTGATGTACATATTATTATAGAGAAACCTGTTGTTACTAATGTAAATATTTCAACAAATAAAACTGTACATAAAACTGAAATACATAAAGACCCAGAAAAAGATGAATTCAAAGTACTTCAACTCAAGGATAAAATTTTTCCCAGAGGGCTTGTACCTTTAGAAGAACTGTTTGAATTTAATGACATTACCAAAAAGACAAAAATGGAACCAACAGGGACAAACATTGAAGAATGCAACATAAGCAGTGAGAAAAACCCCAAAATCATAAAACTGTCAAAATAACTGCCTATCACGGCAAAACAAAGGTATATAGCTTTGTTTAAAGAATTCATAGATGTATTTTCTTGGAGCTATGAGGATTTGAAATCTTATGATACAAGCATTATACAACACACAAAATTCCAATCAGGGAAGACCAAAAACCGTTTAAGTAGAAGCTGCGTAGAATAAATCATATCCTGATACCCTTGGCTGAAAAAGAAATCAAGAAAATGTATGAGGCTAAAATCATAGTCCCAATCAGATATTCTAAATGGGTGTCCAATACTGTGCCTACAAAAATGAAGACTAGTGAAATAAGATTGTGCATTGAATTTAGAAATATAAACAAGGTTTCCCTTAAGGATAACTACACTTACCAAAAATGGATCACATATTACAAAGGGTAGTGGGTTCTAGTAGGATATCCTTGTTAGATGGTTTCTTAGGGTATAATAAAGTTTTAGTGTATCCTAATGATCAAGATAAAATAACTTTTACTACTCCTTGGGGAATTTTCATGTATGTGAAAATGCCCTTTGAATTAATGAATGCCAGTGCCACTTTTCAAAGAGCAATGGACATTGCTTTTGTAGATGAAATTGGACATTTTATCGTGATTTATCTTGATGAAATCACTGTTTTCTCAAAGAATGATGAAGAACACCGAGCACATTTGAGAAGAGTATTCGAAAAATGCAGAAAATTTGGTATCTCGTTGAATCCCAAGAAAACATTGTTTGGTCTTGAAGAAGAAAAAGCTTCTAGTCCATATCATTTCCAACAATGGAATTAGAATTGACCCCAGTAGGATTGAAGGTATCCTTAAAATTAGTCATCCAGGAAACAAAAAGGAACTTCAATCTTTTATTGGAATTTTTTTTTTGACAAGGTCCATTCCAAATATTGCTGAACTACTTAGAAATATAACAAACATGCTCATGAAAGATACATAAATTAAATGGAATGTTGAAGCCAAACAATATTTTGATCTGGTTAAACATGCATTAACAAAAGCTCTAGTTTTAATCAGCCCATATTTCACCAAATATTTAATTATCTTTTCTTTTGCATCTGAACATACTATTGCTGTTGTACTATTACAAAAAAATAGTGAAGGTTATGAACAACCAATAGCATTCTTTAGCAAAGCTCTGAGAGATTCTTCTTTAAAGTACAATATCATGGAAAAACATGCATTTGCTCTGGTCAAAGCAATAAAATATTTCAGAGTTTATATTTTACATTCTCATATCATTGCTTATGTTCCTAATGTGGTTGTCAAAGATATTCTAACGCAAAATGGACCTGATGGGAAGAGAGACAAATAGATAGTTGTTACTCTGGAATATGATATAGAAATCAAGCTCACCAAGTTGATCAAAGGACAAGGTTTAGCCAAGCTAATGGCTGAATCAAATTTTAATGCACTAGATATGAACATGGTATTTTCCTTGGATAATTGAGAGGAGCTGGTAACTCCACCAATAGATGAAGCATTCTTAAATTCCCCCTAGTATGCAGACCTTTTGTATGTTCTATTCAATTTGAATGCTCCTCCTAGATTATCCAAAATAAAGACTATATTTCTAAAATTAAAAGCAGTAAAGTTTTGCATTATTGAAAATACATTATATTGGAAAGATGTTGGAGGTATATTACTCAAATGTTTGTCAAAAGTTGATGCTGAAAGAGTTATGTAGGAATTCCATGAAGGTGACTGTGGAGGTCATATTTATTGGAAAACAATTGCTAATAAAATCCTTAGAGCTAGTTTCTATTGGCCTTTGCTTTTCTCGGACATCCATAAAATGGTATCTGCTTGCCATAAATGCCAAATATTTGAAGGAAAGAGAAAATTATTAGCCTTGTCCTTGAAACCCATCTATGTTTAAAGTCCTTTCCAACAGTGGGGATAAGATTTCATTGGTGAAATTCACCCTCCATCCTCTGCCCAAAACAAATGGATCCTTAACGCTACAGATTACTTTACCAAATGGATAGAAGCCATCCCTTCCAGAGCTGCTACTGATTATGTTATTATAAAATTCCTTGAAACCAATATCCTTTCCATATTTGGCTGTCCTAGGAAACTTATCACTAACAATGCTGCAACTTTCAAATCAAAGAAGATGGTGGATTTTTGTCACAAGTACCATATCTCTTTGGGTCATTCAACAACTTATTACCCTCAAGGTAATGGGTTGGATGAATCCTCAAACAAAAGTTTGGTAAACATCATTAAGAAGATATTGGAGGACAATAAGAAATCATGGCATAACAAATTGATCAATGCATTATGGGCTGATAGATTGACTACAAAGAAATCAATTGGCATGTCCCCATACCAACTGGTTTATGGAATGGATGCAATTTTCCCTTCTTCCATGGGAGTTCCAGTCATGAAGATTATTCAGGAGATACAAACTGAACCAAATGATATACAAAGAATAATAAATCAAACAATTCAATTGCAGCAGTTTAGAGAAGAGGTGTACAATAAAACTCAGGTTGTCTAGGAAAACATCAAGAAAATTTTCGACAAAAGAGCCAAAGCTTATGATTTCAACCTGGGAGACAAAGTGATAAAAAGTGACTCAATAAGAGAAGATAAAGGGAAGCATGGTAAATTTGAAAGTATTTTGAAAGGTCCATATATTATTTCTGTTTTTAGAGGAAATAATGCATTTTTTCTCAAAGAGTTGGATGGAACATAGCTACTAGGAGGTCCTGTCAATGGCAGAATGGTGAAGCATTACTTCTAATAAGCACACATATTTCCCTCATTACATTGTAAATATCACAATATTTTATGTTTTTTATTGGAAAACTCATTTGACACAGGTTGAAGCCCGCAGAGAAGGCCCTAAGCCTGCTTTGATGAAGTTACTACAAAAAGAAATCAGATTGAAGACAATGCAGACATGGAGAACTCAGGGCTACTGATCTTATGTTCTCGGAAATTCACACTAAGAAGTGCCATCCCCATTTGGAGCCAATTTTAGGGTCCTATAATTTATAGGATCTCAAGGTGATTGAGTATCTCACATTTTGCAGATTTCATATTGTTCATAGATTTCAATATTCAATTGATTTCCCAAAAAAAAGAAAAAAAGAAAAGAAAAGAGGGTATTTAAAAAAAAGAAGGAAAAGAACAAAAGAGAAAAAAATGAAAAGAAAAGAAAACCCCAAATATTGTTCAATTCATACAGTCTAAGCATGATTGAACAAATTTCAATTTCTGTTGATAGGGTAGAAAATAAAGATCTGCCAAATAGTTTAAGCTTGGCAAATCAGTAGCTAGGTAGAAATGAAATTGGTTCAACTGTTCAATCTGAACCAATAGGAGAGATAAGTGATAGAGTAGGTTAGAAATTAAAAAAAGTAAAAGTGAAAAAAAGAGAAAGTGAAAAGAGGGTCCGTGAGTCTAAATGCATCCTGCAAAAGGAAAAAATGCTAGATTATAAACAAAGGGTAGGTAGATTGAAAGAATAATAAAGAGGAAAAGGACATGAAAAATTCCTTCTAAATGTTTTATTCCATATTTCATGTGTTTTCCTAATGTGGAAAAAAGAAATTAATAAAGGATAGGGGTCTAATAATATACTCCTAACTTTATTCCATACTCCACCCACATTTAATTTCTTTTCCCAAATCCACCACCCACTCACCCATCACATCAATGATTATCGACCCTGCATCTGCCCGTCGAATCCTCGCATTCAATGATCGATCCAACGACTCATAAGATTTTTCAGACCCCCCTCACCCTTCAAACGTTAATGGTGGGTGGGGGTTCAAAATCAGTGGTTTCTCTCCACTTACGTGTCGTGCTATCATAATTTCACACCCCCCCTCACCAATTTCTCTTACCACTCAACAGGCCCTTTGAAAAGTGGTTTTAGCTCTCAAACAAACACTCATATGTCATGACCGTTCACCACTCCCGCCGCTCCACGACACCACTTTGTCCCATCCACCTATCACCTCCATTCCCGCGCTATACCCGTTGCACATTTAATTGGTAGAATGTTAGCCAACGGACCCACGCCACTTCATGCCACTTCAATGGGAACTCTATAAAAATTAAAAATATATCATCCCTCACCCATTCAAAAAGTTTTGATCTGTCCTCTTTGCGTAGCAGGTGAAGTGAAAAATTGATGAGACATACACCGAGAAGTAGTTGACACAATGAATTATTAACACAACAGTAGAAAGCTACAATTGTCCGTGTTTAGCAGGCATCCCCCTTCTTGAATCCCGTTTTCTACTCATTCCCTTTCTATTTTCCCTTTCCGAGTTCCCTCTTCTTCTCATTACTTTTCCTAATTGCAGTTCACCTACAAATCCAAAGACAGTCTGGGTTTAAAATTTCTAGAAGATAGCCATGCCACCGAAGAAGAAAGAATAGGAGCTGTTCAATCCAATGGTGCACCCACCATTGGACTTGGACCATATTCCACTTGCAGATAGAGACTTCAAGATACATGAGGAAATGTAATAATTTGATACCTTCGACATCTACTGTTGGTGGGAGGACAAATTCGTCGATCAAATTGATGATATAGGACTCTGGGATACAAATTTTCCTTTCTACATTTTTCCCAGAACCCATAGCTTCCCATAATTGATTAGAAAATGCTAGTCCTGCTATAGCCCACAAAAAAGAGAAGTAGTAGTCCCTTTAGGAGAAACATTGTTCACCATTGACGCTAAATCCACAATGCAGATGATGCAAGTTCCTATCATTGAAGGAACTACTACTTTTTCCCATGAAACCCTCAGTGAAATGTACCAAAAGTTAGACTTTGCTAAAGAGCTAAAACCCTGGAACTATTCATGCCTGAAGAGACCCCAATGCCTAGAAAAAGTCCTCCATATCCATCCTCTGCTTTCCCTGATAGAACTGGGCATATAGTCACCGTGTTTTCATATCTGCTAGGGTATTATTTAAATCAGTGGCTTGATGAGGCCATAATAGGTGTCTAGTCCATATTGTCATCAAAGTCAAAGCCCCTCCATCTTATTCAATTTTAGTTAATTCCTGGCAGATTCTATCCATGAACAATTCATAAATTTTACTACAAAATAAGTGTTTCAGTATTCTTCAGTACTGGTTTATATGTTTGTTTATTTTCAGGTAGATAGGTTTCAGTTTGTGATGAGAAAGCTAAATGAAGAAGGTGAACCTTAGTCTGTCATCTTCTAGACAACCTTGTTGATGAAGGATCAAAGGGACTTCACATACAAAACATTCATAGAGAGGATTTTCCATCCAGCTATGAGCCTCCTCAGTGGTACAACAGAACCTAGAATCAGTGAAGAAATCAAAAGAATTATGCAGCTGACCGACCAAGCTAGAACAAGAGATTGGTAGTTGTACCAAAATTGCATAGAATTAAGGATATATGGATGTGAATTGGCCCCTTACAAGCTTCCAAAGTTCCTCCCCATGAGTATCTTTGCACCAGAGTATATCAGGTATATGATCAATGCAGATGAAGTACATTTTATAGCAGGAAAGAAGAAATCTCAATTGAGGATCAAATCCCAGATTGGTCCTTTTATTTGCAACAACAGAACAACAAGTGAGGAGGTTGATAACAATTTGAAAGAAATTATGTTCACACACAACTTCACATGGTCTTGTGACTTATGGGGTATCATTTCGAATAAAAGGGTGGAAAACAAATCAACACCTTATATTCACACTCACAGGCCTGAAATAGAGAAATTCATGAACCAGACAGGGTGGATGCCTAAAACCTTTCAAGAGGCTAAGGAGTAGATACTTTCTTCTTCAAGTGCATAGACTCCTAGGCAACAAGAAAACCAGAGTACAGAGGGCAAGCCAGACAAGGGCAAGGAACAAGAAAAGGAAGCAACTAGGAAAAGACAGAGAGAAGATCAATCACCAGGAACTAATACTTCTATGAAGGAATTTAAGTTGAAATTTAGGAAAAAGGCAAGGATTTGTATGGACATGGACCTAGGTGAAGAATCACCACAGCAAATAGTTATCAACCTTAGTGACATTCCTGGTTCATCTCCAACAGGAGGTCAATCTTTTCCTATGACTCTGATCTCAGAAAGGCAACAAAATCTTAAAATTCCCACATATACCAATGTAACAGGAGAAAAGGAGACCTTTTTTGATACTTTCATAGAGATAAATATTATAAATGAAATGTTGAAAAAGAGTACTTATGCTTAGTTCTAGAAGCAAAGCTCTACTTCCCAAGGCAGACTTCTTTCAGCTTTTGATTTAGAGAAAGGGAGAATGCATATGGAATTCCTTGAGGCACAAACAACAGAACCTAAAACTTCAGCTGATTATAGACAAACTTCCTTTGAGTTTGATGCCAAAAATTTTCATCCTATTGATCAGCTAAAAAACCGGTGAGATGATATCCTCCACTCTAACAAGTACCTCTATGAGTTTTTTTAAAATGCAGGTGGCTTTATCAAATGCCCAATCTCAACTGAAGATGGAAAATATTTAATCTCAATCAAAAGATAACAAAATTAAGTCCTTGGAATATTTAGTGGTAAAAATTAGGTATGATCCATTAGATGTGAAAGAAGTAGAAGAGATTATTAAAAAGAAGGAGTCTGATATAGCAGCCTTGGGAAAACAAATCAAAATGCCTATAACACAAGATCCCTTGACTAAAGAGACCGAGGAAACGGAGAGTCAGAAGGAAAAAATGATGAAACTGATAATGGAGAAGTCACTCCGAATAAAACAAATGGAAACAAAGATGGAGAAAATGGTACAGGAAAAGGAGAAAGCAACACAGCTGGCTACCACCACTAGCTATCTGTCTTATAGCCATTCCCACAGCTACTCCAACAACTACCAATACATGGACAGGAAGAAATGCAGAACAACTAGCCAAATACATGGAGATAATGAGCCTTTAGACAAAAGAAATCAAGAGATTGGAAACTCAGGTCAACGTTTTGCAGAACCAAATTAAAAGAGCTGAGAGTGCAAATTCAATAGAAATGCAGAGGGCATGAACATTAATTGAAAAATTGCAGAAATCTAAAAAGGAGTGTTGGGTGATATAATTGTTTGTTAAATCTCTATTATTTAATTGTCAACCTAGGGGTTTCATAAAACTTGAAGTAAACCAAAATATATGGAACCTCAAATGCAACTATAATCAATTTTAGAAGATAAGTTATGGAAACTGAAGGGAATGCAATTATAAACTAATTAGAAGTGCATATTACAAATATAAAATTAAACTAAATAATTTCTAATTCATTATGCAATAAGCACGAGAAGTGGCTCCTAACTTAGGAAAACTAGATTTGTCCTTCTTCTAGAATACTACTTCATGAACAGAATGAAAGCAAAAAAAAAAAAAAAAACACTAGTGGACAATAGCTTAAGATGCATAAACAAGTAATAGAAGAGACTCCTAACTAAGGAGGTCCTTGTTGTTCTTCACTACAAATTCATTCATCATTAATGCCATTGTTGGAAAACTGGAAATTCAGAAAATCACTTGAAACTAGAAAAAGAGAATGAATTTCATTTTTTACTCATATCAAAAGGAAGAGAGCCTAACTTAGACCCTTGTTTGTCCTTTCATATGCTGATAAGATTTAAACTAAAATTCATTCATTAATAATGAAAAATCTTCAAACATCTAAGTAATTAAATGAAAATAAAATCTATAATGAAATAAAATGTTTCTTTGATCCTTTTAGAGTGAGCTTAATTCTCTTAAGAACAATGTGACAAACTATTCCATAAATTCATATACTACATTAAGACAATTTATATCTAAAACTATAGAAAGAAAACTTTATTCTATTCCATAATAAGTTAGGATACATGCTCCAAGAGTCCTCCCTTGGAATGGAGGAGGTACTCTGTTATGAAACCAGCTCAAGAAAAGATAGAAAAGATAGATCAACGCCTTAGAATTCAGCCTCTTCGAGGGGGAAACCTCCTTTACATTACATAAATGAACAATTCTTGGATGATTCAAATGAAAAAACCTCCTTTCTATATATAGGAGTCTAAGGAGTCACAATATAATCCAGCCGACCTAACAATAATAATATAAAGCCACAAAAATAACAATAGAGGGATTCTATGGGGCACAGAAATAACAATATGGGGGTAATAGGGGCACAACAATATAAATAAGGGGTATAACTACAATAGTAATGGGGTAATCACTAGTATTATAGGGACCCAACATGCCCCTCTCCTTCAAAAAAGTGTTGTCCTCAACGCTTGAGTAGTTCTGGATACTTCTGCATAAAATTCTCATCCTCCCATGTGGAATCTTCAGCGGATAAGTTCTTCCACTTGATAAGATACTCTGAAATTGATCGATTTCGTAGCTGTCGAGTTCTTGTTTCTGTGACTGCTTCCGGTTCCAATATAATTTTTCCTTCCTCGTCAAGTTCTGGCAATATTGTTTGAATTGGGAGCTTGTCGCCTATAACCTTCTTTAAACATGAAACATGGAAAACTGGGTGCAATCGAGAAGCTGCAGGAAGCTCCAATTTGTATGCCATAGTACCAATCTTTTGCAACACCTTGTACGGACCATAATACTTTGGTGATAATTTATTATCCTTCTTAGCTTGCTTTAGGGACATTTGCTTATATGGTTGTAGCCGTAGGAATACCCAATCACCTACATCAAAACTTCTTTCACTGCGATGTTGATCTGCCTGTTGTTTCATTCTATTTTGTGCCAACACGAGGTTATCCTTTAAGAGTTGGAGGACTTGTTGTTGATGTTCGATGTGATGTTCCACTGCCTGAACCTTAGAATTTTCTCTTAAATATGATGTGATGGATGGTGGTTGATACCCATAAAGTGCCATAAATGGGGTCATTTTTGTTGCTGTATGGAAGGAAGTGTTATACCACCATTCAGCCAGAGGCAACCATTTGACCCATTGTGTCTGTTTATCAGATACAAAGCAACGAAGATATCCTTCCAAACATTTGTTTACTATCTCAGTTTGCCCATCAGATTGAGGATGATAAGATGAGCTATGAGCTAACTGAGTACCAAGACAAGAAAATAATTCTGTCCAAAAATTTCCAGTGAAAATGGGATCTCTGTCACTTACAATAATCTTTGGGTTTCCATGTAGCTTTTGAACTGTTTCCATAAATGCAGTAGAAACTGTACTGGCTTTAAATGGATGTGATAATGCACAAAAGTGTGCATACTTGGTAAGTCTGTCAACTACCACCATGATGACACTCTTTCCCTCAGACTTGGGTAAACCTGTGATAAAATCCATTGAAACCTCCTCCCAACGTTGGCTTGGAATGGATAAAGGTTGTAATAGACCCGGTGTCTTAATTGTTTCAACTTTATTTTGTTGGCAAACCAAACATTCCGCCACAAACTTTTGAATATCTGATTTAAGGCCATCCCAAAAAAATTCCTTCTTAACCCTGTGGTAAGTTTTTAAAAATCCTGAGTGCCCTCCTAAGGGAGAAGTGTGCAATTCCATAAGAATCTTTTGTTTTAGCTGGGAATTCTTACAGAGGTATAAGCGATCTTTGTACCATAACGAATCATTTTGCCAGCTAAATGTATCAGAAGTACTGGAATCTTGTTGTAGCTTTCGAATAAGTGCCCACACTTCTTCGTCATTCTTCCATTCCTCCCTTGCTTCGTTTATCCAATCTGGTTGGATAATAGAAATGGCACACAACAATGCTTCCACATCCTCATCCTTTCTTGAGAGTGCATCTGCCACCACATTTTGCTTCCCTTTTTTGTAGATGATTTCAAAGTCATAACCCAACATCTTTGTGACCCACTTTTGTTGCTCTTCAGAGGATAATCTTTGTTCTAAAAAGTATTTAAGGCTATCATGATCCGTTTTTACCTTGAAGTGTCTTCCCATTAGGTAGGGTCGCCATTTCTTAAGTGCATGGAGTATTGCCAACATTTCCTTCTCATAAATAGCTTTGCTTAAAAACTTTCCCTTGATTGGACGACTTTCAAAAGCAATGGGTCTTTCATCTTGCATTAGAACAGCACCAATTCCATTTCCTGAAGCATCACATTCCACAATAAAGGTTTTTGTGAAGTTCGGTGTAGCTAAGACCGGTGCTTGGCACATTGCCTCTTTAAGATGTTCAAAGGCCTTTGTTGCTTCCGGAGTCCATGAAAATGAATCTTTCTTCAATAATGTTGTTAGAGGTGCTGCTATTCTCCCATAATTCTTAACAAACTTGCGATAATACCCTGTCAACCCAAGAAATCCTCGCAGATGCTTTATGGATGTGGGGATTTTCCATTCCTTAATGGCTTTAATTTTGCTAGGGTCTACCTTAACTCCTTCATGAGATACAATATGACCCAAATATTCCACCTCCTGGACTCCAAAGAAACATTTGGATCTTTTTGCATATAATTGTTTCTCCTCCAATAGTTGTAGCACCCTGTCAACATGTTCAACATGATCCTTCCAAGACTTGCTGTAGATTAGTATATCATCAAAAAATACTAACACAAATTTTCTAAGGAATGGTTTGAAAATTGAATTCATCAAACCTTGAAATGTTGAAGGTGCATTGGTAAGGCCAAAAGGCATGACCAAAAATTCATAATGACCCTCATGAGTTCTAAATGTCGTTTTCGGAATGTCTTCAATCTTCATTCTGATTTGATGATATCCCGAACGAAGATCCAACTTGGTGAAGTAAATTGATCCATGCAATTCATCCAGTAATTCATCAATGACAGGAATGGGGAACTTATCTTTAATAGTGAGCTTGTTGAGCTCCCTATAATCTGGACACATGCGCCATGATCCATCCTTCTTGTGCACCAATACTACTGGAGCTGAGAAAGAACTTTGACTCGGTTGAATTATACCAGCCTCTAGCATTTCTGCAACCATACGTTCAATTTCACTTTTTTGGACATAGGGATATCTGTACGGCCTGATGTTTGGAGGAACACTTCCTGGAATCAGATGAATAGCATGATCATGATCACGCATAGGTGGGAGACCTTTGGGAGTCTCAAATACCTTGGAATGATTGTCCAGGACTTTTTGGAGATCTGGAGAAATAGATGATTCCAATGTGGAAACATCTAGCGAACATAATTGTGCAATTACACCTCTTTGCTCCTTTTTTAGAAGCTTTGTCATGCCATTAGAGCTGATTATCTTTCCTGGTTTCCCTGCAATACCCCTTAATTCAACTTCCTTTCCTTCCGTAGAAAATTTGATGAAAATTTCTTGAAAATTAAAAGCTATTGTACCCAAGGATTGTAGCCATTGGACTCCTAGTACAACATCAGCACCTCCCATTGGAATGGAAAGCATTGGGCTAGTCAATACATATTCTCCCATGGATAGCTTGATATTATGGCACTTTCCAGAGCAATTTATTGTTCCTCCATTTGCAATCATCACTTGACACTCTGGTGCTGGATATAGGAAGCAATTCAATTCTTTTGCTACCCTACAATGAATAAAATTGTGGGTGCTTCCTGAATCAATCAACACTATTACCTTTTTCTTCTTGATTTGTCCTTCTATCTTGATGGTTTGAGGAGTGGTAATTCCCGCCAATGCATTACAAGATATGGTCGGATTTATTTGTTCTTCATCTAGGCTTTGTTCCTGGAGTATATCCTCTTCTTTTGACCTTTCTTGCTCCTTTTCTTCTTCCTCTTCACAATCTATGTAGAATAATTTCTTCTCAGCACACTTATGACCTTTTGTGTATTTGCTATCACAATTGTAACAAAGCCCTTTTGCTCTTTTTTCTTCCAATTGTTGTGGTGTCAACCTTGTAGGTTGTGGAAGACTAGGGGCAACAACACTTCCATCTTTATAGTTGTGAGTGGTATGCTTCCTAGTTGCCATAATTTTGCTTTCCATTTTTCTTGCTAACCTGAATGCCTTCTCTAATGAATCAGGTTCCCAAAGGCGAACATCATGTTGGATATTATCCTTTAAAGACCCTATGAACACATCAATCCTATGCTCCTCTGGAATATCTTTTACCCTTATGTTCAATTTTTGGAACTCCTCAATGTGCTCCATTACTGAACCCTTTTGTTTGAGACTTATCAATTGGCTAAAAAAAGTGTTGCTTTTTGTATCCTCATAATGTGCTATCAATTCTTCCGTAAAAATTGCCCAAGTGATAAATTGTTTACGAGAACAAAGCCATTGATACCATACAAACTGATTTGGTTCCAAATATACAGTTTCCATACGTACCTTTTGTGCGTTTTGCACATTATTGAGATCGAAGAATTGCTCCATCTGTAATATCCATGTGGCGGGATCCTTGCCATCAAACTTCCTCATATCGATTTTTGGAATATGGTGGGTCTTCGATCCAACATTAGAGTCTATGATATCATGATTAACATTTCTTTTGTTCGCATCATGAGTTTCCTTTACTACCTTTTCACCATTAGTAAGTATTTCTTGTAGAAAATTTGTCAAATTTGTCTTCATATCTGTCATGCCTGTCTTCAAGTTTGTGCTCAAATCTATCTTCAATTCTTCCATGTTTGTCTTTAAATCTGTCTTCCAATCATCCATCTTAGCTTCCACTCCCTTTATCTTAGATTCCATGCCATTTATCTTAGCTTCTGTTAGCTTTTGTGAGCGTGACATTTGTTGCACTTGTTCTTGTAATTTTGATATATCATGTAGCATTTCTTCCTCTTCTTCATGAGTCATGCTAGAGCTTTCAGGTTCCTTACTAGGTGTTTTCATTTTCTTTCCCAGGGCATCAGTTATCGATAATAATTCTTTACTATGCCCTTTGAATTCCTTCAAACCCAACTTACACAAAAATTTAAAAAAAAAAAACTACACACCTTTTTTCACTTTGTAGAAGCCTGATATTGAATCTGATGTATCTCTGTAATTCCAGATCCTCCAATTCTAAAATTGTGACCTGTAGTAGCTTTCTGCGTCCTCTTTCCAATGCCACAAGCCTGACCCAAATTGGATTCTCTAAGGAAGAGTTATGCGAAATCTCCCACAGTGACTTGATTATAGACTAGTTTAGTAGAGCGAACTTGTACGACGTGCCACGAGTCACTGGTTCGACCTATGGATCTAAAAGACGCATACAAGAAACTACAGTCTGTTCTCTTTCTGTAACTTCTTACGAAATTCAATCCGATCCCCAGAGAGAAAGTTATGAAGATTTTCCCCAGGTCACCTATTTTGAATGTAATTCAGGAGTCTGTAAAAAGACCAACTTCCTCAGATCATATCTCCGCAAATATCGTGCGAAAAGCTCTAAAATTCGGACCCAAGGTTCAGCGCAATTTCTTCTCAAATGGGTTTTTTTGTGACTTCTGAAACGTCACAGAAAAAAGTTATAGAGAAAATGCCACGATGACCTGTTTGGAGCAGCGAAACCCTAGAATTCAAAGCTCTGATACCAAATGTTATGAAACCAGCTCAAGAAAAGATAGAAAAGATAGATCAACGCCTTAGAATTCAGCCTCTTCAAGGGGGCAACCTCCTTTACATTACATAAATGAACAATTCTTGGATGATTCAAATGACAAAACCTCCTTTCTATATATAGGAGTCTAAGGAGTCACAATATAATCCAACCGACCTAACAATAAGAATATAAAGCCACAAAAATAACAATAGAGGGATTCTATGGGGCATAGAAATAACAATATGGGGGTAATAGGGGCACAACAATATAAATAAGGGGTATAACTACAATAGTAATGGGGTAATCACTAGTATTATAGGGACCCAACATACTCCTATTTATACAAAAACATAAGAAACTAACTCATTAAGGGAGATCCACTAATCCCTCCTAGTTCCACAAATCCTTCATATGGTTAAAACCAATATGAGACACATATTGCTGTATCCATGATTTTTCTCCATGAGATATGCTTGACTCCTATCCCAAATCTCCTTCAAATCTTCAAAATAATTCGAGTTTGAGTCTTGGATGCCACATAAGAGTGTCTTGGAACCTTCCAAATCACCTACACATGTCACCAAACTCATTCCACCATTAGGTATAAGCAAATACATGTTATTTTTCTAACTTTTAATCATAAATTGACTTTAAATACATAAAATAAATAACTGGAAAATGAAGATATGAACCCATATGGTAACGGAAATATAGGTGAAAATGTGATGAAATGAGGTGACAAAATGAGGATAAATGTGAAAATGGAGTGAAAGTGTATGTTAATTTGGCAGCCCAACATACCCTCCCAACTTAAGTTATTGCACGTTCTCATGCAATCTATTGCATTGATTTAATTTAATCATGATTTGATCTTTTGAATTGTTTTCCTTTTATATGAACTTTGGCTAATGTTAATTCTTCTTTCATCTTCACATAATCATTTGATAACTTTGTTCCTTTTGCAAAGTGTCCTTTTGAAAAATATTTGATTGCAACATATTAATTTGGTTGGTTCTTGTGTGGCAAGCAACTTTTATTAGTAATTGTTCTTGCATAACAATACTTTTGTTATTTTTGTGTTGCATCAAAATACTCTGAAAACATTTAATCAACCATTCATTCTACGGTCATCATTTGCAAAACATGTAACATTTTGAATCATAATGCAATGGTAGTTGTTTGGAAAAGTATGTTGGTTAGAATGGCATGTGTATAAAGGACACATATGACATATGAAAGGTGATAATGGAATATGAATATGATATATATCACGAAAACGTATGAACATGAATTCCCCCTCCAACTAGAGATATGAAAATGTGAAAAAGGAAGTGAGGAACTTTCCAAAGTTACAATTTTAAGCATTTCAAGGAATTGCATGACTAAAAATTAGAAAACCACATACCTTCACTTACCCTTAATGTACATGAGTTGTGGATTCTAAAGAGTGTGGTTGCTGATGTTGTTGGATCACGGAATATGTAAACAAAGGAATTTTGATCTTCTTCTCTGTTCTCTTTGCTGATGACAATGTTTGAATTTTTATTGTTGTTATAACAAATTGATCTGCTACAAACTATTAAAATGATATAGTCTTCAATCGTTACAACACCCAATGGTACAATTCTAATCATGCGAATAGATGTGTCAATGTTGAGCATGAAGAGAAGTTATTGGATTGCCGACCATTGATGCATGTCGTTAACCAATGCGAGGCAACTCACCATTAATGTCAATGAGTGCCAAGGTACCTAAGTACATCTTGCAAAGGGCGAATAGATGAGCTGATGTAGAGCCACTTGCAAGATCCAACAATCAAGGGACATTGGTGTAATCCCATGATCGCTGGCAAGAGAGATTGTCATTAAGGAATACAAGCCTCAAGGTACTACTAAGGACTCTAGCCTTGAACCTAGATAATGTGCTGATGTCGATAGGCCAAGACTTGTCATAAGGGAGGCCTTAAGGAATCCTCCATCATCTAACTCGAGCATGAAACATTAATTTTGAAGGATTATGGATGAGAAATTTTGCAGTGGATCAAGGTTTATTTGGAAAAATGAAAAGGAAATGGAATGAATTAGCTTTGTAAAGGAGATGAATGTTTTATTGTTGGGTTACAGGTTAATGAAAGTGAGGTAGGAAAATGACTATGAAGGAAAATTTAATGACTAGAAAAGTGAGAATGCAATGAAGGTTTTATTTACTGAAAAAGATGAGGAATACAATGATGAATGTAAAGGGAAATTAGGTTAATTTTTTATTGAATGAAGAAGCATGGAGGCAATGGAGACGCTGGCATCTGAAAGGCTTACAAGTGATGGATATGCTTTGGCATCATGTGCCCATGCATTGATGTTTCATCTTTGTTGTATTGAGAGGCTTTTCAATGATTTGATAGATATGATGACATTCTCCTCCCTGGCTTACCCAAAAGCATGTCCTCATGCTTGAAATGGGGTCTTTAAAAGAAAATGTTAGCTTGTGGTTGTTTGTTTATCTTCCTGGAACCTGCAAAAATTTAGTACTTTTTCAGCAATGAAATGTAAGTTTATCATAAGAGAGAGGCGATCAATTTCTCTATTTATGACATTTACAAAAAAAATTGAGAATTGGTACTAATAAAACAAATTCATGAAAGAAAGATTGAATGAATTTATACATGTGTCGAAACTAGTGCCTCATTTTACCTGTTATATCTTGTCAGAAATTTATTCATTCTTTAAATGTTTCAAATTCTGATAGTATATTTCTCGTTATGTATATCTCATCGAGATCTTTCCAATGACACTTGAATCGTTGAAATCCGATGTCGTATGAGAAAGTTGTGCTTATTTGAAATTTGGGTGAAACAATGAAGATTTTCATAAGGTTTCTCAGTTGTAGGATTGCGCCCTTCTTGCATCTAAAATCTTGTCTATCTTCTTTCCCTGAGACATCACATAAAACTTTCCAGTTTGTGATGTCG
The DNA here is from genome assembly GCA_031772625.1 of Pinus tabuliformis. Taxonomy (NCBI): domain Eukaryota; kingdom Viridiplantae; phylum Streptophyta; class Pinopsida; order Pinales; family Pinaceae; genus Pinus; species Pinus tabuliformis. Next base: position 672,335,909 of record CM062810.1, on the reverse strand, counting down.
TTGGTTTCTGTACATGCAAGACTCAAAGAAACATGATCATATAAAAATACTTTATGAAATGAAAACGCATGTCTACAGGATTCAATCTTCCATCTACATGATTCTCTTTAAGGCATTTTGCAAAACAATAATCCTGTAGATGAAGCACCCTTATCGTTCTTCTTCTTGATTCATTTTCAGTGTGACTGTGTAATAGTGATGTGGCAGTGTGTGACATGGCAAATGGATGATGTGACATTTTCACTGTTTGACTGATAATGTGGCGATGAATGTGAAATATTGGCCAATGTTGTGCTGTCATGTGGTGGAAAAATTGTTGTTTAATTAATGTTGTGTCAAAATTGTAGAATGAATAACAAATATCTGTCCCCACAAGATTTAAACTCATGACCTCCATTATGCAATTGGAATGACTTACCAATAGATCACAAATCATATTTATGAATTTAATGGAATTTTGGAAATTTTAATTATTCTAAAAATGAAAATTGAAACAACAACTTGACAAGTGCCAATCTAAAGCCAAGATTTTTAGGAAAATATGATTCCAAAATATTTTCCATATCTTTTGAATTCATCATTTCCAAGATTTTAAGGAAAATGGGATTCCAAAATATTTGCCAAATCATTTTCATATCTTTTGAACTCATCCTTTTTGCACCAATTTTTATTCTATAAAAGTTTGGGAAATGTTATAATTTTCTTTATTTATTTATTTTATTTTTTGTTTTTTTTTTTTCAGGTTATAAGCATGGAGAAAAGATCATCTCTAAAAATTTCTGTAGTAAGATTTTTTTTTTTAATAATTAATATTTTTTTTTTTGTTATTTAATTATTAAAATTTTTATTTTTATCAATTTTTTTTTAAAATTTAATGATTGATTTTTTTCTATGTAGCTTGGCAATGCTGCTGGGTGGTTGGCCATGGCTCTGTGGTTAGGCAGTTTGATGGTTGTGGCCTTCGCTGCTGGCTGCATTTAATTGAAAACCATTTTTTCTCATGCAAACTCGCAATTAAGGCTCCATAGAACCTTGAAAATCTCAGTTACAAATTTGGAGGAAATATACCAGGGTAAACATAATTCATCCCGTTTTGAGAAAAACACATGTTTTCGATTTTTGAGATCCGTTTTCATTTGGTCACAAAATGTATTTTAAAAATGACGTTTTTAACCTCTGCAAATTTGGCCTATGCTCACATCACTACCAGGTGAAATTTGTTTTTTTTTTTTTTTTTGTAAGTCAAGAGAATGCACAACTATCTTTCATTTTTTAAAAATCACACATAAAATTTGCAGCAATTCGATTCCTTGGCTTCCATGATTTTTTTAATTTGTTTACTTTATTCTCATTTTCGTTTTTGTGTTTTTATTATTTCTTTGTATTTTTTAATGTTGTTTTGGTTTTTTTTTTTTAATTTCAAATTTGTTTAAATAAGATTTTTTTTAATAAACAAATAAAGAAAGAGATTAATTTTTTTAAACAAAATATATATTAACATGATTTTTTTTTTTTAAATTTTTTAATTAAATTAAATTTAATTTTTTCTGATCCTCCAGGCCACACAAAGAGCAAGAGGGGAACATACTCAAGTGTTTATTAGTTGATTCTTCTCTTAAAAATTTGGATGCAAAAAAATTTGAAAAGAATCGATCTCTTACTTGAAACTATCATTCTTCCACCTTCGCTTGTGCTCTTTGTTCATAATCGATTATTTTATTGCAAAATTTTCCTACCAAGGGTTAGTAAATCGGTGGTTCTTACTGCACCACAAAATCGCAAATTTATCCTAAAAACCACAAAACTTGTTTTTTATTTGTTAGGCTTATTCTATTGAAAAATAAATCAAACATTCTCTTAAGTATACGAGAATTTCCAATGCATCCATTTGTGCACAAGATCATGAGTAGACTCATATCCAAGTTTGAAAAGTAAACCCTATTGAGTTCTTGGACACAATGATGAAGACTGACTAGTTGAAACCAAATTTGAATGTAATCCTTAGTTTTTTTATTTTCTTCAACTGTTATAACACGAAGCACTTCAGATCTTCTTTTTGCAATTGGTTTTTTTTTTTAAATGAATGGGAGTTCTTGATTTTAACGTTCTATGTTTTCTATATGCAAATGTAAATAAACTTAAATGAAAATGGCCTAAATACATCTAACCCCAAATGAAAATGACCTTAAAAGAAAATGTTTCCCAAAAAATCCTCCTAACTTAGTTACATCTAAGTTTGCTTCCCCGGCAACGATGCCAAAATGTTGGGTGATTTAATTTTCTATTAAATCCCTATTATTTAATTGTCAACCCACGGGTTTCATAAAACTTAGAAGCAAACCAAAATATATGGGACCTTAGATGCAACTATAATCAACTTTAGAAGATAAGTTATGGAAACTGAAGGGAATGCAATTATAAACTAATTAGAAGTGCATAGTACAAATATAAAATTTAGCTAAGTAATTTCTAATTCATTATGTAATAAGCAGGAGAAGTGGCTCCTACCTTAGGAGAACCAGATTTGTCCTTCTTCTAGAATACTACTTCATGAACAAAAATAAAATAAAAAACACTTATGGATAATAGCTTAAGATGCATAAACAAATAATAGAAGAGGCTCCTAACTAAGGAGGTCCTTGTTGTTCTTCACTACAAATTCATTCATCATTAATGCCATTGTTGGAAAACTGGAAATTCATAAAATCACTTGAAACAAGAAAAAGAGAATGACTTTCAATTATTACTCATATTAAATGGAAGAGAGCCTAACTTAGACCCTTGTTTGTCCTTTCATATGCTGATAAGATTTAAACTAAAATTCATTCATTAATAATGAAAAATATTCAAACATCTAAGTAATTAAATGAAAATAAAATATATAATGAAATAATTCTATAATGAAATAAAATCTATAATGAAATAAAATGTTTCTTCGATCCTTTTAGAGTGAGCTCAATTCTCTTAAGGAGAAAGTGACAAACTATTCCATAAATTCATATACTACATTAAGACAATTTATATCTAAAACTATAGAAAGAAAACTTTATTCCATTCCATCATACATTAGGATACATGCTCCAGGAGTCCTCCCTTGGAATGGAGGAGGTACTCCTATTTATACAAAAACATAAGAAACTAACTCATTGATGGAGATCCACTAATCCCTCCTAGTTCCACAAATCCTTCATATGGTTACAACCAATATGAGACATATTCCTTTATCCATGATTTTTCTCCATGAGATATGCTTGACCCCTATCCCAAATCTCCTTCAAATCTTCAAGAGAATTCGAACTTGAGTCTTGGAGGCCACATAAGGGTCTCTTGGAATCTTCCAAATCACCTACACATGTCACCAAACTTATTCCACATTTAGGTATAGGTAAATAAATGTTATTTTTATAACTTTTAATCATAAATTCACTTTAAATACATAAAATAAATAACTTTGGAAAATGAAAATATGTACCCATATGGTAATGGAAATATAGGTGAAAATGTGATGAAATGAGGTGAAAAAATGAGTATAAAGGTGAAAATGGAGTGAAAGTGTATGTTAATTTGGAATCCCAACGAGGAGTCATCAATTGGTAACACTCTGGGAAGGGTAAAGGAAATCATATCTAACAATATCATTGGAGGTATGAATGAGATTTGGTCCAACATCCAAATCATATTTGAGAAGAAGGATCTAGTTGGAAAATCTAAAGAGGCTATTTCAACCACTAACCTAGAGCTAGGAGACATGCTAGCAAGAGCCAACAGAATCATCAAATTTCTAAATTCAAAGAATAGGTATGAGCTAGAAGAGCTGAGAGTAGGAGACAAAATAGAAACTATCCTACAGTGAAGAAGGTATTGACAAAAAAGAACTTGACTATACAACTTGAGGAGAAATTCTAGAATTTGGAACTGACAATAAACATATTTTTCAACAGAATTGAACCTTTGACACAAAAAGGTCTCCCTCCTCTATTTGTCATTAATGATAAACTCATGACCAAAGAAGATTAGTTCAAGAGAATAAAATACATCGCAAAGGATGTTGTCAATCTCTCCAATATCAGAGGCAACATGACACGAAAAGCAATGGTGGATGCTATCAACAATCCAATTTTCATTGAACATGAATTGAAACACGTTTTCACGGTGAAGCCCACTTTTGTTTTGTACACAAAAGAAGATAAGATATATCGCAGGATGATTAAGGTTAAAATCCCAGATGAAGTTGATTGGAGCAAACTATTTGACTACCAAGAGGAACAAGACAAGCAACATTGAAGAGTCAGCACCCGGCCAAGTCAGCACCCAGCCAAGTCAGAAAGTCAATGCAATTTATTAAAGAACAACCAAATCAGCCATTACAGTAGAATTAATTACCCACCAACGACATTCAGAAAGAAAGGGGCCAAATGTTGAAGTTATCTTATCGTGGCCACCTTGTGGTCACACTAGTCAAATTTTAGTTTCTTTGTAATTAATAACAAACTTCCAAGTGTATAAGGCAATTGTTTTAGATTTTATTTAAATAATTCATGCATTGGAAGTATTAGGGGTTGGACCGTAGTGATTAAAAAACTTTTCTTTTTGGAGCACTCTAATTTTTGGAGTTGGAGCATTGAAAATAAAGGATTGTTTTGAAGATACTTGAGCTATTTTTATCTGGTGATATTTTTCTTTCTGCGTTAAACGTTTCGTTGTTTCCTTCATCGTGCATCATTCCAATCTTGTGGTAAAACAAAATTTTTAGAGAAAGATATGTCATTGGAGCACCTTATTTTTGTCTGTGTTTACTATATAAGTGTTTTCCTCGGAAGTCTAGTTAAGAAATACTTAATTTCTTTTTAACCACTAATAATTTCACTATTCTGTCATCTCATTCTTTATTGTGATTCAAGATCTAGTAGATATAGTTAGCTACCCTTGTGAATGCTCTGAAAAATTTGATGCTACAATATAACCTTTGACTCCATAGCCTAATGGAAAAGATTTAAACAAGATCTACCCCAACCAATCAAAAAATAAATCAATAGATCAATATTTTATCTATACAACTAGCCTAAAATATTAAAACACTGGAAAGAAAAATCAAATCTCAAAATATATAGAGAGAGAGCCCTCTCTGAGCCTAGGTGGCTAGATCCTACACTCCAAAGTGGTTTGATGTATTCTTTATGATCCTTTTTCTTACCAATCTTAAAAATCATAGAGTGATAACATGATCGACAATCTTTCTCTTCCCTTTGTCACGCATAGGTATGCTTGGCTTTGCTTCCTTTGTTGTTGCTGCTACTACTCGTGTTCTCGTGGTGCTGCTTCATGCTGCCCTACTAACCACTCTACAATGAAACCGACCTGTTCATTGGGTCTGGAGTAATTGTAGTAATACCTCCATGAGTCTTCCTCAGCCCAATGAAATGCCCCATGGATCCAATTGAACTGAACTCTCATGTAGTGATCCTTCAAAATGCAATGTGGGTAGTACGGGTTGAAGCTTCGGAGGTCGAATGGGTACTTCTTCATTTATTCAGCTTCGACATTCGCTTGTTTGATGCTCCAGATCTCGTATAACTCAATCCGTAGTGGAAGAGTTGGCCGAGGTGCCTTCTTCTTCCGCTGCAACCTAGCTGTCAATCTCGCAAAGATATGATACACTACTTCCTGCATGATAAGCACGTTCAAAGAAAACTTTGACAGAACATGCATAGGCTTCTCCGCACTAAATACTTGGGTGAACATGCTGGACGGTGAGGCATACCAATTTGCAATTCCTAACAATGCCCTCATTCCTTCTTCTGCCATGCAGGGTGGATCCTGTTCAAATATCAACCTATACAATGGGGTGACAAGATGGTCAGACAACCATATGATCACTCCTCTGAAGCTGCACTAAGAGAATAGCTTGAAATATATGCTCACATCAGTCTCCATCAGTGACCATGCCCACTCTAAGCCTGGGAACTCATGTTGGGCACAAATTGCATCTAGAATGTAGGCGGACATGTAAATCTTTGCATGCATTCCTTCAGGTGACTGTTGAGCCTTCATGACTTGCTCCTTCAGCTGATGAGCCAGTATGATGAACCAGTTGCAAGGTCTTTGTTCTCTAGCCAATTTGTCTAGCGCGATCACCCAACTCTGAGGGAAGGTCTTAGTGCTCACTTGGCCACTCAGTAGACATGCGAATGTGACTAAGTATTGGTATGCCTTTCTCAATATATTTATCTTATAGATCCAATTAGGGGTGATATTGAAATGAGATGAATCCTTTTCCCAATCCTTTCGAATATCTTTGGAGTGGCCTCTGCTGTTTGGCAAGATGAACGAAGGGGTCATGACAATCATGGGATCATCCATCTAATACATCTCATCGTAATCTCCTACCCAAAAGGTTGCAAGCTTCATCCCACTGACACTGCTCAAGGTCATCATCTTGGGGTCAGTGTGAGAGACGATCCAGTGAATCATATCTGCACATGGGAACGCGGGGTATTTGCATACAATCTGTTATAGGCCGGACTTATGAATCTTCACATACACCTAACAGTCTTCAAGGTCTTCCCCAAACGTACCTACTAATGTTTCATTCACATCTTGCCACTTCAGTTTGACGTCCTTGCCTAGATACAACTTCGTATCTTCGTAGATCGGCATGCTAGAGGACACATGTTCAACTGTTGCTCCAGCTGCAACACCATTGGTGTCCTAAGATCATTCTCTCTTGGAAGCTATTGAGACAGACAAACACCTGAAATATTTGGAAACAAGCAACATCCATGACAAGAAATATGTCAGTGAAAACAAAACAAATCAGGGAAGGACACAACACATGCCAGGGGAACTGATGAGCAAGATTGTGCAAATTTCACTGGGAGGCTGAGTGACTGGCTACCAGAACTGCACAAAAGGCAATTTGGACTGACTGGGAGGATGGACTGGCTACTGAATCTGTGAAATGCGCAATTTAGTTGGGCATTTGGCTGTTAGGATTGTGCAATGCGCGATTCCAGTTGGGAAAGACTTCTGGCCCAGGGATAGATTTGCGCAAATTTTTGGGCCAAGCAGCCATTAACCTCCAGAAATGTGCAATTCAGTCCAGGAGGCCAGTGCTCAGCCAGAATGCCAAAAGCTGGAGAGGAAGATGAGCCTTCCTTCTCCAGATTGCACAAAGTAGCCTTGGTGAAGGCAGAGACCGGGCCAAGGTTGGCCCGACTCGTCGACAGGCAACTGAAAGAAAGTAAGTCAATGAAATGCATGACGACACTAAGTTATAGTAGAAGTGATAAATAGTGTATGTAAAACATGAATGGAATATTGAGCAAACAGATCAGCATGCATGTGGGTGAGGCCGTTCACCAGTTGGGCAAACTTCCTGCAAAACAGTTTCATTCATGCGAAAGTAGTCAAATAGCAACAAAAATTGAAAGAAAGCTAGGATAGGATACAATATATGTAAATGATAGTAGGAGTTCAAAGAAATCAAGAAAACAACAACCATACAAGCGAATACACAAAAAGCAACAAAAATTCTTAAAAAGACAAGTTGAGGCCACTTACCTATGAATAGTTGAGCCGTATGTGTCGAAGAGTCCTGGATGTGTTGTGGGATGTTAGAGCTCCAAGATCGATGTGAATTATTGAGCTCTGATGTGTCAAACAAATAAGTTTGGACTCAAGACGCACATGCCACAAATCTAGGAAAAAGCGACACTTGGAGGGAAACTTCTAAAACAACTTTGCATGTAACCCCCGATTGCTAAAATAGCTCCCTAAATCATGGGATGTATTTTGCATGTTGTCTCTTTTTATTTAGGGAAGATCAAGTCATGCATGCATGCAAGTCAAGTTTCCTCGGTCCCGAGTGGAACTAGTCAACCGAACTACCCATGCATGCCAGTGCTCAAATACTTGGGAAAAATGTGCATTCCTAATTGTAAGCTGGGCTGAATGCCCAAGGGGATTGCACAATTTCTAGGCCTAGCAACTGACTACTACCCAGATTTGTGCAAATCTAGGGCTGAACAACCTGCTGCTGGGAAAATTTGTGTAAACCTTGCTGGAGGGTTGGCTGGAAGGATTGCCCAATCCTGGAGCCCAATAGGCTATCAGAGAGGATTGCATAATTCCTGGAGGGAAGGCTGGTTTCCCTCCAGGAATGTGCAATTTTCAAGGGGAAGCTGCTCAGCTTGCAGCTTGACCAAGTCCAGATGAGCAGCCTATGAGGGAAATGGATCAATTGTGATCGGCAGGCTACCTTTGTGCGAGGAAAGCACTGAATCTTGAGTACTTGACGAAGCAAGAAAAAGTGTTGTGTAAGGTTGGTAGGGGAGGCTCCAAAATAGGCTAAATCAAAATTTTGGAGGGTGGTTTTAGCCACTACAACAACAAGGAAATAAATCCATGTGTTCCTTGAGAAATCGTCTATCAATTAAACACAGTGTGACAAATTTACCTAATGATATAATAGACATAGTTCCAAACACATGACCTTGATCTAAATCTAATATTCCTTTTACTCATAGGAACATATGATTCTATTTCCCTATTCTATTTATCGCATATATGAAATGTTCATAGAAATCAAAATATAATGTGTAATTAAACAAACCTTCAATTATACCTTTACCATGTAATTATCAAAGCATAGGGGTTTCATTTGGGGTGCATTCATATTGGAAGATATATATTGAGGAAAAAATGACACAATATATTGAGCATATAATAAGGGGTAAAAGGTTATTATATTGGCAAGTACAAAAACTGGATCTCAAAGTGAATGAAAAAATATAAAGAGTTATAAGATTTTTTAATGAAAAAATGGATACCTACAATAGCTAGTGAAAGTAGGGGCTTCTTAAATTGGTAAGGTGTATTGGGTTCATATTGGTGGGGGGTTAAATACTGTTATTTTTAGAGATATTTTCCAATATGTATTCGAATTAGAGGTATTGATTAGTATGCCACAAACACATGTGATATGTTAGAGGTTCATTGGGTGAAGCCCTCAGGGATGAAAGCGCCTTCTCTCCACTATGTCATAATATTTGATGTGATAACATGGGTTTTTCCCCATAGAAAATACGGATTTTACCTTCTACATTTCCACTCTTAGGAATAGTATAACCATTATGCACATCAATAATAATTCTTTCCAACACCTTGTATAAAGTTCCATTTCAAATTCTCCTCATTAACTTCATTGCTCAAATAATTTTGAAGGTTTCCCTTTAAAACATAATATGTACTATTGAATCACTCATATTGCGTACTGTTGGCATTATGATGCATGTGTTGTACTTGATGGCAACCCACTTGTAGCAGAACATATCACTTATATATAACTAGATGAATCTACAGAAGAGAGATCAATACATGGGATGTAGGGTAGCTCAAAGGAATCACTTCAGATGTAATGAACAATGACAACTCATTAAGATGACAGTTCTCAGTATGGCAAGTTAACTTTGCCATCAAGTCCAAAGGGGGAGATTGTTGGCATTATGATACAGGTGTTGTCCTTGATGGCGACTTACTAAGATGACAGATCATAGCTCAGGCTCACAGAATGAAGAAAAAGAGATATACGTAGATTACCCTTGATAAATTCTCATATACACGTGTGTTAGCCGACCAAAAGGTGTGTATACGTATACACACACTTTCATGCAAGGGAAGGTGCATACATTGGGCTTTGGTCCATGGTATTTGGACCATGGTATTGTGATCCATGGTATTGGTCCAAGGTATCTTGTTCGACGTGTTGATCCCAGGTATTTGGTCCAAGGTATTGGTTCTAAGTGGTTTTGGACCATGGTATTGAGTAAAGGCCTAAGACTATAAAAGGAGGAGAAGATCATTGGGAAAGTGCACCAAGAAAATCTCGAATATCTGATGAAGTATGAGATCTAGTATGCAGGTTATGGGTTCATAATGCTTTGCTTGATCTGAGCTAAAGAGGAATCTCAGCGGTTGATGGAGAACAAGATCTAAGGATAAGATCTAATGGCTTGGAATGAATCTTCTCTATACGGTTGATCATGCTTATTCTAGATCTGTATACTAACGCATGTAATGTTCTGTAAATATTATGATAACTCAAGTTTGGAATAGCTGAAAATCATGAATGAATATTTACAGATGTATACGCTAGTTGACTATGATAAAAGCGGGTACATACATAGGTTAGATACATCTAAGTAGCATATACCATATGAATTATGATGTTTGAAGTTACAGATGGTTTTGGTTGTTGATGAGTTCTAATGACTGTTTACTGGTGTCAGTGTTCTGCATATTCAGTTTGGTTGATTGTGTTTAGCTTCAGTGTTGATGGATGAGATCTAATAATGGATTAGGATCATAATGACTTATCTTTATCTGATCTGATGGACTAGATCTGGTTTCTAACACACATATTATCCTTGTATATGTAATGATTTGGGTATGTTTGAAGTCAGGAAGTGCAACGAAGTTATAAGTAAGTAATTAATGACATATATGTTGGTTCGCTTTGGTGAAGTTGCGTATACACGCTGGTTTGGCTCTTCCAAGTAGCGTATGCACTCTGATTCATGATTTTTGATGATACAGTTAGATCTGAACATTGTTGCAGAGTTCTGTGTTCTACTCTGTGTTCTGGTGACTGCAGTTTGTTGACAGGGTTTTAATGATTTAGTTTTGGGTGATTTAGAGATTGATGAAGCTAGTGTTGATTGGTTGTGTGCTTTAATGATATTGATGGGTCTAGTATGAAAATTGGATGAAACGTGGCCTTCATATTATGATGTTGTGTTCCATGAGTATCCAGTCTGAAAATTTATGAAACGTAGTACCTGGAGGAAGAAAGAGAAGATTGTAGATTTCCGTAGGCTAGCACCTACGTACTAGTACATCAGCTAGTATAAGAGCTAAGGGGGTTGTAGCTCCCTTCCAGTAGCAGTTGGAAAACGAGTGAAGATTGGAGCCTTCAGTAGGTCAGCACTTACGTACTAGTAAAAGGATCGGCTAGTACAAGAGCTAAGGGGGTTGTAGCTCCCTTCTAGGAGAAGCTAGAGAATGAAAGGAGGTTGTAACCTTCTGCAGGTAGAAGCCTACGTACTAGTATAAGGCTGCACCAGCACAAGCATATTGTAAAAATAAGTTTCTTATTAAAAGAAGATAGAGAAAAATTGCAGTAGGTGGTTTTCACCCACATTGGGTTTCCACCTTACATCATGGTGTTCATGTGTGCTTCTTGTGTGTGATGATCTGTTTTGTTTTAATGCACCTGTTTACTATTCATATGGTTAATAAAGTTCTGATGCACTAACTAAATTTCAAAATTTAATGGATTAACTGAATCATAAGTTTATTAGATATACACTAGTTGCATTAGACACAGTTGCGTGTACATGTAGGTTCCCTTAACTGAAGTAGCATATATGAATCTGAGTATGGAAATGAAAAAGTTATAAATTTGATAATACTGATTCACCCCCTAGTATTATTTCCAAAAATTGGTATCAGAGCAGGTCCTTTGGTAGAAGCTTGATCGCTTGAAGGAGATCCGTAGAACAATGGGAAGGAAGCTAAAGAAGAAAGTGCCTCAGAAGAAGAAGACATCTTAAAGGAACTATGACAGTGGGAGAATCGATTGGGGAATATGTGGAAGAAACACCTCAGTTTCAGAATCACTTCAGAATGAAGATGAACAAGCAAAAGAACTATCAGGTATGAATTTGTTATCCTCTGGTGATACATTTCTACATCCATTTGAAGATGATGAAAGTGATAGCGAAACAACTGAATTTGCTCTTATGGGTGAGAAAGAAAGATATCAAATAGAGGCAAAATTTAAAAGGCTTACAGACAAAATTAGAGATCAACAAGATCTATTGCAGAAAAGGGAATGTGTCTTCAAAGAAGAAGCTACCAAACTAAAAGCTCAACTAGAGGAGGGAAACCGGGTAAGGAAGTTATTCAAGGAAAACAAAGATGAATGTCAAAAGTTGTAGGATGAAGTGACATCATTAAGAAATGAAGTCAATGAAAGGAGCACAACAATCAAGAAACTCAGAGATAGATCCAGTTACTATGAAAATCTTGAAGCCAAGATCCACTCGCTAAAAGAAGATCTTGAAGAATAAAATAAGCAGAACAATGAACTACTCCAAGCTCTTTAAAAACAAGAAACCAAAGTTATTGAATTAAGGCATCAGTTGGAAGAAGGAAGAAAAGCTGAAGGAATCATGAAGAAACAATATCATGAAAAGGAAGAACAACATCAAGTTGAGGTAAATATTCTAAAAGATAAATTAGAAGAAAAAAATAAGCTCTTACGATTTCAAGATAGTACTAAGATCTTGGATAATATTCTTAGTAGTCAAAGGTATCCTACTATCAAAAGTGGTATTGGTTTTCATGAATTGGTTGAAGGTGAATCTAGTTCACAAAGTAAGACAAGGAACTCTAATGCAAAATCTGAAATGCTCAATAAGGATCAACAACCAAGGAAAGAAATTCTTCAAAGAAAATCTTTTACTCCTAACTATGGAAGTGATAGTCGGTTATTTCCTCCAATGACTAATGTTGAATGTTATGTATGTCATAACTTTGGACATGTTGCAGCCAGATGCAGAAGTAGAATGGTTCAAGACCATCACACAGAAAGATCATCATGTTCCAGGTACTTTAAGGGATATTGCTTTTCTTGCAATATGTTTGGTCACAAAGCTATTGATTGCTACAGAAGCAATATGAAACATGTAAGATGTTATGCATGTAACAAGCTAGGACATATAGGAAAGGAATGCAGGAACAAAGTATGGGCACCATACCAAAAGGAGAAAACATCATCACACTTGAAGATATGGAAGAAGAAGGAAGTACATTCAGAAAGATGTGGCACAACACAATGTACAAACATGACAGACTCAAAGGGAGCTGAAAGTGTGAAGCTTAAGTGTTCTAAATCTCATACGCAAGTTTCATAAAGAGAAGTTTTATATATATGCGAGTTAGACACTACACAGTCACACATATGTTAGTTTGAGGAAAAGCTGTGGGACAGGCTCAGGAAAAAGGGTCTGATATGATTCAATCCATTAATTGCTCTGTTTGATAATGGTTACAATCTGTTGATGATGTGTGGAAATGTCTTGATACTCATAAGATGTTTAGAAGTGTTTTTTGATCCTAACTTGATGATGATGATGCCTTGATACTTCTTGCTGATATATGCATGATCAAATCTAACAGTAAACAGATGGCACGGGTTCAGGGGGAGTTTATGCTTTGAATAATGCATTGTTGGCATTATGGTTAGTAGTCCTTGGTGATGATGCATATATGGTGCTTCCATGGTGATATTCATAAGGATGAGGAGAAGTACAAATGTTGAATACACAACTTCATTATTTGATGATGAGTCACTCATATACTGTTGTGGACATATAATACAGTTATGATGTAGGATTCCTATAGTTCTTGGCAGTCACATGGATGAGGATTGTTGTTGTTGATGATATCAAGAAGTCTTGAGCTCAAGATACATAGTGCTATATACAGTGTGCTGGATACATGGATGATTACTCAAAGTTGCATTATTGGAGACATGATGATAATGAGTTCTTACCTATATGTCGATAGGGTGATGCTTACATATGATTGATTGATGCAGAAGATGGATGTTCCCGAGTGATGATACATGGATAGTATATAAGATCATGCAGATCTTGATGCTGATGAGATGACTATGGTGTTTTTCACATGTGATTTAATTTGAATGATTTTGTATGTCATATGAAGAATTCATTCATGGAAGGCTATGATAATGTTCAAAAGGATGAGTTGATATCTACATGCAGACATACCTTGTTACAGGTTGATGACTTCTACACTAATGGACATATACAAGTTGTTGGTTTGGATGCTGTTGATAGAATGGAGCAGATCATACAGTGTGTATGATAGTTGCTGATGACTATCATGGTCTTGTTGAGATATTTGGTCTCTGTTATAAATGTCATATATATATCATTCTGTAATAGTTTGTCTCTGTCTATTGTAGACATTTGATGAATCCCTTTTGGTCATATGATGTAATTTGTAGCCCCACTATTCATGGGAAGGATGATGTAATATTTCAATTGTGTATAAACAATTGGTATATGGTGTATCCCCACTTGGTTGGGTGGATGAGTCAATATTGGTATATCCCCACTTGGTTGAGAGATGGATGTATGTATGAGTCTTTGGTGATAGGAAGGTCATTTATGATGAATAGAGTCATGTTCTTCTTGTAGAAAATATTTTTGTAGACATTGCTTACAGTCACGGGGAGCATGAACAACACACTTTAGCAGAGTAGAGATTTCAACATGTACTCAGAGGGAGCATGGACAGATTGGTACACCTTGGCATATAAAAAGGGGGAGCTCAATCAGAGATTTTAGTAGGTACTCAGGGGGAGTATGTATAGCAGAATGTATATCAAGGAAGAGAATATCTTGGCCGGCCATTTGCCCTTGATGTCAAAGGGGGAGAGTGACTTGGTATGGTTGTTGCCATCAAGTCCAAAGGGGGAGATTGTTGGAATTATGATGCATGTGTTGTACTTGACGGAAACCCACTTGTAGCATAACATATCACTTATATATAACTAGATGAATCTAAAGAAGAGAGATCAATACATGGGATGCCAGGTAGCTCAAAGGAATCAGTTCAGATGCAATGAATAATGACAACTCATTAAGATGACAGTTCTCAGTATGGCAAGTTAACTTTGACATCAAGTCCAAAGGGGGAGATTGTTGGTATTATGATACAAGTGTTGTCCTTGATGGCAACTTACTAAAATGACAGATCACAGCTCAGGCTCACAGAATGAAGAAAAAGAGATATACACAGGTTAACCTTGATAAAGTCGCGTATACATGCGTGTTAGCCGACCAAAAAGTGTGTATACGTATACACACACTTTCATGCAAGGGAAGGCGCATACATTGGGCTTTGGTCCGTGGTATTTGGACCATGGTATTGTGATCCATGGTATTGGTCCAAGGTATCTTGTTCGACATGTTGATCCGAGGTATTTGGTCCAAGGTATTGGTTCTAAGTGGTTTTGGACCATGGTATTGAGTAAAGGCCTAAGACTATAAAAGGAGGAGAAGATCATTAGGCAAGTGCACCAAGAAAGTCCCAAATATTTGATGAAGTATGAGATCTAGTATGCAGGTTATGGGTTGATAATGCTTTGCTTAATCTGAGCTAAGGAGGAATCTCAACAGTTGATGGAGAACAAGATCTAAGGATAAGATCGAATGGCTTGGAATGAATCTTCTCTATATGGCTTGATCACACTTATTCTAGATCTATATACTGACGCATGTAATGTTCTGTAAATATTATGATAACTCAAGTTTGGAATAGCTACAAATCATGAATGAATATTTACAGATGTATACGCTGGTTGACTATGATAAAAGCGCGTACATACGCAGGTTAGATACATCTAAGTAGCGTATACCATATGAACTATGATGTTTGAAGTTACAGGTGGCTCTGGTTGTTGATGAGTTCTAATGACTGTTTACTGGTGTTAGTATTTTGCATATTCAGTTTGGTTGATTGTGTTTAGCTTCAGTGTTGATGGATGAGATCTAATAATGGATCAGGATCATAATGATTTATCTTTATGTGATCTGATGGAGTAGATCTGGTTGCTAACACACATATTATCCTTGTATATGTAATGATTTGGGTATGTTTGAGGAATTGCAACGAAGTTATAAGTAAGCAATTAATGACATATATGCTAGTTCGCTTTGGTGAAGTTGCGTATACACACTAGTTTGGCTCTTCCAAGTAGCGTATGCACTCTGATGCATGAATTTTGATGATACAGTTAGATCTGAACATTGTTGCAGAGTTCTGTTGTCTGCTCTGTGTTCTGGTGACTGCAGTTTGTTGACAGGGTTTCAATGATTCAGTATTCGATGATTCATAGATTGATGATGCTAGTGTTGATTGGTTGTGTGCTTCAATGATATTGATGGGTCCAATATGAAAATTGGATGAAACGTGGCCTTCAGATTATGATGTTGTGTTCCATGAGTGTCCAGTCTGAAAATTTATGAAATGTGGTACCAGGAGGAATAAAGAGAAGGTTGTAGCCTTCCATAGGTTAGCACCTACATACTAGTACATTAGCTAGTACAAGAGCTAAGGGGGTTGTAGCTCCCTTCCAAGAGAAGCTAGAGAATGAGAGGAGGTTGTAACCTTCTATAGGTAGAAGCCTGCGTACTAGTATAAGGCTGCACCAGTATAGACATATTGTAAAAAGAAGTTTCTTATTAAAAGAAGATAGAGACGAATTGCAGCAGGTGGTTTTCACCCACATTGGGTTTCCACCTTACATCATGGTGTTCATGTGTGCTTCTTGTGTGTGATGATCTGTTTTGTTTTACTGCACCTATTTACTGTTCATATGGTTAATAAAGTTCTGATGCACTAACTAAAGATCAACATTTAATGGATTAAATAAATCATAAGTTTATTGGATATACGCTAGTTGCATTAGACACAGTTGCGTGTACACGCAGGTTCCCTTAACTAAAGTAGCGTATATGAATCTGAGTATGGAAATGAAAAAGTTATAAATTTGATAATACTGATTCACCCCCCCTCTCAGTATTATTTCCAACACGTACATATGTCAAGTTTCAATCCAACTATGGAATGTGAAAAAATTGAGCCCATGTTCTAAGCATTCCATCCTTGATAAAACAACTTAACCTTTTGTCATCCTATGATTCTTGCTGTTGAGTCATCTTGTTGGAAAATGTCACCTCAATCAAATTTTTCATATTAAAAAAGACACTCCCTATGGGGATTCATATGAAAAGAAACAATTGAGTCAACTGATTACACATCATGATCTAAATATGTGCTTGAATAAGCTAAGTACACATCCCCTCCTTACTCTAAGGAGATCTTCCCTTGGCATGAAAAGAACATCATCATATTCCTTTCTTTCGTTAACATTTTTAGACCTATAATCCTTCCTAATTCCCATCTTTACCATATTTATAACATTTCAATAAAGACTTGCATGGAGATTTATATCTATCTCTAATTTTAGATCTCCCTCCCAAGGACATACTTTTATCCCTATCCCGAGAGTGACCTTTTATAAATAAGGAATCCATGTTCTAACAATCCATGATTTTTTGCCTCATTTCTTTTGATAAAAGGGATGAGACCACGTCATCGATATTTAATGTGGTTGCATTACTTATGATAGTTACAAATAGACTATCCATTAAATCTAACAAAAAACATAATAAATTAATTCAATTATCTATGCTTGACATTTTGATATCAAAATACAACAATTTACTTACCACAGTATTTGAGGCATTTCAATGTCTTGTTACTAAATCTCCATATTTATTCTTTGGAAGCATAACTTATTTTTAAGGAAGTGTTTTTTTACAAGAGACTTAAACTAATACAGAGTCCTTAAGCTGTCCCATAATTCCTTCGCTATGGATTCTTTTGGGGCATTCAATAACATTGAATTTGAAAGACATATTTAGATTGTACTCTTTTCATTCCTATCCAACTCCTTGCAATATTTTGTTGACGTACTTATAGGTATAGTTAATATGAGTTGGATACTTATTGTTTTTTATCCATTGACAATTCTCTTAGGGTGAAAAACTAAGAGAAATCTTCTTACATAAGCATTTTAGTGGTGGGACCCAATTTGAATAATTGGTGTTAGAAACCTTATCGAGCTAGTTGGAGGCCTTAAACAATGTTTTTTTGGGGTACAATTTTGATGATTAAGTATAAACCCCCATATTGCTATTCTACACTTGAATACCACTACAATGGTGCAAGAATAACATCAATTAGAGTTCAAACACTAAAGTTATGCCTCCTGGAAGTTGACCTATCATGGTTGGCCACCATATTTTGAGAGGATGCCACATTAACCCCCATTACT
Source organism: Pinus tabuliformis (assembly GCA_031772625.1). Taxonomy (NCBI): domain Eukaryota; kingdom Viridiplantae; phylum Streptophyta; class Pinopsida; order Pinales; family Pinaceae; genus Pinus; species Pinus tabuliformis. The sequence goes on along the minus strand of CM062810.1, from coordinate 672,317,917 downwards.
CTTGGAAAAGGGGTTAGTCACATGGGAACTATGAATAAGACTCTAGAAGGGCCAATATGCAACTCATATTGAGGGTCAAATGGGTCAAATTTAACCCTTAGTTGTCTATCCAATTGCGTTATAACTAGGCCACTAAGATGAAGAGGGGTTTCATTCTATGCTAGTATGTTTTGTTCCATAGAAAAGTAGAGTAGCTAGAAATGGATAAAAAGATGGAAATCATAAATGTTTTGTGTTTTGTAGTATGCCATTGATGAAAATACTCACTCCTTTGTATTTACACCATTTCCATTTCGAGAAAGAGAGAGTGGAGAAGCCTCATCTTCTAGCTAGGTTTTCTCTTGAAAAGGTTTCCCAAATCATATCTTGGTGTTATAATGGTTTGAGTGATTGTCTTTGTATCTTCTCTATTTCCATATTTTTATATATTTCATGCATATGCAAAAAGCAATAACTTAATCCAAAAATCTATGGAAAAATTAACCCTCATAATATAGATTTCAGATTTTAGTAATTTTTTTATCAAATAAGTTGTGACGAATTGTCCAATGGAATATCAATGATAGTTTATAGACCAAAATTACTAGGATTCACAATAACCAATGAAAGTTTGTCAACAAGAAGGTCCTCCACAATGAGTTTTGATGTCTCAAAGATTTCCTCATTAAATTTCTCAATATTGTTTTTAGAATTTCTCACCATTCTCTTCCAGTATAAAAATCACCATTACAGTGCTCTCATTGAAACCATGTTTATCACATACCTGAGCCAAAACCTTAGCCCCACACACACTGGTCCTTTATAAAACAATACTGTTCACACACAATACTTATAAATTTACCCTATAAGTTTTAAATGAGAAAACCAAAAAATGTTTAGACTCACATCTATGACTCTCATTATATTAGCTTCACATTTTATAATACTATATATAGGTTCACATGGATTTGAAAACCCCAATATGTTAACTTGGATTATATCTCTTAATGATAATTACATTATAATGCATCAAAATACCATTGATTGGAAAACTTTAAAACTACGCCAAGACTGGACCAAAAACAACCCCTTTTTTTGATGATTCTACCCTTGAATTCCCATGCAAATGGTGCCTAGCTAGTTCCCCTCATGCAAAATTTTGCATGTACTCACATAGCTTTACGTTCTTGATCAATATCTTACCATGTTCATTGATAAAGGGGGTTTTAAAATTGTGAAAAAATAGAGCCAATATATTTTAGGTATTGGAGAGCATAGATGTTGATCCAGATTTAAATAGGAAAACAAAAAATTACAGAGATAACCATAAAGACATAGATTCAGTAGAAATAATACTTCATTTGATTAATGTAAAGTACTAAAATATGCTTACAAACAACAATGGAAATAAACCAGCTAGGGTGATGGTAGCTTATCTCTGAGAAGATATGTAGCAGCTACATGCCTCTAAACTGTCTTACAATGAGGCTCAAAGGCCTATTTATTGTTGAGAAACAATGGAAAACCCTTAACATCCAAAAACCTAACCATAGAAGATGAAACGCCAAATTGTGGGCCCCGTTTTGGGTAAATTGGTACATCAACTTCCCGGGGTCGTAACTTTGGCACCTGATCTTCGTTTGACGCATACAATAGCTCATTAGAAAGATCTATCTGAGCACTACAACTTTGGAAAGAGAAATATCAGTCCCTAGACCCATGTTTCTCCTAGATTTCCCAAAAAACGTCGTTTAGGGCCTCAAAACGGTTTTGGAAGTTCAAGACCCGAAATAATGCTAAAAATAGTAAATTGTGCTACAATTAAGGAAACTGAAAAAATGAAAGAGATAGTTGTGGGGGTCCAAGTGGGATAGGTGGGTGGCCACCAACATCCACCTGGATCATTCCTTCCCCCTTAGGAAGCAATGGTCCCTATTGCGTTGAGTTCCTCCATCTGTTGAACTTAGTCCTTGGTGAGATGTTCTGCGATCTCTGATGTGTCCAGTAATGGTGGGAAGCATGGTCGAGGGTGTTCCACATTGAACAATCGATGAAAGCGAAGGAATGGAGGAATCTTGTGCTCCAAAGCATTGTTTCCCATAGCCTTGGTAATGCTGTAAGGACCATGTCGGAGTGGTCGGAGCTTCTGATGGGCTCTTGTAAGGCATTCTTTCTGCAGATGCAACCAAACTTTTTGCCTACCTGAAGCTTGTGTGGTACCCCTGCAGGTGAGGAGAAGTTATTCCTATTTTCTTTCATGACTGTATCCCTCTATTGCTACTGCTGCATGGAGGAACCCTTCGTGGGGGTCATGGATGTGGTGACGGTCTTCCCCTTACTTTCGGAGCGAACTAGACAGAAAATAAATTTCCTAGCCTAGGAGATGAGCTTGTTGCCTTTCTTAGCAGTGATCAAAGAGATGACGGTAGGTGGGGCTACCTTCGGTATCCCGTATAATGAATTACACAAAGAAATAATTACAACACGAGGCCTTGACTCATACACAGCATGTTGCTTCCACAAGTATGGCTGTCCTCATACTACATCACAAACATCCAGAGGTGTAACATCACACAATACCTCGTTTGTGAAGGGTTTGATGTTGTAGGGTAGGTGTCACTGCTAGTGAACTTGGAGATCTCGTCCTTGGTGAAGCCACCTGATACTGTATAGCTACGGGTGTGGTGTAGTCGGTAGGCACAACCACTTCACAACCTATGCTGAAATGAGGTTCTTTTGGCTCCCACTATCAACAATGAATTGCAGCAGTGAACCCTCCACCCACATTTGTGAGTGGAAAAGTTGCTTCCCCTCCTCTGGATCTTCGGGCTCACTCTTTTGGATCTTGGTGGTGGCAACAATGGCGTTGGGCTCCGCATAAATGATATGCTTCTCTTTGCCATTTCCCTTGTCGGTTTCTGACTCAGGGTCAGAACATTCATCTAATTCTGAAGCCTTCAACTCGGCCACCAGTGACTGCTTGGTTCGACACTCACTTGTGTTATGAGCGGGGCTCTGATGGAACCCACACCACTTTCCTATGTCCTTCTTTGACTTCATGGTGTTTTTCTTTTCTTGCGGCTTCGACGGGTTCTCTTGGGTCACCCCGCCTTGGCTTTGTCCTTTGGACTTCAAATTTGCAGATCCAAAGTCTTGCTTCTTCTGTTTGAAATTTTGCTCGATTTTGACATCGTATCAGTACATCATGCCGAGCGAGGAGATGTTCAGGTACTCCATCTCTTCTTGGATGTACCTGTGTAGATAGCCCCGGTATTTGAGTACCAAATGCAGCTCAGAATCCTTGATACCCAACTGTGTGCGAAGGGTATGAAAAATGTTTGTGAACTCTGGAACATCTTAGTCCCTTCCCTACCGTAGCGTGGTCCACTTTATGTATTTGTCCTCATAACTTTTGATAGGGTAGTATTTCTTCTTAATGGCATCGCAGAATGGTGCTTTCATCCTTCTGCTCGCAGTAGGTTTCCCACCAGTCCTTGACGTGGGGGGTTGCTTTGAGAAGAGTGAAAACAATCTTTTCCTGACTCGAAAATGGGTATTTTAAAATTAACTTGTACCTTAAAGGGTGTGGCATTTCCAGAGTAGCTGTTGGAAGCCGATGAGTCGCCTCTGGGTAGCTGCTGAAGGATTTGTGCAAAGTTTTCCATCATCACATTCCTTTGTCGCTCGAGGGAATCTTCGAGCAAGATTTTGATAGGATCTCCTCCCCCCTCATCTTTCTTCTCATCCGCCACGGGAGGCCATCAGGATTTGTGAGGCTGGTCTTGCAAAGGTTTGAACAATTCAAGGCCTAACTCCTTATATCCCGACCTCATTGGGGACATGCAAAGAAAAACAACAAAAAAGCAGACCGCTTTGATACCATTGATTCGGATTTAAACAGGAACACAACAAATTACAGAGATAACCATAAACACAGAGATGCAATGGAAATAATACTTCATTTCATTAATGTAAAATACTGAAATATGCTTACTTTTTAAAATAGCAACAAGAAATGCTAAAAATAGAAATGCTATAAATAACATTGCTATAGATAGCATTTTAGGTACCATTGTTGAAAATAGCAACAAGAAATGATAAAATAGAAATGCTAAAAATAGCATTGCTATAAATAGCATTTCAGGATAGATTCTAATTTTAATTAGTCCCTAAACTAAAATTGAGAGTTAAAATTCGAATTTGGTCTCAGCAGCTGTTTGAAAAATAATTAATTAATTCATCTTGAGTTAATTAGTTGGAGAAAATCAAACATGAATTCTATGTGAAGACATGTAACAGTTATTCCTTTGATTGAGGAAGCTATCCCTTAATTAAGGAGATAAGGATGAGTTGTAATTAGTTAGCTTAGTTAACTGAGTTAAGTCTAGTTAAATTAGTTCCAAATAGTTGGAGGAACTAATTGCCAGTTCAATCAGTTAATGTATGTATGCATGCAACTAGTGTTCCCAGATAACTGAATATTCTCTCATAAATAACTCATGCATGTCAGTTCAGAGAAAGACCTAGTTGAGATTAAAGGAAGGGACAATGTACTATTAGTTGGAGAAATTTTCCTATAAAGGAAACTCATCCATGCAGAATGAATTCATCTCCTTCAGGATTCCACAGTTATTTCAGAGGTCAGTGTTGCATGTGAGGTGAGAATCACACAGGTTTTAGTTAGAGGACCCAATAGAAACTGCGCAAGGAAATAGGAGGCCTGGAGGACTGAAGGAAGGCACATGTGTTGTCTATTATGTCTGTGACGAGCAGTGAGGGATTATACTGAGAGTTGGATAGCTTGTGAGCTAAAGCTTTATGTAATCCTGAGATATTTCCACTTGTATGATAATATGAAGATCGAGGTTTTTAGGTAAGGCTTTCCCCAGAGTATTCTTCTATGTTCATGTGTGATTGATTTCTTCTTCATCTGTTATATGTGTTCCATTTGATCTTGGTCAAAATCGATTAAGCTTCCACAAGTTTGTTTGTAGAAGTAGATCAAGTATTGCTTTAGTTACATTTCATTATCAAGTGATCTACAGTGAGAATGTCTACTTGGTATCAGAGCCAATTTTATCGGACCAGTGAACAATATATGAAGAAGAGAATTCAAAGTAAAAAAAAATTGGGCTGCGAGTTTTTAGACCAGATATGAAATTTTTTGTGCAAAATTTTTAGAAACAAATAGCAGATCTGGATTCCCTATGGGAAAAGGCACAAATTCAAAAAACAAATCGGTTGAATCGGAGTTTGGATGAGGGAGATATCGCTGATTTAAAATCAACTCTTTTTTCCAGAAAATTTCGTGACGGTGGGAAAGATGAAACGGATTGGTGTGCTAGCCAAGAACCTGTATGCACTTGAGGTACAAGATCCATACAAAGCCTTGAGGAGCAAGGCAAAGGTTAGATACTTGGTTGTTGAGAGGGAGAGTAAATTACCTCTCAACATGCGGCGCCAGAATAAGTCTTAGACAATTGTGGAGGAGCCACAATTGGTGAAGCGGCTTCAGGAGGTTGTGGAGCAGCCACAAATGGAGAAGCTGATAGGAGACTGAGTGGAGGCATCCACTCATTCAGAGACCTCAGTAGGGGGGAATTTAGAGCCAAGTGGGCAGAGGGATCACATGCATCCATACATCCAGGTGTGAGGTGGGGCGATGTGAAGTGATTGTCCCAAGAAATCTGAAATAGGGGTAGGATCCTTGAGGTACCCAACCTCTTTGATTAGACCTTGCTATGGGAGCCCTGACGAGGAGTAGCAGGACTAGCTTAGTGGGTAGAGATGGATGTGGATGGAGTAGTAGAGAGAGCTACAATGGAGGAGTCCCAAGACAACATAGAGCTAGCAGGCTGCAGCAATGCGAGAGGCACAGGGGTGTTGCACTAGTGCAGGATGGCACAGAGAGGTGTACAATGGTGTGAGATGTAGGGAGTTGTTTCAGTAGCATAGAGGTCAGAGAGGGAACACTTGTTAGCGACAGAAGGAGCTTCAGCATTAGAGGGTGTTTCTAGCCCAACAGGGAGGTCAGTTGGGAGATCAGTTACTTACTTCTTAGTAACTGAGTTGCAGTACAGTAGTGGGCAGCATGATGCAACATGATGAGAGGAGGTGCAGTGCGGATGCAGTGCTGGGAGATAGGACCAATAGCAACACGGATGCAGCGGGAGGAATTAGTGGGATTGATGTAGTTAGAGATCAAAGTGACAGAGGCTAGAGCAGTCACATACTGAAGGGCACAGGGGTGCAGAGTTTTCAGTTGACAGAGGCAATAATAGTCAGAGACTTTGATGGTAGAGGTATCATTCTGATTTAGGTTGGATATTTTTTGTTTCTAGAGTTGCTGAAGCAACAACACTTGAGAGAAGTGTTGCATGCAAAACATTCCAAAGGTTCAGGATCGGGTTCAAGTTGAATGCCTTTCTTTCTTGAGAGGGAGTGTTGAAAATAGCAACAAGAAATGCTAAAAATAGCAACGCTATAAATAGAATTGCTATATATAGAATTTCAGGTACTAGTGTTGAAAATAGCAACAAGAAATGATAAAAATAACATTGATATAAATATCATTTCAGGATAGATTCCAATTTTAATTAGTCCTTGAATTAAAATTCGAATTTGGTCTCAGCAGCTATTTGAAAAATAATTAATTAATTCATCTTGAGTTAATTATTTGGATAAATCAAACATGAAGTCTATGTGAAGACATGCAACAGTTATTCCTTTGATTGAGGAAGTTATCCCTAATTAAGGAGATAAGGATGAGTTGTATTTGAGTTGTAACTAGTTAGCTCAATTAACTAAGTTAAGTCTAGTTAAATTAGTTCCAAACAGTTGGAGGAACTAATTGTGAGTTCAGTCAGTTAATGCATGCATGCATGCAACTAGTGTTCTCCAGATAACTGAATATTCTCTCATAAATAACTCATGCATATTAGTTCAGAGAAAGACCTAATTGAGATTAAAGGAAGGGACAATGTACTATCAGTTGAAGGAATTTTCCTATAAAGGAAACTCATCCATGTAGAACGAATTCATCTCCTTCAGGATTGTGCAGTTATTTCAGAGGTCAGTGTTGTGTGTGAGGTGAGAATCACACAGGTTGCAACTAGAGGACCCAATAGAAACTGCACAAGGAAATAGGAGGCTTGGAGGACTGAAGGAAGGCACATGTGTTGTCTATTCTATCTATGAGCAGCAGTGAGGGATTGTACTGAGAGCTAGATAGCTTGTGAGCTAAATCTTTGTGTAATCCTGAGATATTTCCACTCGTATGATAATACAGAGATTGGGGTTTTTAGCTGAGGCTTTCCCCAGAGTATTCTTCTGTGTTCATGTGTGATTGATTTCTTCTTCATCTATTATATGTGTTATATTTGGTCTTGCTCAAAATCGATTAAGATTCCACAAGTTTATTTGTAGAATTAGATCAAGTATTTTGCTTTAGTTACATTGCGTTATCAGGTGATATATAGTGAGTAGCCGCTGAAGGATTTGCGCAAAGCTGTCCATCATCGCATTCCTTTGTCACTCAAGGGCTTCTTCGAGCAAGATTTTGATAGGATCTCTTGACCTCTCATCTTTCTTCTCATCCACCATGGGAGGCCGTTAGGATTTGCGAGGCTGGTCTTACAAAGGTTCAACAGTTCAAGCCCTAACTCCTTATATCCCGACGTCGTTGGGGACATGCAAAGAAAAACAGAGAAAAAGTAGACCGCTTTGATACCACTGATCCAGATTTGAACAGGAACACAACAAATTACAAAGATAACCATAAAGACAGAGATGCAGTGGAAATAATACTTCATTTCATTAATATAAAATAATGAAATATGCTTACAAACAACAATGGCAATAAACCAGCTAGGGCGATGGTAGCTTATCTATGAGAAGAGATGTGGTGGCTACATGCCTTTGAATTGTCATACAATGAGGCTCAAAGCCTATTTATTGTTGAGAAACAATGGAAAACCCTTAACATTCCAAAACCTAACCCTAGAAGATGAAATGCCAAATTGTGGGCCCCGTTTTGGGTAAGTTGGTACATCAACTTCTCGGGGTCGTAACTTTGGCACTTGATCTTCATTTGACACGTACAATAGCTCATTAGAATGATCTATATGAGCACTAATACTTTGGGAAGAGCAACAATGGTCCAGGGACCCATGATGCTCCCAAATTTCCCAAAACATGTCGTTTAGGGCTTCAAAACGGCTCCGAAAGTTTAGGACTCGAAAAACTACTAAAAATAGTAAATTTTGCTACAATTAAGGAAACTGAAAAACTGAAAGAGATAGTTGTGGGGGTCCAAGTGGAATAGGTGGGTGGCCACCAACATCCACCTAGATCAGATGTGGTGTGGGGAAGTTCATAGGTATTATGGGGTATAAAATATGTATTCCATAAAAGTAGGGGATATCTATTAAAATAAGGGTTATTTTTTATAACGAGGTATTGGTTGGATTGAGGGGTGGGGATTTCAATAAAAGGATTTTGTTAGGTTTTTGTCAATATCTAGTGAGATTAGAGGTATTCTTTTAATATCCCACAAATGAATGTGCTATGACACTAGTTTTTAAATTGAAACCCTTTAATGGGAATATCCATGCAAAGAATATAATATGTACCTAATATAATAAATAAATTAAGTCATGACTTTATTCAACTCTTCCCTATAATCCCAACAAGAAAATATCCAAGCTGAACTCTTTTTCAGTTGTTGCCCCTTTTTTATTTTTATTTTTTATCTCCTTTTATTAGAGATTTTTACCATTAAACCTTGAAAGAAGCTTCCAAAAAGTGGAAAAGTCATATGATTAAGAATATTAGTTTTGTTGTCTTAAGATTCTCCTAAGATTATAAACAAAATGTTATTCATGTGCTTAAGGATTCATTAGTTTATTGCAAGTGAAAATGAGTTTTTATGTTAATTTTATGAGCAATTTAATATAAAATAGAAAATGAACAATGACATATAAATGTATAGAACATAACCAAAAATACATCACAACAGGAACATGATGAAGTAGTTCACCCCTCCTGAGCTACGTCTCCTTGGTCCAACTTCCAATGGCTTTGACCTCTCTATTATGCTCAAATGTGTAAAAAGGTATGTTTACAATGCTTAAATTCTTCTATAACCTACTCCAATGAGTCCAGAATGTCCAAAAATAGCTACATAGCCTCTTTCTACACCCAATTTGGTTGAAAACTGGAGAAATTATGACCTCTCCTAGTTTCTCCACTATTTGCCCCACAAATTGCCAAAAATCTGGCACCGAACCCTCATTTTTGCCCCGTTTTCCACTAACGGGCCACTAAATCTGCCAAAATCTGGGCAGATTTATCGGATGGTTAATTTGGCCGTCGAGGCCTAAAGATGCAGAAAATAGGGTCATATGGGGGGCGATGCACCCATGGGCTAGCCTTGGACGCTAGTCCCTTTCCTCCGACAGTTAGATAACTTGGCGGTTACTTAAAGCTGTGTTCACATAGGGCGATTACCCTGGCGATCAAGAGGTGGAGGTCCTCTGGGCGGTCACATAAAATGTTGGTAGCTTAGAAGTGGTGTTCACATGGGGTGGTTAAGTCCGTGCCATCCCCCAAACTTTATAACAAATGTGCTTACATATTGGTTAAGTAACAATGGTGTGGTGCAATGGTAACGACATTGGATTTGAGTTGGGAGGTCACAGATTCAACCTCCGTTGCCTTTACCTAAACTATAGCAACAATTTTGGTGGCCTCCTGGGCTGCCACGTGGAGGCCCCTGGCTGGGCCACGTGTCAGCTCGTGTGTTATGAAACTAGCTCACAAAAAGATAAAAAAGATAGATGAAAACCTTATAAATAAGCCTCTTCAAGGGGGAAACCTCCTTTACATTACACAAATGAACAATTCTTGGATGATACAAATGACAAGACCTCCTTTCTATATATAGGAGTCTAAGGGGTGATAATATAATCAGAGCGAACATAACAATAATAATGTAAGGGAATAATAATAACAATAGTGGGCTTCTATGGGGCACACTAATAACAATAGGGGGCTTCTATGGGGAGTACATGGGTACAACAATATAATAAGGGGCTTGTACTAATAACAATAAGGGGTTACACTAGTAGTATAGGGGCCTAACATGCCCCTTTCTTTCAAAAAGTTTTGTCCTCAACGCTTGAGTAGTTCTTGATGCTTCTGTATAAAATTCTTGTCCTTCCACGTGAAATCTTGAACATGTAAGTTCTTCCACTTGATGAGATACTCTAAAAATGATTGATTTTGTAGCTACCGGGTTCTTATTTCTATGACTGCTCTAGGTTCTAATATGATTTTTGCTTCCTCGTCAAGTTTTGACAATATTGTTTGAACAAGGATATTCTGCAACTTTTGAATGAGTGGCCACACTTCTCTGTCCTTCTTCCGTTCATTCCTTGCTTTGTTTACCCAATCTGGTTGGATAATTGAAATAGCACAAAACAATGCTTCCACATCCTCATCCTTTCTTGAGAGTGCATCTACAACAAAAAATTTCTTCCCTTTTCTGTAGATGATGTCAAATTCATAACCCAACATATTTGTGACCCAATTTTTATGTTCTTCTAAAGATAATATTTGTTCTAAAATGTATTTAAGACTATCATGATCCATTTTTACCTTGAAGTGTGTTCCCATTGTGTAAGGTCGCCATTTCTTAAGTGCATGTAGTATTGTCAACGTTTCCTTCTCATAAATAGCTTGCTTGAGATGTAACTACAAAAATATCCAATCATCTACATCAAAACATTTTTCACTGTGATGTTGATCTACCTGTTTTTTCATTCGATTCTGCACCGATGTGGCGTTATCCTTTAAAAGTTGGAGAACTTGTTGTTAGTGCTCTATGTGATCTTTCACTGCTTGAACCTTTTTCTTCTTGATATTTCCTTCTATCTTGAGAGTTTGAGGAGTGGTAATTTCTTCCAATGCTTTACAAGATATGGTCGGATTCATTTATTGATGCTCGATGTGATCTTTCACTTCTTGAACATTTTTCTTCTTGATATGTCCTTCTATCTTGATAGTTTGAGGAGTAGTAATTCTGGCCAATGCATTATAAGATATGGTTGGATTCATTTATTTTTTCTCGATGTGATCTTTCAGTCCTTGAACCTTTTTCTTCTTGGTATGTCCTTCTATCTTGAGAGTTTTAGTGGTAATTCTTGCCAATGCTTTACAAGATATGGTCGGATTCATTTATTCTTTCTCTGGGGTTGGGTCCTAGCGTATATCCTCTTCTTTTGATGTTTCTTGATCCTTTTCTTCCTCCTCTTCATACTCTATGTAAAATAATTTCTTCTCAGCACACTTATGACCTTTAGTGCATTTTCTATCACAATTGTAACAAAGTCCTTTCTCTCTTTTTTCTTCCAATTGTTGTAGTGTAAGCCTTGTAGGTTGTGGAAGGCTAGGAGAAGAAACACTTCAATAATTATAGTCATGAGTGGTGGGATTCCTTGTTTCCATAATTTCGCTTTCAATTTTTCTTGCCAACTCGAATGCCTCCTCCAATGAATCAGGTTCTCAAAAATGAACCTCAGTTGAATGTTATCCTTTAAAGTCCCTATGAAGACATCAATCCTTTGCTTCTATGGAATATAATTTATCCTTCTATTCAATTTTTGAAAGTCCTCAATGTGCTTTTCCATTGAACCCTTTTGTTTGAGATTTATCAATTGGCTAAAGAAGGAGTTTCTCTTTGTATCCTTATAATGTGCTATCATTTCCTCTGTGAAAATTGACCACGTGACAAGTGGTTTACGAGAAAAAAGCGCTCTGTACCATAAAAATCGATTCGGTTCTAAATAATTAGATGCAATACATACCTTTTGTAATAGTGGTACACCATGTAGATCAAAATATTTCTCCATCTGTAGTATCCAATTTACTGGATCCTTGCCATCAAACTTCCTCATCTCGCTTTTTCTTGATTTTAGGAGCTTGATCTTGAAACGACTGTAACTTTGTAATTTCGGATCTTCCAGTTCTAAAATCACAACTTGAAGTAGCCCTCTGTGTCCTCTTTCCAATTCCACCCGTTTGATCGAAATCGGATTCTCCAAGGAAGAGTTACACCAAATTTCCCACGGTGACCTGATTATAGACTAGTTTAGTAGAGCAAACTTGTATGACGTGCCACGTGTCACTGTTTTGACCTTTGGATATGAACAATGTGCACAAGAAAATACAGTTTGTCTTCTTTCCGTAACTTCTGACGAAATTTCAATCTGATGCTCAGAGAGAAAGCTATGATGAGTTTCCTCGGGTCACCTATTTGGAATGTAATTCAGGAGTCTGCAAAAAGACCAACTTCCTCAGATCATATCTCCACATATATAACGCGAAAATATCTGAAATTCGGACTCAAGATTCAGCACGATTTTGTCTCAAATGGGTTTTGCTTTTAGCTTTTGAAACGTCGTAGAAAAAAAGTTATAGCGAAAATTCCACGATGACCTATTTGGAGCAGCAAAACCTTAGAATCCAAAGCTCTGATACCAAATGTTATGAAACTAGCTCACAAAAAGATAGAAAAGATAGATGAACACCTTAGAAATAAGTCTCTTCGAGGGGGCAACCTCCTTTACATTACACAAATGAACAATTCTTGGATGATACAAATGACAAGACCTCCTTTCTATATATAGGAGTCTAAGGGGTCATAATATAATCAGAGCCGACATAACAATAATAATGCAAGGGCACAATAATAACAATAGTCGGCTTCTATGGGGCACAATAATAAACATAGGGGGCTTCTATGGAGACTACATGGGTACAACAATATAATAAGGGGGTTGTACTAATAACAATAAGGGGTTACACTAGTAGTATAGGGGCCTAACACCATGGTCGGCCCTCATTCCAACCAATAATAACCATGAAATTTTGACCATTCAGAATGTGCCACTTGGCATGATTTGATTAGTCAAGGAGCCCTTTGATCAAGTCAATGTCCAAATCACCTGCCCAGTTAGCGCCACGTCAACAGTATGGACTGTTGACTGGGTTTTTTTTTTTTTTTTTAATTCCCATGTTTGAGAAAGTGAAAAGAACTTGTTTCTGGAGTCATACAGAGTCTGTTTTGCATGAAATGAGTTACACTAGATTCATGATGATGAGCGCGATGTGGTTGTCTAGGTTCAATACCAATTAGACAACTTTGAAATTTGAGCTAATTTTTGAGCACCTGATCATTCCTTCCCTCACCTTTCCAATCTCGATCCATTTATCACTGACTTGGAACTTGTGATCTACACGATGCTTGTTGTGCCTTGCTTTGTACTTTCCTTTGAATTTTTCAAGCTGAACTTGCACTATTTGATGTACCATTTGCAGTTGTTCAATGAACTCTTTGGATTTTTCCATGTTAATATTAGTAGCAACATCCGTCTTACCAAGATGATACAACACATTATGATGAAAATGGTAAATAAATTCCTCTACTTGACTCCTTTGACTCAAGCTTGAATATACCTCTTGAAAGTATATATTTTGTTGAACATAACTTTCTTGTAAAACAAAATGATGCTTGAGGAAAGTAGTTATTCAAACTATAGGCCTAGAAAGTACATCAACAAACTTGTCTCTTATACATTTCTTATACCCTTTTCCCAAGTGGAATAGTAGAATAAAACCCATCCAATGGAAGTGCCTTCGTCGATGCAACTTAAACACTACACCATTGTAAATTTCTGAATGAAATGAAAAGGGCTTACCACATTGCATAAAGATTTCACCCAAGGCATAGCCACATACATCAACCTGAAACTCAAATGAATTTTTCAAGTTTAGAAGAACAAGTATAAAGGCTAAACTGATCTTTTTTTTCAAAGCATCAAATGCCCCTTGTTGTTTACCTCCCCATTGGAATACCTTTTTCACAACTGCCAAAGAATGCAAATGAGCTACAATAGAAAACAAAATAACAAAATATTTCCTCCAACATTGGGTTGCTCTCAAAAAATCCTCTTATGAAAATGAATATCTTGAGCATTGACCAATCCATAATGGCATCAAGCTTGGAGCAGTCTAACTTCAGCTGACCTTCTCCAATATCATTGCTCAAGTACATCAAAGAAGTTTTATCCAACATATACTTTGACATATTTAATAACAAATGTTCTTGACATATGACATCAAGTATTTCTTTCTCACACATGACATGTTCAAAATGAAAATTTTTGAAAATGAAAATGTCATCCAAGTAGGCTATCATGTTTAGAAATGGCTTCAATACATCACTCATCACATGCATGAAAGTAGTAGGAGCATGGAAATGACCAAAAAACATAACAAGCCATTCAAACAAACATTGCTTGGTTTTTAACGCCATCTTCCATATGTCTCCTTCAACAACTCTATTTTGATGATAGCCACTCTTTGAGTCCCATTCATTAAAATTCTCTCCATTCTTCTTGGGCACCAAAATAGTAGGTGCACAACATGGTGAAAGAGATGGTCGGATGATCCTTTTGCTCAAAAACCAATGGATTCTCTTTGTTATTTATGCACCTTCCCTTCTTGACATCCAATGCATGTCAATTTTAGAATGAAGACACTTTTGTTGTAATGGTATTTCATTTTGGATTCTCCTCTTGGGAGGTAATCCCTTTTCTTTCTAAAACACCTCATCATCATGGTTAACCATATCAACCAAATCAGTTTTCAATTTTGAATTACAACCATCAAATGCTTCATAATGAACATCAACGTTGGGTTTGATCATAAGAAGCACTAAATTCTTGCTTGAATTCACTAGTCTTTTCATTTTCCCTACATTAACTAGTGAAAGATTTAGTTTCTTGCAACGAACTCTCACAATATACTCCACACCGTCTTTGAACAAGTGGTACTTGTTTTCATGATGATAGAAGATTGCTTTTCTGTCATAGAGGTAAGACTAACCAAAACAATTCTTGATATATCAAGCGGTACAACATCTAATTCAACTTCGTCAATGATGTTTGTTGTGATTGCAAATCAAAGAATACATTTTCTTGTAACTTGTAAATTTGTGTCCTTGCATATCCAACCCCATGGATATGGCTTGAGATGTAAAATGGTTTCAATATTAACTTTCTTGACTAAGTCATTAGATATCAAATTCGCTTGAGACCCACTATCAAAAAGTGTGTTGATTTTTGTATTTTTGAGATTACCCTTACATGAAATAATTCAATCCTTGTTTCTTCATTTGGAGTGTTAGTGTGACAGTTTGATATACTAGTGCTAGCAATGGATTCTTTTCCTTTTATAACCATGGATATAATTTTAGTCTCATCACCCGAACCAGATCCCAAATCCTCTTGAATGACGACAACTATCTTTTCTTTTCCTTTGTTGTTGAATTTATTAGGCGTCATCTCGGGATGTAGATTCCAACAATTAGCTTCATCGTGACCCTATTTGGAACAATGTTTACATATTGTTTTCTTTCCTTCTTTCTTAATGGATGCATTTTTCTTTCCTTTGAAATCCTTTTCTTTCTCTTTACCCTTGTTGGGATGGGGTTCTTGGGGTCAATTTTGTTAAGTTTTGAGTCAATTTTGTATTAGCTTTTGCAGGGAATGTAAAATCTTCATGAAATGTGGAAAGAGGAGCGCGAAACTAGTAGAAGTCAAAGGGGCTTTAGACCCTTATTTGGGTAGGTGATAAAGTTTTTTGGAGACCCACCCATGGTACGCAGACCATGGTATTGTAAAGAAAATACTATATAAAGTTGAGTCATATCGAGTCTTAGAGGAAACTTTTTGTGAAGAATCATTGTAACGACAAGGTGCTACGGTAGGAAAGGTCTTTTTCCTGTACTTAGGCGAAAGGGGAAGGCTCCTGCAGCTGAGTTAGTGGAGACCTTGGTAAGTTTGCAGGCTAAGTGCGTGGGCCCCTACAGCTAACTGCGTAGGGATAAGAAGTTAGTATCTAAACACTTCTATCTAATAGAGACTATTTTGAGCCGAAATTGAAGCATCTGCGTCCTTTTATTTACTTCTGCAAAGTTTATGTATCTTCACTCTATAATCTGTTTAATGTGAATTAATACTCATTTCATATGTGGAACTGGTAGATATGTCATATTTATGCTTGATAAGTACAACTAAGTACCTTCACAAAGATCTAGAAGCCATTAGACAGATTTATAGTAGTTATATGTTGAAAGGATTAGATCTGCGTGAAGGCAGAAATAAGATGCAAGGGTATCAAGAAACCATCACACATGCCTTTGGATGAGGAAACTTGGTTTTAACATCCCCTAATACTACATCGGGTGAGACTACAACCTACGCTACGTGTGTTTTTGCTGAAAGGGCCAGTAGTTTAGGGTTTTGTTGGTTGGTGTAGTTAAAGTTGAACCTAGGTCAGGCCCCATCAATCCAACAAATGGTTTCGTTGTCGGGACCGAGATCTATCTAAGGAATGTGTGATGTCAAATAAGTGGTTCCCTACTAAGAAATAAATTGAGAAGTGGCTCGATCGAAAGATACACGCGTTTGCAGCTCAAGAGAACATAAACCCTTAGTTACCCACATAATGGTGGTTGGAGAGATACCTATACACAAACGAGACCAAAACCTTTCTATGTTTCTTCCCTTGCGAATTGCATGAATGGCTCTCTAGATTAGCAGACAGTCAAGGTACGTGGAGACTTGACAACCCTATTGTGTGGACTCCATAGCTGGTGAGGTGCTTGGAAGCTTTAGAAAATAACATCACATGGGCTGTCGATCATTGGATTGATCATATCATAGGAAGGTTCTTCAATGAGCTCGCGATTGATATGACCATTAGCTATAGCGAAGCAGATCATAGGCTATTTAAAGGACCATGAGGTAAGTACTTAGCATATTTGAAAACTTAGGTTAAGATGCTATTGTGTGAAAAATGGGTTATGCCATTACCTTCATGTTTGGGACTACGCAAAGTGGAAAACCCTTCAGAAGGAACGAAGAATTGGGCTCTGAATATAGTCTACTATTGGGATCCTCTTCAAGCGATGACGAAGGAACTATTTTGAATACACCGTGAAGTGCATTGCAGTTGGTAAGTCAGGGTATCTCGAGGATACCTCATCCATCCACTCCACCTCTGTTTCCACCTCCGCCGCATACAACTACACCTTCACCTCCACCTCCACCTCCACCTCAACCATTCAAAATGGAAAATGCAATGAAGATGTTGATCTTCAAAGGGGTAGGGAGCGAAGACCCTGAGAAATTATGGTTTGTTGCAAATGTTGTGTGGACAGCACAACAGATCACTGATGATAATCTAAAGAAAGCATAGCTAGTCATAGTGCTGCAGGATAGGGCACAAACTTGGTATATCAAGTTTTGTCAAGACAAACCTGGTGCGACATTGGTAGAGACTCAACAAGCGTTGAACAGTGAGTTGAAGAAGCGTATGTCTCAGGTGCAGTCTATCACAAAGTTTAAGGAGATACAGCAAAGGGTAAATGAATCCTCATGGGATTTCGATCAGAGGTTAAAATGCCTAATCCGACATGGTAATATGAACATCACAGATGATCAACATAGAGACTGGTACATTGCTTCATTGTTGCCTCACCTAAGATTACCATTATCATAGAAGAAGATAGGAATGCAAGCAGAGGTTGTGGAGATAGTGATGAGGTTGGAAGCCTCGCTAGTATAAGATACAAATATGGGAGTACAAAAAATTCAGTTGCAATTGGTAAGTCTGCACATGGAGTTGTAGAGCTTGAAAATAGGAAAGAAAGATTAGCCAGAGTTGCGCGTTGAATTCTGGTGGATGAAATATAAGGACAAGGGACGTGATAAGGATCATTTCCCTGTTTATCAGAATTAACTAATTGGATGAGGTCCTGTGCCTCTGAAGCTTGAAAATATCGCGGGACCGAGCACAGGAGTACCATTATGGTGCGCTATCTACCAGATAGCTGGGAAGCACACAACTGATAATTGTCATCTCTTGCAAAAGTTTGTTTAGACACTGCAACAATTGTTCTGTACCTTCTGTAAATCAGTTAGACACGATGAGTGAAACTACCGAAGTTATGAATTGATGATGGAAAGGACCCTTACCTATAGAATGTAGGTGGAATATTAGCCTCAATATCAGGGTGCGGGTGCTGCGCGCAGAGGATTTTGAGGTCGTGGAAGAGAAAGAGGAGGAGGAGCTAGCAGAGGTCATTGACAAGTATGGCCACAGGAGAAGATAAGGGAAAGCAACTAGAAACCAGAGGATGGGTGTGAAAGGCTACTGAAAAGGAAGTCGGGTTTGACCTCAACCAAGCTAAAGAAAATTTTATGTAGGCCAATAAGAATTTTACTAAAGCTTCTACGTCCGGGAGTAAATAGAAATCAGCTGGGAACAATGAAGCGCAAGATGTGGATCCTTTGCTGTTAGCCACTTTTATCAAAACTTGTATGAATTTGTTGAGGGATCAGAAGGTAGTAGAAGGAATCTAGGATCTGATTGAAAATTGTACGAGAAAAATTAAGATTCCTTTAGAACAACACGTTGTGAGGAAACTAGGTAAACACAAGAAGCGGACCAAGTGTGAGATGACGTTAACTACGCAGATCGAGGAGTATGAAATGGACCAAGTCATATTGGATTTGGGTTTTGATGCGAATGTACTGCCTAAGAATCCCTGGGAAAGGATGGGAAGACCTATGCTATAATGATCTCCTATACAACTTCGCATGGCTAATCAACAGAAGATCATTCCTTTGGGGTGCCTGTATGGGGTAATAGTGGACATTGAAGGAGTGAGTGCATTGGATGAATTTGAGGTAATTAAAATAGTGGATGAAAACAATCCTACCCTGCACTACTAGGAATTGATTGTGCCTTTGACATGGATGCAGTGATTAATCTGAAGAAGCAAAGGATGACATTTGAGAAGAAGGCGCTTAGGGTTATTATGCCACTAGACCTGTTGAAGGAGCACACTATACTGAACTAGTCTGTGATTATGTGGAAGATGACGATCTAGATCAGATATAAAAAATAACTATGCACGAAGAAGATTGGATCAATCCCACTCGAGATAGACGGATCACGTGGGATAGAGACAACACCTGTACCTCAAACTTAGATGAAGAGCTCAAACATTAGAAGAATTAGTTGCATGAAGTCTCTACGCTACATTGAAATATGATGACAAAATCGTTGCAGTGTGTATCTACAAAGGTAAGAAATCTCCCACATTATGATGGTTTGAGTGATGTTAATCTCTTTTTGGATGAGTTTTAAAGGGAGGTACCAAGGAACATCAATTCCAGGCACTTGAATTGGCACTGTGTGCTACGCCTGCCTATTGGTGGGGCACACATAAGGAAAGCTTTGCTAACAAGAGGGAATATAAGCAGATGATGAAGTTGAGGTTTGGATACGAAAATACCCAGATGACAGAGAAATATAGTGGAAATGATGATCCATGAGAGAATTTAGTGCGATGGATTAAAGCGTGGGGAGAAGAGCCACAACTAGAATGGGTGCATATCTTCTGCCATACCCTTGATACTATCCTAATGAATTGATATTTGGAAACAGAGCTATGCCATGGGACATATTAAGGGAGAGATTCTTATTAACTTTCAGCTTTGAGGATGGATTTGAGTGCATTAATGAAGTGCTCCAGGAAATTAAGGTTGTTATCTTTAGAATACCTGAAGAGCTGGTAGAATGGGTTCAACCGGACTAGAGTACACAGTTGCGCCATGCGCTAGAATGCTACAATGTGACTGCAGAAGAAGAAGATGATCCATGAAAAATCAATATTCCAAAGACTGAAGGACAACGTGAGGTTGAAGGACCTAAAGTAGAGAACCCTGATATATCAAAACCTTTGAAGACCAGGCAAGTAAACATTGGATCCAATGCGCAGCCTAAGTTTGCAAAGATAGGAGATTATTGGGATGAAGATACAGTTGATAAAGTTGCGGAGCTGCTGCGCGAATACCAAGACTTGTTTCCTACCAAGTTCTCAGACCTGAAGGGAATAATAGGGGATCTGGGAGTGATGAATATCACTTTAAAGCTCGATGTGAAGCCCGTGAAATAGAGACCTTACCAGATGAATCCCAAGTATAAGGAAAAGGTGCGCAAAGAGCTAGACAAAATGTTGGAAGCAAGAATTATTGAGCCAGTAGAAGAATCTGATTGGGTGAGCCCTATGGTAGTTCAAGAGAAAAATTAGCAGGGTGAAATCAGAATATGCATAGACCTGAGGAAGCTCAATGATGCATTCATTCATGACCCATTTACAACAACATTTATGGATGAAGTTTTGGATAATGTTGGAGGGAAGGAACCTTATTCATTCACTGATGGGTTCTCAGGGTACCATCAGATTAAGATCGTGCCAGAGGATCACAATAAGATGACCCTCGTGACGGAGTGGGGATGCTTCCAATACACAGTGATTCCATTTGGACTGAAGAATGTGCCTTCGATATTTTCCAGAGTTGTAATTGCAATGTTAAAAGAATTCATCCATAAATCCTTAGAAGTATATTTTGATGACTGGACTGTGTTTTGGTTGGAAAAATGCCCTATTGCAAGTCTGCACCTCATGTTGAATACTTGTTGTAGATATGAAATTACTCTGAATTTGAAGAAGTGTATCTTTGGTGTGCCTTATGTTATACTCTTAGGTCATGTGGTCTACAAGCAGGGATTAATGGTAGATCCTATGAAGATAGCAGTGATTGTGAATGTTTAATCTCCAAATAATGTAGAGCAGCTGTGTGCAACGTTGGGACACACTGGTTACTATAGAAAGTTCATCAAAGCTTATGCATAGATAACTGCGTTGATGGGAAAATTATTGAAGAAGGACACAACCTTTTGCTGGGATATAGAGTGTTAGCACAGTCTGGATGTGTTAAAGGAAAAGATGGTGACTGCACCTATTTTAGTATTTCTTGACTCGAAGAAATAATTTTACGTGCATGTGGATGCCTATTGTATTGCGTTGGGTGCGATATTGACCCAACAAGGCGAAGGTGAGATAGATCACCCTATCGCCTTCGCAAGCAAGAAATTGTCAAAGGTTGAGAAGAACTATTCGACTATCGAGCGTGAAGGATTGGCGATGGTCTACGCGCTACAGAAGTTTCAACATTACTTGTTGGGCACACATTTCAAAATGTATATATATCACTCCACTCTCAAGTACCTGGTCAACAAGCCTGTGTTGGGGGGGGGATATATAGGTGGTTATTACTGTTTCAGCAGTATGACTTTGAGGTGATTATGAAGCTTGGGCGGTTGAATGCGGGACCAGATAATTTAGCCTAGATTGAGATAGGTGAAGAAGCAACTAGTTTAGAAGAAGGGTTTTCGGATTGCACAACTCTTTATGGTATAGGTCACAGATGTCCACTTTGCTGATATAATTCAGTTTCTAACTACTGGAATAGCCCCGGAACGATACTCTACAAAACAAAAAAAGGAGTTGGTGGTCCGTGCCATTGACTTTTTTATGATTGCGGGGCACTTATATAAGATGGGTACTGATGAAATAGTGTGCCGATACGTTCCAGACTTTAAAAAAATCTAGTATCCTCACCGAAGCACATGGAGGAGAGCTGGAGGACAATATGTAGGTAGAGAAACCACGCAGAAGATTCCGCGCGCAGGATTATGGTGACTAACACTACATAAGGATTCTAAGGCATATTGCAAGGTATGTGATGCATGTTAGAGGACGGGAAAGCCTTTGTCAAGGGATGAATTTCCCTTGAATCCCCATATTTCATTACAGGTGTTTGAAAAATGGGCTATTGACTTTGTGGGTCTGATACAACCCCTAAGGAAAAAGACGGGTGTGTAGTACATTATTAATGGGATGAAGTATTTGGCAAGATGGGCAAAATCACAACCAGTGAAGGACTGTAGCACTTCTACAGTTGCAAAGTTCCTGTTTGAATATGTCTTAACAAGGTTTGGGTGTCCTAGGATACTAAAGAGTGATAGGAGTACACACTCCCTCAATGAAACTATTTCCGCAATGCTCGAAGAATTTTAGGGTTTTCATAAAGAGTATGTCCTATCATCCTCAGGAAAATGGTATAGTTGAAGCATTCAATAAAATCTTGGATAATGCATTGAGAAAGGTCTACAACGCGTAGCAAAACGATTGGGATGCGCACATACTAGTGGTCCTATGGGCATATAGGACGATGTGTAAGAAATTAATAGGACAAACCCCATTCAGGTTGGTCTATGGGATAAAGGACGTGATGCCCATGGATTTTATTGTGCCGAGTTTGCGAATTGTAGCATTGAATGATATGGTGGACCGCGAGACTATGGAGGAGTGCCTTGCGTAGTTTTTGGAGTTAGAAGAAGACATGCTTTTAGAAGGATTTCACCAACAGGTGTAAAAGGAGTGCGAAAAGGCATGGCATGATTGACGTATTAAGCTACGCACCTTCAAGTTGAATGATTTGGTCTTACTTTATGATAGAAAGTTCACGAAGTTCCCTGGAGAGTTTCAAATGTGCTGGTTGGGGCCCTATGTAGTCAAGGAAATTACAGATGGTGGTGCAGTTGAGCTCGCGAAGCTGAATGGGGAAATATTTCTGGGGAGAGTCAATGGGAGTCGACGAAAGTTATATCAAGAAGATCCTTCCCCTACACAATGACTACATGATAGCAGGATAGTCTTAGTACTCTAGGCAACCGCAAGGGAGTATGGGACTATAAACGGCACTGCCCAAGATTGGAAAAATGAAGTAATGGGGGATGCAGCCATCATAGGTTACACCCTGATATTCAAGAAGGTGATGGAACTATGGATGAATATGTAGGAGGACCGAAACCTACAGAAACTTGGCCCAGATATCAAGGAGCTACAACAATATTTTGATGAACTTAGGGTGACTGCGTGCACTTTGGTGCCAATCCAGTGATTCACTCGCCTAACAGAAGGAAAACAACTTCAAACGCAGATTGAGGAGCTGCAAAGGAAAGAGATTGTCTTAAGGGCCAGAGTACAACCATGGATAGAGGAGGCAAGTTAGCTTACTCTGTCAGTCCAGGAAAAGTTGAAGACACTCCAACAGACCCAAAGGACAATGCGCCTCATGATGGAAGACTTGATTACATAAAAGTTGATAGAGGAAGTGCTATAGGCCACGGTATGGGGTTATGCTAACATAGCTGTGTTGAAGATGGAGTTCAATGACCTCCGAAACAAGATAGAGGCGCCAACTGAGTGAATCGATGGCGAGTCACCCAATTTTTGTTGGGGGCTCATTTGGATGGGGGCCCATTCAGATCGGGTCCCTGGGTCAATCTTGTTAAGTTTTGAGTCAATTTTGTATTAGCTTTTATAGAGAATGTAAAGTCTTCGAGAAATGTGGAAAGCGAAGCACGAATATAGTAGAAGTCAAAGTTGTTTTAGTCCCTTAGTTAGGTAGGTGATAGAGTTTTTTTGAGACCCGACCGTGGTATTATAAAACAAATGTTATATAAAGTTGAGTCATAGCGAGTCTTAAAGATAAGTTTTGGTGAAGAATCATTGTAAGGGCAAGGTGCTAAGGCAGGAAAGGTTCATTTCCTATACTTAGGTGAAAGGGAAAGGCTCCTACAGCTAAGTGTGGGGAGACCTTGGTAAGTCCACAACATGAGTGCGTAGGCCCCTGCAGCTAAGTGCACAATGATAAGAAGTCTATATCTGAACATTTCTATCGAATAAAGACTGTTTTGAGCTGAAATTGAAGCATCTATGTCCTTTTATTTACTTCTGAAAAGTTTATGTATCTTTGCTCTGTAATCTATTTAATGTGAATTAATACTTATTTACTGGGCGAAACTGGTAGATCTGTAATATTTATGCTTGATAAGTATAACTCAGAACCTTCGCGAATATCTGGAAGCCGTTAGATATATTTGTAGTAGTTATCTGTTGAAAGGACTAGATAAGCGCGAAGGAAAATATAAGTCGCAAGGGCATCAAGAAACCATCACACAGGCCTCTGGATGCAGAAACCTGGTTCTAGCATCCCCCAATACTGCCTCAGGTGAGACTGCAACCTGCGCTACATGGGTTGCTGTCGAAAGGGCCAACAATTTAGGTTTTTGTTGGTTGGTGCAATTAAAGCTGAATGTGGGTTAGGCCCCATAAAGACAACAACACTTAAATGGCTTTTTACTGCCCTCTTCTGGAGTGTTTTTCCCTATTGCCTCAAGATGAGTGGCTTGCACACACACATCATCTAAATGATTGGGATTAAACATTAAGACAGTACGCCTAAAGTAATTGTGTAAACCCCCTATGTACTTTAGCAATGTGTCTTGTGATTGCAAATCTACACCTAACATTAGAGACCTTTTTTCTGAATTCTTGGGTGTAATCTTGCACATTTTGACCTTTAAGTTGTCTAAAGTTATGCCAATTCATGATGGCTTTCTGCATATAAGCTAGAGGGTAGAATTTTCTTTTAATTGTAGCAATGAAATCAGACCAAGAAATTGAGATCTTACCGTGTTTTTTTTTATCTCCTCTTGTGTCTTTGATTCCCACCATACTAGTGCTACACCCTCCATTCTCAAGGACGATAACTAAAACTTTATGTCACCCTTTTGAAGGTTTTGAATTCTTCAATATACCTCCAATTGACGAAGCTAATTATCAAGCTTCTCTACATTGACTTCACCATTATACATGGGAAGCTCAAATTTATCATCAAGTTTTAGTAAGGGTGATTTACTAGTTCCTTTTGAGGTATGTTTATGAGTATGAGTAAGGGTTGTATTAGTGGAAGAGGGTGAAGATTCCTATGAAGAAGAATATGAAGAAGATGGTGGAGAGGGTGGAGGTTTACCTCCATTTCCATTACCTCCTCCTGAACAACCTTCTCCTTTGGGAGGTTTGGAGCTTTCACCTTGTAGTCTGATATTCCTCTCTTCATAGAGGACATTGACTATCTTTGTCATATCAAAGAAAGCCTTCCTGAATACCTTCTCATCTTCTGTCATGTTTGTAGGTTCTCCTTCATGAGGTATGATCACTGGAGTCTCAACTATAACTTGAGGATGAACTGGTATTGGAGATTGTGGCAACCTTTCCCTCCTTCCCCTTGACCCAACTTCAGGGCTTCCAACCAACTTCCCTTCTCCTCTTTTGAGTTATAACCTATGAAACCAGATTCGTCCCCCAGGCCCTACATGTCCCGAATCCAGCAAATCGGACACAATTTAGGCAGATTCGTGTTCGAAAATTGGGACATGTCATGTCCAATTAGGACACTGCGAATCCGGAACGTGTCCCAATCAGGACACTTCAAATCTAGAATGTGTCCCGATCAGGACACTTCGAATCCAGAAATCAAGAACCCGTGCATCCTTATAAAGGCATATTTCCCCATTCTATTTTCACATTCACTTGTTTAGTTTGTTGTGGGTGCTTAGGAGCAAGGAGAAATGGGTGTGAGAGCATTTTCAAGGAGATTCAAGAAACAAGTAAGTACTAGAGCCTGTCAGATTTGATAATGGTGATACTATAGAGGGGTCATCCTCCACAATAGCAGATGGAGAGATGAATTTGGATATAGAGGAGGAGGATTGAACAAAGGAGAGCAGTGGTGACCATGATGATGAGAACAATGATGTTGATTTTGATGGTGACTATCAGGATTTATGTCTCATGAGTCATGAGCTACCTACTGCCTTGAGGCTTGTATACTTGTAGACTTGTAGTTGTAGTTGTTTTATATTTGCTATTCCTATTTTCCATTGGCATTGCACTTCCTATGTAAACAATAGCACATTTTGATTTTGATGACTTAATGAGAAAACTACAATATCTTTATCTTACTATCTTCACTTTCTCCTATTGGATCATTGATGAATTGAATATGTATTATAAATTATAAATTTATCATTTATCATTTATGTCACAATTGTATTTGTAATTTTGTATGCATAATGTTACTTTGTAAAACTTACATCTAGAATGAAGATCTATGTTTGAATCAATGAATTTGTATCATGAATGAGAATTTATGTAAGAAATATCTAATTTTTAATATATATATATATATATATATATATATATATATATATATATATATATATATATATATATATCCAAATGTGTCATGTTCCGGGGGGTCAACGTGTTTGTATCTAACATTCGAATCCCCGTATCCGTCGAATCTTGAATCCTCGTGTCAAGTGACTTAGGTTTTAACCTTGTAAGCATGACATACAATTGCAAACAATTAAATCCTTCTTGCAAAACGTAGACCTATGCTCTGATACCAAAATGATATGATTAAGAATATCAATTTTTTTGTGCTAAGATCCTCCTCAGATTATAAACAAAATGCTATTCATGTTCTTAAGGATTCACACGTTTATTGCAAGTGAAAATGAGTTTTAATGTTAATTTTATGAGTAACTTAACATAAAATGGAAACTGAAAAGCAACATATAAATGTACAAAACATCACCAAAAACACATCACAACAGGAACATGATGAAGGAGTTCACCCCTCCTGGGCTACGTCTCCTTGGTCTAGCTTCCAATGACCCTAGCCTCTCTATATGCTAAAATGTGTCAAAATATGTGTTTACAATGCTCAAATGCTTCTACAACCTACTCTAATGAGTCCAGAATGTCCAAAAATGGCTACCTAGCCTCTTTTTGCACTCAATTTGGTTGAAAACTGGAGAAGTTATGACCTCACCTAGTCACTCCACTATTTGTGTTGGGTCCCTATAATACTAGTGATTACCCGATTACTATTGTAGTTATACCCCCTATTTATATTGTTGTGCCCCTATTACCCCCATATTGTTATTTCTGTGCCCCATAGAATCCCACTATTGTTATTTTTGTGGCCTTATATTATTATTGTTAGGTCGGCTGGATTATATTGTGACTCCTTAGACTCCTATATATAGAAAGGAGGTTTTGTCATTTGTATCATCCAAGAATTGTTCATTTATGTAATGTAAAGGAGGTTGCCCCCTCGAAGAGGCTGAATTCTAAGGCGTGGATCTCTCTTTTCTATCTTTTTGTGAGCTGGTTTCATAACATTTGGTATCAGAGCTTTGGATTCTAGGGTTTCGCTGCTCCAAACAGGTCATCGTGGCATTTTCGCTATAACTTTTTTTCTGTGACGTTTCAGAAGTCGCAAAAAAAACTCATTTGAGAAGAAATCGCGCTGAACCTTGGGGCCTAATTTCAGAGCTTTTCGCGCGATATTTGCGGAGATATGATCTGAGGAAGTTTGTCTTTTTGCAGATTCCTGAATTACATTCAAAACAGGTGACCTGGGGAAAATCGTCATAACTTTCTCTCTGTGGATCGGATTCAAATTTCGTAAGAAGGTACAGAAAGAGGACGGACTGCAGTTTTTTGTATGTGTGTTTCAGATTCAAAGGTTGAAACAGGGACTCGTGGCACGTCGTACAAGTTCGCTCTACTGAACCAGTCTAAAAGCAAGTCACTGTGGGAGATTTCACATAACTCTTCCTTGGAGAATCCAATTTGGCTCAGACTTGTGGCATTGGAAAGAGGACGCAGAAGGCTACTACAGGAAGCAATTTCAGAATTGGAGGATCCGAAATTACAGAGATACATCAGATTCAATATCAGGTGAAAAAAGGTGTGTAGTTTTTTTTTATGTAAGCTTGGTTTAACGGAATTCAAAGGGCATAGTAAAAAATTATTATCGGTAACTGATGCCCCGAGGAAAGAAAATGCAAACACCTAGTAAGGAACCTGAAAGCTCTAGAATGACTCATGAAGAAGAGGAAGAAATGCTACATGATATATCAAAATTACAAGAACAAGTGCAACAAATGTCACGCTCACAAAAGCTAACAGAAGCTAAGGTAAATGGCGTGGAATCTAAGATAAAGGGCATGTAAGCTAAGATGGATGGCATGGAAGCTAAGGTGAATGGCATGGACGCTAAAATTGATGGCATGGATGATAAGATGGAAGAATTGAAGAAGTTGCTACAAGAAAGGGTCACTAATGGTGAAAAGGTAGTAAAGGAAACTCATGATGAGAACAAAAGAAATGTTAATCATGATTCCATAGACTCTAATGTTGGATCAAAGACTCACCATGTTCCAAAAATCGATATGAGGAAGTTTGATGGCAAGGATCCCGCCACATGGATATTACAGATGGAGCAATTCTTCGATCTCAATAATGTGCAAAACACACAAAAGGTACGTATGGCAACTTTATATTTGGAACCAAATCAGTTTGTATGGTATCAATGGCTTTGTTCTCGTAAACAATTTATCACTTGGGCAATTTTTATGGAAGAATTGATAGCACATTATGAGGATACAAAAAGCAACACTTTTTTTAGCCAATTGATAAGTCTCAAACAAAAGGGTTCAATAATGGAGCACATTGAGGAGTTCCAAAAATTGAACATAAGGGTAAAAGATATTCCAGAGGAGCATAGGATTGATGTGTTCATAGGGTCTTTAAAGGATAATATCCAACATGATGTGCGCCTTTGGGAACCTGATTCATTAGAGAAGGCATTCAGGTTAGCAAGAAAAATGGAAAGCAAAATTATGGCAACTAGGAAGCATACCATTCACAACTATAAAGACGGAAGTGTTGTTGCCCATAGTCTTCCACAACCTACAAGGTTGACACCACAACAATTGGAAGAAAAAAGAGCAAAAGGGCTTTGTTACAATTGTGATAGCAAATACACAAAAGGTCATAAGTGTGCTGAGAAGAAATTATTCTACATAGATTGTGAAGAGGAAGAAGAAAAGGAGCAAGAAAGGTCAAAAGAAGAGGATATATTCCAGGAACAAAGCCTAGATGAAGAACAAATAAATCCGACCATATCTTGTAATGCATTGGCAGGAATTACCACTCCTCAAACCATCAAGATAGAAGGACAAATCAAGAAGAAAAAGGTAATAGTGTTGATTGATTCAGGAAGCACCCACAATTTTATTCATTGTAGGGTAGCAAAAGAATTGAATTGCTTCCTATATCCAGCACCAGAGTGTCAAGTGATGATTGCAAATGGAGGAACAATAAATTGTTCTGGAAAGTGCCATAATATCAAGCTATCCATGGGAGAATATGTATTGACTAGCCCAATGCTTTCCATTCCAATGGGAGGTGCTGATGTTGTACTAGGAGTCCAATGGCTACAATCCTTGGGTACAATAGCTTTTAATTTTCAAGAACTTTTCATGAAATTTTCTGTGGAAGGAAAGGAAGTTGAATTAAGGGGTATTGCAGGGAAACCAGGAAAGATAATCAGCTCTAATGGCATGAAAAAGCTTCTAAAAAAGGAGCAAAGAGGTGTAATTGCACAATTATGTTCGCTAGATGTTTCCACATTGGAATCATCTATTTCTCCAGATCTCCAAAAAGTCCTGGACAATCATTCCAAGGTATTTGAGACTCCCAAAGGTCTCCCACCTATGCGTGATCATGATCATGCTATTCATCTGATTCCAGGAAGTGTTCCTCCAAACATCAGGCCGTACAGATATCCATATGTCCAAAAAAGTGAAATTGAACGTATGGTTGCAGAAATGCTAGAGGCTGGTATAATTCAACCGAGTCAAAGTTCTTTCTCAGCTCCAGTAGTATTGGTGCACAAGAAGGATGGATCATGGCGCATGTGTCCAGATTATAGGGAGCTCAACAAGCTCACTATTAAAGATAAGTTCCCCATTCCTGTTATTGATGAATTACTGGATGAATTGCATGGATCAATTTACTTCACCAAGTTGGATCTTCGTTCGGGATATCATCAAATCAGAATGAAGATTGAAGACATTCCGAAAACAACATTTAGAACTCATGAGGGTCATTATGAATTTTTGGTCATGCCTTTTGGCCTTACCAATGCACCTTCAACATTTCAAGGTTTGATGAATTCAATTTTCAAACCATTCCTTAGAAAATTTGTGTTAGTATTTTTTGATGATATACTAATCTACAACAAGTCTTGGAAGGATCATGTTGAACATGTTGACAGGGTGCTACAACTATTGGAGGAGAAACAATTATATGCAAAAAGATCCAAATGTTTCTTTGGAGTCCAGGAGGTGGAATATTTGGGTCATATTGTATCTCATGAAGGAGTTAAGGTAGACCCTAGCAAAATTAAAGCCATTAAGGAATGGAAAATCCCCACATCCATAAAGCATCTGCGAGGATTTCTTGGGTTGACAGGGTATTATCGCAAGTTTGTTAAGAATTATGGGAGAATAGCAGCACCTCTAACAACATTATTGAAGAAAGATTCATTTTCATGGACTTCGGAAGCAACAAAGGCCTTTGAACATCTTAAAGAGGCAATGTGCCAAGCACCGGTCTTAGCTACACCGGACTTCACAAAAACCTTTATTGTGGAATGTGATGCTTCAGGAAATGGAATTGGTGCTGTTCTAATGCAAGATGAAAGACCCATTGCTTTTGAAAGTCGTCCAATCAAGGGAAAGTTTTTAAGCAAAGCTATTTATGAGAAGGAAATGTTGGCAATACTCCATGCACTTAAGAAATGGCGACCCTACCTAATGGGAAGACACTTCAAGGTAAAAACGGATCATGATAGCCTTAAATACTTTTTAGAACAAAGATTATCCTCTGAAGAGCAACAAAAGTGGGTCACAAAGATGTTGGGTTATGACTTTGAAATCATCTACAAAAAAGGGAAGCAAAATGTGGTGGCAGATGCACTCTCAAGAAAGGATGAGGATGTGGAAGCATTGTTGTGTGCCATTTCTATTATCCAACCAGATTGGATAAACGAAGCAAGGGAGGAATGGAAGAATGACGAAGAAGTGTGGGCACTTATTCAAAAGCTACAACAAGATTCCAGTACTTCTGATACATTTAGCTGGCAAAATGATTCGTTATGGTACAAAGATCGCTTATACCTCTGTAAGAATTCCCAGCTAAAACAAAAGATTCTTATGGAATTGCACACTTCTCCCTTAGGAGGGCACTCAGGATTTTTAAAAACTTACCACAGGGTTAAGAAGGAATTTTTTTGGGATGGCCTTAAATCAGATATTCAAAAGTTTGTGGCGGAATGTTTGGTTTGCCAGCAAAATAAAGTTGAAACAATTAAGACACCAGGTCTATTACAACCTTTATCCATTCCAAGCCAACGTTGGGAGGAGGTTTCAATGGATTTTATCACAGGTTTACCCAAGTCTGAGGGAAAGAGTGTCATCATGGTGGTAGTTGACAGACTTACCAAGTATGCACACTTTTGTGCATTATCACATCCATTTAAAGCCAGTACAGTTTCTACTGCATTTATGGAAACAGTTCAAAAGCTACATGGAAACCCAAAGATTATTGTAAGTGACAGAGATCCCATTTTCACTGGAAATTTTTGGACAAAATTATTTTCTTGTCTTGGTACTCAGTTAGCTCATAGCTCATCTTATCATCCTCAATCTGATGGGAAAACTGAGATAGTAAACAAATGTTTGGAAGGATATCTTCGTTGCTTTGTATCTGATAAACAGACACAATGGGTCAAATGGTTGCCTCTGGCTGAATGGTGGTATAACA
This sequence comes from Pinus tabuliformis, assembly GCA_031772625.1. Classification (NCBI taxonomy): domain Eukaryota; kingdom Viridiplantae; phylum Streptophyta; class Pinopsida; order Pinales; family Pinaceae; genus Pinus; species Pinus tabuliformis. The sequence goes on along the minus strand of CM062810.1, from coordinate 672,286,365 downwards.
CTTCCTTCCATACAACAACAAAAATGACCCCATTTATGGCACTTTATGGGTATCAACCACCATCCATCACATCATATTTAAGAGAAAATTCTAAGGTTCAAGCAGTGGAACATCACATCGAACATCAACAACAAGTCCTCCAACTCTTAAAGGATAACCTCGTGTTGGCACAAAATAGAATGAAACAACAGGCAGATCAACATCGCAGTGAAAGAAGTTTTGATGTAGGTGATTGGGTATTCCTACGGCTACAACCATATAAGCAAATGTCCCTAAAGCAAGCTAAGAAGGATAATAAATTATCACCAAAGTATTATGGTCCGTACAAGGTGTTGGAAAAGATTGGTACTATGGCATACAAATTGGAGCTTCCTGCAGCTTCTCGATTGCACCCAGTTTTCCATGTTTCATGTTTAAAGAAGGTTATAGGTGACAAGCTCCCAATTCAAACAATATTGCCAGAACTTGACGAGGAAGGAAAAATTATATTGGAACCGGAAGCAATCACAGAAACAAGAACTCGACAGCTACGAAATCGATCAATTTCAGAGTATCTTATCAAGTGGAAGAACTTATCCGCTGAAGATTCCACATGGGAGGATGAGAATTTTATGCAGAAGTATCCAAAACTGCTCAAGCGTTGAGGACAACACTTTTTTGAAGGAGAGGGGCATGTTGGGTCCCTATAATACTAGTGATTACCCCATTACTATTGTAGTTATACCCCCTATTTATATTGTTGTGCCCCTATTACCCCCATATTGTTATTTCTGTGCCCCATAGAATCCCTCTATTGTTATTTTTGTGGCTTTATATTATTATTGTTAGGTCGGCTGGATTATATTGTGACTCCTTAGACTCCTATATATAGAAAGGAGGTTTTGTCATTTGTATCATCCAAGAATTGTTCATTTATGTAATGTAAAGGAGGTTGCCCCCTCGAAGAGGCTGAATTCTAAGGCGTGGATCTCTCTTTTCTATCTTTTTGTGCGCTGGTTTCATAACAATTTGCTCCATGAATTGCCCAAAATCCGGCATCGAACCCTCATTTTCACCTTGTTTTCCACTAACGGACCACCAAATCCGCTAAAATCCAGGAAGATTTCTCAGATGATTAATTTGGACGCTGAGGCCTAAAGATGTGGAAAATAGGGTCATATAGGGGGCCATGCGTCCAGGGGCTAGCCCCCGGCACTGGCCCCTTTCTCCAGTAGTTAGATGACTTGGTGGTTAATTGAAGCCGTGTTCACATGGGGTGGTTACCTTGGTGGTCAAGTAGTGGCGATCCTCCATGCAGTCACATAAAATGTTGGCGACTTAGAAGTGGTGTTCACATGGGGTGGTTAAGTTCGCGCCAACCCCCTAACAATACGGCTACAAACTTTATAACAAATGTGCTTAAATATTGGTTAAGTAACAACGGTGTGGTGCTATGGTAATGGAATTGGATTTGAGTTGGGAGGTCACGGGTTTGACCCTCGCTGCCTTCGCCCAACTATAGCAATAATTTTGGTGGCCTCTCGGGCTACCACATGGCGGCCTCCGACTGGGCCACATGTGAACCCGTGGTTGGCTCTCATTCCAACTAATTCTAACCATGAACCTTGGACCATTCAGAATGTGTCACTTGTCATAATTTCATTAGACGAGGAGCCCTTTGACCAATTCAACGTCCAAATCACCTGCCCGGTCAGCACCACGTTAGCAGTATGGATTACTGACTGTGCTATCTTTTTTTTTTTTGAAAATTCGCATGTTTAAGAAAATGAATATAACTTGTTTTTGGAGTCATATGGATTCTATTTGGTGCAAAACAAATTGCGCCAGATCGAGGATGACGAGCACTATGCGGTTGTCCAGGTTCCACACCAATCCGATAACTTTTACATTTGTGCTAATTTTTGAGCACTTGATAAAAAAGAATCGACGACAAAATGATATTCAACATAAATATGGAATTTTGAATAGAAAAACAACCATATCAATGAAGTACATAAATAACAAATAAGTTTTTCTTTCATTAGAGAAAAATCATGGTTCACCTTATTATTTTCTTTCCATTTATAAAAAATGTACACACATATAAACAACATTACCCCTAAAATTAAGAATACAATTGGGAGACAAATTTTCTTCTAAAACATGATAATGAAATCTAAATATTTCTTTACACATTCCATATACAAATGTAAATTACTAATCACACTGATGATGTAATTCACGGTATCCTAAAATTCTCCCACTTGGTAGTTACATCAACCAAGGTTGAATATCCATATTGCCCCTAAACTGAACAAATTTCCTTCCATCCACAATCATAGTTAAAGAATAGTCCACATTATTCTAACTCATAGCCTTTAGCATAATTAGTACATTGGAATCCACCACCTTTTTGATGTAATGGAATTTTACTATGATATAATTTATGGATGAAGCTTGGGACTTTTTGGTAAAGAAATTGCACTTTGATTATCAAAACAAATAGGCATGGAGTGATGTTTGGTTCCAATAAATCTACATAATTTGTACAACCAAACAACTTCCTTGGAAGGCATTGGAATTACAAGGTATTCTATTTCAATGATAGAATGGTCAACCACTTATTTCTTCTAACTCATAGCTCCTTCAAGCATCATAAATATATATGCACTTGTGTATTTTTTATTTTCCATATCACCTACCCAATCAACATCAATAAACCATTAATATGAAGCTTATTGCTTGCATATCCATAAGAGAAATAACAAAGTCATCAATGCCTTGTAGGTACCTAAAGATCATCTTGCTAGTTATCTAATGATTTCTACCTATATATAAGGCATACCTAATTGTAGCTTCCATTACATATGCATTGTTTGATATTATGCACATCCTTGCACACATAAGGCTACAAACGACACTAACATATGGGACTTTTATGATTTATTGTTGTCTTGTTTGTTCTTAGGAATCATTTTAGTTGATGAGAACAAGCTTAGTTGAAATGGAGTGCGAGATAGTTTATATATATCCATCCTAAAGAGATCAAATTACGGGGGCTTCATTGGGGGAGCAATACCATACCACGTGCATTTATATTGTGGGATATATATTGAGGAAAAAATGACATAACAGATTGAGTATATATTAGGGGGTAAAGGGTTTTTATATTGACGCGTATACAAAATGAAGCTCAAAGTTAATGAAAAATATAAAGGAGTATAAAAAATGTTAATGAAAAAAATGGATATCTACAATATCTAGTGAGAATAGGAGCTTTTTAAATTGGGAAGGTGCATTGGGTTCATATTGATAAGGGGTTAAATGATGTGATCTTTAAAGATATTTTCCAATATGTAATCAAAATTAGGGATATCATTTAGTATACCATGAATACATATGATATCAGAGAAATTCCTTGAGTAAAGTCCCCTCATACAACTTCACATTTTAATGATAATACGTCTTTATCTTTATTCTCAAACCATAACACAAACATAAACTATAATACAAATAAGAACAAATGAATTTTTCTTCTATTAAAGATAAATATTTATTTATTATCTTAAACCGAGACAATTTTTATTAAAACAAATAAATAAATATTTATTTCTTATCTTTATTTTTTCATCGATAATGAATATAAAAATATAAAAGCTCTATTTGTTTTCATCTGTAATGAATATAAAAATATAAAAACTCAACATAAGAATAATATAAAAACTCCTTTATTTTTTTCATCTGTAATGAATATAAAAATATAAAAACTCAACATAAGAATATTTCTTTTTTCATTTGTATGAATATAAAAATATAAAAACAATATAGCTCAATTTTACTTTTAAAATATCTACATAAGAATATATAATTTAGAGAGAGTTTTACACATTTCATATATCAATAAAAATTGTTAAGTACACCAATGATGTTATTCACAATAATTTATTACAATTGAGTTATTAATAAAATTTAGTAATAATCAGTAATTATATATATTTTTTAATTATTTATATTACATTTTTAAATAATATATAAATTTAATAATGTAAATTTTTAATTTTATTTTACATTAAATTTCTTAAAAAATATATTTAAAAAGAAATCATTTTTTAGTTTTATTATCTTTATATTTTTTTAGTGATTGGCAATATTAAATATTATTAATCCGTAAATATTAAATACTATGATTGTTTTATTATCTTTTTATTTTATTTATTTAATATCATTTTTTATAATTAGGTTGAATTTAGGTTGGGGTCAACTTGCTTATTAGTTGGAATAAGATCGATTTATCCACGATGAGATGCTTATCACCAGAGAGAGGTTGGAAGAAGACCGATCCATCCACGATGGGATGCTTATCACCAGATTTGTACGAGCATGACGAGATGCTTATCACCAGAGGGAGGTTGGAAGAAGACTGATCCACCCACGATGGAATAAGTGCTTATCACGAGAGGGAGGTTGGAAGAAGACCGATCCATCCATGATAGGATGCTTATCACCAGATTTGTACAAAGTCTAGATTAGACGCCTCTTGGGAAATTTAATTCTCCCAAAGCGACCTCTACTCCTCAACCCCTCTCCATAAAGTTTGAACCTGTGACCTAATGAAGACTAAACCCCACATAAACCAATTAATCTACACTTTAGAAATCTATTTAATATTATATTATTCTTATTCTATCGCAGATTAAAAAGTAATAATTTAATGTTTGTCTCATTCACTTCACTGTTTCATCATGTCGGTCTGCTGGACAATAAACAATTAAAATCCACCTCATTTATGCTCTGTGATGTTTTTATTAGCTAATGACAAAATAATATTATTGTCGATGTAAGGTTCATACAAAGTGTCCTTGATGACGTGGATGCGAGATTCACTCATGACAAAAGAATATTATTGTCAATGTAAGGTTCGTAGAAAGTGTCCTTGATGACGTGGATGAGAGATTCACTGATGCTTTGTCGTCTATCAACGACATGATTGGTGAGTTTACTATTCTTTGACTCCTTTTTTGTTAGACCATCACTTGTTCTTTGGACTCATTCTATGAACCACAATGTTCCCCATATTTTAATATATGAACTTGGGATTGGAGCTCTATTTTGATCCATGGTGGTTGATTGTGGAGTTCTTGTGCTTATAGATTGGTGATTAGTTTTTATATGTTTGTTGATTGTGGAGTTCTTGTGCTTACTTCTATAAATATTATAGATTGGTGATTAGTTTTTTTATATGTTTGAGAAAGTTTAGGGAGGTTGGGATATTTTGATTAATTTTAAAATATTTAAATATTAATATAATTATATAAATTAAATAATTGATAAATAAGGATAAGTATTAATTTAAGTTAAAGATTAAAATAGTTATTTTTATGATATATCTTATATTATCTTAGATTAAATGAAACTATAAAATTTAATTAAAATATTTTTAGTTATGGAGATTTTCTCTCACTTTATTATGGAAATAGCTTTTGTTTCAATACATTATGGCTTACCAATACCACATACCTAATATAACATGCATTGATATGACATTTCCTTTAATTAATTATTTTGAGAAAAATTAATTAAAAAATATAACTTAAAGATAAATATTAACTTTTAAATATTCCAAGATATTTCATGAAAATTAAATGTCTATTTTCCAAATAATAATTATCTTGTCCTGACGTTGAATCACACTAGTTGGTTCGAAACGCGTCGACAAATGATTTTTCATGTGATTTACGCCGAAAAATCTCTCACAAACTAGATATAGATCACAAAAACCTGAACTCTATAATTATTGATAATTAAATTAAAATAATACGAAACTTATTCTAAAATAAACCAACCCATCTAAATATTAAATTTTAAAATATTCCAAAATTTAAATAATATATTGACATTGATTTGACTTTAATCCTAGGCCCATGACATTGATTTGACTTTAATCCTAGCCCCAATGAGTGCAGTCAAATTATACACCGATGAGCTGTCTCTTCATGTTCTTACCAAACATTTTTCTGTGTAATAGTCAGAATTTGTCTGCATCTTTTTGGCTTTGATGCTGTAGCAACATAGCATGTAGGTTTTATTTTAGCATGGATCTGACAAGATGTGTACCTCCATCACGTGGACCTCCAATCCTAATAATTTCCACCTTTCATTCTTGTGGCGGTGGGTGACAGAAAAATCTTTGCATGTAAGGGGAATCATATAATATATATTTAATCGGTTTTTATCACCGGGATAATTCCAAGGCAATTGTTTGGAATGGTTTGGCTCTTGCTAGGCAAGGTGATGTGGGTGTCACATGTGCTTTTGTTTTTTCATGAAAACACACCAATGGCTCCAACTGATATTTGGCCATGAAATGGCCTATATGATGTATATGGAAGTTTTTTATCAACCTTCCTCTTCCTATTGTGTGGTTTATTTTAATTTGGAAAATTATTAAAATATTATAAATGAGTAATTGAACAAATTATATAAGTCATTTAATATTATATTTTTATTTTCATAGAATTTATTTATTTATTGAAAACTTATTACTTATAAAAAAATTAGTTAATTTATTTTATAAAATATTTTTAAATAATAAAAATATTTTTCTATCAAAATTAATAATTATTGGTAACATTAAAATATCAATAAATCAGATTCATATATTAATATTTTTTAGTTTAGTCATTTAAATTAAATGCTTCTAAGTATCACTTTGTAATAAGTATTCAAATAATTATTTCACCATATATCTCACACTATTAAAATTTAAAAAAAATTAAAAATCAACTAAATTATAACGTTGTTTTATATTATTATCATTAATTATAAAAAAACTAATATATAAGTTAAATATATATAAAATTATAAATTTGAAAAAAATGGAACAAGATTTTTATCCATGGAAATTTATTCTAACTTTATCATGGAGTTTTTTAATTTGTAAATAGGCTTTGTTACAATACCATGGCTTATCAATACAGCATACCCAAAAAAAATGCTATCAAATTAATTAAAAGGACGAAAAGAGTATAACTACTTTGGAGATAAAACTCAACCTTTGACTTATGTATGCTAATAAGAATATTCTAGAATATTTAGTGGAGGTTAAATCCCTACCATCTACCTGATAAGTATTAATAATTAAATTCAAATTCAAAAACCCTATTCCAAAATAGAGACAACTATCAACATAACAAAATACATACCAATTCCTCTTCAATACTTCACACATTAAAACAACATTTAAAAAAAACAACTCACCACAACAAAACCTTAGGTGTCCAATCCTTGTATAAGTTCATAACCTAATCTCAAGTGTAGCAATAATGCGACTCCAATTCCATGTCTATGTGCCATTAAGTCAATAGCAAGATAAACAAATCACTCTTGTAACTTTAACAATAACTCATCCATCTACATGAAGCAAAACATCATTTTGCTTCATAAATTAGGTGTTGAACATGCTTCGCTGATTGGACAATCATAATTAGCCTATGTCTATGATTAAAATATGGTTATTATGTATCAACTATAAATTTTTACCAAAACATAGTGTATATCCTACTTCACTTCATTTTTGAAAAAAAAATCATTCTCATTCACTACAAGGCCAAAAGCTAAAAACCATTTCCTTAATGTGTTTGATCATTTACTCTTATTAGTCCTTGGTTTGCCAAGGACTATTGCACTCCTTACACAGTCAAGGTGCATTAACTCTTGATTATTTTGCTGCATTCTTGAAGTTTTAACCAAAATTTCGAGAAAATGTTCAATATTTCTATTTTCCTATAAATTCAAAAATATTTTTCTAATTTATGAACATCTTATCTAATTTTTGATTGCCTAAGCAAGCTGTGATGGGACATAATTCCCTTGGTGGAGGGAAATTTATTTTGGTATTTATCAATGTATGACAAATCATTTTAAAATAAAAAATGTGCTAATTTTGTGAGTGGTTATTCTGCCAGTGAGTGCTCTGACACTGTTATGCCTGACACTACTATTGTTGTGCTTAATGATGCCAGAAATGGTGACCTTATAGGTCGATTACATTGGGGGAGGGGCTAAACAAATATATGGAGAAAGGAGTAAGGGTGTGCAAAGAAATTGTGTGCGTGGGAGTTTGTTAAAGAGTAGATAATATATCGAGTAAACCTTTCTTTCCCTACACAAGGCTAATTTAATACGTGGAGCTGAGACATGGAAAAAAGAGGTTAATTTCATTAGTGAGTGCTTTCCCAAATGATGCAAAACTGATGAGGTTGCAGGTCTCTTACATAAGCATGAGGGGAGGGGACGGAGAGGTGGGTGTTATAAACAAATATGCAAACAAAGCTTTTGTATATTAATTTAACATGAAATTCCTACTATTTTTTTGTGTGGAGAAAGGGTGTGCAAGAAGTGTGGGAGAAAAGGTGTGCGAATAAATTGTGTGCGAGGGAGTTTTTTAAAGAGTTATTCATAACAACTAATAGTTAATTTAATTTATAAATGATTTTCTTTGATTATGTGGAGTGCAAAAGTGAAAGCAATGGTAAAATTTTCTACAAGGTGACAAAATAATGATTACAACTACAGTTATAAAAGGTAAATATTCTAAAGAATCTACAAGTACTTCTTCGCATTTTGTTGATAATGATAATGCTGAGAGGAAAAGAAATGAGCTATTTCCTAATAGAGTCATTTCCAAGCATACCAAAATCGATACTTTATTTGATAGTGGGTCATGTTAGCACTCGAGGAAGCTCTCCTAGGTTGTAGCTCGGGGATGCCTGGAAACATATAAATCTTCAATATCGTTCTTTGAACTATTGGAATGGATTGGGGTTTGGATCAAGTCAGATGACCGTTTCAACTATATTTCACTCAAAACATGCATGAACACCGTCAACTTGACAAGGCTTTCAAACACTAATGCTCAATAGTTTATAGATTCAATGAATAGATGGAGAAACCTGACTGTACCAGTGGATACATACATAAACACATATGAATGGCCAACTATAGAAAATAAATGAAGCTTAAAAATCTAATTTATCAATGCAGAGATAAGATGATAGTTGTTTGGCATTCGATAGAGAAGAAAACATGAATAACCCATTCAAGTGTAAGCTTAGAACAGAGGAAAAGATGGTGATTTAACATATAATAGAAAAATAAGCTTGTATTACTAGGATGAAGATAAGATGCTGAGAGGAGTAGAGTCTCCACAGTCTCCAAAAGTTGAACCTCTGATACTTCTAACTTTAGGGCATTTATAGGCTTTTTACAATGCTCTTGAACTTTCTGAGGCTCGAGAGGTCTTAATCTATCCTCTCTGTATTTTTAATGACTTGATGCCATGACTAGACACACATGAGCTCAGAGGTCTCTTTTTCTAACAGTAGAGTAACCACATTCTGGTAATTTTTCCACGTTGTCAGGTAGCTCGCTCGTGCCAGCGATGCTCCATGACCATTTCTGTTGGTTTGGTTGTGTTGCGCTGTTGTTTTTCCCCTTACGGCCATATATTCTATTATTTCAGTTCACCTGTTGACTGTTAAAAATACGAACAGAGCCAAAACAGAGCTATCGGGTTCGTTCCCAATCGCTGTCGCATGTCACAAATGGCCTGTCCCTTTGTTTTTTAGAAATAAATTAAAAATTGGATCATGACATACTTCAAATATTATGTATTTTCATTCCCAAACCCCTTCGAGTCTGGGTTTGATCGCATCGGCGCTGTTTCGTTGTATTTCGTTAAATAACAAAAATATGCAAAATACATAGGAAAATTCCTTTCGGCGGATCTCAAATCTTATAGAATAATGGTTATATAGCCATCGGGTCCAGCTAATCATAGCAGACACACACACACACACACACACACACACACACACACATATATCCTGTTCCTCTGTGAAGCTCTGATGTGATATCGCGATGTGATTAATCGCAATCGTATATCACGATAACCCCAGGCCATTTGGTGAGCGCTCTGTTGTCTTGGCCAATTGCGATTCCACTAATTAGATCTGGACTTTTGATCGGCCAGATATGACGGCTGCTGTGCAGTCATTGTTCAAGCCTCCGCTGCTCCGTTTTTCACTGTTTTCTCTATGTTCTCATTTCTCGATAGTGTTTTTCTGCCATTCTAAGGGATCTTCTCATGCGATTGTTTTGATCTTTGGCATGATTTTACGAGATTTTGAAGACTTAGAGAGCATATTTGGATCCATTTGGAACAGAACCAAATGCGATTATAGATGCGAGAGTAATATTTTTGAAGTCCAGCTCATGGCCAAAGTGGAGCAAGAGGAGACGTGGCCGTTGGAGCTAAAACAGGGGACATTTCCACTAAAAATAGCAGCACTACACCTCATGGGCTAACACTAGCTCCTTCTGGGGATGAAAGCCTCCCTGTGAGGTTTCAAGAATTGTAGACCACTGCCTTTCTAGTAACAACCAAAACAAACTTATCTCTTAGTGTTCCATTAGGCATGGAGTTTATTTGAATAAAAACAAAAACTGAAAAACCTATTACAATATTAAGGCCTTAAAGCCTCTTATGAAGTAAAATTCAAAAACCGCCCATTGACTGGGCCATCAAAGACACCTCCCCCCTCCAAATTATGCAGAATGAAAGTATTGTTCATCTGATCTTGAGCAATGACAAACGGTCTTGTCCATAAGGCATCAAATTTACCATGGTTTCCCTTCTTTTCCTTCAATGCATGCCATTTGAGAACCCAGTCACCAACCTAAAAAGTGTCCACCTTTGCCTTTCTATCAAAGGTTTCTTTGTTCTTCTTCTGATGAATTCTTGACTTCTCAACTAGTTGTTCTTTGATCTTCTGTAATTCAACCAAGTTACTCATTCTCCTTGCTACGTCATTCTCATCATCCTGTTCTTCTTGCAAATTTGGCCACAGGGAGAATTAGCTGGATAGGAAAAACAACATCACTGCCATAAACCAACTTAAATGGAGAATTTCCTATGGACTTCTTGTTGGTAACTCTATCAGCCCATAGTGCAAACTTCAACTTGGAATCCCAGTTCTTTTTGTTGTCCTCCAATAGTTTTTTGATTATCCTTACAAGACTCTTGTTAGATGATTTTGCCAGGCCATTGCCTTGAGGATAATATGAGGTAGAATGCACCAATTGAATGCCCATGGATTCACACATGTCCACCAATTCTTCTGCCTTGAAAGCTGTTGCATTATCAGTGACTAGTTTGGTTGGGCAACCAAATCTAGTGAAAATATTCTCATTCAAGAACTTCATGATAACCTGATGATTATGATTTTTAGTGGGTACGGCCTCAATCCATTTGGTGAAATAACCAGTGGCTACCAAGATCCATTTGTGATGGCCACTGGAATGAAGATTGATCTCACCTATGAAGTCCAAGCCCCATTGCTAGAAGGGACCGTTGACGTGTACTGGATTCAAGGGTAGAGATTTTAGCTGTTGTCTTCCTGCAAACCTTTGACATTTGTCACAAGACTTCATAAAAGAAAACACATCAGAGAACAGAGTAGGCCAATAATACCCAGCTCTCAGAATCTTGTAGGTCGTATTTTTCCAATAATGATGCCCTCTGCAGATGTTAGAATGGAACTGGTGCGTGACTTCCACAGATTGTCCTTTGTCTATACATCTCAAGAGGATCCTTGATGGGTCTTTCCAATAGAGCATGCTTTCATTAATGCAGAATTTGGCTAATCTGAGCTTAATGGCCCGAGATTGACTCGAGCTAAGCCCTGGAGGGACTTCTAGCTTCTGCAAAAAATGAACTACACTGGAATACCATTCACAGGTGGCTATATTTTCAGCCAAAGACTAATTCTGCTCTTGCTCTTCTGTTGCTTCCTCTGTCCGCTCACCACTTGAATTTGAACCCATGCAATTTATGTCTAACAAACTGCAATTTTCCTTAGCCATAAGCTTAGCCAAGCCCTGGCCTTTGACAAGCTTGGTGGGCTTCACCTCTATGTTGAACTCTATAAATTTTCCAATCCATTTAGATCTCTTTCCATCAATATTTGGGTGAGTTAGGACATCTTTTACCGAGGCGGAAGGTACATATGCAACCACTTTGGAATGCAGAATATAAATTTTGAATGCCTTTAAATATTTTATGAGAGCATAAGCTTATTTTTCAATAAGGTCATACCTTAGTTCAATGTCCCTTAGAGTTTTGCTGAAAAAGGCCATAGGGTGTTCTACGCCTTCATCATTTTTCTGCAATAGAACTGTTGCAAGTGTATCATAAGAGGAAAAAGAGAAGATATAAAACTCCTTGGTATAATATGGGCTAATTAGAGTGGGAGCTTCCATGATAGCTTGTTTGATGGCTTCAAAAGAGCTTCTTGCACCATCTATCCATTTTATTTCCGATCCTTTCTTCAGCATGGAAGTGATGTGCTTCACTAGCTCTGCAAAGTTTGGAATAAACCTCCCGACAAAGTTAATCTTACCTAGGAAAGATTGGATATCCATTTTTGACCTTGGGATGGACAATGTATGGATTCCTTGAACTGTTGCTGGATTGATCTTCACACCTTCAACAGAAACAATATGTCCTAGTAGTTTGCCTTCTTCTAGAGAAAACTGTGACTTCTTTGGGTTTATAGAAATTCCAAAACTTCTGCACTTTAGAAACACCCTCTTCAAATTCTAAAAATGGTCCTTGTGACTGCTGGAAAAGACTGTTATGTCGTCAAGGTAAATAAGGAAAAACTTATCCTTCTCTCCCACAAAGTCTATGTCCATGGCCCTCTGAAAAGTAGCCCCAACATTCATCGGTCTTGAAGGAATCTTGGAGTACATGAAAGTGCCCCAAGGCATAGTGAAGGTGGTATTTTCCTAATATTCTGGATGTACATCAATCTAATTTTAATCTGAAAATCCATCTAGGAAAGACATGACTCTAGCCCCTAAAACTTTTTGCAGCAAGTGTTCCAGCTTAGGCAGGGGGTAGTTGTCTTTTTTAGAGAATTTGTTCAGATTCCTGAAGTTAACACAAAGCCCGATTTCTCCATTCTTGTTTCTTACTACCACAAGGTTAGCTATCCACTTTGAATACCTTAGGGGCACAATGATCTTGGCATCCAACAACTTCTTGATTTCCTTTTTGATCAAAGGTAATAAGAGAGGGCAGATAGGTCTTAATTTCTTCTTAAAAGGGATGGTGTTTTTCTCCAGTGGAATCTTATGCTGAATGATGTTGGTGTCATACGTATTAAGCTTACTGTACTCCCAAGCAAAAATATCAGCAAATTATTTCATTAGGGTGTAATACTTAGAACTCTAGGCAGAAGACAAGTGAGTGGATAGATTTATGTACTTTGGATGGGCTGGACTCCCTACATTATGTGTATGAACAACATACTCATTTTCTTTTTTGGCAGGCTTATAAGGTACATCATTATGATCAAACATCTTCTCTAGGGGCACCAATCCTTTGGGTATATGGTTACTAGGTAGCTGAACAATGCTGTCCTGACCAATCTCATCCTTTATCTTGGACTGGTTGCATTCTTCAAAGGTTTCGTTTTCTTGGTCGATGTGCATTTTAGAAAATTCATCAGTGACTTGTAAAAACTTATTAATTTCATCACCATCTTCAAAAACTTTCTAGTATTTGACATTGTTAGGCAGAGATGGTCTATATTTCGCGTGAACTTCGTAAGTCAATTTAGGAGGCAAAGAAGGAATAAACGTGCTAGTAGACACAACAAGGGAATCAACAAGTTGGTTCTTTATTCTCGGGATGTAAGAAATGCTGAAAATATTAAAAGAGTCCTTGAGCTTCCTTACCTTATCTTTGTATGCTTTCAGCCTTGGATGCTTTTCTTGGAAAGTTTTGTTGACCTACTGAATGATAAGGTCTGCATCTCCAAACACCTTCATACCTTTGATGCCCATTTCTTTAGCAGCGTTTAAGACCAATATCAAGGCTTCATATTCTGCTATGTTATTTGTGACCTGGAAAGTTAACTTGAAAGATAAATGAATGCATTCTTGTGTGGGGGAAACAAGGACTATGCCTGCCCCTGCAGCTTTCTTAGATCAAGCTCCATCAAAGAACATGTCCCAAATTTGTGGGCCTTCTTCCTCTGTGATCTGGCAAACTGGTTTCTTAACCTGCATGGAGGCCAACTGGGATTCTTCAATTTGAAGAATATAGGCTCCAAAATCAGTGTCAACATCATATATGGGATGATTAGTGGGATTCCTTTCATCACTGACTATATAAGCCAACTGAGCTTCCCTGTTTAATCTCCTACTCTCACCTCCAAAAACTAGGACAGTAGCATAGGACAGATCATTTTGCAATGTTCTACCTAATCTCTTGATCCAACCTCTGGAGAGAAACATGCCAAACTTGGGGGGTACATCTACTACCACAATATCCATCACCATGCTCTTCATTGGTAGCTGAGACAAGGTGATGGCTAGGTCTTTGATTAATCCCAAACATTTCACTTTTCTAGAGTCAAAAGAAAATAGGTCATCATAAGACTTGGTAATATCAAGACCCAACTCATCCATGACAACCTTGGGCATTATATTATGGCTAGCTCCTATGTGCAGAAGGCAATTGTGAAGGATTCTGTCATGAATAATCGAAGATACATAGAATGATGGGGAGCTGTCATCACAATTTTTCAATCATTGGGCTGAGAACAACAGCTAGTTTGTCGTCTTGTAGATTTACATAGTCAGTGGAGGCTTGGATAGCTTTAGGCTCAAGGGCCTCGAGGATAGATCTCTTGAAGGACTCATTCTTCACTAGTTCAATCAGAGGTATAGGTATGCTTAGCTTCTGAATTTCTGATTCAAAAATGAAAGGAGAAGGAGACTTGTCAAGGCCTCTTACCTCGTGAGCTAGAGCTTTGAGGATGATAGGGTCAACTGCTGTTCGTTTCTGATTTTTAGCTTGCTGTATTGCAGGGAAAACAACTCTCTGAATGGGAGTGTCCTTGGCATTATTCATCTCCGACCTTACATTATATCTGTGTTGATCAACAATTTGCAGAACAGCTCCACCATCCCACTCTTGGCTAATCTAGTCATTGAATAATGACTTTTCATAGGCACTGAGGTCAAAAAGGAGGCACTGCCTTTGTAATCTAGGCAATGGATCTCTTCATCTTCTTCAAACTGCTCTTCTTCCATGACTACATTCTGGAAAGGGGTCTTTACCCTTTGGTCTTCATTGGCATCTTTACTTCTTTGCAGAATCTGCAACTGCTCATTAGCTCTTCTATATGGATTTGGATTTCTAGGAGCAAAGGTATTAGGAACTCTTCCTTTCCCAGGGTGGTGCTCAACCTTTAATTTGGAGATTTCAGAGGGTAATAACTCTATCATCTTGGTCATTTTATCTATCTTGGGATCTGAAGATGATGAAGGCTCGCCCATCTGTATCCTTCTATCAACATTTCCCTTAAGCTTCTCTACAGCCATGATGTTTGATTCTACTTCCAAGGCTGCGTCCTGCATATCAGCCAAGGTAGCACATCGTCCCTCCCTCAATAATAGACATAAGTCAGAATCAAAGGCATTGGCATAGGTGAGTTTAACAGAGGTAGTGGTGGGTTTTACTTCAGTTGGTATCTTGTTGTACATATGGTTAAACCTCTTATTAAGATTAGACAACAACTCACCATTTTCACTTTTTAAGTTCCCAAACTTGGTGTGGTAGTAGAGTAGATCCTTCTTATCCCCCCAATGCTTTATAAATGCATCATCTAAAGCCTCAATATCTGCTATAGAACTTGGGGCCAGTTCTCTAAACCATTTTCAAGCCTCTCCATCTAGACTTTGGACAAATACTCTCATCCATACATCATCTTCACTAATGTCTAGGTTATCAACATAGCTATAGAATGATTCAAGATGTTCCTTAGTTGAAACACCTTCAGTCCTAGTGAACTTAGGCATATACTTTTGATATTCTCCGGTAGGCATGACATTCAAAGGAGTGGGCAACACTAGAGGTCCATACCTAGCAGCTATGAATCTTTCAATTTTGGTAGGTGCTTGTGGACTTGCCATAGCTGTGGTGGCTATGAGGAGACTGGAAGTTTGAATGACAGAGGGTTGAGGAGTGACTGATAGGACTAAAGGAGCATGATGGATATGAGGAGAGGCTTCCTTCGGGCTTAGAATAAAAGGAGAAATTAAAGAATAAGGAGCTCTATGAATCTCTGAGATTTTTTCTTTACTTCTAGTATTAGACGCTATACCCTCAATATGTATTTGTTCTATTAAAGGATTTTCTTAAAGACATATAGAATATTGTTTAGAGCTACCTGAACCTGAAGCTCCTTTCTGCAATGCCTTTCTTTCTTTGATGATTTTTTCAACGTCAGATAATGGGTCAGCTTGTGGCTTCTGTGGATTTCTCCGAGTATGCCTCACAAACTGAGCCAAAACTATGAAGTGGAGTCGCCAAGAGGTTCATCCTCCTGTAGAGTCGCCAGATAGATGATTACAACCAAGAAAGTGTCCAGACTTTGTCTATCATCAAAGCTAGATCTGTGTTGTCCCCCAGGGAAGCTGAGCTTTAGTCTCCTCTCGCCGACAACGACACCAATTATGTTAGCACTCCAGGACGCTCTCCTAGGTTGTAGCTCGAAGATGCCTGGAAACATATAAATCTTCAATATCGTTCTTTGAACTATTGGAATGGATTTGGGTTTGGATTAAGTCAGATGACCGTTTCAACTCTATTTCACTCAAAACATGCATGAACACCCTCAGCTTGACAAGGCTTTCAACCACTAATGCTCAATAGTTTATAGATTCAATGAATAGATTGAGAAACTTGACTGTACCAATGGATACATACATAAACACATATGAATGGCTAGCTACAGAAAGTAAATGAAGCTTACAAATCTATTTTATCAACGCAAAGGTAAGATGACAATTATCTGGCATTCGATAGAGAAGAAAACATGAATAACCCATTCAAGTGTAAGCTTAGAATATAGGAAAAGATGGTGATTGAACATATAACAAAAAGATAAGCATGTATTACTAGGATGAAGATGAGACGTTGAGAGGAGCAGAGTCTCCACAGTCTCCAAAAGTTGAACTCCTGATACTTCTAATTTTTAGCCATTTATAGGGTTTTTACAATGATCTCGAACCCTCTGAGGCTCGAGAGGTCTTAATCTATCCTATCTGTCATTTTAACGACTTGATGCCATGACTAGACACACATGAGCTTGGAGGTCTCTTTTTCTAACAGCAGGGTAACCACATTTTGGTAATTTTGTCGTGCTGTCAGGTAGCTCGCTCATGCCAGTGATGCTCCATGACCATTTCTGTTGGTTCAGTTGTGTTGCATTGTTGTTTTTCCCCTTACAACCATATATTCCGTTATTTCAATTCATCTGTTGAATGTTAAAAATACGAACAGAGCCAAAACAGAGCTATCGGGTTTGTTCCCAATCATTTTTGCATGTCACAAATGGCTTGTCCCTTTGTCTTTTAGAAATACATTAAAACATTGGAAATACATTAAAAAATGGCTCATGACGGACTTTAAATATTATGTATTTTCATTCCCAAACCCCTTCGGGTCTGGTTTTGATCGCATCGGCGATGTTTCATTTTATTTCATTAAATAACGAAAATATGCAAAATACATAGGAAAATGCCTTTTGATGGATCTCAAATCTTATACAATAATGGTTATATAGCCATCAGGTCTGGCTAATCGCATCATATATATATATATATATATATATATATATATATATCCCGCTCCTTTGTGAAGCTCTGATGTGATATCGCAATGCGATTAATCGCAATCGCATATCGCGATAACCCCAGGCCGTTTGGTGAGCGCTTTGTTGTGTTGGCTGACTGTGATTCTGCCGATCAGATCTGGACCGTTGATCGGTTAGATCTGACAGTCGCTGTGCATTCATTGTTCAAGATTTCGCTGCTCTGTTTTTCACTGTTTTCTCTATGTTTTCATTTCCCGATAGCGTTTTTCTGCCATTCTAAGGGCTCTTCTCATGCGATTGTTTTGATATTTGGCATGATTTTACGAGATTTTGAAGACTTAGAGAGCATATTTGGATCCATTTGGATTAGTACTCGATGCAATTATAGATGCGAGAGTAATATTTCTGAAGTTCGGCTTATGGCCAAAGCGCAGCAAAAGGAGACATGGCCGTCGGAGCTAAAACATGAGACACTTCCGCTAAAAATAGCAGCAGTGCACCTCAGGGGCTAATAGGTCACAAGTTAATTTGATTTCTGAAGCAATTGTAAAGAATTTTTTGTCTAGAAACAAAATCGCGTAAAAATCCATATCCATTAGGTTGGGTGTGTGATAAAACTAAGCTACAAGTTACGAAACAATGTAAACTTCGTTTTGCTATTGGGTCAAAGTTTGTAGATGAGGTTGAGTTAGACATAGTCCCATTGGACATATGTGGAATTGTATTAGGAAGTCCATACTTGTACGATAGAAATGCTATCTTCTATCGAACTGAAAATAAGTATCAACTCACTAAGGATGGAACTGAATATACTGTAAATGCTTATAAACTCAAAGATAATTTCTCTCTCATAAATTCAGGACATATGAAAAGAATTGTAAATTCAAGTAAATAATTTTTACTTATGATTGTAAAAGCAAAGGATATTGATAAATCCGATGCATTCCAAGGCTGTAATCCTAAACAAAAAGCAGATCTAGTTAAATTTGTTTCTGATTATGATATTATGTTTCAAGAGCCTAAAGGGCTTCCACCCAAGCGAGAGATAGAACATGAGATTTATTTGCAGCAAGATGCTCCACTACCTAACATTAGAATGTACAGGTTATCAACTCTAGAGAATGTAGAGATAAAGAAGCAGGTACATGAGTTTCTTGATCAATGGTTTATTCGACCAAGCACATCACTGTGCGGATCAGCTATTGTGTTAGTGTGAAAGAAAGACGGTTCATGGAGAATGTGCATTGATTTTAGAGCATTAAATAAAATGACAATAAATAATTGTTATCCTCTTCCTCGTATTGATGATTTGTTAGATCAGATAAAAGATGCAGTTTACTTCTCCAAATTGGACTTGTGAAGCGGCTACCATGAGATTAGAGTTGCAAAACAGGATGTATGGAAGACTGCTTTCAAAACGAAGCAAGGACTCTATGAATGGATGGTTATGCCTTTTGGCTTAACTAACGCTCCAACTACATTCATGTGAGTCATGTATGATGTATGTAGGCCATTCATTAATGATTTTGTAATAGTTTATTTAGATGATATTTTTGTTTTCAATAGAACATGCGATGAACATGTAAAGCAGATTTGAGATGTTTTGAAGAGAGAAAATCTCTATGTAAAATTGTCAAAATGTGAATTTGGCAAAACATCTTTGAATTATTTGGGTTATATTGTAGGGGGTGGTGAATTAAAGATAGAACCCTATAAGGTCGAAGTCATTGTAAATTGGCATAAGCCCAATACTGCTACAAAAGTTAGAATTTTCTTAAGGGCAACACAATATTGGAGAAATTTTATTGCTAACTTTTATTTGATTGCAACTCCTTTACATGCTCTGACAAGTGTGAAACATGTGTTTCAGTGGGGAGGCAAACAACATAAAGCGTTTGACACATTGAAAGAAAGGATCAGTACAACACCAGTACTAGCATTGCCAGATCTTCAACTTCCATTTGAGATCGAGAAAGATGCAAGTGAATATGCTATGGGGGCAGTGTTGATGCAACAAAGAAAGCCTATATGCTTTCATTCCGAGACATTCACATCAGCAGTAGTTAACTATGCTACATATGATAAAGAATTATATGTATTAGTTCAGAGTGTTAAAAAGTGGAAACATTACATAATGGGTAAATGAACAATCATACATATAGATCATCAACCACTACAATACTTACACTCACAAACTAAATTGAAACAATCACGACATTACAGGTGGATGGGTTTTCTACAACAATTTCATCTTGTTATCAGATATAAGAAGGGCATACATAATAAGGTTGTAGACATGTTATCAAGACCAATTATAAATGCATGCATAGTACTTAAGCATAATTCAGTAATTCATGAAAGTTATATGGAACAATATGCTCAAGACATAGATTTTAAGGATGTATATGCAACTTTAAGTCATGGCAAGTAGGTAGAAGAATTGGATTATTACATAAAGGAAAAACTCTTATATCATTTGGGAAATTTATGCATTCCACAAACTGAAAGATTTAATATAATTCGAGAAGCACATACTTCTCTCATATCAGGTAATTTTGGTGTAGGTAAAATATTTGCACAATTACAAAGATTCTGCTATTGGCCACGAATGAATGAGACAGTTTCTAGTTATATTAAAGGATGTACTATGTGTGCTACAAGCAAGCCAAGTAATAAAAAACTATGCTTGTATACTCCACTTCTAATTCCTTCTCGTCCTTGGGAAAGTGTTTCCATGGATTTTGTTGGGGGATTTCCAAAGTCTAGAAAAAGTCATGATTATTTTATGTAGTTGTTGATAGGTTCAGTAAGATGTGTATTTTGACACCGTGTAATAAACAGGTCACTACTGAACAAACTGCAAATTTGTTCTTTCAAAATGTATGGGTTCATTTTGGGTTACCCACTTCTATTATATCCGATCGAGATTCTCGATTTGTCAAGAAATTTTGGTCAAGTCTATGGGAGTTAATGGACACAAAGTTAAAGAAGAGCACGACATTTCATCCGCAAATAGATGGTTAGACATAAGTGGTCAATAGGAAAATGATACAGTTTCTTCGAGGATATTGCAGCAAGCATCCCAAACTTTGGGATGAGCATTTGTGTTATGTGCAACATGCTTACAACCATGCAAAACATTCTTCTACTCAGAGATCTCCTTTTGATACTTGTTTCGGTTTTATACCAAAGTCTCCCTTAGCTTTTGTCTTTGGTAAAAACATAATAGTTGATGGACACAGTGATGTGGATAAAGCAACCAAGTTCATTGAACAAATCCAGGAAATTCACTAGGCAGTATAGGAAAAGATGAGAAGAAGCCAAGCAAAGTATAAGGTGCGACATGACAAGAATCGAGTTGAGAATAGTTTTCAAGTTGGTGATCAAGTCTGGTTGTACATCAGTAAAGAAAGACTGCAAGGGGAGGGTGAAAATTTGAAACCAATTAGATATGGCCCTTTCAAAATACTTGACAAAACTGGTGAAGATGTTTTCTGCCTAGATCTACCAGCTTACATGAAAATCTATTTTGTCGTAAATGTTGAAAACTCGAGATTGTATGAGACTTCATTGATTGAAGATCTTGAAGAACAAGGTCAACTACCTTCCATTGAAGATCTTTTGCCCGAGTATCTCAATGAGCTACAGGAGGACACAGTTCTTAACAGGAGGACAAGGACTTCACAATGGGGAAATGTTGAGTATCTTCGCGCTGGAATCAAAGGTACAAATCCAAGTAAAGCATGACGAATAGAGATTGGAAAAGTGAGGGAACTTTATCCTCACTTACTCGATAGCTAAAACCAACTTTTGGTGGACCAAAGGCTTCTAGTGGGGAGGAGTGATCCAAAATGGATTCAGTTTTTCCTTTGAATCAAAATCTTCAAATGTAGATGAAAGTGTGATCAAGTTGTAGTGCTCGTCGATATGATTCCAACGGTGTGAACGACACATAAATCTGAGTCCTGATGGAGAAGTTAGAGGCAACCAAAGTTTGTGGAAAACTAGGGAAAAAAAGTCAAAAGTCAAAAGTCAGCGGTCAACTAGGTCAACGGTCAATTGTCAATGCCTACGTTAGCAGGACATGTGTCAACCATGGAATGATCCACAGGTCCTAGATGATGTCAGCAGAGAAGGTGACGTGGAAATTTGTGATTGGTTCACATAGGCCAAACCGGTGCTGACACGTGGTAGCCCGGATTTTCCCAATGTTGGCATGAAATCCCAAAATTTTGGGGTCAGGGAGGATCGAACCCCTGACCTCCCAGAGTGGCAACGACTTTGTCAGAATTAGCTCACTGGTTGGGCTACCGTTAGACTTGGTAATGGATATGATGAGACTATATTTATGATGTGTTGGGTTCTACACTGGAAAAAGGCCAGACGGTCGAGGTCAACCCCATGATCATCGGTCCTTTGATTTTATGTTATTGCATTATCCCACATTCACCGTAGATTGCAACCACATATGGTATATCAATACCATATCACCGAAACATAAGCAACAAAGCAGCAAAGTTAACAAAAATCATATCACATATCTAATGTATAACAACAGAATGGTCAGCGAGGATTTCGAACCCTCGACCTTCCAAAACCTTATATACAAATGACGTCGCATAACTCTGCTAACCAACATGCCGAAGGGTGGGACTTGGTTAACCAAGCCACCAATTTTTTAATAAACCATTACAGGTGTCGAACCCACCCTACCACCAGCTCGCAATCCAAGGTGGTTTTATGCAGGCTGAGTTGGTTTTTTCCAAACAGAGGGTCGTTTTGCAGGGATAGAGGTGGTTTTGGACCATTCTAAGGGGTCTAGAGGGCACAGTGGCCAGATATGGTCGAGTTTATACTCGTTTGTCTCAAAATTTTGAACTGAACATAGTGGTGATGCCCATTTTCTTATTTTAGAGTCTATTTTTGAGCTCATACCTGTAACAACATTTTGAAGACAAAATAAAGTGGTCAGCATTAGAAGCGAAAGAACCAGGAGACATAGCTAGAAAGTTTGGTAAACTCCAATATTAAATTTGGCTATGTTGATGTGTTTGAATGTGTTTTCAAATTGTTTATGTGTTTATGTTATTCGCAATCTTTTCAATCCATTGCACTAAGTAACATAAGTGAATTCACACATAGTCTATAATACCTTTTTCATTAACGGATCACCGCATAAGGCTAATTTAATATGCAAAGTTGAGGCATGTACAAAAAGACTAGCTTTGTTAGTGAGTGCTCTGCCCAATGACGACAAAACTGACGGGGTTGCATGTCACTTGCGTAAGCGGGTGGGGGGGGGGAGGGGGGGGTGTAATATGAAACTGCTACTGTTTTGTTGTAGGAGAAAGGGTGTGAGGAGAAATTATATGCGAGGGAGTTTGTTAAAGAGTTGTTCATAACAAATGATAGTTAGTTTCATTTACAAGCTTTACATTTATTCTGTAGAGTGTGGAAGTGCAAGTGGTGGTAAAGTTAAAAATTAATTAATAATTAACATTGTG
This sequence comes from Pinus tabuliformis, assembly GCA_031772625.1. Classification (NCBI taxonomy): domain Eukaryota; kingdom Viridiplantae; phylum Streptophyta; class Pinopsida; order Pinales; family Pinaceae; genus Pinus; species Pinus tabuliformis. The sequence continues at coordinate 672,263,153 of CM062810.1, read as the reverse complement.
AGGGAACACTACACACAAATTTGATAGATAAGAAATCCAAAATGACAATAACATTGCTCGTTTCAACACATTTTATCGAACAACATGAGGCTAAACTTACTACAAATGTGGGTGTTTCTATTACAAATTTTGAAATAATTCAAAAACACAAATATGATAGTGGTGACTGAGAAAACTATTGAACTAAATAGCTTAGTCAGATTAATAACTTTCAATTTGGCACTAATACATGAATAACTATAAGATATGAGCTTAATACAATTATATCATATATGACTAGATATCATGACTAATATCTAATTAGTTGGATGGATCCCTTCCAAGTCGCTTATGTAAGTAAGGGCGGGTGGTGGGGCTAAATAGTTATGCAGAGGAAGGAGAAAGGGTGTGCGAAGAAATTATGTGTGAGGGAGTTTTTTTAAAGAGCAGGGATTATATTGAGTGAAGCTTTCTTCCTCCACAAAAGGCTATTTTAATATGCAGAGTTAAGACATGGAAAAAAAAGGCTAATTTCATTATTGAGTGCTTTTCCAAATGATGCCAGAATTGACGAGGTTGCAGGGCCTTTACGTAACCATGGGTGGGGGTGCAGGTGTTTTGAAAAATTATGCAAACAAAGCTAAAATATATTAATTTAATATGAATCTGCTACTTTTTTGCTATGCAGAGAAAGAGTGTGCAGGAAGTGCAGGAGAAAGTGCATGTGGAGAAATTGTCTGTGAGGGAGTTTGTTAAAGATTTGTTTGTAACAAATGATAGTTAGTTTCATTTAATATTTATTTTCTTTGATTATGTAGTGTGGAAGTACAAGCGATGGTAAAGTTAAAAATTAGCAATATAAGGGTACACTATGCAAAATAACTTCGTCAGAGCTCTTATGTGGAGGAAGGAGAAATTAGGGGGTGCGTGGATAGGTGCTGACTATGGCTATCAATACATAAGTGAGTTTATTGAGAAGATTTTTGCTCATCAGGATGGAGGAATTATGTGTGGGGGAGTTTTTGGAAAAAAAAGGACTATATTGATTCAAGTTGTTTTCCTTCACACTTGGTACATTGTATATTTTAAAACTGTAATAAATTACCATCAAATTTAGCTGATTATCATTTTTTTTAAATAATTAAAGTGGAGGGTTGGAAGAAGCTTTCATTGTGCTCCCTTTGTATCTCTACATTACCTCATATCCACACTTAGAGACACATAACATAGTTATGAGAACTGGACATAAAACTACCCTTAAAGCAATTTTTGCAAAGTTTTTTGTCATTTCAATATCAAATAAAACATGTCCACGTCAACATATATCACCCATTATTATTTAGAGACTTAACATGTTGTATACGTTATCGTGATTTAATATAATTCCCAGAGAGTGCAGGAGAACAATTGTGCAGAGAAATTATTTGGGGGAATTTTGTTAAAGAACATGGACTATATTGAGTCATGTTTTTTTCCTTTGCACTTAACGCATTGTATATTTTAAAATTTTAATAAAATACTATCAAATTAAGCCAAACTACATTTAAAAAAAGAAAAATTAATGTAGAGATGTGAAATAAGCTTTCGTTGTGTTTCTTTCGTACCTCTAGATCCCTGCACCTCCACACTCAAAGACACATAAAATAATTTTGAGAACCAGACATTGGACTACTCCTAAAGAAATTTTGGTAGAGTTTGTTTGCATTTCAGTATCAAATAAAACATGCGCACTTCAAAATAGATCACCCACTCTTATTTAAGAGACTATCATGTTGGATACATTGTCACATGAACTAATCTTATTCATGGATATAATTTTTTTTCTGGTTTTTTGTTGCAGGAACCTTTTTGACATTACAGTTTATGGGAGCTCAATTTGGGTTCCTATTGGGGTGAATGCATTTTCTTTTACAATTTAAGTATAAGGATTTTTATAAGTGCTTTACATAACACATATTTTTATTTGGACCGTGACTCTGTATTCAATTCTCATTTCAATTCTGAGTCTGTTTACCAATTCTGAAAATATTTTTATATATTACCTTATGTTTTGTAGATTCCAAATTATACTAAGTGTGAGAGACCATTTCTATAAGTGTGTGAAGGGGAGAAAGTTTTCGTTACTTGCTCCACACACCCTTTCTCCTGAAAAAAACTCCTCGTTGCTGATATACATTACAAAGGAACTCCGTTTAATATTAGATGATAACTATTTGATTAAAAAATGTCAAATAACAAATGCATTTATTCTCTTTGCAAGTGCATTGATAAGATGTTCAAAATAAGATATCATGAATAACATGTCACCTTTAGTTATTATCTACTATGTATGTTGAAAATTTAAAAAGTACTGTGATAGTTGTAGCTTCTAGTTCTAGTTATGCTTACTATAGAAGTATTGGCCAGGTGTTTATCGTGTAGTTTTTAGCACAAATGTTTCCAACACATGTTCAGTTACTTTTCGAGGGAGCTGGTTACAAAATGATTTGTTACCTAGGATATACGGTGGTAATTGCGTAATGAAAAAGATTTTCTGTGCAAGATCATTTTGAAAGTAGGTGAAAAACATGTAGCATTTTTTATAGGTAAGCTATGCATCATTTTTTATGTATGAAAGTACATTACAACCCTGTAGAAATTGGGTGCACAATTCCAAAAGTGGATAATATGAAAGTGCTAAAAATGTTTATACAATATTCATTAGTGTCATGTAGCTGTTAGAAATATTTTTTTTTCATGATTTGAAATTAGAGTCTCCTCTGTTTTCTTATTTTTATATATTTGATCTAATTCGTATCTTCGGAACAGGGACAATGAACACAAGTAGAAAAAATACAGTTAAAGACAATGATAACTTTGCTGAAAGGTGAATTTCCATTTTATTTATTGTCATTTGATTATTACATTATATATCTCTCTATTTTTTCCCTATATTTTTTATGTACTGTAACTAAAAACGACGCTTTTTCAATTTTTAGGGAACGTGTAATGCTTAGATATTTAGATCAAGCACAACAGCTACAAGCAAAAATGCACTTTGAATATTTCTATAAAACACTTGTGCATTTGTACATTTGTTAATTTTTCAGTTTAATATATGTAACAAGGAACTTTGAGACTAGAATCTATTTATTATTTTACCTATATGTGATATTTAGTTATGTCTTCATGACCAAATTCTTACTTAGTATCACTTACAATGTTTTTTTAAGCAATGATTTGAGTGTAGTATTTGTGAACAACAAAAAGATATTAGATTCTGAACTGGTCAATGATGTGATGATGGACATGGACAAAGAAGTAGAGATGGAATTGAGAACCATTACAGAAGTAGATATCGGAGGAGACACAGGGTCAAAGCATGGAGTTAGGTTACACTTTTTGGCAAAATAAGGGCATGTTTTGATGAAAAACATATGCTTGATCGAGCTGTTGAGGTGCTTAAAAATAGCTCAATTGAGTGTTTGAACAAAACCTCGATCAAGCCATTTTCTAATATGAGTTAATGAATCAATCGAGAGTTATGGATCGATAGAGCTATATTTTTAAATCGTGCTTATGGCTCGATTGAAAATATAACTTGTTTGAGCATTAATTCAGATTAAAAAACACCAAGCGTGAGCCACTAGTTAATCTTGTACAACTCGATCGAGGGTTACTTTTGTAGAGATTTCTTTAAAGATCAACTAGCTCTGATACCATGTAGAAATCGTACAAATTCTCTACAAATCTCACTTTCAGACTATGTAGAAAATTTGACTATAGATTAACCCGATAATGCAATATACCAAAGCAAGATACTATAATATACTTCTACTGTCAATTTGTGGAAGCTTAAAATTGAGCAAGATGGAGATGAACACATATAACCAGAAGAAGAAGAATCAATGCACATGAAACACCGAAAATACTTAGGGGAAGCCTCAGCTAAAAACCCCACTATCTGTATTATCATACAAGGTGGAAATACATCAGAATTATACAAAGCCTTAGCTCTCAAAGCTAGCCATCTCTCAGTACAATCCTTGCAGATTCTCACAAGCAAACCTGGCTTCTCACAAGCCTTCTCCTCTGCCCTCCAAGCTCCTATCTCCTTGCACAGTTCCTCTGGGATGATCTCCTTCACGCAGTGGAACACTGCTTGTCGGCTGGATAAGTCGTTCTTGCGAACAAGACCGACCTCCCTAGTATCTAATGATATCCAACAACAAGCAAACCAAACAAATTCTATCTTTATCTAAATATGCAATTTATAAATAAAGGAAAATAAGTGTTTTAGGCCTACCTTGGGTCCAATGCAAGTTTGTGGAAGCCTCGCTCCGTTGATCCAAATGAGCTCCCTTGTAGAGAATCTGCAAACACAAACAAGCACACACATTAAATAGCACCTGAAAAGCCAATATAATAAAGCATACTTATCATGATGATCAAGGAATTCATGAAACAAATCACATAAGACAATTTGTTGAGAAAAATGAATCTGATTGTATTAACTTTAATCAAAGAAGAACTTTACAACCTTGGTGCCTTGATGCTGTACAAGCTCCTCCCAGGGTCCAGCAAGAAGTCTCCTCTACTTTGACAAGTTTCACTCTCTTCCCAATGAAGCCAAAAGGTATGTAATCTCTCCTCTCAAGCTTAACTAGGAAGTCTCAATTCCAATAGCATTTACCCTAAAAAATGTTCAGCTTCTAACCTCCCTAGCAACCAACCCAATGCCTTAATTTATAGTGCAATGGAGGGAAGTTACTAGGTCCACCTTCAAAGGGATAAACTCCTCTCATCAAGGGATTAGCTCCTTTAGTTTTGGGATGCATTAACCACCTAGGAGCGAACCATCCACGTCAATATTCCTTCTAGAATCATCTAGAATTAACCCAAAGTGAGTTTTTAGGAATAAACTTGCGCCTTTTTGACTTTCACAGGGGTCCGCACCCACTCCTTTAGAGACAGAGCGGGCAGGTCCGCAGGTAACATGAACAAGGGGTGCAGGACCATAGGAAATAGTGAGAGAAAGTGCGGAACCAGAGCTTTATTGATTTTTAGGGTCTTTCTCTCATTTTCAAAGCTTGACATAGAGAGCTGAGGTTTGAGACTTGCTAAGGAGGATAGTATGAATGATGATAGACCCATACTGACTGTAAATAGTCATGGTGACAATATTTTGTGTAACAGCTTGCCCCCTAAATTGAGAAGTCTGTAGTAGATGAGGATTTCATTTATCATCTAAGAAGAGTGAAGTACTTTATCATTTCAAGGATCATCTTGTGGAGAGCCTGGTTGGAACCTGTAAAAACACTCAATACAATATATATATATGAGATCATATTGTCGATGAGGTAGGCATTCCCATACTCAGATCAAAATTGACTAGAAAACTAACTACTACTCTGATATAGGAATGATCTTGTAATACATCACAAGTATAGACACATGTAGACACAGTATGGACGCAACCATCTGTTTATGAATAGTCTACTATATAATGAATACAAAATTCCTCACAGCCTGGATGGTGGAAACTAGATCCAGGGTCTTGATTTCTACTTCCCGAAATAGTATGATTCTAACCATGTGAATGAATGTGTCGAAGTCAAACATGGTAGAAACCACTTGATTACCAGTCAATGATGTAAACTATTAACAAGTGTGAGAGAAGCCACCAGTAATGTCAATGGCTCTCAAAGTACTCAGTACAATCCATGAGATGTGAATAGATGTGTTGATGTCGAACATGTCACGGAATCCTTTGATCAAAGGTCAATGATGCAACCTATCGTTGAAGGCGAGAAACCTGCCATTGAGGCATGCAGATCCCAAAATACTGACGATTTCTGGATCATATTTATAGATAATGAGTTGAAGTCGATAGAAAGCGATCCGTTGTAGGCAAGCCCACAACACAAAATCATAGATCAAGTTTGAAGAAATTTAGTTGCAAGGACTGACTCAGGGATGGTCAAGATGGATGACAGATATTTTGTAGATGAATGGTTTATTTGCACTGACCTCTTGAACACATAACGACACAGTAGAAGGTTTGGTGACAATTGACCCAAAGTTAATACCCAGAAACTGGCTGAAGACTTTCAATATGGTTTGATCAACTGTTAGGCAAAGGATTTCCCAACCCAGGTGAATAAAAGTGTTGTGTTCAAGAGTGGTTACAAAGTATGACAAACATGCTCATTTTTCTCTCTTTTCCCCCACCATTTCTGGCAAGTACCTCTTTATTTTTGACAAGCTTGAGGAGGATAACATTTGCTTGATTATAAGCTCGTCCTTCGGATGAGTCCAACTTAGTTTAAATTCAAACCCTAAGAAGGAGTGGTCCGTTCCTGTTTGTAATTGAACAGGTCCTTTACTTTTAAATTTTAATGAGTCCAGTATAGGAGAAACTCGGTGTTTTTCAATTTTAGAGAGTCTGAAAAAACTTAAGAAAACTCCATGGTTGTCCTTTTTCATAAATTTGTGTCTCCCAAGCCCGAAAAAGTATAAAATAATACTTGAGAGAACCGCTTGACCATTAAGATCAAGGAGTACTTTTCATAATTAGTGTCTCTAATCTGAAAAAGTAAAAAAGCGATCAATGACACGTCATTTTATAACCAATATCGAATTTGAAACGACAAAAATCCGGCAATATTTTCATGTTTTTACGGTCAGAAAAGGGTTGTAAGTGGACCGTCTTTTTAGTTCCATTTTAACAAGCTTAAAAAGAAAAACTCGACAATCTTTTCATGTTTTAGGAGTCAGAAAAGAGCTTAAAGGTGACTCTAATGTTTTTTGTCGAAAATGACTGCTTTTGCCTGAAAAATCGGTTATCCTACACAAAAATTCAAACATTACTCATACCTGTTTAAAATAGATAAAAATGCTTCAAAAGTTACCTTTTTAAAGTGAAAAATAAACAAATTAACAATTCATTTATTCAAAAAGCTTATAAAAAGGGCTTTCGTAAATTCATTTTTACTGTTTGACTTCAAAGTGAGAAAAGAGAGCTTTTGGTTGGAAACTTCCCGTGAAGATTGCGGAAAATCTGTCCGTTGGAATCGAACGCCATCTCCTCCAGGTAATCTACGTCATCCTACTCTTTCATTTCATCCGTTTCAAATTTGTTTTTAGGCTTTGATTTCATTTTTTAAGGAATTTTTAGTTTAAAAACCCGCGCGCGGGGGTTCGCAGGCATATCATAGGTAACTTGCGGACCCTGACTTTTTTGGAAAAGGAAAAAAGTCAGGGGTCTGCACCTGCCGTGAAGGCAGAGTGCGGACCCATGCACTGTCTCTAACAGAGAGGGTGCAGTCCCCGCAACAAAGGTTTTTAAACCTAAATTTCTCAAATTTCACCCAAAAGTTTTGATTTTAGATATTCTAATTCGCATTTTTATTGAATGTAGGGTATACATCATGCTTGATTTGCAATAACGGGAGCACGAGGATGTAGATCTCGCCACGATAAATCATCAACCTTCGATTGATGCATTGAAGGCATGCGATTTATACAAATTCTGGGCCATACCTGGCATGAGGGCCCAGGTGGACTTTTTGCAGTGGCTGGTAGATAGATGGAATATACAGGACCAGTTCTTCTTCATTGGTGGCCACCAGCTCGAAATGGAGCCGGAAGACATTTAGTTTTTGACTGGTTTGCCTAAGAGAGGTGAACACTTGACTCTATTCGGGACTAGGCCAGGTGGCCAGTCTGTCGATAGCCTCCGGCTAGAGTTTTGCAATGACCAAACTAGAGACAAGGGATAAATATCAAAACCATATCCCTTCCTAAACTGAAAGTGATAGCGTTTACTGTTACCAGGGTCTTCAGAAGCGCAGCACTACAAGTAGCCACTGGATCCCAAATGCAGATGGCAGTAGACTGCCTTCGAGGCACTATCTTCAACTGGTGCGATGCTGTGTTGGCTAATATAAAAGGCCAACTGACTAGAGCAAAGAACGGAAAACTGAAGACCTTTGGATATGGTGCTTTAGTTGTGAGCTTTGGTCTGGAGATGGTCCCAATATTGGTCCCACAGCATCTTACCGTTGGAGCTAGACTTCCCCGAGAGCCCAAACTGATGCATTGGGTTGCAGTTATGGCCCGTCATCCTGAGGAGGGAACAAAAGTCGTTCGATTCACTCCTGAGTATTCTCATTGGTTGGAGAACCAAGTTTTTTCTATTCAGGACTTTCCTTACGCTGGGGTAGATTATCGTGGTGACCCAGACATGGCTCTTCCACCAGGAGAGCAATGGGATGACTCAGGGAAAATCATTTTCAACATTTTCTAATTTAATTTTTTTTTGTTTTTATTTCGTCCAAAAATTGATAGTAAAAGTTTTAAATGCAGATGTAGGCCCACGGCAACCAGCCACTCTCCAGCCCTATGAGAGGAAGCAACCAGCTGCAGCAGCACCAGCCCCACAGGACGAATCTACAGAGACCTTGGCCGAATTGGAGAGTCATCTAGAGCGTTTGACAGCAGAAATTCCAGAGACCAGCATAGATGACATTCCTCTTAGGGTACAATGCTATGTGATTGGGGTCCCAGGACCTTTTAGGAGGTTCCTTTGTAGGGTGGCCCATACAGTGGTTTCTTATCGTGATCATCACCAGTGATAGGATGATCGCCTGTTGTAGACACGTATGACATTTTTTGCTTTTTGTACTATCATTTTTGCCGATCATAAGGTGTTTTTCAACCTATGACTGAAGATGATGTATATTTGACACACTTCTATGTTATACTATATCACTATTACCGGCTTATCTTGTAAAACATGTTATGAAATGTTTTTAAATTTACTTGTATGATTATTGCAAATGTCTACTTATCATTTGAGAAGCAGTTGCATCTGCTAATGTATTTAAATATCTTGGAATATGCTGATATTCAATATAGTCAAATTAACCTTCCAAGAGACGAACTCTCAAAAATAATCTCAATAACACTGGATTTCTAATGACATATACTCTATTAAGTTGTAATACAACGAGTTCAGAATCAAACCTCACTATCAAACTCCGAATCCCAAATGAGATAGACTCAGATAATAACTCAATCACTGCACTATACTCGGCAATGTTGTTTTTTGTTTGATCGAGGCTTACCCCATGCATAGATACCAACTCGTCAGAGGGCAAATAAATAACCCAAGCTGCAGAAGAAATGTTCCGTGTATTATGACAAGCACCATCAGCAAAACCAATGTATGTTTGGAGAGGCGTCGACATCTGCAATATCAAGAGTAAAATCAAGATAAGCAGGAATAACGACAAAAAACACTCTCTAAGCTAAGCACACTTTTTAATCTAAAACACACCAGCTGGAAAGAAAACTAACCTAACTAAAAATCTCCACACCCAGATTTAAGCATAATACCTCTTCAGGTAAAGACCATTTCTAGGTTTACCTAAAGAGTCTACCACTTCATAGGCCCCTTTTTCCAGCTTTCACTTAACAACATAAGGACCATGCCACATGGGTACGACTTTTCCAGCGCCTAATTTATCATTTGCTTGATCGTACAATAAGACTAGGTCTCCTTCCAAAAAATTACGAGGGGTAGCATTTCGATCATACTGAGCTTTAATACGTTTGGCATGAGTTTCGATTGCTAATGCAGCATCTCGTCGATTCTCATCTAGCTGAGCCAAGTATAACAAACGTTTTTCCTCTTTGGAAGTGGCTGGAAGTAATTTGATGGCCATTTGCAATGACGGGATTTCGAATTCAATGGGTAACACAGCTTCCGGACCATAAACTAGTTGGAAAGGAGTGAAACCGGTTGACGTTTTTACTGAGGTTCGATACACCTAAAGCGCCGAAAATAACATGTTATGCCAATTCGACCTATGAATCCCAATGATTCGTCGGATCATGATGACTAGAACTTTGTTGATGGCTTCAACCAGACCATTAGCCTGTGGATAATATGGAGTTGAACTGTCATGACGCAAGCCAAGTTGGTCTGTAAGTTCATTCATCATAATGTTTCGAAAATGACGCCCATGATCAGTGATAATCGCTTGTGGAACACCAAACCTAGCAATTATATTACTGAACACGAAAATTGCAGTAGGTTTTCCGTCTGCCTCAAATGTAGGCATCGCCTCGACCCACTTGGTAAAATAATCTACCGCAAGGACGATATACACATTCCCCCCTGCCGATTGAGGGTTACATGTAATAAAACCGATACCCCATTTCGCAAAAGGACCGATGACAATTATAAGGTGGAGAGGAGCAGGTGGAGCGTGCATCTTTCAATCAAAAATTTGGCAGTTGTGGCATTTTCGGACCGCGTTAATACAATCGTTAAACAAAGACGGCCAAAAATAGCCAGCGCGCAATATCTTTTGCGCTGTGGCAAACCCAGACATATGACCGCCACACGCTCCAGAGTGACAATCATTTAGAACCCTTTCAGCTTCCTCATGAGTTAAACAACGTCGGAAAACAGAGTCCGCCCCATGACGATAAAGTGTATCTCCAATAATTTTGAATTGTTGGGACTGGAATCGTATTTTCCGACGTTCTGATCTTGAAATTTCTGGCCAAAAGGATTGGGTTTGGAGATAAACGATGATATCTCCATACCATGGATCTAAAGTGTTGATTAGAAACAAGGATTCGTCCGCAATGGGCTCCTCCACCACAGTTTCTGTGTCAGTACGCGGGAAGTCACACATCAACTCTGCAAAAACTAAATATTTATTTGACTTAGACTTTTCAAATTCCAAGTCGAACTCCTGCAGGATCATAATCCATTTGGAGTACTTTCCCCCTAGCAATTGTTTGGTCAAAATATAGACCATAGGGTTGCAATCGGAAATTAGTGTAGTTTTGCGTAGTAAAATGTAATGATGAAAATGTTGGACAGCTTGAACAGCTGCCAAAGCCAATTTCTCCACATGTGAATATTTTAGCTCAGTTGAATTTAAGGTTCGACTAAGGTAATATATCACATGTTCAGTACCGAATTCATCTTCCTGAACTAACACCATTCCAATGGTGGAATGCGAGGCGGCGAGATATAAGAAGTAGTCCTAATTGTAGTTGGGAGGATGCAGTAACGGTGCATGGGTCAACGCGTGTTTTAGTGCATCAAAATATTTGTCAGCTATCTCATCCCAAAAGAATGGAGTATTCTGTTTCAACAACCGGGTAAAACCCTTTGTGATCTCGGCGTAGTTAGGAATGAATAGACGTAAAAAGTTTGCTTTCCCCTGCAAACTTTGGAGTTGGCGAAGACTCGAAGGAGGAGGCAATTTGAAAATAGCTTCAACCTTCGAGGGATCGACGCGAATGTTGGCATTCGAAACAACAAACCCTAGTAACCGACCCATTTCTATTCAGAAAACACACTTGTGTGGATTCAACCTAATTCGATAATGCCTACACCTCATAAATATTGCTCGTAAATGGATGAGATGATTAGCTTGATGTAATGAATGAGCAGGTAAATCATTGAGATAGGGCTGCACAATGTTCTTGATGTCATGAAACGCGTAAGACATGGCTCTTTGAAACGTTGCCCTAGTGTTCTTGAGCCCAAAAGGTAATTTGCAATAAGCAAATGTCCCCCATGGACAAATGAAAGCAGTTTTTGGTTGATCAGCAGGTAGAATATTTATTTGATTGTATCCGGAAAAACCATCCATGAAGGAGAATATTTCACTGCCGGCACAATCATCAATGATTTGATCGATATAGGGAGTTGGGTAATTGTCTTTTGGACAAGCTCGATAAAATACCCTATAATCGATACATATTCTTATTGTTCCTTGCTTTTTTTAACAGCAACAATATTCAATACCCAATCCGTTAACAGAATTGGATAAATGAAACCTGCTTTAAGTAATTTTTCAACTTCTGCTTTAATAGCAGTAGCTTTTCGTGGGTGGATCTGACGCAAATGTTGCCGGACGGGTTTAGCATCCAGGTAAGTTTTGATTTCATGAACAACAATTGCTGGGTCAATTCCTGGCATTTCCTCATATGACCAGGCAAACACATCATGGAATTCTTGAAATAGGGCCTTATATGTTTGAATTTCATTTTCCGCACAAGAGGCACCTATATGAATGTTTTCAACAATTCCAGGCTTAACCACTCCATGGTTGTCCTTTTTCGTAAATTTGTGTCTCCCAAGCCTGAAAAAGTATAAAATAATACTTTTTGATCCACAAGAGATTCTAGGTTCGATCCCCAGTGGAGTCGCCATTTTGTCGGCCGGATAAGTTGTTCTTGCGGACAAGACCGACCTCCCTAGTATCTAATGATATCTAGTGACAAGCAAACCAAAAAAATTCTATCTTTCTCTAAATATGCAATTTATAAATAAAGGCAAACAAGTGTTTTAGGCTTACCTTGGGTCCAATGCAAGTTTGTGGAAGCCTCGCTCCGTTGATCCAAATGAGCTCGCTTGTAGAGAATATGCAAACACAAACAAGCACGCACATTAAATAGCACCTGAAAAGCCAATATAATAAAGCATACTTATCATGATGATCAAGGAATTCATGAAACAAATCACATAAGACAATTTGTTGAGAAAAATGAATCTCATTGTATTAACTTTAACCAAAGAAGAACTTTACAACCTTGGTGCCTTGATGCTGTACAAGCTCCTCCCAGGGTCCAGCAAGAAGTCTCATCTACTTTGAAAAGTTTCACTCTCTTCCCAATGAAGCCAAAAGGTATGTAATCTCTCCTCTCAAGCTTAACTAGGAAGTCTCAATTCCAACAACATTTACCCTAAAAATTGTTCAGCTTCTAACCTCCCTAGAAACCAGCCCAATGCCTTAATTTATAGTGTAATGGAGGGAAGTTACTAGGTCCACCTTCAAAGGGATAAACTCCTCTCATCAAGGGATTAGCTCCTTTAGTTTTGGGATGCATGAACCACCTAGGAGTGAACCATCCACATCAAGATTCCTTCTAGAATCATCTAGAATTAACCCAAAGTGAGTTTTAAGAATAGACTTGCGCCTTTTTGATTTTCACAGGGGTCTGCACCCACTCCTTTAGAGACAGAGTGGACAGGTCCGTAGGTAACATGAACAAGGGGTGTGGGACCACAGGAAACAGTGAGAGAAAGTGCGGAACTAGAGCTTTATTGATTTTTAAGGTCTTTCTCTCATTTTCAAAGCTTGATATGAAGAGTTGAGGTTTGCGACTTGCTAAGGAGGATAGTATGAATGATGATAGACCCATACTGACTGCAAATAGTCATGGTGACAATATTTTGTGTAACACTGCTCTCACACACTACTCTAACACACTGTTAGAACTGCGCAATCCCCAAGGAACCTTGCCTTGACTGCATGCATGAGTTTCCTTTATAGGAAAACACATGCAACTGATAGTATACTGTCCTTGACATTTAGCTCAACTGGGTCTTTCTCAGAATAGACATGCATGAGTTTCTGATGAGTGAATCTTCAGAGATCTAGAGTACACTAGTTGAGTGCATGCATGCATCAACTGACTGATATCTCACAATTAGTTCCTAAAACAGTTTGGAACTAATTTAATTGGACTTAACTAAGTAAACTGAGCTAACTAATTACAACTCAAATATAACTCAATATTATCTCCTTAATTAAGGGATAATCTCCTTAATTTAATGGATAACTCTTTCATGACTTCATAAAGACTTCTAACTTGAATTTCTCCAACTAATTAATCCATAATGAATTAATTAATTATTTCCAAGTAGCTGGTGAGAATAAATTCGATTTTAATTCAAAATTTTAATTCAAGGAAAAATTAAATTGGAATTTTTTGATTCTATTTTTATCATTTCTTGTTGCTATTTTCAACACTTCCTCTCAACAAGAAAGGAATTCAACTCAATCCCAATCGTGAACCTTTGGAATGTTATGCATGTAACACTTCTCTCTAGTGTTGTTGCTCCATCAATTCCAGAAACAAAAATAACATCCAACCTGAGTTAGTATGACGCATCTATCATCAAAGTCTCTGAATTCTATTTCATCTGTTAATTGAAAACTTTGAGCTTCGGATGACTCTACCTTTCTGCACTATTGTCAATCCTTCTCTGCACTCTTCAATATCTGACTTCTCTAGCCTTTGTCACTTTGATCTTTGACTGCATCAATACCCCTGATTCCTCTTGCTACTATGTACTTTGGGCTCGCGTAGCAAGGTACGATCCATGAGATAAAACCTCTCAATGGACCCTACCCAATTTTAGCCTTCTTCAGACTATCACCTCACATCACCCCAACTCACACCTGGAGGTATGTCTGCATGTGATCCCTCTACGCACTTCGCCAATTGTGGCTCCTCCAAAATTATCTGAGACTTCTTTTGGGACCGCATGTTAAGAGGTAATTTACTCTCCATCCCAACTACCAAGGCTCTAACATTTGCCTTGCTCCTCAAGGCTTTGCATGCATCTTGAACCTCAAGAGCATATAGGTTCTGAACTCGTGAATCAATCTGTTTTACCTGTCTCGTGATTATGTGTCTAAGGAATGCCTTTCCTTTATTGAAGACAACATCGTAGCCTTTGCCCTCCAACATCGCGACCGATACCAAGTTCTTCTTCAGTCCAGGCACATACTTCACATCTCTTAAGGTGATAGGAGCTCCATTCTCCCTCTAAAAAACAACCTTGCTCACTCCTGAAACACTATACCTTTCGTCGTCACCCATCTCTATGCACATCTTGAGGTCTTTCTCCTCCAAGGTATTGAGGTATGCCAATCACTCAACCATTTTCTGATGACCCCCATAATATCATCCTCCACAACTAAATAAGGCAACTTGTGCCATGTTCCTATGGCATCCTTCTTCGTGCACATGGAAAGATTGTGAAAATATGCTTTGAAGTCTGCTACATATTTATACTACGCATATAGAATGGGTGAAAACCGTGGTTGTTGGTTGATCACCATACACAACTCTTATTCAAATAGTACCTAGAACATATTGTCTTTAATGATACAGTCAGGGTCCTTCATTGCCCATAGGGAGGAAAATTTTGCAGCCTCGCACAAGTCTGGATAGGTTGCTGGGAACAAGGAATCCTCAGGCGTCCTCAAAGATACCAGCGTGACCAATAACAATAACCATTCATAGTGGAACACATTTCCATTGTCCTGTGCTTCATGACAATCACCCAAGAATTCTTGGCAGAGGTACTTTTTCTAATTGAATTGGACCCCTTGGCTGCACTGCACAGCTAAGGATACAAATGGTGTAGACACTTTGTCGACACGACACTTCCACAATATTTTTCCAACAAAGATCTGTGCAGAAAACCGCATAGCTTCATCTAATATAGAGCTAATTGCATAGCCTCACGACTTCTTCACCAACCCAAAGTCGCTCTTCATCTGATCTGTTAACATTTTCTCCTATGAATTTCCCACAAAAATGTCCACGGGGTTCATGCCCTGATAAGGTAGCATTGTAATTCTTTGGACTAGCATATCATCAATTGGGATGGGCCCTCCCAACCAAAGGCAGCCATCATGAACCAATGCCAAAAATTGACACAAATGGCATTAATAATGTTTTGTCTAAAATGTGGAACATAAAACATGTTGAGAAACCTTGCGTGCTCAATATCAGTCTCCCACTTCAATGGTTCAAACCTTGTGATGCCCACATCCTCATAGTAAATTGACTTCAAGAATTTACTGGGTTCTAAGTGTGGAAATTTTGGCATGATTGCCTAAATACCAATCCTCCATCTTTAGAAATGGTACCCGAGCTAACAAGTTTCCCTCAATAGGTACTTCCTCCGATAGAAATGGTGTGAATACCTTTAATTTCAATGGGTCAAGGTCCTTAGTTACTTTGGTAGTTGATTTTCTAGGGGGTATATATGGCGGTAGCCGAGAAATTGGCTCTGCTTCCCTTGCATGGATATTTTCGATCCCCATAGTTAGCTCTTCTTCATCCAAATTACAGGCATATGTAGGATACTTTTTTTTATCCATACAACCCTTCTATCTGATCTTAGTTTGGAATTTGCATGATGATTACTGAACTGGGGCTTGCTGTGGCTTTTTCTATTTTTTCTCCCCTGCCACAGAGGCAGTAGGTTTTGGCCTTAACGACCTGGGTTTTGTGGTAGGGACTGGTGGTGTTGAAATCATCTTGGCAATGATCTCCTATAAGAGTTTCTTCTGCAAATCGATCAAATCTCCCTCAAATCCAAGCCCCCACTGCGAAAACTCCTGCTCTACCTCTTCCCAATCTCATCCAAACATACAACAACCTTCTATGCTAAAGCTTAGGTTCAAAATCTCAAGACAATCTCTATGGAAGAAAAGTGTCCAAATGTGGAGTGGGATGTTGTATTTATAATCATTTTAAAATTAAAATCCATCGATTCCCTCCAGATCGCCCTCATGAATGCTAATTTGGTGGTAGATTTCAAAATATATGCTTCTCAAATGCTTTTCTCCTTCTCTCTTTAATAGAAAACTATCCATCCAATCATCTATAGTGCTTCCAATGGTCACTTTTTGGCCAGGCTATACAGGACCCACCTCGCTAGAACAACTCCTTTATTGCAGCCCCAACGTATGCCTTTCTCCTAACCATTGCATAGCCCAACCTCTTTGCCAAAATTTTCTTCTGGTAGAGTAGTTTATAGTCCCACACTTCCTTCCAACTACCTAAAGTACTAAGTTTGTCATGCATCCATATAGTCATCGCATAGGGGCAGGATCTCCCTGGTACAACTTCAACTGACTCCCATTGATTCTTCCTGGAAATAGCTCCCCATTCAGCTTCACAAGATGAACTACACCTCCATCTATAATCTCATTGACAACGTATAGTCCTAGCTAATGCATCTGAAAATTACCTGGGGACTAAGTAAACTTGCTATCATACAATAGCACTAAATCTCCATTTTTAAAGGTGCACTACTTAATGTGGCGATCATGCCATGCCTTTTCTCTAGCCTTCTGCACCTGTTTATGAAAACCTACAGAGAATCAATCTTCATCTAACTCAAGTATCTATGGGAGGAATTATTTTATTATATCCGAATCTTCCATCTCTATGACTGCAACAATCCTCAAATGAGGAACTATGTATTCCATTGGCATCACCGCTTCTTATCCATAAACCAATCAAAATGGTGTATGTCAAGTCAACTTATTACATGTAGTTCTATATGCCCAAAGAATAGTTGGTATGCGCACATCCCAATTGTTCCTATTCAAATTACACATCTTCGTCAATGAATTCTCCAAGATATTATTGAAAGCTTCAACTATTCTATTTGCTTGAGGATGGTATGGCATGCTTTTCTGATGATACATCTGAAATTATTCTAGAAAAGCAATAATCATTTCATTCAGAAAATGTGAACCCCTGTCGCTCATAAAAATATTAGGACAACCAAACCTAGACAGAATGTACTCAAATATAAAGTTCACAACTGTAGTTGTGCTACAATGCTTAACGGGCTATGCCTCAGCACACCTGGTCAAGTATTTTTTCATCGTGGTGATGTAGGGTGCTCTTGTCTTCCTTCTTAGTGGGTGAATAGGTCCCACAAAATCAATTGCCCATTTTTGAATGCCTGTAATGAGACATGTGGGTTCAGAGGAAATTCATTCCTTCGCGATGACTTCTCAGTCCTTTGAAAAACATAGAATGCCCTACAATACTCCTTTGAATCTTTGCGCACAACTTGCTACCACAACCTAGCTCGTAGGATCATTTGTGCAACTACTTTTCCAACATAATGTACTCCATCAAATCCTCCATGTGATTCGACGAGGATACTTTACCTTTCATAATCTGGTCTAGGTTTTAACCCCGTACAGAAATTACCTGCATACGAATTCTAAAAAAACATAAAATAAACAAAGGTGAGAGCATAAGACATAAAACAAATATACACAAAGATTTTCCCCATGGATCCCAAAACTGGAACAACCAGCTTGATTTTTCATTATGTTCCTTTCATATGCTACAATACATATATATACATGCCAAAGCATCCAATACCATGGATCGAAAACCATGCTCAAAACCATAGGTAGGTTTGCCCACCTAATATAGGGTCCAAAAAAAAATTTCTGCAGGGTGCTACCCAGGACCCTGTACAGGGAGCTACCTGCCCCCCCTCAAACCCCCTAGATACGGGGGGATTTTGCCCCCCCTGTGACTCCCCCGCTGGGAAATCGGTGCAACGAAGGGGGGCCTTCGCCCCCTCTCCAACCCCCTAGGTTACTAGGCGGGCTAGTAGTGGAAATAATATAACACAACCCAAAATCCTACCACTTGTTGTTTTCTTTCCACAGGGGGCCACATGAACACTTAGTCATTTATCTAGCCCTGTGATGCCTATTGTTTCTCTACAACAAGAGAACTTATCAGAACTCACAAATATTGCCAATGCATATGTAGTATTCTTCAAAGTGTCCACCTTTACCAACAATATGTTTTTGTGTTCTATCATATCCCTCAGAAAGTGATACTGGACATCAATGTTCTTTGTCTTTGAATGGTAAGCAGGGTTCTTTGCCAAGAAAATTGTAGTTTGGTTGTCACGGTCTTTCCTTATGGTTCCCTATACTAAACCCATACTTGAACACAATATCTGCAACCAAACTGCTTCCTTGCTTGCATGAGTGGCTGCCATGTATTTTTCCTTTGTAGTTGATAATGCCACTACAGATTGTTTCTTACTCATCCAAATGACTACACCTACAAATAGGTTAAAAACATACCCACTTGTAGATCTTCTCTGATCCAGATCTCTAGCCTAGTGTGCATCAACAAAGCCATGAATATCCAAAACTATATCCAATCCTGGTCTTCCTTGGTAGCACAAACCATAATCACTAGTGCCATGCAACTACCTAAAAATCTGCTTCACTACTATCCAATGCTCCTTCCCTGGTTTTGACATAAACTTGCTCAATACTCCCATTACATGTGCAACGTCTGGTCTAGTAAATACCATTGCATACATCATGCTACCGGCTGCACTTGCATATGGAACACGGGACATGTCCTCTTCCTCTTCTTGTGTCTTGGGACACTATTCAACAGATAAATTTACACCTACAGGAATAGGAACCCTCACCGGTTTACTATCCTGATTATTAAACCTCTGCAATATTGTCTCGACATACTTCCTCTAGTTTAACCAGAGCTTCCTCTTTTCCCGATCTCTTTTAATTTCCATGCCCAAAATATAGTTTTCATCGCAAAGATATTTCATGTCAAATTTCGAGGACAATTGGGTCTTCAAATCCTGGATAATTTCTTTGTCATTTCCAATCAACAACATGTCATCCACATACAAGACAATATAAATAACATGGTCAACAATTAATTTAAAATACACACAGTGATTTCCTTTGGTTTTGGTGATGCCAAGTCCTCATATAAATGTATCAAATTTTTGATACCACATCCTTGGTGACTGTTTTAGCCCATAGACAGACTTATTTAACTTGCATACCAGTTATTTCTTACCCTTCATTGCAAAACCTTCAGGTTGCTTCATGTAGATCTCCTCTTCCATATCCCAGTGAAGGAATTCTGTCTTCACATCCATCTATTCTACCTCAAAATCAAAACCAGCAGGAACAGATAAAATTAATCTAATAGAAGCTACCTTGGCAACAGGAGAAGAAATATCACCAAAATCAATTCCCGACACCTAGGAATAACCTTTTTCTACCAACCGAGCTTTGTATTTCTCCACCTTTCCTTCTGCATTTGTCCTCTTCTTGAACACCCATTTCCTGCCAATGGGTTTCCTTCTAGCCAACAACTCCACCAAATCCCAAGTCTCATTTTTGTGCAAAGATGCCATTTCATCAACCATGGCATCTTTCCCGAGTTTTCCATCCTTTGAATCTATTGCTTCCTTCACAATTTTGGGATTATCATCAGTAATAGATGAAGAAATTTTTTAAAAGAAAGCAGATGGAGTATACCTTTCTGGCTGCCTTCTTTCTCGAACTAATCTTCTCACAACCAAAGTTTGTGGCTCTTCATATTCTGATTCCTCTTCTTCTGTAGAGTCTGATTCTTCCTCCTTTAGCCCAAACTCTATCTTCTCAGGGTCCTTTGATGGGACTTCATGTTTAATAACATTTTTCACCTCCTTGAACACCACATCTCGGCTGTACACAACCTTCCTTTTTACTGGGTTCCAAAGCTTACAAACCTTTAAACCATCCTTATACCCAATAAAGATGCACATTTCAGATTTACTATTCAAATTTGTTCTTTTCTCCTTTGGAACATGTACATATGCATCACATCCAAATACCCTCAGATGTGAAAGAGAGCATTTCTTACCAGTCCATACCTCTTGTAAATTCTTCTCCTCCAATGCTAATGAGGGTGATCTGTTGACCAGGTAACATGTTGTCTCTATCACCTCTGCCCAGAATTCCTATCCTAACCCAACATCACTCAGCATGCTTCTTTCCCTTTCCATCAACGTCTTGTTCATTCTTTCTGCAACTCCATTTTTCTCAAGTGTGAATGGAGTACTCTTCTGTCGTGCTATACAAGACTTCTTACAGAATTCTTCAAATTCCTTGCTGCAAACTATCCATCGTTATCTGTCCTAAACACCTTTATCTTCTTCTCGGTCTGGTTTTCCACTAGAGCCTTAAATTCTTTAAACCTGTGAAAGACTTCATATTTCTTCTTGAGGAAATATATCCATGTATTCCTTGAGAAGTCATCGATAAATGATACATAGTACACAGACTTACCCTATGATGGAACCTTCACAGGTCCAACAAATCACTATGCACAAGCTCTAATATCTGTTTTTCCCTCTTACCACCCGAGGGGAAACTCACCCAATTTTTCTTCCCAAATACACAATTTTTACAGAAATCAAAATCCATAGAGCTATTAGTAATAACTTCTACCATACCTTTACCATGAATTACTCGAAGGCCCTTCTCTCCAATATGTTGAAGCCTTTGTTTCCATAGCATGGTCTTTTCTCCAAATACCACTAGATTTTTTGCTCCACTTTCAAGAATAACAAAATTGTTGCACCCATCAATAACATTACTACCTTGCAGCTTGTACAAAGTTCCAATTTGAACTCCTCGCATCAATACCAATGCTCCATGAACCATCTTGCAGGTATCTTTCTTGAACACTGTTTTTAGACCTGCATCATCGAGCTTGCTTACAAAAATCAGATTTCTTGCTAATGCAGGAATATGCAGAACACCAAAAAATGTTCTAATCGTTCCACCTTGTGACTTCAACTTAACTTTCCGTGACCAACGATTGCAGTCTTCTTGTCATGCCCAAGTAAACATCACCACCATCATATTTCTTATACTCACAGAACCACTCTCTATGGGGAGTGAAGTGAAAGGATGCGCCTAAGTTAATCAACCATGCTTCATGATCTACATGTGTACTTGAAGAAGCCAAGTACACATCCCCTCCTTCATCTGAGGTAGTTTTTGCCTCTGCAAAAGGAGCATCATCAGATCCCTTTCCTTTGTTAGGAGCTTTAGATTTACAGTCCCTTTTGTAGTGCCCTTCCTTTTCGCATTTCCAGCACACCTTTCTAGGTTTTCCTGGAGACTTAGATCTCCCACTAGATGACTTATTTTTGTTTCTGTTATGGGACTGTCCTAGTACAGACAAGGCATCACCATTCTGGCTCTACATATTTTTCCGTATCATCTCCTCCTTCATCAAGGATGAGAATATTTCATCAAACTGCAAGGCAGTTGCATTGCTACCTATTTCAATAACCAGACGCTCCCACGAATCTAGTAGAGAACAAAACAAATTGATGCACTTATCTTCATTTGAAATTTTAATATCAACAGATAATAACTGACTTACCACAATATTAAATGTGTTTAGATGCTCTGTCACCGAGTCTCCATGTTTCATCCTCAAGTTATACAACTTTTTTCATAGGAACAATTTAGTCATTGGAGAGTTAGATTGCTACAAAGTCCCTTACTTGTCCCACAAAGCCTTCGCCATAGCTTCCCCTCATACATTCAGTAATACTGAATCGGAGACACAAAATCGTATTGTGCTCTTTGCCTTTCAATCCAACTTCTTCCATTCTTCATCAGACACTCCCGCTGGTTTAGTACCCCGATCAACCGCGATCCCATGATCTTTGTCCACCAGTGGATCCTCCATCTTGAGTTTCCACAATTCAAAACTCTGACCATTAAATTTCTTGATCTATATCTTTCCACTGCTCGACATCTTCTTTCACCACCAAAATCGATCCCACAGATCTCCAATTGAACAGGGTCTACCACAGGCCCGAGTGAGACCCCTCAGCAACAAAGGCGTCCCCTTGAATCCAAAACAGCTCTGATACCAAACGTAGGTTTTAACCCCATACAGAAATTAACTCCATATGAATTCTAAAAAAACATAAAATAAACAAAGGTGACATCATAACACATAAAACAAATATACATAGAGATTTTCCCCTGGATCCAAAAACCAAGACCACCAGCTTGATTTTTCATTATGTTCCTTTCATATGTTACAATACCGAAGCATCCAATACCATGGACCAAAAACCATTGTGCCCAAAACCATGTGCGAAAACCATGCACAAAACCATAGGTAGGTTTGCCCACCTAATATAGGGTCCAATTTTTTTTTTCCCAGGGTGCTACCCAAGACCTCGTATAGGGGGGCTACCCGCCCCCCTCACACCCCCTGGATAGGGGGTCTACCGCCCCCCTGTGACCCCCCCGCTACACAATCGGTGCAACGAAGGGGGTGCTCCACCCCCCCTCTAACCCCCCGGTTAACTAGGTGGGCTAGTCATGGTATAACACAACTCAACATCTGGCACATACCTGCACAGAACTTCATCCATCCCCATTTTGTACAAGTGCCCTACATTGATGGAGAAATCTGCAGCCTTGATCACCAATTCCTTCTTTTGCTGCATCGTATATCCTTTAGGAGCTACACCCATAGACAAAATATGGATTATATCTGCAAAATGTTAATTGGGAACGTGCACAAAAAAGAGTTGCACGTCAGACAATCCTTCATCAAGACTTATAGGTTCCTCTCCATTCTCAATCCATGAAAGGTGATCGGGTCCAACATTTAATCTTGCTAGGTTCACAATTACTTCAAAGTAATACTCCTGAAATAGCAGTAACCACCTACAAATTCCCCCCCCCCCCCACCCCCACAACACAGGCTTGTTGACCAGGTACTTCAAAGTTGAATGGTCTGTATACATTTTGAAGTGTGCACCCAACAGATAATTCTTGAACTTCTAGGGTGCATATACCATCGCCAACCCTTCGTGCTCAGTGGTTGAATAATTATTCTCCACCATAGACAGTTTTTATTCTCAAATGAAATCAGATGGACGATATATCCTAAACCTGGTTGGGGTAAAACTACTCATAATGCTATGCATGATGCATCCACATGTACATGAAATTCTTTCTTCCAATCAAGGAACAATAGAATAGGTCTTGTAACTATCTTTTCCTTCAAAACATCTAAGCTTTTTTGGCAATCACCATCCCGACAAAATGTCGCATCTTTCTTCAATAATTTCTCCATGGGCACAATGATCTGCATGTATGCCATAATGAACATCCTATAATATCTTGTATGTCCTAATGTTGTTTGTAAGTATTTTACATTCCTCGGGGGATCCAAATTGATAATCACCACAATTTTAGCAGGGTCCACCATCAACCCTTGCTTACAAACAACGTGGCCCAAAAGTATCCCATATGGTATGTAAAATATACACTTCTTCAAATTTAAGGAGATATGATACGTCCTACAAGTATCCAACATTAGGCGAAGACTTGAAATATTCTTTTTAACTAACCGAAACACCATCCAATCATCAAAGTATACCTCCAAAAATTTGTGAATAAATTCCTTAAAGGCTATGACTACCACCCTAGAAAAGATCATAGGGGCATTGTTATGTACAAAGGGCATAACTGTATATCAAAAGGAGCCCCATTCTGTGGCAAAGGTAGTCTTACCTCGATCTTATGGTGTGATATTGATCTCGTGATATCTTGAGAATCCATCTATAAAAGTATATGCTTCTTGACCACCAACATTCTCCAAGACTTCATCTCTAAATGGCATAGGGAATAGAACATGTACAAAAGCATTGTTCAACTTCCTTAGATCTACGTAGGTCCAGATTTCACCCTTTGTCTTTTTCTCTTGAACCACCATAGGACCAACCGAGTCCGATTATTCTATAGTCTCAATAATTCCTTCTTCAAGCATCTTATCCAACTCTTCAGGCACCTTTTCTTTGTATTTAGGATTTAATAGGTACGGGCACTACTTTACCGACTTCACATTTGGCTTTAGATTTATCTTCATAACACCTAGATCACCTAATATCCCCTTTAGATCATAGAACTTTGTTGGAAACAAGTCCTGATATTCATGTAACAACTTCACGACCTTGTCAACTATGTCCTCATCCTAGTAATTTACTATATTCGCAAACTTCGGCTGTGCTTCCAACCTAATGTTCACTTGCTTGGTCTTCAATGGTTTTGAAATGTCAGGAATCTCTACCTCATGCCCAATGACTTCGTGTTATCCTTTTGACTCAGGGATACTAATATTCCTAGGATCTTCCTCACCTTCTTCTGTGGTAACATTGTAGCACTCTAGAGCATGGCGCAATTGCGTGCTCCAATCAGGTTGTACCCACATGATAGGCTCTACAGGTTTTCTAAATATCAAAACCTTTATTTCCTGTAATGCTTCATCAATACGTTCAAATCCGTCTTAAAAAAGTAATGTAAGAAAAACTCTCTCCTTCAAAATGTCCCACTCCAAGGTTCCATGTCACAACTCTGTTTCCAAGTACTAATTATTCAGAATAGTATCCAAGGTGTGGAAGAATCTATGTACCCATTCAGGCTATGATTCCTCTCCCGATGCTTTCATCCAATGAGCCAGATGCTTGCGCAGATCATTCTTCCCTGTATATATTTTCAGTAATGTAGGTACTTGCATAGCCAAATCGCAACTTCATCATCCTTGGGTACTCCTTCCAATTTGAAAATTTGTCCTTATGTATATGCCACCATCTGGTAGGTGTAGCTCCCAATGAAATGTCTAAAGCCTGGAACCAATGCTCCTCCAATACATCCCTTTCATATTTATCAAGAAACAAATTTATATCTTCTAAACCATCATAATATGGTAAATTGCGTACCTCATTGTTGATACTTCATGCAATCTATTCTACCAATGCTCGAGCTCCTCATCTAAATTCAAGTTGTAGGACCTATCCTTTTCCCAAGTAATTCTTCCATTTGTCATAGGATTGATCCAATCCTTGTTCCTTGCAGTAAGCTTATAGATCTGTTTGATATCATCCTCCTTATAGTAATCTTAGATTGGTTCAGTATACCACACACCTTTGGCTGGATCTAGTGGAACAATCAGTATCAGTTCCTTCTTCTAAGATGTCATCCTACGCTTCTTCATGTTGATGACCACATTCATAAGAAATGATCAATCGATTCAAATCAGTGCCGGGTAGGGATTACTATCATCCACTATTTCAATTACCTCAAAATCAGCTATAGCGTGTGCCCCTTCAATGTCTATAGTTACTCCATGTTTCACACGGGATCCCCCTAGGGAAGTTTCGGGGTTTAGAGCCTAGATTTTGGTCAAAAATTTTAATTCCAATGTAAATACTTCGCATTTTGTGGGTGTGGCGCGCATAGTTTGTTAAAAGGTAATAGGGTTGTCTGCCCTTAATTTTGTTATTGCAATTTCAGCTGTAGAGATCTACCCATGGTCTGCGGACCATGTGATTGTATAAATAGAGCGCGACTCTAAGTAGTTTGATCACAAGAGGATAATGGAAAATGAAGAACATATGATGTGTGCATGATAGGTTTTAAGTGTAAAGTATAGTTTTGGGTCGTAGAGTAGGAGAAGGCTCTGCAGCTAAGTGCGCAGAGGCCTAGTAGTCTGTAACTAAGTCCGTAGACCCCTGCAGTTGAGTGCGCAGGGCGAGTTGAGTCTGTAATAGTTGGAAGTATTAATAAAGAGAAGTTTCCTATCATTTTGTGTATTTATTACTATTTTATGCATCTGTTATCTTGGATATTAAATTCACTTCTAATACTTATATGATGCATGAATGTGTGTAATTGTAATGATTAAGTGAATACAAGATAGAATATTTGTTTACGTAAAGTTAACTAAGATTTGTTAAGAAGATAAGTAAGATATGCGATGTAGTTTGGGGAAATATTGCAGTTTTCTGCCATAAGCAGTGCGAAAGCATCTCAGCCCTTGGTGAGGGCTGTGTGAAAGACGATTGTAATAGATCATGAAGGTACTGAAGGTTGGAAAAGTGCGCGAAGTGACCTACACGAAGACAGGTATAGTTGGACTAATCTAACATCACAGACATCTCAAGGGTGTGGAAACTTGGTTCCAGCATCCCCCCATACTGCTTCGGGTGAGACTTTAGTCCACGCTCCGTAGGCTAATGCCGAAAGGACCAGTAGTGTAGTGATTTGTTTGGCGAAATAACTCCGAACCTGGGTCAGGCCCCCATAAGCCAACAAATGGTTCCGTTGTTCTGACCAGAATATGCATAGAGATGTCTGATGTCATATCATTGGAATCCAACTAAGAAAGAAATTGAAGGCTGGTTGGACAAAAGAATTCACAAATTCATGGTGTAGGAGAACAAAAACCTGCGACTGTCAAAAGAAGAGTGGCTAGACAACTACCTGTATACAGAGATCCACTAAATATTTTTTTGCGTCCTTACCTACTGAGCTATATGAGTGGATCACAAAGCTAGTAGACAACCAAGGAAGGTGGAAACTTGATGGTCATATTGTGTGGATCCGAGAGCTAGCACGAAGATTGGAAGCATCGGAGGACAAGATCACACGTGCCGTTGATCATTGGCTCAATCAGATTATAGGAGGATTTATTACTGAGTTCGCCGTTGACACCTCAGTCAACTACAACGAGGATACGCAACACTTTCTCAAAGGATGATGAGGTAAGTATGTAAAGTCTTTGAATACTTGGATTAAAATGCTATTTTCAAAAAGAGGGTTATGCAATTATCTTGATGTTCGGAGCTATGCAAAGTGGAAAGGTTTATAGGAATGAAGGAAATAAGGGTCAGAAAATAGCCCCTTGATTTCACCTCTGTGAGGAGATGAGGAAGAGCTCGCGAAGATCTCTTTGCGAAGTGCCATTCATCTGATAAGGTAAAGAATTAAGCGAATACCACCTCCACCCACACCACCACTGGTTTCATCGGCATCACCTCCATCTTCACCCATACCAACTCCACCACCACCATGATTCAATATGGCAAGCACAATGAAGTTGCCTGTGTTGAAAGGTTTGGGAAATG
This sequence comes from Pinus tabuliformis, assembly GCA_031772625.1. Lineage (NCBI taxonomy): Eukaryota > Viridiplantae > Streptophyta > Pinopsida > Pinales > Pinaceae > Pinus > Pinus tabuliformis. Next base: position 672,235,768 of record CM062810.1, on the reverse strand, counting down.
AGGATCTGGACCAATTCTGGTTCGTTGTAAGGGATGTATGTGAAGCGCAAACTATTATAGATGACCATATAAAGAAGGTGACGCTGGTTATTGCCCTGCAAAATTGTGCACTGAACTGGTATATTAAGTACTCGAACGATAACCCGAAAGTGAGAGTCGCGGATATCCAAGCAATGTTAAATAGAGAATTTAGCAGGTCTAAATCTAAAGCGCAGTCGATCATTGGATTTAATGATATATTGATGCTACCAGGTGAGACTCCTTGGGAGATGGATCAGAGGCTAAAATGTATGATTTGTGAAGCCAATATGAATCTAACGAATGGATAACATTGCGAGTGTTTTGTAGCTTCGCTACTACCACATTTAAGGAATGCGCTATCGCAGTAGAAGATAACGACTCAGACAGAGGCCTTAGAGATTTCTATGAGGCTACCTGAGACCTTGATGCATGATCCTAACCTAGGAGTTCAGTAGATCCCCGCGGAGCTGAAGAACCTATGCCTTGAGATGTAGAGTGTGAAATAGGATAGGACGGTTTGACAAGAAGTGTGCGAAGAGGTATGGTGCATGGAATGCAAGGGTCAGGGCCAGGACAAGGACCACTGCTAGGTTTTCACAAATTACCTTGCAGGAGGGTGACAGATGCATTTAGGTCTAGAAGCTCAAGTAGGACCTAGCATGGTGCCTTCTTTGTGGTGCGCGATCTATCAAATAGTTAGAAAACATGCCACAAACAATTGTCACTTGTTACAGAAGTATACACAAAATTTGCAACAGTTGTTCTGCAACTTTTGTAGGCCGGTGGGACATGACGAGCGCACTTGTAGAATCTATGAGTTGATGATGGATAGAACTCCTACCTACTGAGTTCAAGCTGAAATGCGACCCCTTGACCAGAATGCAGAAATGGTGCGAACAGGATTTCAGGGGTGCAAACAAGGCCGAGGCGAAGGAGGACCTGGTAGAGTTCACGGATAGTTGATTTGCTACAATTGCGGAGGGCCAAGACATTATGCCCACGATTGCATGAATCCAACGTGCATATCATGTTTGTATTGCACGTTGTTTTATCATGAGATGAAAGATTGTCCTACGCTGATAGCTAGGATATGTGACAAAGGAGCGCTACCACCTCCCCCGACTCAGTACCTGCAGATGATGAGGTCTAAGCCACGCGAGGAAGATATGAATGTGAAAATTATGCTTTGAAGTGGAATCTCAATGGGAGATGACAAGAGAAAACATCCATAGGATAGTACTTGGGTTCGTAAAGCTTCGGCGAAAGAAGCAGAGTTTGATTTGAAACACACTCGGGAAACCTTCATGGAAGTTAAGAAGAGCTTCACTGATGCCTCCACTTCAGGAATCAAAGATAAATCAGAGCCAGAAATGGACCCATATATGCTCACAACGTTTCTCGAAAACGTATGAAGTTATTGCGTGACAGTAAGGCTGTGAAAGGGTTATAGGAACTCATCAACAAATGTGCTGGGACCGCGCTAGGAGAACCGCACATAGTCCAGAAGATTGTAGAGCATAAGACAAGGACAGGACAAGAAATGGGGCTAGCCATGTAGATCAGAGAATATGAGATGGATCAAGCCATCCTAGATTTGGGATCGGATGTGAATGTCCTGCCGAAATAGACATGGGAGCGAATGGGAAGACCTATGCTGCAGTGGTCTCCAATTCAGCTAAGGATGGTGAACGAGTAGAAAATAATACCCATGGGGTGATTGCAGGGAATAACTGTGGATATTGAGGGAGCAAGCGTGCTGGATGATTTCTAAGTGATAGATATTGTTGATGAAAGAAATCCTTACCCTATGATCCTAGGAATTGACTGGGCCACTGACATCAATGGGTAATCAATCGAAAGAAGCGAAAGATCATTTTTGTGAAGAAGTCACTATGCGTAGTTGTACCCCTGGACCCTGCTTAAGGATCATGCTATATGGATCCAATGTGCAACTATGAAAGTGATGATTATTTGGGATGCATCTATAAGATATCAATGTGAGACCAAGGCTGAGTGAATCCCATTGCGGATGGGCGGATTTCATGGGAGCACGAAAGCTCCTACATTTCAGATTCCAATGAAGAAGTAGAACGATGGCAGAATCAGTTACACAAAGTAACTATGCTAAACTTCAATATGATGACAAGGTCACTGTGCTGTGTGTCAATAGAGGTAAGAGATCTACCTATTTATGATGGTCCAAATGAGGTAGATACCTTCTTGGATGCATTCGAAAGGGAGGTGCTGCAAAAGAAACACTTCGAGGTATGGGACTAGGTAATGTGCGCTACACCCACGAGATGGTGGGGTATGCACAAAGGAAGCTTTGATGATTGGCACGAATGTAGGAGAATGATGCGCACATGATTTGGGAAGCCTAGGGTATGACTGGAAAGCAAGTATGATGGGAAAGATGATCCACACATGCATTTGGCCAAGTGGACGCAAGCCTATGGAGAGAAGCCACAACCTGAGTGGGTGCACCCGTTCTGCCATACCCTAGATGTTATACCAATGAACTAGTATATGAAACAAAGCTTCACCATGGGATAGGTGAATGGGATATCCTACACAAAGGGTTCATGATGACCTTCAGTTTTGAGGATGGGTGGGACAGTATTGATGAAGCACTACAAGAGGTAAAAGAAGCTATCTTTAGGATACCACATGAGCCAATAGAAATGATTTAGCCTGAATGGGCTACTCAGCTGAGTCATGCATTGGAATGTTATAATGTAACTGCCAAAGAGGAGGATGAGGGTTTGCAAAATATTAACATTCCAGAAACAGAAGGACACCGCAAGTTTCACGAACCACAGATTGAGAACCCAGATATAACTGCACTGGTGAAAACTAAGCAGGTAAACATTGGTACTGAGGCATAACCTAAATTCATGAAGATCAAAGGCAACTGGAATGATGCGATGGTGGATAAGGTTGTTGAATTAATCCACAAATATCAGGACCTATTCCCAACCAAGTTTACGTATTTGAAAGGAATAGTCGGAGATTTAAGAGTAATGAAGATCACATTAAAGCCTGAAGTGAAGCTAGTTAAGCAGAGGCCTTACTGCTTAAATCTGAAATACAAGGAGAAGGTCCACGTAGAACTAGACAAAATGCTCGTAGCAAGCATCATTGAGCCTATGGAAGAATCCAATTGGGTAAACCCAATGGTAGTAGAAGAGAAGAAGTAGAAGGATGAGATAAGGATATGCGTGGATCTTAGGAAATTGAATGACACTTGTGTGCATGATCCATTCCCAACTCCTTTTACAGATGAAGTGTTGGACAATGTAGGATGTCAAGAAGCATATTATTTCACTGATGGGTTCTCAGGGTACCATCGGATCAAACTCGTGCCGGAGGATAGGAGCAAGACAACCTTCGTGACTGAGTGGGATTACTTTTAATATAATGTCATGCCATTTGGATTGAAGAATTCCCCTACTATCTTTTCACGCGTGTTTGTTGTGGCATTCAGGGAATATATTCATAAGTTCTTGGAGGTATACTTTGATGACTGGACTATATTCGGGCTAGTTAGGTGCCATGTAGTGAACTTGTGCTTGATGCTGGATACCTATCGAAGATACCAAATTGTGCTCAACCTCAAGAAGTCTCTATTCCTCGTTCCTTTTGGGAACTTGTTGGGGCATGTGGTTTGTAAACAAGGGCTGATGGTAGACCCCATGAATATCACGGTGATTTTGAACTTGGAAGCACCGAGAAGTGTGAAACCACTGCATGCCACTCTGGGACATATGGGATATTACAGAAAGTTTATCAAAAGCTATGCTTAGATCACCGCATCGATGGAAAAATTGTTAAAGAAGATTGTTATGTTCTGCTGGAATGATGACTGTAAGAAAAACTGGGATATATTGCAAGAAAAGATGGTTACTACACCGATTCTAGTCTTCCTGAACTAGAAGAAAGAGTACCATGTACATTTCAATGTGCTGTGTATAGTGTTGGGGGCAATACTGATGCAGGTGGTGGAGAAGGCTTGGATCACCCTATCGAATTTGAAAGTTGCAGATTATCCAAAGTTGAGTAGAACTGTTCCACCACTGAGCATGAGGGAATAACTATGGTATATGCGCTCCAGAAGTATCGACACTACTTGCTAGCAGGTCACTTTAAGATGTATACATATCACTCCATGCTAAATTACTTGGTCAATAAGCTTGTGTTGGGGGGGTGCATTTGCAGATGGCTTTTATTATTCCAAGAATATGATTTCAAAGTTGTTGTGAAGCCTGGATGATTGAATGTGGGACCAGAACACCTATCGCCCATTGACACTAGGGAGGAACCTACTAATTTGGAGGAAGGATTACCTGACACACAGCTCTTTTCTGTGCACGTAGCGTATGGAAATTTTGAAGATATAATTCACTCTCTAACAACTGGAACTGCACCGAAAGAATAACCTGTCTAGTAGAAGAAGGAATTAGTGGTGCACCTGCCAGATTTATCTGTCATTGTTGGGCATCTATGCAAGATAGGGAATGATGAAATATTGTGAAGGTATGTACTTGAATTTGAACGAAGCAACATTCTTGTGGATGCTCATGGGGGCACTGCGGGAGGACACTATGTGGGGAGAGAAACCACACAGAAGATTCTACGCGTCCGGTTGTGGTGGCTAACCCTTTGTCAGGATTCAAAAGTATATTGCAAGGCATGTGATGTATGTTAGTGGATAGGAAAGCCATCACGAAGGGATGAAATTCCTTTGAATCCACAAATGACGTTGCAACCTTTCGAAAAGTGGGCAATAGATTTTGTAGGACCTATTAAACCTCAAGGAAAGACAGGCACGAGGTATATTATCACTACGACAGAATATCTGACTCATTGAGCAGAAGTGTAGCCAGTGAAGGATTGCATGGGCACGACTACCAAGAAGTTTTTATTTGAACACGTACTAACGCAATTTTGATGTCCAGAGATCTTGATGAGAAATCGCGCTACACACTTCTTGAACGAAACTATCAGTGTGTTGATGAAAGAGTTTCAGGTGTATCATCAGAAGAGTACACTGTATCACCCACAGGCTAACAGGACAGTAGAAGCATTCAACAAAGTACTGGAAAATGTGCTGACCAAGGTTTGCAAGTGCAACGAAGTGATTGGGACCTATGCATACCAGCAGTGTTATGGGCTTATTGGACGACATGCAAGAAATTGACGGGACAAAGACCTTTTAGGCTTGTCTATGGAGTGGAAGTTGTAATGTTGATGGAATACATCGTGACTAGTCTGTGCATAGCAGTGTTCACTGGTATGACGGATCAAGGAGCCTTGGAGGAGAGGCTCACACAACTGGAAGAGCTCAAAGAAGAACAATTTTTAGCTGGATTCCACCAGCAGGTCCAAAAGCAGCGCAAAAAGGCTTGGCACGATCGACATATTAGGCTACGCAGATTCAAGTTAAACAATCTGGCGTTGTTGTATGATAGTAAGTTTGATAAATTCCTAGGGAAATTCAAAATGCATTGGTGAAGCGAACAAAGTTCCTTCTATAAATTAATTACTCCAGAAAACTTGGAATATGAAGTTATCCATTGAGGATATAAATATTATATTAAATATATGAATAAGAATGATTATACAATGAGAACAAGAGGCTTGCTTATATACCAAGTAGGTGCCTCTTCATGGAGAGTCATGTCCTATTTAGACATGCCTCTTCAACCTAATTACTAATTATTATTAACTAATCATTATTACAATTATCCTCATTACTTATAACTATATTATTTATATATATTTTATTCGTAACATTGCCTTCCTCCTCAAAAAGCTTTGTCCTCAAAGCTTGTCGATGAAAAAGGCTTGATCTCTTTTTCGGCTTCGAATGTCTTCTCTCTCGGAACAATCATCTTCGTTGATACAAGCTTATATGATCTTCTAAGTGACAAAAAAAATTGTCGCATTGAGAAGGGATCAGACCATCCTAAATTAATCTTTTGTGTAGTATTATGATCACTGGAATTTTGTAACAACTTGTTAGCATAAGACTGGATTGATGTTACGTCATTATTCTCTGGAACATCAGTTTGTTGTTTCTAGTCTGAATGGTCTTGATACATAGCTTGGTTGATTTGTCTACTCTCGTGATTCGGATGTCGATAGGGAACTTTTTTGGTTTGACATTCCCTTATTAAGTGTGTGGAAATTTTTTGATTTACTTCAAGGGATGATGTTATTAAGTTCATTACCAAACCTTCACTTGGGGTGTTTATCATTTGAACTACAACATCCAAGCGTGTTTTTTCTTCAACTTGCTCTTATTTTTCTTGAGTTGTGACTTTCACTGGATCGGTATATTTTGTTTTGTCGTCAACTTGAATTCCTACATTTTATGCTTCATTCTTGATAAGTTATTATACCTTGTTTTCTAATGACTTATCTTTCTTAAGTTTCTTAATTTGCATCAATAAGTTTTCACTATGGTTTTTAATTTTTCATTGTAGTGGCAGAACTCGGACGACGACGACAAGCAGCGTGACAGGCAGAATGAAAGGCAATGGATTGCGGTTGTTAGAGGTGGTGGCGGCATGCACTAGAAAGAAAAGAAAATGGCTATCAGTGGTAGCTAGTGGTGGTGGTTGCTACTAGGGCCACGACAGCTATGGGGATAGTGAAGACGAAGGAGATGGACGTGGGAGTTTTGGTAGTGTCGGATTGAGGATGGTGGTGTGAAACAAGTGTAGTGACGAATGGAACAAAAGGAATTTTTTTGTCCTTTTTTTAAAAATATATATATTTTTTGATATAATAATTATTTTTAAATTTTTTTTTAACAAATGGCCAAAGACCTGAAAAATGGATAATCTCCTAATGTGTAGTGAAACGCTTCAATTATGACAGCAACAAGATTGATGAGGATTGATGACCAAGGGCCAGTGACTAGAGAACGAGCTTTGTGCGGCAGTGAAGTAGCCAAAGGATCGACTGCTCTGATACCAAATGAAGTGAACAAAGTTCCTTCTATAAATTAATTACTCCAGAAAACTTGGAATATGAAGTTATCCATTGAGGATATAAATATTATATTAAATATATGAATAAGAATGATTATACAATGAGAACAAGGGGCTTGCTTATATACCAAGTAGGTGTCTCTTCATGGAGAGTCATGTCCTATTTAGACATGCCTCTTCAACCTAATTACTAATTATTATTAACTAATCATTATTACAATTATCCTCATTACTTATATTTATATTATTTATATATATTTTATTTGTAACAATTAGTTAGGGCCGTATGTTATTAAGGAGATTATAGATGGAGGTGCGGTATATTTGATCAAGTTAAATGGAGAGCCATTCCCAGGAAAAGTGAATGGCAGTCATTTGAAGCCATACACAAGTGGCCTGACCACCTAACTAGTCGACGGAAACATAGTCTTAGCACTCCAGGTAGCTGAAAGGAGGCACGGGACTATAAACTACTCTACCCCGAGACTGCGCGTTGTCAAAACTGCATGCAGTAGCAAAGTGTCACAGCGTCCGCGAAAACACGAGGGTAGCTGCATTGCCACATGGGTTGGCTGGAAAGTGATAGTTACAGTCATTATTCATGATGTGATGCTTGGTTTGAGACTAAATGGAGTAGGCAACAGGAATTTAAGGCGAACTTCATGGGCTAGATTCTTGAAAATTTGTTGCCGATCAAGCATTAATGGACCAAATACGGGGGGAATGTTCGAATTCAAATTCAAAAGGCACTATAAATTACAAAGGATTGTCCAACAAACAACACTTGGAAATTTGAGGACTGAGTTGTTGTGCGCATAGACATTCATGAACCGAGACTTGTTCGATCTTCTAAAGGAGAATTCGTTTCTTGAGCAATTACCCAAGACGTTGAGAGAATTTTGGAATCTCAATATGGAAGCACCCGAAGAAGCCATGGATACTAGAGCAATGACCGATGACGAAGCCACGTAGGAAATTATGGAAGTGGAAGACCGAGAAAACGTTGGGATAGTCGGTGAAATCCCTAAGTCACCATGCACACCGAGACCCAAGAAAGTCAAGCAGGCCATGGTACCGGTGCATGTATCACCTAGAAATCCACTGAGGACTAAGCTCATCATGGAAGAAAAGGGGAAGGATATCGATTTGGAGGCTGCTGAGGAAGAAGAGTTTGAAGAAATCCTAGTTGAGGAGGAGGATGTAGATATGGAGGTCGAAACCCAAGGCAAAGACCCTCCCATCGGGTTACCTGCATATGTTCCTCTCTGGAAGGGTAAAGCAAAGGTGCCAAAATATATATATGAAAGAAAGAGTTCTCTGCAAACTCCGCTACTCCCAGACGGCATTATTTTCGAAGGAGCACACCTAGGACGAGTGCTCATCCTAAAATTTTAGGATTGGGACCTCGCAGATCATCAGAAGTTCTAGCATCTTGTGACCATGTAGCTAATATGCCAGAAGATAGACACATCAGCTGGAATGATAGAGTTGGAATCGCGCAAATGGCTGAGAGGTGTAGAGAATGCAGGGTTACTAAATCAGCTTTGGGTGATGCATTACCATCACGCCCCAGTGACCATTTTTGTCATCAAGTAGCTACTCTACTTGGTGAAGATGGGTGCTTGTGGCTGGAGGAGCCCATCCCCATCACAGACCATTTGATTCACAGGATTACCCAGCTCCCTTGTGCTGGGGAGGGCCCAACAAACATCTTAGAGGAAAAGAGTGATGATTTGGCCATCGCAGAGGCCATGAAGAAGAAATTTAAACTGGAGAAGAAGAAGGGAGGGTATGCCATTTCCAACATCAAGAAACCTGTGCTCAAGGTCGCGACACAGATATTGGTAGGGAAGGTGATGCGGAAATGTTGCGTGGATGAGGTGCCCACACTAGTGGTTGCACTAGCAAACTATCTATGCGGTGAGTTCCTTTAGAACTACCACGAGGCACAGGAGTAGGGAAAAACCTTTCACTATGCATGGCTTTTGTTATCAATAGTACTGGTGGCATGGGCATTGCTCGAAGATAGCCAGTTCCCAATGATTGCGCAAGACCTTCCAAAGGCAGCGAAGTACACTTCGCTGTGGGAAACTAGGGATGCACAAAGGATAAGGGAAAGAAAAATATTTTGGCTGCTCATGGAGATGAACATCAGGATGGGGATTAATCACAAGCTGCAGTTATCACCCAAATTCTACAACAGTCTGTAGAGCTTTTGCAGAGTTCAAAGTAGACTTCCACCATGTATTCATCAGGGCACGGAAGGACCCTACGAGGACGTGGCATGAGCTACCCTATTTGGTGACCAATGATGTAATTTTTGCAGTCCTCGAGTATTGGCATTCAGAGTGGCACACCCTAGCTGGCTCCGCAGTGGAAGCAGAGAAGTTTACCACACAGTGGAATAAGGAAGAGGTGAAACTGTGGATGGCGCAGCTAGCCGAAAAATTCAGGAAGGAGGAAGAAACGGCTAAGGCCTAGGCGGTGCGTGATGCTACGAAGTTGGCAGAGGAGTAGCAAAATGCAGTAGAAGAAGAGCACGAAGGACAGAGGTCGCCTTCGCTCAAGCCGGAGACTGATACAGAACAAGGTGGCGCGGACCTGCAGACAACGACTACCTAGCTAAAACATCTGTGCCCAAGAGAGCAGGTGGGGCCGCGAAAGAAGATGAAGACCTCAAAGACTTCGTTCGGCCTGATCACCCTCACTGAGGAGGATCTACATGATGTTGGTGAGAGGGTGAGGGATGTCACCACTGAGGCTCTCTAGCAGTTTGAGGAGCAACACCAGATGGTGTTGGGGGCTATCCAGATGTAGATACAGGAGTTGCATGTGCACATTCCATAGGCTAGCACTGTGTCAACCAGCCTTGTAGTAGGCATGTCCACAGCTGAGGAAATGCTACGCGACCATATGAAGAACACAATAGTGCTACCGGATGGAGCACTCATTACATAAAATGAGGCTGACAGGCCTATGGTCAGCAGGTTGAGAGGGATTGGCTTAAACATGGCTGCGCTCCATCAAGAGATGTTTTATACTTTATAGGATGGAGTCACTGCAGAGCTTCGGGCTAGGGAGAGCCACGTGATACAAGTAATGAGTGAGCAGCACATCAACATGTTGGCATTATGGCACATGTTTGGAGCTATGGCACAGGTGTTGTCCTTGATGGCAACTCTCTTTAGTAACAGATCTCAGTGCAGGCTTTCAAAATTAAGGAAAAGACATATACATAGGTTCATCTAGACGAAGACGCGTATACACACACTTTCATGCAAGGAAAAGCGCGTATATGTTGGAGAACTTACTCTTGGTCCATGATAGTTAGTCCTTGGTATTTGAACCTATGGTTTTGGACCATGATACCTCGTCGAAAGTGTTGATCCCAAGTATTGGGTCTGTGGTATTGGTTTATTATGGTTTTGGACCATGGTATTGTGGAAGGCCTAAACCTATAAAAGAGGAAGGAGATCATGTGGCAAAAGATCATCTGAATTATTATTGAATATCTGATAAAGTGCTAGATCTGGAATACTGGTAATTGGGTTATGGTGCAGATCTGGATCTGAATGAAGGAGGAACCTTAGCGCAAAGAGAAGGATAAGTTCTATTGATGGGTCATAATCTTTAAGCTTGAATGATATGATCTATAAGTCTGATAATCTGGGTTGATTAGTGTTTGAATATCTGAAAGAGCGAATTATCCTTTATAAATCTGTACGCAGGTTCAGTGAAGCGAAGGCGCGTATACACGCTGGTTTAGTGAAGCGAAGGGGAGTATATGCAGGTTGTTCCAACAACCGAAGCGTATGTACGCAGGTTTCAGGTTATTAAAGCAGCGTATATCTTTTGAATTGTGATCTAGCTGCTTCTGTTTATTGCTGCAGTGTTCTGGTTTCAGATTTGGTGTGTGGTTACTGTTACTGTGATCTGGGTATAGTCGTCAGAGAAGTGTTTATTTTGATTCAGTTTTGATTGGTGAAAAGGTGATTAGTAGATGTAGAAATTCTTGATGTTTGATTGATGCTATTTATGGATCCAGTCTGAAAATTCATGAAACGTGGTCCCTGAAAGAAAGAGAAGGTTGTAGCCTTCTGTAGGCCAGCACCTACGTACTAGTATCTTGGCTAGAGCAAGAGCTAAGGGGGTTGTAGCTCCCTTCTAGGAGAATCTGGAAAACGAGAGAGGATTGTAGCTCTCTGCAGGTTGCAGCTTGCGTACTGGTAAAGCATTGCACCAGTACAATTGTAAAAAGAAGTTTCTAATTAAAGAGAAGATAGAGACGAATTGTAGCAGGTGGTTTTCACCCACATTGGGTTTCCACCTTATATCTTTTGTTCTTGTGTGTGATTGTCTTTTTTCTCTGTTTTACTGCTTCTGGTTACTGGTTATTTGATTCTCAAACAAAGATTAACAATCAACATCAGAAAGATAAAGTAAATTAAAAAGTTTGCATTGTATACGCGGGTTTCCTTCTGCATAGTTGCGTATATACGTGGGTTTAATTAACTGAAGTAGCATATATCATTTGATTTTGAAAAATGAATATTTGACTTGATAATACTGATTCACCCCCCCTCTCAGTATTATTTCCAACAATTGGTATCAGAGCAGGTCCTTCAGAAGAAGCTTGATTGCTTGAAGGAAGATCTTTCATCATGAGCAACTACGAGAGGGAAGCATCAATCAGGCCACCAATTTTTGATGGGACAAACTTCGTATATTGGAAGGTAAGAGTTACTGCCTATCTTCAATCTCTTGGTACAGAAGTCTGGGATATCATAGAAACAGGGTATACTTTTCCATCAGCAACTCCTACAAATCTGGTTGAGAAGAAGAAATATGAAACAAATGCAAAGGCGGTCAATACTCTATTAGGATGCCTATCTCAATCAGAATTTGTCAAGGTTATGCAGTTTAAATCCGAAAAACAAATATGGGACAAGATTGTACTGAGCTATGAAGGAGATGATCAGGTAAAACGAGCAGAACTTGAAACCCTCAAAATTCAGTATGAAAATCTATGTACAATGATGAAAGTGTGGCTAACTATTTTCTTTGTGTAGATGAGATTGTTAATTGTATGAAAAACTTGGGTGAAGAAATAAAAGAGGCTGTTGTGGTTGAAAAAGTTCTAAGATCTTTGTCCCCTAGGTTTGAATCTAAAGTTTTTGCAATAGAAGAAAAAGAGAATCTACAAAACCTTAAAATGTCACAGCTGCATGGAATTCTAACTGCTTATGAAATGAGAAAAGGAGGTCCATCAGACAGGAGAGAAGCTGCCTTCAAGGCTTCAGGCAAAGGAGAGTACTATGAGTCAGGACACGTGTCAGAAGAAGAAGAAGAATCAAATTTTGTCAGAAATCTTCAACGGGGTGCTGGACGATTCCGAGGTAAGTTACCTTTCAAATTCTTTGCTTGTGGGAGAGTCGGTCACTATGCTGCCAAATGTCCTCATAAGGATAAAACTGACAAAGGGAAGGAACCTGTTAGATGGAACAAGAAATAGAATGTAACTAAGAAAAGTTACTACACTCATGAAGATAGTGATGGTCTTTCAAATAGTGATGAAGATGAACGAGGTATTAACTATAAAATTTTAATGGCATTTGAAGATGATGATTACATGGATGCTATAGATGTGGATGGATTTTATGAAGAGATTTCTAGACTCAAAACATGTTTAGAAGAAAAGAATGTGATCATTGATACTCTGCAATTCCAACTTGATGAAAAAGAAAAATTTCTTGAGAAGTTAGAATGTGAAATCGTTGGCCTTAGAAAAGAAATTGAGAAAAGAAAGGCTCTTAATCTTAAATTTGTTAAAGAATTTGAAACTCTGGATGAGATTATCAATGTACAACGTTCTCCACTAATCAAGACTGGTCTGGGGTATAATGGAGAAGCATCTCAAGCATCCACCTCAAAGAGTTATCTCGATGCAGCAAGGAGGAATGAGCAAAAGCCCAATGGAGATCACCAGGTAAATCAGGGGCGAATTACATCAAGAATAAACAAAGACTACGAGGTAAATCAGGGGCAACCCACCTTAAGGATGAACAAAAGCTACAACTAGCCAAAGGTAAAATCTTCTCAATTTGCCTCAAGAATGGATGACAATAGAAACTACAATCATTTGGCAGGTAGATTTGATAATCGGAGGAGTTTCTTCAATGGCCAATGTTTCTCTTGCCATAACTTTGGCCACAAAGCAGCTCAATGTGTTGCCTATAAGACAATCATGACTAGAGAAGCTAAAAAAACAAAGAAGTATGATTGGAATCACGAAAAGAACCTATAACAACTTTTCGGCCCTTGAAAATGAAATTGAATGTTCTATTTGTAATAACTTCGGTCATGAAGATTTTGAATGCAGGAGCAGGTTTTGGAAGACAACTCAGAAGGAACAAACCTCCAGTGCCAGAACATGGAGAATGAAGGAACCGCAACGAGAAAGTGGGATAGCTTTGTATGCAGAACGAAAAGAAAATCAATGGTACATCGACAGTGGATGTTCGAAGCATATGACAGGTGATAAAGAAAAACTTGAATCATATAGTGTTTTAGAAAAGGGAAAGAAAGTTTCTTTTGGAAATGATACCCCTGCAGTCATAAAAGGAAAAGGCACTGTCCAGTTGAAAGAAAAGTTCAAAGCAGGAAATGTTTTGTATGTTGATGGCTTAAAGCATAATATTTTGAGTGTCAGTCAGATGTGCGATCAAGGAACCGAGGTAATATTTTGATCAAATGGATGTAGTGTTCACGATCTTGATACAGGAAAAACAATGATCAAAGGCAGAAGAAATCCAAATAATTTATACATATTTGAAGAAGGACAACAACAATGCTATTTGAGCAAGGATGATGAACACTGGTTATGGCACTGGAGGTTGGGGCATCTAAGCTTTTCACAAATAAGGAAAGCATGCAAATACCAGGCAGTACGTGGTCTTCCAGATATCAAAATTCCAGACAACACTATTTGCAAATCATGTCAGTTTGGTAAACAAACCAGAACTAACTTCCCTGAGAAGGAAGGATCAGCTAGCAGGCCTCTTGAGCTAGTCCATACAGATGTATGTGGTCCATTTAGGACAAGGTCACCTCGAGGAGAAGAATACTTTATATTATTCATTGACGACTTCTCCATGATGGTTTGGTTAGGACTTATGAAGCACAAAGACGAGGCATTCGAAAAATTCAAATCCTTCAAAGCCATGGCTGAAAACGAATCATATCACAAAATTAAGTGCCTCAGGACCGACAGAGGTGGGGAGTTTACCTCAAATGAATTTTTCGATTTCTGTGAAGAACATGGAATAAGAAGGGAATTATCTATAGCTAGGACTCCTTAGCAAAATGGAGTGGTGGAAATGATGAACAGAACAATCCAACAAATGGCTTGTGCTATGCTTGATGAGTCTGGAACTCCTGCAACCTTCTGCGGTTGTTATTCTCAACAAAACAAATGTCCGAGTGAACAGCACTCAAACTCCTCATGAACTTTGCTTGGAAAAATTGAACCTAGAGCACATGAAGGCATTCTCCTTGGTTATTATCCCCACAGCAAAGCATATAAGTGTTACAATAAAAGACTTGGAAGAATTGTTGACAACATTGATGTAGTGGTTGATGAAAAAGGATACATTCCTAGGCAAGTAAATTATGAACATATCGAAGAGGATGAAGATTACTCTCCAAATCAGACTGATGATGAAGAAGAACATCAAGAGGCACCAGAGGAACAAATAAGGATAGAAGAGAAGACTCCATCCAGGTATGTTAAGAAGAATCATCCAGAATCTCAAATTTTGGGGTAGAAAGAGGCAGGTATACAAACAACAAGAACAATTGCACAAGCCTCAAGCTATTTGGCTTTGCTCTCCTCCACTGAGCCACAAAATGTAAAAGAGGCATGCAAAGATGAATGCTGGGTCAAGGCAATGGATGAAGAACTTGAGCAGATCGAAAAGAATAACACTTGGGAGTTGGTTCCTAGACCAAAAGATAAGAATGCCATAGGGACAAAATGGATCTTTAAAAATAAGTTGAATGAAAATGGAGAAGTAATCAGAAACAAGGCTAGACTTGTGTGTAAAGGGTATGCTCAACAAGAAGGAATAGACTTTGAAGAAAATTTTTCTCCCGTTGCTAGACTTGAGGACATCTGAATGTTCCTTGCTCTCTCAAGCTTTCAGAAGTTCAAAGTATTTCAAATGGACATGAAATCCGCCTTTCTGAATGGAGACTTAGAAGAAGAAGTGTACATTGAGCAACTAGATGGTTTCATTCTTGGGAATGATCCTAATCTTGTATGCAGACTAAAAAAGGCTCTCTATGGTCTTAAACAGGTTCCAAGGGCTTGGTACTACCGTTTGGACAAATATCTTCGTCAACAAGGTTTTTCAAAAGGATCAGCAGATAGCAATCTCTATATAAAAATTGAAAATAACAAATTGCTAATACTTGTTGTGTATGTAGTTGATATTATCTTTGGCAGCAATGAAGAAGCTATGAGTCAAAGCTTTTCCTTGGTAATGTAGAAAGAATTTGAAATGTCCTTGCTTGGAGAACTGACATACTTTCTTGGATTGCGAATCTAACAAAATGAAGGCGGTATCTTCTTGTCTCAAACCAAGTATCTCAAGCAGATTCTGAAGAAGTATGGCATGGAAGATTCGAAACCAGTATGTACCCCTATGGTTACAGGATGCAGTCTCACTGCAAATGATGAATCAACAGCAGTACATCAACCAACCTATAGATCTATGATTGGAAGTCTACTTTATTTGACAGGTACCCGACCAAACATCATGCATGCAGTGGGAATAGTTGGAAGATTTCAGGAAAATCCAAAGGAAGCTCATCTTCAGGCAATGAAGAGAATTTTCAAGTATCTTCAAGGAACTCAAAACTATGGCTTATGGTATCCTAGAGATACCTATCTCACTCTTCATGCTTATATAGATGCAAATTGGGTCGAAAGCGTGGATGACAGGAAGAGCACAAGTGGTGGTGCATTCTTTATGGGTTCCAGATTAGTATTGTGGTTCAACAAGAAACAGAGTTCGATTGCTTTATCTACAGCTGAAGCAGAATATGTGGCTGCTGCTTCTTGTTGCACTCAACTGCTTTGGATGATTTAAACCTTGCAGGACTTTCAAATCACTTGTACACCACCTATCTCCATCTTATGTGATAATACAAGTGCAATCAGCATTTCAAAGAACCCAGTCATGCATTCAAAGACCAAGCACATACCGATGAAGTATCACTTTCTCCGGGAACAAGTGTTGGAACAAAAGGTCAAATTGGAGTATGTTCGTTCTAAGGAACAAGTTGCTGATATTCTCACCAAAACACTGCCCAGGGAGACATTTGAATACCTTAGGCAGAAGCTGGGAGTAGTTGATGCATCATCTTGTTGTTAAAACTTGCCTGTTTCAGAGAAAAATGGGTGTACGCGATTTTTATGAGGAGGATCTGCGTACATATGCCGGTTTGTGAAGAGACAGTCGCGTATATGGAGGTTTGATGGATATCAGTAGGGACAGGCTCTGATTGAAGATATTCTGATATGGGTCTGACTGAGACCATTTGGCACAGGTTCAGGGGGAGCAGATAATATTCTAATAATGCATTGTTGGCATTATCTTAGAAGCTTTTGGTTCTAGATCACAGCTGTTGTTGGTTTCAGGTGGAACAGAGGCAGAGGGAGAACAGAAGGAAATATTGGTTGCTAATCTGAATGGTGATTGACAGATGCTACTGCTATTAGTTATTGGTGACTTTCATAAGTCTTGTTCTAGATATTTCGTCTCTATGTCATGTATCGCTTTTGTGGTATCTCTTTTATGGTGTCAAGGTCATGTAACGACCTATTTTGGTTTCCCCACTATGCCTGAGATGAACATGTAATGATCTTGGTTTTCATATGTAAATTTCTGATGTATCCCCACTTGGTTGGGTCATGGATGTATGTATTGAGTCTTTTGGTGATAGGAAGGTCTTTTATGATGCTTAAGTCATGGTTCTTCTTGAAGAACATCTTTTGCAGATCTTGCCTACAGTCAGGGGGAGCATGGTCAACATAGCGGGGCAGAAATTTCAGCATGTACTCAAGGGGAGCACAACCCTTTGCCCTTGATGATAAAGGGGGAGAATGACTTTGAGGATTTTGGGTTGCCATCAAGTCCAAAGGGGGATATTGTTGGCATTATGGCACAGGTTTGGAGCTATGGCACAGGTGTTGTCCTTGATGGCAACTCTCTTTGGTAACAGATCTCAGTGCAGGCTTTCAGAATGAAGGAAAAGACATATACGCAAGTTCATCTAGACGAAGATGCGTATACATGCACTTTCATGCAAGGAAAAGCGCGTACATGTTGGAGAACTTACTCTTGGTCTGTGGTAGTTAGTCCTTGGTATTTGAACCAATGGTTTTGGACCATGGTAACTCGTCAGAAGTGTTGATCCCAAGTATTGGGTCCGTGGTATTGGTTTACTATGGTTTTGGACCATGGTATTGTGGAAGGCCTAAACCTATAAAAGAGGAAGGAGATCATGTGGCAAAAGATCATCTGAATTATTATTAAATATCTGATAAAGTGCTAGATTTGGAATACTGGTAATTGGGTTATGGTGCAGATCTAGATCTGAATGAAGGAGGAACCTTAGCGCAAAGAGAAGGATAAGTTCTGTTGATGGGTCATAATCTTTAAGCTTGAATGATAGTATCTTTTTATGATTTTGATCTGCTATATGTGGCGCTTGCTTGATCTATAAGTCTGATAATCTGGGTTAATTAGTGTTTGAATATCTGAAAGAGTGAATTATCCTTTATAGATCTGTACGCAGGTTCAGTGAAGCGAAGGCGCGTATACACGCTGGTTTACTGAAGCGAAGGGGCGTATACGCAGGTTGTTACAACAACCGAACCGTATGTACGCAGGTTTTAGGTTATTAAAGCAGCGTATATCTTTTGAATTGTGATCTAGCTACTTTTGTTTATTGCTGCAGTATTCTGGGTTCAGATTTGGTGTGTGGTTACTGTTACTGTGATCTGGGTACAGTCATCAGAGAAGTGTTTATTTTGATTCAGTTTTGATTGGTGAAAAGGTGATTGGTAGATGCAGAAATTCTTGATGTTTGATTGATGCTATTTGTGGATCCAGTCTGAAAATTCATGAAACGTGGTCCGTGAAAGAAAGAGAAGGTTGTAGCCTTCTGTAGGCTAGCAGCTACGTACTAGTATCTTGGCTAGTGCAAGAGCTAAGGGGGTTGTAGCCCCCTTCCAAGAGAAGCTGGAAAACGAGAGAGGGTTGTAGCTCAGTGTAGGTTGCAGCCTGCGCACTGGTAAAGGACTGCACCAGTACAATTGTAAAAATAAGTTTCTAATTAAAGAGAAGATAGAGACAAATTGCAGCAGGTGGTTTTCACCCACATTGGGTTTCCACCTTATATCTTGTGTTCTTGTGTGCGATTGTCTTTTTGCTCTGTTTTACTGCTTTTGGTTACTGGTTATTTGGTTCTCAAACATAGATTAACAATCAACATCAGAAGGATAAAGTAAATTAAAAAGTTTGCATTATATACATGGGTTTCCTTTTTCATAGTTGCGTATATACGCGGGTTTAATTAACTGAAGTACCGTATATCATTTGATTTTGAGAAAGGAATATTTGACTTGATAATACTGATTCACCCCCGCTCTTAGTATTATTTCCAACACAACATTGAGTAGTTGAGTCTGCAACATGATGAGGTAGTGGCGCATAATAGAAAGATAGTGCAGGTGGTGGAGAAGGCCTCACAGATGGTCCCGGAGTTGGCCATCCCAGCAGAGGAATTGGTGGAGGCACACGTACGTAAGTTAGTAGCAAGGGTGTGCTACGCAAGAGAGGAAATAGCCACGGTTCAGCTGGAGCTAAACCTTCAAATAACAAAACTGTAGTTGAAGGCGCAGGCTTCAGCTCCACTGGAGGTTAAGGAATAGTACGCCACCATGATCACAACAGCAATGGCGGTGGTTAACAGTGCAGTGACAGATTGCACAACCTTGTTCAAGCATTCGTTCAGGGTCCTCACCACCTTGTAGGAGGACCCGAACATAGAGCGCTTGGAGACATAGGAATGTGAGTTGTAGTAGAGATATGACAAAGTAAAAGGGACTACACAAACGGTTGCCTTTACACAAAGGCTCGCGAGGATGCAACAGGCTAAGGAGCTTAAGGAGAAGGAGGATGATACTCGGCATTATGAAGCAGTTTTGAAGGCGCACCTACAGTGGTGGATCGATGAGGCTTATACCATCATAGAGTCCATTGAAGCAAAGATCACACAGCTGCAAGCAACATGGGAGAGGATTCAAGGCAGTAGTTTAGCCACAACAATCACTTAACAACGTGTAGAGGAAGTACAACAGGCAACTGCTTAGTGGGCTACCAAATATGCAACAATCTAGTCAGAGTTAGGAGGTCTTCATGCAAAAATCTTCGCACCGATAGAGTGACTCGAGGGTGAGTCACGATGTTTGTGTTGTGGGCCTGTTGGGCGCGGGATCCCCCAAGGGAATTTTTGGGGCTTAGAGCCCAGATTTTGGTCAAAAATTATAATTCCAATGTAAAGACTCTGCATTTTGTGGGTGCGGAGTGCGTAGTTTGTTAAAGAGTCATAGGTCTATCCTCCCTTAATATTTTTATTATAGTGTCGGCTGTAGAGATCTACCCATGGTCTGCGGACCATGTGATTGTATAAATAGAGCGAGGCTCTATGTAGTTTGATGGCAAGATGATAATGTAAAATGAAGAACATATGATGTGTGCACGATAGATCTGAAGTGTAAAGTATATTTTTTGGTCGTAGAGTAGGAGAAGGCTCTGCAGCTGAGTGCGTGGACCCCTGCAGTTGAGTGTGCAGGGAAAGTCGAGTCTGTAACAATTGGAAGTAATAATAAAGAGAAGTTTCCTATCATTTCTGTGTATTTATTTACTGTTTTATGCATATGTTATCTTGGGTATGAAATTCACTTCTAATACTTATATGATGCGTGAATGTGTATAATTGTATTGATTAAGTAAATGCAAGATAGAATATCTATTTACGCGAAGTTAACTAAGATATGTTAAGAAGATAAGTAATATACGTGGTGTTGTAGGTTTTAACCTCGTACAAAAATTACTTGCATACAAATTCTAAAACACAGAAAATAAATAATGCAAGAGCATAACACATAAAACACATATACACAGAGATTTTCCCATGGATCCCAAAACCAGGACTACCAGCTTGGTTTTGCATTATGTTCCTTTCAATGTTACAATACATATTTATACATGCCAAAGCATATAATACCACAGACTGAAAACCATCGCATCCAAAACCATGGACCAAAAACCATTGCGTCCAAAACCACATGCGAAAAATCATGCACAAAACCATAGGTAGGTCTACCCAACCTAATATAGGGTCCAAAAATAAAACATTTCGGGGTGCTGCCCCAGACCCCATAGAATGGGGTTACCTTCACCCCTCAAATTACCTGTCATCCCCCCCCGCCACTATGAAATCGGCTCAACGAACGGGGGGCTCTGCCCCCCTTCTAACCCCCCCGGTTAACTACTTGGCCTAGTCATGGACGGAATATAACACAACCCAACAGGTGTAGTTTGGGGAAATAGTGCAGTTTTCTGCCATAAGCAGTGTGAAAGCATCTCAACCATTGGTTAGGGTTGCGCGAAAGACGATTATAATAGATCGCAAAGGTACTGAAGGTTGGAAAGGTGCATGAAGTGACCTGTTCGTAGACAAACATAATTGGACAAAACCGACATCACAAACATCTCAAGGTTGCAAAAACATGGTTCCAGCATCCCCCCATACTAATTTGGGTGAGACTTCAGTCCGTTCTCCACGGGATGATGCCAAAAGGGCCAGTAGAGTAGGGATTTGTTTGGCTAAATAACTCTAAACCTTGGTCAAGCCCCCATAAGCCAACACTCCATGTATGTGTCCCATAGGAATAATATTTTTTTGGTTTGTCATTCATAGCTGAATTTGGGACCACTATAGCATCGAATTTCCTATTATTTCCTAGGCATGTTTAGTAAACAAATTCGCATCAGATACCAAATATAAGATCACCCAGTCCATTTCAAATTCTCCGATTTGTGCATTCAATCTCATCTCCCGACCAGTCCTTTTCTGACTTTTTTCTACTTTATGCATTGTGCGTTGTTCAGGTAGTGACTTACCCTTGCCAACATAGTTTTATATTAATTATTGTAGTCCCTCCATTGCTTTCTATTCCCGTAAGATGTTCATGGAGGTTTTCAAGAAGGATTTTAATACTGAGGGATCTGTCTCCTGTGCAACAATGACCTCTTCAGGCTTCTCTATTCACGCACTCTGATTCTTTGATGTGGAAGCTCTTAGATCCACAAAACTCTTCTTCACCTCCATAAATGTTTCCTTTTCCTTATGAAAATATAATTTAGTATCTTTTGTCAGTAACCCTACGCACCCACAGATTCTCTTATGGTTACTTCGCTGCAGTTTTATCTTCCTCAGTAGCTACACCGCTTCGCATAACTATATTAATGGTTGGGCTATCCTCATGTGGTTCTGACCTTACCATCTAGATGTTTTGAGTGGTCTTCTGGTTTTTTTCGCTTGCATCTTTGTGATGAGCATAGGACAATCTTCTATTACATGGTCAAACTGAAGAGGGCTATGTCGGGTTTTGAAAATCTCGCACATAGTGGCCTGGTTCCCCACAACTGTAACAAATAATCTATCTGCGACCTCTTCCAGCTCCTCCCTGTCATCCTCTTCCTCGTCGCTGGAATCCTCCATGCGCCGTATGTGTGTCTTGATCCTGCTATTGACATTTCTCACCTGCACTCTATATGTCAAATTTTTGTCCATCATTAACTCATAACTTCGGCAATTGTGCTCATCATGGCCTACAAACTTATAGAATTGTAGAATATTTTTTGGTGAGTCTGTATGAAATTCTGCAACAAATGGAAATTTTTAGTTGAGTGTTTTATTGTTATTTGGTAGATAGTGCACCAGGATACTACACCATTACTTAATCGAACGGAAGTTTCTAGCTTCAGGGGGTTAGGAACTTCCCCAACTAGATAGTCCTGATATGATAATAATGATCCTTGTCATGACCATTTCCTTTGCACTTTAAGCACCATACTTCAGAATGTGTCTCATTTTTGAACTCTTTTCCATTTTTGAGATCCTACAACTCCATATGGAGGCTAGCTAGCTGTGTTTCAATATGCTACGCTCCCAAATTCGTATCTTGAATAGGCGAAGCCTCCAACTTCATATAAATTTCTAGTGCTTCAACCTGCGATCCAATCTTCTGTTGTGACAATGGTAATCTCAAATGAGGCAACATCGTAGCAATATACTAGTCCTTATGTTTCTCATCTAAAATATGTAGATTAGCCTATTGCAACAAACATTTTAGCCTTTGATCGATATCCCATGCAGATTCAATCACCTTCTGCTTAATTTTTTTGACCTCAGTCATATACTAGGCTTGAGACTTTGGATTTCTAAATTCATTATTCAGTACATCCTTTGTGTCTTTCAATGATGCATTTGGATTAGTCGTACTGTACTTAATATACCAAGTCAATGCCCTATCTTGCAATGATGTGACTAGCTACCCTTTCTTTAGATCGTCATCCGTTATCTGCTGTGACTTCCACACAACATCTGCTACAAATCACAATTGATCAGGGTATTTAGTCCCAAGTCCCATGAATATAGGCATCTTCATAGGGTTCTCCATACTAAATAGCGGAGGTGGAGGTAGAGGCGTAGGGGTGTGAGTGTTACCGGGAAAGTGTCTATTTAGAACTACTCTATCCCACTAATGTGTGATAGCTGCCTTAGAAACAAACAGAGAAAACTACTCTTGTATTTCCTTTATGAA
The DNA here is from genome assembly GCA_031772625.1 of Pinus tabuliformis. Classification (NCBI taxonomy): domain Eukaryota; kingdom Viridiplantae; phylum Streptophyta; class Pinopsida; order Pinales; family Pinaceae; genus Pinus; species Pinus tabuliformis. The sequence continues at coordinate 672,212,791 of CM062810.1, read as the reverse complement.
TTAAAGATAGAAGGGGATAGAAAGAACCGACCTGTGTCTTGCGCTAGTCCTTTGATCCAATCCCTCTCTTCTTTGACAGCTTCCAGCTACCTGTTCCCTTACTTGCCCAGCTTCACCAAGTTCCTGTAAGATCACAGAAGAAGAAAACTACACAAAGACATGGATCTATATTCATAAAAAGCTTAGGATCAGATTTAAGCTAAACATACAAATGTAACAAGCATCAATGATACACAAGCATGTAGGAGAAACTCAAATAGTTTTATTGATATAACAAGAAGATCTAGGAGGAGTTACAACCGATGATTCCTAATCCAGCATCAACCTCCCAGCAAAGAAGCCCCTTCTTCACCTCCAACAAAGCATAAATCACCCAATACTCTGATATCTATCTCAAAACCAACAACAATTCTTTGCAATGTACAAAATTCCAGCCTGTGGATCTCTGGGATTGGGGATCCATATATAGATGTATGCAAGGAGGATGAGTCAGCTTATGATTTGACTAGTGTCTTCTCTCTGTCAGTTCTTGCTTCCACTTGGAGACTGAGAGCCTCTTACTCATCCTTGGTTGAACTCAGTGAGGCAAGTGTCATTGGAGAAGATTCTGGAAGCTTCCATTGTCTTTCCACCTCGCGGAATGGCACTGCCATTTGTCATTTCCTGCTCAACGCACCCTGATAGTGCATTTAGGTGCGTTGCAATGCACCCAGCTAGTGTATTTAGGTGCTATGCAACGCAGCTAGCCAGTGGAGCAGCTGAAATGATCCTGATTTGACTGATTCTCAGCAGTTTCTGGTGGAGAACTTCTGGGAGAAGCTGTAATTTGTTGACCTTGTTCCTTTAGGGCTTGGAACAACACTTTTAGGGACTTAGGAACCCTTGGTTTATGGACATTTCATGCTTGGTGCTGCAAGGCACAAAAATGTCTATAACAGTTGCCCCCTAAAGTATGAGGCCGTTAATCGGGTGAAATGCTTTATTATGAGGATCCGAAGTTCTTTCAATGCTGGGAGGAGACCTGTAATAAGATACAATACAATACATTATCTTCATACTGTTTTTCATGATCTAGCTGAGGCGGGCATTCCCATGCTCAACTTTATAAATTCATTTTAATGTACATAGGACAGACAATCATTTGAGTGTAGACTGATGATTCTGATAGAGCCATCATCCGTTTGGTAGGATGATTATCTGTGCTGCAATGCTGTACATTTAATGTCTTTATTTTCCTGAATATATATCTCAGCCCGGATAGATGAAACTAGATCCGGGGTCTTCAATCTCGTCCGATCTTCACTCGAAGTACAAGTCGATCCATGTGAGAAATGTTCTGAAGTCGAACATGGAAAGACATCACTTGATTACCAGTCAATGATGTAAAATGTTAACAAGCGTGAGAGGAATCACCGATAATGATAATGACCCTCAAGGTACTACAGTACAATTCAAGTTGTGTGAATAAAGGACTTGGCGTCGAACACCACGCAAAATCTTTCGGTCGAAGGCCATTGATGTAAACCTGTCACCGGAAGTGAGAAACTTGCCATTGAGGCATGCAAGCTTCAAAGTACTGAATGGGGTGTTCCTAGACCAACTTCTTGGATAATGAGCTGATGTCAACAAGAAGTGATCCGTCAGAGGAGGGCCTTGATGAATCCCACATCAATGACACGGAACGGAGTAAATGATTTTGATGGAGGTGAAAACAATCTGATGATATACGGTTCAAGATGGCGGTCATGAAAGAATGAAGTATGATGTATGGTAGTGGATGGGACACGGGTGACTTCTCTGGATGACTTCTCTTGAACATGTCGGCGACACTTATGTGATGGATTAGTAGCATTTACCCCAAATGTGGATGGTATGGCGTGACCATGGTGATGTGACCGGTGAATGAAACAACCCAACCCGACTCGGACACGAAGTGGAAGTGTCATGTTCAAGAGCGACTTGCTACCAATAAAGATTCTTTGAGTCTTCTTCCCAATTTTTCCCCAGTAATTGCTGACCAATACCTCTTTATTTTTGTCAAGCTTGAGGAGGATAACATATGCTTGTTCTATAATTTGCCCTTCGGGCAAACCCATCGCTATGTTTTAACGAGCCTAGCGATAGTGAAACTCGTTCTCGTCTAAAGGCAAGTTTGTCGCTATTAATCTTTTTAACGAGTTTAACGACAAAGATAACTTGGTCCTTTTCATTTTTAGAGAGTCTGAAAAGGTACGTAAAGGTAACTCCAAAATTCCTTTTTCGTCATCTAATCCCTTATGTCCGAAAAAGTATAAAACATTACAGAAGGGATGAATTTTCGATAGTTTTAACGAGCCGAACAAAACAAGCACTCGATCTTTTTGTGTAATAATCCCTCAGGTCCAAAAAGATTAAAATCTAGAGGAGGGATAGCACTTCCTTTCCCTTTAACGAGCTGGAGAGGCCAATGGCTCGACAATATTTTCATATTTTACGAGTCAGTTGAAAAGTGGTTAAAGGAGACTCGTCTTTTGAGGAATGAGTGATAAAAAGGGTAGCAGCTGATTCCATGTAAGGTTTGGAATTTTCCAATCACAGCAGTGTCACAAGGATGGCTAGTGAAATCACTCTTTGCAGTTGTTCCTCAAAATGGGTAAACAATCAAATGGAGGTGAATGATCGGTCAACGGAAAAGTGGAGGTGACGGTGCAAACACGACCAAGGCTTTAATGGCTGAAGTACTACATTCAAGGTGATTATTTACCGGGGAAATAGTTCATTTTTTTAACGAGCTTAAATGCGGGTGGAAACAGTTGCTCGGTCCGGGTTTATTTTTTAACGAGCTTGAACCTCGCGGTAAACACTGCTCGATTAATCCAGTCATATGATAAGAATGTCTCATATAAAAACGGCAATTTTTAGAGTTTTGCCCCACATCCTTTCTTTATGCAAGTTAGGAGACGACCAATCCTACGAGTTTAAAGGGTTAGAGGTCCTAAAAATTTAAAAAATAAATAGTCGCTCTTTGCTTGCACTCCAAAAGGCTTGCATGCCCCCAGGTATAAAACAGAGTTTCAAGGTTACCTCTACTTCTCTCTGGCAAAACACTTTGTTTTGATGAGAGAGGCCTACCTCTTACAGGTTACCCAAAGATTGTTCTATTCACGGCGCAAACAAAACACTTCTTCGGCGATGTCTATCGAAACAAACAAAGGTGAGTGACGATGCCCGCCAACTCACATAACTTTGACAAGAGAATCTTGTTCTAGAATAACCCCTCTTCCAATCACGGACGGGGTACAGACTAGTCATATTCTCCCACGGAAACCTACCCTATATCCGAAGTTTTCCTGCCGAAGCAGACCAGGATGCATGCCCCCTGGGTTTCAGTCATATCCCTCCGAATTACTCGCGCTCATCGGGAGGAAAGACTGGAGATTGAGACATTTCTTGCATGAACAGACCATTTAGGGATGGTATATGACTATTTTCTCTGTATGATCCGGGGAATGAAAGCTGGTCCACGAGCTTGACCACTCTTCCTTCGTGCGGAAAACACATTACTCTAAAGAGTGAGGAGACAATCTCTCCCATGCAATACATATAGTCTCGTCCAAGGAGTAGACTGTAATCTAGGAGTCCTTGAACTACCATTACGTTCAAGCGAACGATTTTCCCTCTCAATGTTATGGGCACATCGGGAAGGATCCCTAAAGGTCGACTGGTTCCTTTATCAAAGACCGTCAGATTTCTCATCTCAGGCAAAAGCGATGGCGAACCAAGCGCTTTCCAAGCAGTCGAGGAAAGGATACTCACAGAAGCCCCCTCATCTATGATGGTACTAGTCATAACCATTCTATATATTTGGACGATAATTCGGAATGTTATGCTTGCTGGTAAACGGGGTCTGCCTAGTTGATTCCAGTCGAAGGAGACAACTAGGTTGCTCTGAGGTGGGACCGAATAGACGGCCGGGTACGACTCTGACGAACTTCCTTCCTGCGGTAAAGGAACGGGTATATTGCCCTCATGTTCGTTGGAGTCTGTGCTTATGAAGAGAATTTGGACGGTGTCATCCTTGTTCTCCTCAGTGATTGTACCATCTGAAGATGAAACCTCTGAAGGCAAGACCGGGTCAACTGCCACCTCGACCTTTCGACTTTCGTCTGGTATGGGTCCAGATGGTTTATCTTCAATGATAGACGCTTCAGCTGACCACCTGAGCAGGCCAGCTGGATTCTCAACTAGTGACGGACTCGACAAGAGTTTTTTATATCCAGGAGGAAGTCGTAACGGTGAAACCGGACGATCATCCAAAACTCTTTTAGCTTCGTCTAAGAAGGGACAATGGTGGACGGCATGATTGCCTTCGCACAGTTTACAGGGAAATCTAACTTTCCTTTTTTGTCCTGGGACTTCACTTTCGCTAGTTGACAGTGTGATTTCAACATGATCATCAGAGGTTGATGACACCGGGTTGTGCAAACGAGGAGACCAGTCCCTTAGTATCCGGGGGATGCAGGGAAAATCTCTGTGAAAGTGGTCTCCTTTGCAAATGACACATGGCGATTTAGGCCTGGTCGGTGCAGTGTGTGGATTTTCGTTAGACGACACTCGTTTTCCCCCATTTGCCTTTGGCTCCTTCTTCTTCTTTTCCTTCTTCTCCTTAGGAACTTGGCTTTTAGCTTTACCAGCTCCATCAAGCGAAGAGGAAGGAAGAGAGGAAGAATTAGATGAAGTAGAAGGTTGGTGGGCAACTCTGGACTTGTCTAATTGCTGATTCGATTGTTCAAGAATAGTGGTGTTCTGAACGACAGAAGTTGAGAAGAGCCATATTGGCAAGCCAATTTTCAGTCCTTGAAGCGACAATGTGGCCATATGGGGTGCACCAACATCTCCCCAAGAGGAGAAGGGACTAGGATTTCCTCCAAGGGGAATTCCTTGGTTGCTAGACTCCATTTTCTCAACCCAAGATCAATGTAGGAAAGGGGTAATGAATATTCCGTTCAAAAATAAATTTTTAGACGCTTTGACACAACTTGGTTTTTCAGTTTTAAAGAGTCGAGAAAAAACAAAAGATGACTCTAGTCTCCTTCGATTTTTAATGAGCCTGAAGTGACAAGTGCTCAGATGGACCTTTTCCGTTAAGGAGTCTCAAAAGGAACGAAAGGGACTGCTCTAGAGATCTAGGTAGAGGGAGTACCAAACAAATCGAAAAGCTACAAAATACTTTTTACGGTATGACAGTCAATCTTCTCGAATGCTGTGTTCAGTGCATTGCGATCGATAGGGCGGCAGACACGACTTCCTATGGATAAAGGTTTTAAGCCTATAGGGGTCTCCCTATATATACTCGACGGTACGTGGGAGCACAAGTCCGTACTGGCACTTATCGTCTCAAAGTGGCGGAATCACCCAACCATCAGTGAGGACAACAGTTACCAGGCTTTACGACGCCGGAATACGTCTCTAGCCTAGACCTCTAAATTTTGTGCGTTAAGTTCCAAAGCATTGTTAGATTCATTGAATTTATTTTAAGTTGATCTTTCTTATGAAGTTTTCCTTTTGGGTTCACCACGAGATGTAGATGTAATTCCTAAAATGCAATCTAAAGATGATAAGCAAACTTTTATCTCTTTTTAGCAATGAAAATCCTAGCTACAAAGGAAAAAGAAAGACAGAATCTTTTCACAAAGAGCAAAGAGCACACTGTAAATGCACTTTCCTAAATCAAGCCAAACAGACTGTCAATATGCAAATGCACATGTGCATGTATTTGTTTTTGACTTTCTTAATATTGATGCTAAAAAGAAAGTTGATGCACAAATCTGAATTTGCTTTCAAGCGTCAAACACAAACAAGCTTCTTTTCGAAATCAAAAGATAAAGACGATTACGACGCTTTGCGATTTTGAAATAAACACTCGTTTTTGACATTAGAAAAACATAAATTCAGACCAAAGGCAAAAGTAGAAGTATAGTCAACTATCAACAACAATCAACCTTTCTCCTATGATCGAAATCGACACTTGCGATAGATCTAAATCAAAGGACGACAGTACGACTATTCTACTTTTGCAATGGAAAACTGTAAACGACTCAACAAACACACAAAAACATCTACAGTTCTTTTGTACAAAGGAGGCGGAGTTACAGCAAGGAAAAGGGGTTTTTAAACAGATACATACACTGATCATAGGCTACAAAAATCAGAGACAAAACTGGAAAGAATGAAGCACAAGAACCTCAGCTGCACAGGGCTAGTCTGATCAGCGCACATGTAACACAAAGAAACTGGATTGCAGCGCAGGTTGCCCTCTCGAGAACTGTGCTGAAATGCAGGAACTCTTCACAGTACTTGCGCTGGGGCAGAAACGAGAATTCTATCCGGGTTCTGGGTCACGGTTTACAGTTTAGTCTTTGGTTTTTGGCCGAGTAAAAGCAATTAGTAATGCACAATCAGGGGGTAGATCTAAGGAGGGTCTAAGAGCTATCACAAAGGGCAATCAGATCATTTGTGAATCAGCTATTCAAATCATAAACAGATCCAGTGAATGGATTGAAGTAACAGATGTCTACTTTGCATTTGTTATGGCAAATGCAGTTCAAATGCTACTTATAAGTTTATGAAACAAACAACAAAAAGATACACAAACAAACTAATTAGACAATCGTCCCCAGTGGAGTCGCCATTTTGTTACCGGGAAAAGTGTCTATTTAGAACTGCTCTATCCCACTAAGGTGTGACAGCTGCCTTAGAAACAAACAGAGAAAACTACTCTTGTATTTCCTTTATGAATTAAAGATAGAAGGGGATAGAAAGAACCGACTTGTGTCTTGCGCTAGTCCTTTGATCCAATCCCTCTCTTCTTTGACAGCTTCCAGCTACCTGTTCCCTTACTTGCCCAGCTTCACCAAGTTCCTGTAAGATCACAGAAGAAGAAAACTACACAAAGACATGGATCTATATTCATAAAAAGCTTAGGATCAGATTTAAGCTAAACATACAAATATAACAAGCATCAATGATACACAAGCATGTAGGAGAAACTCAAATAGTTTTATTGATATAACAAGAAGATCTAGGAGGAGTTACAACCGATGATTCCTGATCCAACATCAACCTCCTAGCAAAGACGCCCCTTCTTCACCTCCAACAAAGTATAAATCACCCAATACTCTGATATCTATCTCAAAACCAACAGCAATTCTTTGCAATGTACAAAATTCCAGCCTGTGGATCTCTGGGATGAGGGAGCCATATATAGATGTATGCAAGGAGGATGAGTCAGCTTATGATTTGACTAGTGTCTTCTCTCTGTCAGTTCTTGCTTCCACTTGGAGACTGAGAGCCTCTTACTTATCCTTGGTCGAACTCAGTGAGGCAAGTGTCATTGGAGAAGATTCTGGAAGCTTCCATTGTCTTTCCACCTCGCGGAATGGCACTACCATTTGTCATTTCCCGCTCAATGCACCCTGATAGTGCATTTAGGTGCATTGCAATGCACCCAACTAGTGTATTTAGGTGCTATGCAACGCAGCTAGCCAGTGGAGCAGCTGAAATGATCCTGATTTGACTGATTCTGAGCAGTTTCTGGTGGAGAACTTCTGGGAGAAGCTGTAATTTGTTGACCTTGTTCCTTTAGGGGTTGGAACAACACTTTTAGGGACTTAGGAGCCCTTGGTTTATGGACATTTCATGCTTGGTGCTGCAAGGCACAAAAATGTCTATAACAGTGAGGTGGAGAATATAGCGGAGGTGGAGTGGATGGATGTGGTATTCCCACATTGCCCTGATCTACTAACTCTAGTGCACCTATGGGCATCATCAGACTATTACTTTCTTCTTCACTATCGGATTCTCCAAACAGAGGCCTGTACTCAACAATTGTATCTAGACCTTTCCTGAACTATTTCCCACATTAACGTAGCTCCCATTAGCCTCTTATAAACATAAACTTAGTGGCATCACCCGTTTCTCGCACAATATAATTTTAATCTAGGATTTCAGAGACTTTAGATACTTACCTCTTGGTCCTTTGAAAAACTGTCATTCAGCTTCGCTATAACTAGCAGACATATCAATTGTGAACTCTATGATAAATCCACCCAAAATACTATCTTTCCAGTAATCGACAACCTTCACAACCTTGTATTCTGATCCTTCTAGGCACTTCACTAACTTTGGAGTCCACAGAATAGGGTCATCCAACTTCTAGGTAGGTTGACCATCCGCCAATTTAGCCAACCATTCATATAATGCACATGGAAAAGAGGAAAATAAAAATTCCTATTCATCTGTATACAAATATCTTTGCGACCACTCTTCTTTCAACAGATGCAGCTTCTTGTTTTCTTGAGCTACAAACTCATGTAGCTTCTGATCTATCCACTTCTCAATCTCCTTCTTTGTTGCTCTCCATAGATTCCACATCACATGCCCCTCACATAGAATCTAGTCTCAACAATGAAACCATTTTTTGGCTTGATGGGGCTTGGACCCTAGTTCGAAAGGAGCTACGCTAACCAATAAAACCCTACACTACTGGCCCCTCCAGTAACAACCCACGTAGCGCAGGCTGCAGTCTCACCCAAGCCAGTATTGGGGATTCTATAACTAGGTTTTTAAATCCATAGAGCTATGTGATGTGTTTTTTGTAGATATAGGTCTTTATCTTGACCTTCACGAACCCTAACCCTTGAAACCCAAAACTTACAGTAAATTATAATTCACATATTTCTTTCCTTCACTCATTGCACTAAACATGCATAAGATCATACAAATAAGTAGATCTACGTCTTTGTGAGTCTATCGAGTACTTTTCCGGATTAAATGCATTCAACAGTTCATAAATACAACAACTTTAGAAATAAATAGTAATACACATATACACATATATCACTTCAAAATATGTCTTTATTATGCTTCACATTCTCAGATACAACTCTTTCGAACCTTGCTCACACAGCTATAGGGGCCTGTAAACTCAGCTGTGGACTTACCAAGGTCTCCATGCACATAGTTATAGGAACCTTCCACTTCACCGAAGTACAAAACGGTCAAATTCAGAATCAACTCATGTACTTACTTAGATTTTTTATGACTCTTCTATGACTTCCTTTTATATTCTTACTTCATTACAATACCATGGTCCACGAACCATGGGCAGGTCTCAAAACAACTTGAATTTAACAAACTAAGGGTCTTTGACCTTCCTAAAGCCCCTTTGGTTCCTATTGACCTACACTACTTTTGATCCGCTCCTAAAAATGTGGAGACTTTACAATATCTTTACAAACTTAACAAAACTTAAAAACAAAATCTGACCTAGGGGACCCTGTCCCAATAATTACCATAGAAAAATGATGGATTGTCTTCTTAGTAATGGTGGCTACAAAAAATTAAATAAGAACCATATTAAGAAAAATTCCAAAGAGGTTATATCATCTATTAATTCTAGTATCATCCCTAGTCTTATTAAAAAGAGGCTTATCATTAACAACCCCATCACCCCTATGATCTATGGGCTCCCCAAAATCCATAAGCATGGGGTCCCCATCAAACCCATTGTCAACAAGATTAATAGGCCCACTCATCCTCTTGCGAAGATTTTATCCTAGAAGCTCAAGCCCCTTGTTGTCTTTAAATAATATTTTTTTAAGGAATTTTCCGCTTTTGTTAACGAGCTTAAGGATATTAACCTTGATCTCAGGGATCTTCTCGTGAGGTTTGACATCGTCTCTCTCTTTACTAATATCCCTATTAATGAAGTGACGAAGTTTATTAGTTGCATAGTAAATCCTAATACTATCAAGCTGGTAGGTCTTTGCCTCACCTCCACTTTTTCAGTTTCCAAGGTGAATTATATGAGTAGACTTGTGGAGTAGACATGGGTGCTCCACTCTCCCTAGTCATCACAAACGTATTCATGGAAGATTTTGAATCTAGAGGGTTCTATTCAACCCCTCTTTTCCTGAAGATTTGGAGGAGGTTTGTTGATGATACTTTTGTCAATTTGCCTCATGGTTGTGACTGGTTTGATTCTTTCATTTTACATCGTAATAGTCAATCTCGCTACATTAAGTTCACCATGGAGAAAGAAGTCAATGATAACCTTCATTTCCTTAACAATATTATTTTAAATAAAGGAGATGGTTCATTTTATTTCCAAGTTTTTCGTAAAGAAACTCATATTGAGCAATACCTTCACACAAGTTCTCATCATTATCTAGCTCAAAAGTTTGGTTTTCTTAACACTCTAGCTACCTGAGCTCTAAGGATTTATGATAGGAGTCACTTTGAAAAAGAAAAATCCCATTTCCTGGAAGTTTTTTCAAATAATATCTATAACAGATGCCTAGGTCTCAAATCTTTGCATAAAGTAAATATAAGACATGGGAAAAGGAAGGACCATGTTGATTTAGTTTGCTATGTGCATCTCCCATTCATTGTAGGCACCACACATATTCTTAGAAAGAATAATGTTCATACTACCTTTAAGCCCCTTTTCACCCTCATTAGCTCCCTCATATTAGCGAAGGATGAAGTGGACCCTAAGGATATGAAGGGTGTTTATTTAATCCTCTTCTCATGCAGAACACCCTACATTGGAGAGACTGAACACTCCCTCAAGCAGAGAATCCAAGAACATGGAACAAACATCAAGCATAGCAGAACCTGCTCTTCTGCCTTAGTAGAGCATGGTGAAAAGTCCAAGTATCACATCTGTATTGATAAGTCCCAAATCATTGCCATGATTGATCAATTACATCATAGGAAGTTATGGAAGCTATATAAATTGAGAAGCATTCTAGCAATTTGAATAGAGACGAGGGGTGGAAGATTAGTAGTAGCTCGATTCCTTCCATTTCTTCCTACCCTATATATATATTATTCAATTTTCGTATTACTTTAATTTTACTTTATTTTAAACCGTTTAATTAAACTAACAACTTATTATTATTTTCCATTCTTCCTCCTTTATCCTTTTTATGCCTTTTTTCCTTTGTATAATAATTTATTATCATTTGTTCTAATGATATTATATATATATATATATATATATATATATATATATATATATATATATATATATATATATATTTTTTTTTTTTTTTATTAACTAAATTCTTATTATTATTATTTTTTGTTTGAGGTTAATTTCCTTATTTTAACTCTCTCAACTTTTAACCTTCTATTTTTCTTGGAGTATATTTTTAATTCTTTTCTTATTTTAAATTTAGTTAATTAAATTGGGTTAATGAATTCTTTTCATTATTTTCATTAAATTATTTGTCTAACTCTATTTTAATTAATTAGTTAATTAATTTATTAATTTCCTTTTTAGGTGTTTTCTTTCCCCTGTAATTATGACAAATTTCATGGATTTTTATTTTTTATTTTTTCTTATTCAAAAATTATTTCTATTTTAAAATTCTTTAGTGTTATATTTATATATTTTTTCTTATCATTTTTACATTTTTTTGGCTTGAAGTTCACTGTCTAGAATTCATTAAATTATTATTTTATTGTTTTTGATTAAAATGATAGTGAATTTCTAAAGTCCATCTTCATTATTCTCTAAATAATCTCAACATTATTTAAAGTCCATCTTCATTATTCTCTAAATCATCTCCACATTATTTATTCCATGTTAGATCAGAACTCCATCCATGTTCTCACTATAAACCATAGTCAAAAGTACGAAATGTTGACCCCTAAAACAACATTGTGATTAATTCAGAAGAGTTATTATTCATCATTATGAATCACAAAATCCTGAGTTCTGAAAATCTTTTCAATGTTTAGGGTTATTGAGTTTATTAATGTTTACTCTTTTCCCTTTTTGAAACTAATTGTTACTCGATGATTATTATGTTCACTATGTTTTCTAATACATCATAGACATTATTATTTTAATGTATTTTTTTCTTTTTGAATTCTCTAGTTAGGGAAATATACCATTTTCCGATCATTCAATTCTTTTCTCACTTAAAAATTCAATCTTTATTGTGGTTTTTATATTTACCATAGTTCATTTAATTACTTTCATTGTTCATCTTAGTTAAATTGAAAACTCTTCATTATTTACTTTTGAATAACATTATATTTATAATATTTGGGGTTTTTGTTTAGAAATCCTTTTGAAGCCACAATCCTAAGAATGGAGGCTTGGTTTAATGCACCAATAAGAGATAAGCAGTAGATTGATGGACTGTGCAGCCATACTCAAGTAATTATCCATACTCAGGTAATTATCCATACTCACTTAATTATCCATTAGATAAATTTTGATGTCTAAAATGGTTTCTTAAAAAATATTATAAAATAATAGTGGGAACAATAAAATAAGATTGAATTACCTCATCAAATTTTGGAGGGAAAAAAGAAAAATTATTTTTTCAACATGTATTTTCAACTTATCTCCCCACAATTTTAATCAAATTTCTAGTTGGAGAACTCATTGAATGCAAAATTTAATTCATCATCCATGGAGTACCCATGTTGCATACTTTTGATGGACCAAACTACAATGAAAAAATGTAATTGCAATCACATGTTTTCATGTATTTCTCATTTTTATTGTAGCATGATCCATGGAAAGTAAGTTGAAAATACTAGTTGAAAAAATAGTTTTTTATTATTTTATCTTTTTACTATTTTACTCCAAAAATGGTGAATTATCCCCCATAATTGACATGATCATCTTAAATCCTATTGGTTCTTCCAAATTTGAATTTAGCTGTACATTTTTGGTTTGAGGTACATTTTTTACCTCTAAATTTCTTTAATGCAATCAAAATCTTCTTGTGTTATATGGTTTAGTTTAAAAGTGTGAAGAGCTAAAAACTCTATTCCCTTCCAGAGCCTTCCACTAACTTGATAGAACATTTTCTTGCATATATATTTATATTACCTCGTTTATATATATATATATAAATATAAATATAAAGGGATTCTTTGCTCCCAAATTCTTCTTCATGGTAACAATGTGATATTTCTTGTTTGTTGATAGCTAAAAACCCTACCTTGTAACAATGGTTAAGGGTGAAATTTAAGAGTGTTTTCGATTTGTATTGTTATTATCACTTAATTCATGTTATTAACATCGTATACAAGTTTTAACTCAACTTCATATATTTAAATATGACTGTTATCAACTCATAAGAGAAACCGGGTTTGCATTTTGCATAATAACCCTATCATACGAAACTATTGGTGGTTTTAAAGTGTTTATTACAATAAACCCCTACTCGGTATTAAATGTTAGGTGTTAGGATTTTCCTTCTAGCCATTACGATCCTTTTAGTTATGTTCATTCCCAAATTTGTATTTAAATTAAAAAGTTAAAAGAACTAATAAAATTTTCTCTTAATTGTTAAACCCATTTCACATATTACACCGCTTAGTTTGAAATTGTATTTCCTATGAGCGTTCGATGTCGAATTAATGTATTAAAATAATTTTATTTTAACAAACTTTTCTCGATTAGCCTTCTATTATTTCTTTTCAAGAGAGTAGAATACCTCACATTAGTTTACGATGAATGCATTTTATATTTACACATATAACCTATACATGAATATTCAAAGATAAGGTTTTAATATTATATATATATATATATATATATATATAAATTCTTTATATTTATTAATATTTTTCTGGTCTCATGGAAAAAAAAATTGGAATCTTATATAAGGTTTAAATTTCTAAAGGTAACTTTGTAACAATTTTCTCTCATTTTTACTTATACTTTTGTATATAACATTATGAATTTAACCACTTACTTTTTGCAGGTATATTTTTCCTCTGATGTTTCCATATACTTGGACTGCTGCTGCGACCTTTTCTAAACTTTCGACTGCAATTTTTTCCCAGGTTGGAGGTTTTTCATCCCTTGGTCTCCCGTTGTTCCAAGATCTGGTTGTTGTGTTCGAAATCAAGTGTCCAAGCTATTTGAATCTGAAAAATATAGTGATTAAGACTTATACAATATTTTTTTGTTATGTTATATATTTTCTTCCTAAGTTGGAAGAAATTCGAAGGCTTAAAGCCTGTGTTTTAATAAAGTTTTCTATTCATATAGTTATAAATTTCTTAAGGATTATTTACCACCCTTGTTGTTATATTTTATACAATCTTTGAGTCTTCGACTCAGAACGTTTCTGAATTACTTTAAAGATTTATAAAAATTATATTTTTCTCTGGATATAACTCAAATATGTTCTTCTTGAAGACTCTTTTGATTATGGTAGTTTTTCTAAATTAACTATAATTAACTATGAGTCGATCACTGTTCAGACATTTAGACAGTTTATCTTTCGTTATATTCTCTATGTAATTAGCTTACAACTAAGTCTCTATGCATGTTGTATACATATACATTTATTTAGTTCCATCACATTTTGATTATATATATATACTATTTCAATACTTTTAAACACCACTTAATTTTAGTAAATTCACCCTTAACTAACACTTATTGAAAATAATTTCTATATGTAGGATATTATTTTGGCCGAAGTTTTTGTTTAGTAATACATTATTTGGAGTAGATGTGTACATAAAAATCTTAGAAGTCCTTTTTCCTTCAATGTACAAAAATTGTAAATGGAAAACATAGACATTTTTTTTTTTCTATGACACTTAATTTATAAATAGAAATTTAGCTATTTCTTTTTCTTCTTCTACACAGTAATTTCGAATGTAAATAGGACCATTTTCTTTTCCAAAGAAACAAACACAGTACTTAAGAACCCTTAATTTCCAAAATCAGTAGGTAAAACTTAGTAAATGAGTACTTGGCTCCTCTCAACCTTGATACTACATCCAACTAGTATCCCTAGATCATATTAGGTCTACAATTTTTCTTTGTTGTGTCCTTAGCACTGGCTTCTCTTCAATCTCTCTTTATGATTTTATCAGGAATGAGACAAAAAATAGTAGACAAAAGGGTGAAAGCATGAAGATGGGTTACACTTTTGGTCCAAATGTGGCGATGAAATTTCAAAATTTTCCTCTTTTATCGAATTGCAGCCCTCCAAATTCATATAATCATTGTGAATTTTGATTTAGATTAAAAATATCATATGTGAAAAATTGTATTGTTGTCCTAGTGATATTTTTTTGCAAAAAAAATTAGTGTCTTATAATCTCTCAATTTTCCATTAAGCCCAATATATGTCCTTAGATTTGTTTTGCAAAACATAAGATGTATGTGTGTGTTCATGTAGCATAAATTAGTTTAAAATTTGTAATATATATATATATATATATATATATATATATATATATATATATATATATATATATAAGAGCATGATCTACAATGGGAGATGTAAGTTTTTCCTTTTAATTTTTTTTT
Source organism: Pinus tabuliformis (assembly GCA_031772625.1). NCBI lineage: Eukaryota > Viridiplantae > Streptophyta > Pinopsida > Pinales > Pinaceae > Pinus > Pinus tabuliformis. The sequence continues at coordinate 672,197,448 of CM062810.1, read as the reverse complement.
TTAATGCAAAATTGTATTTTTTTATTATTTTTCAAAGTTGGCCAAGAAATATTTCAATTACATTTTGGAAACACGTGTTCACCTAGGATTTTTTCAACTTTTTAAATAAATTAAAAAACCAAGAGTAACCTTTTGAATAGGACTCATAAAGAATATAGTGGTATTTTTTTTTTTTTTTTTTTTTTCATTTCTTGATATTTTTTCATTGTGTATATTTTATATATTTGATTTTTTGTTCAACCTATTTGAAACTGTCCAAAAAAATTTCATGCATTGTGCTTAAAAAAAAAATAGATAAAAAATGTCATATGAATTCGAAAATGTCAACATTATACCCCATTGGATAGAGGGTTTCTTCCCAAATCCAACATGATTAACTCAACCACTTAAGGGCACATCCTCCTTGGAGTCTCCTAGGGTACAAAATGGTGTTGCAAAGAAGTCTATAGAAGAGGAGCTAAACTCTGTTTTTAGACCCTCAACTGGATTGAGGGTTTAGGAAACCCTTGATGGTGGTTAAACAAATGCTTGATCTTAATTTGATCTAGCTATCATAATTATCTAAAAAACAAAACTTCTCAATACTAATTATAAAATTTATTTTTTCCACAAAAATATTTTTTTATAAATATTCAAATATATTATGAACTGTAAATTTCCTTATTTATAAATCCAAATTTTATTTTCTTTTACCAAGAAAAATAAAATAATTATAATAATATATAGATATCTTTCTATAAAAGATTTAAATTTTGTTTTTCGATTTTAAAATTCTTAAAAATGATAATTTGTTTATTGTTTTCATTTTAAACAATATATTTTTATACTTAATCATTTTATAGGTTTTTAATATAAAATTATTAAATAAAAATAAATCAAATTTTAATAAATAGAATTAAAAAATAGAGAATCTAAACTAAACTAAACTAAATTTTATAATATTATTATTTTAAAAATAATTTCACACACATTTATATTTAGATTACACAAATTCAAATTAGTCAAATCATGTTTTAAAATTTATGATTTCCTTATGTTTTTATTATTTAAAAAAAAAATATTGCAAACCTAAGTGAGGAGTAAAAATTTCTATATATATTTAGCACTTGTGTAGACTGAGGACAAAATTGAGTGTAATCACATTTTATAGGTTGAGAGAGATTTATAATAGCAAATATTAGTGCATCCATTACAACTATATTAATTATAACTTAAAACTATTACAACTATGTTAATTATTACTCCACTCATTTCTTTTCTTGAACAAGTGGATATCACTGCATTATATGTGTGTGTGCATGTGTCATTTTAATATATATGATTATGACTAAGGAATCATGCTTATTAACTCTTGAGTGAATTTTATAAAATATGCATTTTGAGCATCTTGAAAATCACATTTTTGAGTTACACTTATTTATATAAAAAATTATAATATTTCTTAAAATCAAATTGATAAATATTCTTATGTTTAGTTAATTTATTGTTTAAATTATAACATTGAAAATTTAAATCATATTAAAAGTTATTTTTTAAAACTTTACCAAATTATAAATATAAAAATATTACAATTTCAATTGCATGTGTGGTAGAATATTTTTCAAATCTATACACCAAAGTGCTAGAAATGTAATGAGAAATTAATCCACACTATTGTTAATTACCTATTCATCTGTAATTAGTAATTAAATTTGTTTTTTTTAACTACCAAATACTTACAATTTTAAAGTTTGTATATCATTATTGATATTTACATAGATTTTAAAATTTCTAGTTTTGAGGCTTGCTCGAGCTTTGGGGCTCTATGGAACTCCTAAAATGGGGTTACACAAGAGCTCAATCAAGCTAATTTTTAGCGCTTGAGGAGCTCGATTGAGTGCTTAAAAATGGCTTGACCGAGCGGATAAAAATGGCTCGATCGAGTGCTTAAAATTGTTTAATCCAACATCCTTTTCACTAAAACATGACCTTGTTTCGCCAAAAAGTGTAACCGAGCTCCATGCTTTCACCAAAAAATATTTTTATGAATTACCATATACTACTCTTTTGGTGGTTAGTAACTACCTCCACCTCACCAACAAGTGGCCAGTAGTTATCATCTCATTACTAATCTTCCATTTCCCACTCCAAAAAATACCCTCCTATCTTTTAGGGAAACGATTAATTGGCTAGTTTCATAATTTCCTCAATAAATTTAATCATCTAAATTAAATGCCTAGGACTTATTGATGGGTAATTAATTTAACCAATAATTTTATAGCCACATCTCTTTCATCCATAAGTACTAATTTTTTCTTTCCAGTTTTCTTATTTATAAAACACAACATCATAATTACAAATTTATAACCAATCATTATTAATAATAAATGACTCATAATTAAGTTACTTAATTATCTTTCAGTCTTAAAATATTCGAAAAAGGAAACACACATCTTCACAATTAATTACATATAACATTAAGTAAGGGATATCAAATCCTTCCCCACTTAAATTTGACACTTTCCTCGTGTCTGATCACAATTTTACTGAAACACTTCAAGCTTGTTAAAACAGGGAAGGATATGCTTTTGTCAAGGAATTCTCCAACTCCCACATTGCCTCTTCTAGGTTGAAACGTTTCCATTGAATCTTCAACTGTGATATGTCTTTATTCTAGATTGTGACTACTCTTAGGTCTAGAATACATAGTAGTTTTTGTAGAAATTCTCCCTTTAGTTCCAACTTGTTATCGAGAAATCTAGTGTCCATGCAGAGCTGTTAGTCCCACTAAGACTGGTAGCTATCTTAGAAAAAAACAAACTAAAACTACTTTTGTTTTCCTTTATGAGAAGTAAATAAGAAGGGAACAAAGGAGACCAACCTCTGTCTTGCGCTTGGTTCCTTGCTTGATTCCTCTCCCTTCTGATAGATCTTTGCCACTCGCTTCCTCGTCTACCCAGCTTCAAAGAGCACCCGTGAAATCAAAGCAGCGTAACACTATCCAAGAATAGAGATCTACTATCACAAACAATATATGACCAGATATATATTGACCAGACAAATGCATATATCATCAATCATACAAGAATGTGGAGGAAAACTTGAATAGATTTATTAATATCAAGAATAGCAAAGAGGATTACAACCAATTGTTTTGACCTAGCATCATCCTCTTAGCAAGAAAGCCCTTCTTCACCTCATGAAAAGCTTAAACCACCCAACACTATGATGTTACACCAAGAAACGAGTAGCACTTCCTTATAAGATACGGAATTCTAGCTTCCGGATCTCGGGATCCATATATAGATGATTGCAGGGAGGTGAGTAAGCTTCTGAGATTTGATTAGTGTCCTCTCTCTGATAGTTCTTGATTCCACTTGGAGATTGATGATCTCTTACTCATCCTTGGGCCATTTCAGAGAGGCAAGTGTCATAGGAGAAGTTTATGGAAGATTCCATGTCGAACCACCTTGCAAACTCTCTCTGCCATTTTTCCACTCTCGCTCATCGCACCCTGCAGAAGAGCTATCTAATATGCATCGCACCTTTTACTCTGGGCAGGTGAGATGCATCGCACCTTCTGCACTGGGTAGTCTGTATGGTTCATATTTGACCAGTTCTAAGCAGTTTTCTGTGGAGAACTTCTGGGAGATGATGTAATCAGTTGACCTTGTTCCTTTAGGGTGTGAAACAACACTTTTAGGGACTTAGGAGCCCTTGGTTTTATGGACATATATGATTGGCGTTGCAGTGCCCAAAAATGTCTATAACACAACTATTCAACATTCGAGTCAATGAAATGAGTTGGATAATTCACATACTTCTTTAGTAAAGACACATGAAAAACAATGTGAAGTTTTATATTTGCTAAAAGGGCAAGTTGGCTAGAAATTGGTCCAATTCTAGTGAAGATGTGACAACTTGGCACAACTTCTAAGTATAAGTGTGCTTTTATTGGGTTTCACTTTCAAGTACACATGATCTCCCACATTGAATTTTTTTTGTAGCCTTTTTAAATATGCATAACTCTTTTGGCAGTCTTGCGTTATTTTTAAATTTTTCCAACATGTTTAACCACTTCTTCCATCTCCTTTAATATATCTGATTCCAACACTAACCAATCTTTAGGATGGCCCCAACTTAGAGGGGCTTTGCATTTCCTTCCATATACTTCTTCAAAGGGTCACATATTTAAATATGTTTGGTATCTACTGATATAAGCAAAGGGTAAAAGCATGTTAATGTGTATCACTTTTTCCCTTTTTGTGGCAAAGAAGTTTTATAAAAATAAATGGAGTTGGAACGTTTACTCTTAAATTTATAAAATCATCAAAAATTAGGTGGTGGCAAAAGAAGACAAAACATGTCAATTTAAATTCAACTTCATGTCATATTTTTTCTAAAATTTAATATCTAATTTTTATCTAATTTATTCATTTTCTTTAAAAGATATCATTAATATTTTACATAAATTTTTAAGTAGTGACAGAACCGCGACCCCCCATTTCTCTATTGATTTATGTTTTTTAATTCCAATTTCTTTAAGAGATGTGTTGTAAACATTCTAAAGATTGCTAAACAAACTTAAAAATAAAAAGTAAGCATATTTTTTAATTATTATTAAAATACTAGTAAAAATGTTCATATTTTCGTATATATAAAACAGCGACCCAAGTAACTACCCTTTCAAGTTTATAAAATCAAATTTTTTTAATAGAAATTTGAAAATACCATATAACAAAATGTTAAAATTATTTTTTGAAAATTTTTAAAATATATTTTATATTTTTTATAATAAAATTTTTAATTATGATTATAATAACGTATTTTATATTATTCAAAATATAATATATAAAATTATTTGTTTAGAAATTCTACTTCTATTTTTATATATATTTTTAAAGAGTTTTAGCATTTCATTTAACTTTACATAAAGTTATTTATATTTTGTGAGTGATTAACCATAGTATTTACCAATATTTACTATCAGTTGACTTATTTGCAAATTTAGTATTTACTTTTTATAACATTATTTATATTTTCTAAACCCATTAAATAGGTTCACTATGGCTTTTACCAAAATTTATTGTGAGTTAGCTTTGTTACAAATTTAGCATTTATTTTTTATAATTAACAAGTATGAAACTCAACTCATTTAATTGATATTTTTATATTATTTTTTTTATCTTTTTTCATTTGAGTACTTTTTTGCTTTTGTCATATAATGAGACACATTAACATGCTTTTACCCCAAACTCAACCAAGTGAAAATAATCCTTCGACTTGGTTGGTTTATCCATAACATACATTCTTAACATATCCTCTAACATCTGGATAATTCTTTCTATTGTCCATATTTTGAGGGTGATAAACTAGACTATTTTTTTTTTGTCCCCATTCCTTCAAATAGTCCCTTCCAAAATTTTGAAGTGGATTTGGCATCATGATCTGAAATTATTGTTTTGGGTATACTATGAAGCCTAAATATTTCTTCATAAATTTTTTTGGTATGTTTATATATTTAAAAGTAGACTAAATAGGGATAAATGATGCGACTTTACTAAGATTATATACCACTATCATTATTGAATCATGTTTTTTCTTGGCCCTAGGAAATTCAGTAATGAAACCATGGATATGGTTTCCCATTTCCCTTCTAGAATCGGCAAAGGTTGTAAAAATCCTGATGGATGTTGATGACAAGCCTTCACTTGTTGGCATTCTAAACATCTAGCCACGTACTTTGCTATATCTGATTTATTATTAGGCCAATAATAACCCTTCCTTAATATTGTTATCAACCTTTGATACCTAAGATGACCAACTGTTGGTTTTTTATGTAATTCATCTAACACAAAGATTTTCAATTCTAGTTCATTAGGTAGGTAAATTATACCTCTAAATAGCAGTAAACCTACATTATTAATTGAAAATATAGTTTCATTCTCACTTAATTATTTGTTTGTGTATAACTTAATTTTGATCTACTAGTATTCTTCATGAAGTTATGCTTATGTTTTTATCCTTTTAATCAAATATGTTTTCCAATTCGTTGTTGAAAGTGTGCATATTTGATGTAATTTTCTACTCAAAGAATGAACAATTTTATTCTCTTTTCCTTTAATATGTACAATTTCAAAATAATGCTCACTAAAAAATGATAACCATATGGCTTGGCTAGCATTTAGGTTTGGTTGGTCAAAAATATATTTAAGGCTAACTTTCTTGGTCCTTAGCTGAAATTTCCTCCCAATTAAGTAATGTCACACATTTTTAAAGCATGTATTATGGTCTCTAGTTGCAAATCATGCGTAGCATAATTATTTTCATGTTGCTTTAGATTTCTGGATTGAGATCACATGTCCCTTTAGCATCAAAACTCCTCCCAATCCCTCTTTACAAGTATCTGTGCACACAACAAATTATTTATTGGGACCAACTAGTTTTAAGACAGGGGAAATGGTTAACAAATGCTTTAACTTCTCAAAACTATCCTCACACTTTTGATCTCATTCAAATTTTGTCCCATTTTTTTTCAAAGAAGCAATATGATAAGCCAATTTAGGAAATCCTTTATAATTATTTAGTAGTAACTTGTAATTCCAATAAATGACTTGAAATCAAATACATCTTTAGGCATTGGCCACTCAATAATGAATTTTATCTTTTAGGCACCGACCATTATTTAGATACTGCATGCCCAAAATATTGAATTTGTTCTTGATAGAATTAGCAATTTCTAAAATTATCATATATCCGATTCTCTGTTTGAAGAAAAATATGTAAGTAGCCATTGTGTTCTTCCTTACTCTTGGAGTAAATTAAAATATCATCTATAAATACTATGAAAAATTTATCAAGAAGAGGACTCAACACACTATTCATCCAGCACATGAAAGTTTCTGGTGCGTTAGTGAGTCCAAATGGTAACACTACAAATTCATAGTGTTCGTATCTTGTTCTAAATTTTGTCTTATGTATATCTTCATCCTTGATCTTTATTTGATGACATCCTGACCTTAGATAAATTTTCCAAAAAGGTGATGCTACTTAGACTTGATCAAACAAGTCATCAATTCTCGGAAAAGGGTATTTTTTTTTAATGATAATTTTGTTGAACTACCTGTAGTCAATACAAAGCCTCATTGTCCCATCCTTATTTTTGAAAAATAAAACTTGTGAACCCCAAGGAGACACACTAGCCCTTATGTAATTTTTATCCAACAAATCTTATAATTAAATATTTAACTCCATTAACTCAGGGATACTCATCTTATATGGAGGTTTAGACACCATAACAACTCCAAGAATGACAGAAATAGTGAAATCTATATCTCTCCTTGGAGACAGTCCTGTTATCTCCTTAGGAAAGACGTCTTTGTATTTTTGTAAAATAGGGTAATATTTTAAATATAGTTTTTCTTTATTTTAAGCTAAGTCTTCAATATCAACAAAAAAAAGTTTGACAACGTTTGCAAGTACATTTCTTCAGATATAAGGCATAAATTTACCTAACTAAAATAACTCTTTGCACCCTTTAATCGTGTAGTCTTCTCCATCATCATTAACATAGGTGAAATATTTCTCTTAGCAATTCAAAATTACTTTATGAGACTCTAACAAATCCATCCCAATTAACACATTATATGACCCCGCAGATAAAGAACTTAAATTCAGTTGAGTGTTCATTCCATTGAAATTCAATAAACAATATTTGATGATTTTAGTAACTTTCCTTTTTATTCTTGTGGCTAGCTATACTAACCAATGTTTTCTTTGTTTCTCCTTCCTAACTTCACACTTTTTAATTGTAGTAGGGGAAATGTAATTTAAGGTAGATCTAGGGTTTCTTAATACTGAAAAATTTTGTTTAGAAATTTTACCTTGAACTTATAACATTGTAGATTGATGGTCTGCCTATATTCCATATAGTGTTGCACTAATTTGTAGAATATTACATGCAATGTCATTAACGATTGAATATTCTTGTTGGTTATTCACTATGCCCCTTTTGTTTGCTATATTGTGTCTATAATCTCTCCACAAGTTATTTTCACTGTAACAATAAAATTTGATTGGAGGTCTCATTTCTTATGCAAAATTTTAATTCCGAGATCCAACTCCTCCATTTTTCTGTCAAAAATTCCTTGGATGATTCACACTATTGCTATAATTTCCTCCTTGGTTACTCTTGAAAGCATTTGGAAAAATTAGCTTCTTGAATCTTTTTTTTTAGTTCTCAACTTCTCATGCTTTTTGGCCATCCAAGTTTTTGAGTTGTGACCTTTCTTATGATTTTTATCAAAACACAAATTTTCCTTTCTTATGGTTTCATCCATGGTTTTTGGGTTATTGAACTTAATTATATCTTCATATGACAAAGGTAAATAGCTAAAAAATATTTTTATTTTGTATTTTTCTTCCTTTAAGTATGGGACATACCTCAACAAGCTCATAAATCTCTTAACAAACTCATCCATAGTATATTGTCCCAATCTTAACTCATGAAATTCTCTAGCCTTTTCATCGAAATACCTTTCAATTAGATATTTCTTTTTGAATACTTTCCTAAATATTTTTGAAGTTATATTTTTACTTTTGATTCTTTTAATAACTTTTTTCTCTTCCCACCATAAGGGTGCCTTACTAGCCAATTGGTAAGTTTCCAATGTTTCCTTCAAATAATTTGGATAATTCTAGCCCTCAAAATTATTGGACATATTGAGAAGCCATGCCTCTACTCCTCCTCATATTCACCATTAAAATTATGAGGCCTAATATTTGTAAATTCTCCTTGTGGCTGAGATGTAGTCCTTTTCTTCCTAGATGTGGAGGTGCTACTTTTAGATTTATGTTCTCCTTTCTCACCAAAATCATGATACTCATATCCACTTGAAGTTATGGAATCTGTAGTATCTGTTGATTAGCTCCTATCTCTTTTCTTATGAGTTTATCCTACTTTCCTATTGGCTTTGTCTTCTTCCAATTTCATCAACAAATAACCATTAATTTCTTCCCGTTCTTCTTTAGCTTTGGACAACCTTTCTTGATTTTCCTTATGTCATCTAAGTCTACCTTTAAGCTATGAACTACTTGCAATAACTCTCATTCTTGATTTTCTGCATTACTAGTTCCTCCACCCATTATTCCTAAGTTAGTGTGAGGTTCTTCACCACCCCTAGGTGATCCTATGCAATTTTGTCCATTGAATTCTTTAGCCATACTTCAAGGGTTTTTTAATGGTACTTTAAAATTCATAACATGACAGCAATAAGGTAATTGTCTTAGTCTTCAAAGACCCATACAAGGCGGGAAGCTGTAACTTACAACTCTGATAGCACTTTCAATTTACTTTATGCAAACAATTTTTCCTTTTCAACCTAAATAAATCATTATATATCTCTTATGAGTATAATTTATTTTACTAAATTAAATATATATCAAATACTATTATCTTTCATCTCTATAATTTGTTTCTCAATCTCTCCATCTTGTGGAGACTCTTTACTACATATGTCCACTCATGAATGTAACTAGATTAAAATGTAAATTACTATGATTGCCACCTTTCTCATTTCCTTACAACGTATTCACAAATTCCTTTGTTTTACAAACTTTATTATTTCGCTCACTAAATAGGTCGTTTCTTTCACATGTTTATATTCTTGATTGAATCATACAATGGTCATGGACCTAACATATTTTCTCAGAACTTTTATTCTTATAACTATAGCTGTTCTTTTTGAGTTCCTCCTTTATGCCACAATAAAATATGTATTTCAACATTATATATCATATCACTGTAATCACCTCATTTTCTAACTATGGTTTAAACAAACTTTGGGAGATTATATAATCAACACATACATCCTTTATGCTATCAAACATTTGTATTAAACTACGCTTGCATGTGTTATATATTTCTTTGAATTATAGTCATCGACAACAATGTGTGTTATTATTTTTAATGGTTCTTCGAGAAACTTCATACACCCTCCAGACTAAGCTTACTCCACATGTTCCTCGAGAAGAGGAGCTTAGTGCTAAACCTAATGCCAACAGTGGAGATTTGGTCGTATTAGATCAATGGTTTATGAATGTTTAGGGTTGTTGAGTTGATCAATGTTTACTTATTTCCCTCTCACATTTCCACTAAATCATTTTTCTCATTTCTTTTGTTCGCCGAGAGGTTTCTTTATGGCTCTGCAACTCATTGTTACTCCATGATTATTATGTTGATTGTGTTTTGCAAAACCACGTAAACATTATTGTTTTAATCCTCTGGTTAAGGAAACATACGCTTTTCCGGCCATTCAGTTCCTTTCTATGGTAAACATTCTTTCTTCATTGTGGTTTTCAATAATTACCATAGTTCATTTAATTAGTTTCACTTTTCGTCTTAGTTAAACTGAAAGCTCTTCATTATTTATTCTGGTAAAACATTATATTTATAATGTTTGGGGTTCTTGTTCAGAAAACCTTTTTAAGCCATACGCCTGAGAATGGAGGTTTGGTTTAATGTGCCGACAGGACAAAAGTATAATTTTGATGGACTATGCTACCATACACAGGTAACTATCAATCCAAATCTTATTGTGTTACATGATTTCATTTGAAACTTTTGAAGAGTTACAGACTCCTTTAGTCTCTTCGAGATCCTTCCATTAACTTGATAAAATATTTTATTGCACATATATTTATATGAGCTCCTTTTTATTAATTCTTCATGTCAACAATATCATATTTCCTATTGTTGATTTGATATAGCCGAAAACCCTACCCTGTAACGACTATTAAGGGTAAACCTAAGGGTTTTCGATTTGTATTTCTATTACATTTAATTTGTGTTATTAAGTTCTAACTCAAATTCATATATTTAAATACTACTTTTATTAACTTATAAGAGAAACTGGATTCAAATTTGGCATAATAACCCTATCATTTGAAATTGTGTATGGTTTTAGAGGGTTTTATACAATAAACCCTTTCAAGGTATTAAATGTTAGCATTTTCCTTTAGCCACTATGACCCTTTTGGCTTTATTAGTTCCCAAATTTGTATTTAAATTACAAAATCTAAAAGAACACATACAATTTTATCTTAATCGTTAAGCCCATTTCACATCTTACACTACTGAGTTTGAAAATGTATTTCCTATAAGGGTTCTAATCTAAAAGGGATCCAAAAAAGCCTCTAAGTCTTCATAAATCAAAACAATCGCAAAAGAAGAAGTTTTGGAAATATGGGATTACACTACTGGGAGGCAAAAAAATGAAGAAATGACCAAAAACAAAACTATTGGTGGCTTGGACAGTGATGCAGAAGAGTAGTCAGATTTGGCCGATCAACGGTCCAGATTCGATCGGCAAATCGCAATCAGCGGTGGCAAGCAGAGGCTATCGAAGGTTACTACATGGGAAATGCGACAACGATCAACGAGGTAACGAGGACCATCGATCAAACGCGTAGATCGACGGCCCACGTTGCATCGCAATATCGCGTCGACAAACCACAATGGAGTGCTTAATAAACAGCTCGGGGGTATGTGCGATATGCGATTGTGATCAATCGCATCGCAATGTTGCATCAAAGCTACACAGAGGAGCGGGGCTATATAGATATAGATATAGATATAGATATAGATATAGATATAGATATAGATATAGATATAGATACATATACATATACATATACATATACATATACATATACATATACATATACATATACATATACACATACATACATACATACATATATACATACATACATACATACATACCTACGTACATACATACATACATACATACATACATACATACATACATACATACATACATACATACATACATACATACATACATACATACATACATACATACATACATACATACATACATACATACATACATACATACATACATACATATATATATATATATATATATATATATATATATATATATATATATATATATATATATATGCGCGATGCGATAGCGAGACCTAATAGAGCTATTAAACGATATTCCATAAAATTTGAGATCCGTCAAAAGACATATTTCTATGTATTTTGTATATTTCATTTATTAAATGAAATACGAAGGGAAGTGCCGATGCGATAAAAACCGGACTCGAAAGTGGTTTGTGAATGAAAATATGTATTGTTTCAAATGAGATATGGGTTGTTTTGTGGGATTTTGCAAAGTTTTAATGTATTTTTAAATACAAAGGGAAAACACGATAGAAGCGGGATTTCGAGAGGACTGAAGGTGGTATGAGGTTTTGGTCGGGCTCCTCCTGAGCCCATACATTGACTGCCATGTGTCCAGGCCCTGGAGAGAGAAAACCACTCTTTTCGAGCAGTTAACTCCTGTACGCATGGGCCGCCTGAAATGAATCACAATTGTTGGATCTAGATCTTCCACATCAACGGTCGAGATGCGATAAGTGACATAAAGGCGGATCCGATAGGAGTTATAAGGCAGAATCTATAGTATTTCAAATCCGATAAATGAAAGTTTGGGAAATTTCCTGTGTTTTTAGTGTATTTCTCTATGAACATAGAGAATGCTGTTTTTGGGGATTTCAAAAGCCCGATGACCCATTCCGTTACAGAACAGGTGGCCACCATCCCTGAAAGAATTTAGCAATGATTGCTAATGCTCAGAGGGCAATCTAAGCAGACAAAGGCCGGGAAGCTAGAGAGCTTGAGAAGGAGAAACAAAGAAACAACACTGATTTGCTTTAAAGCCACAGATTGAGAGAGACAGAGGCAAGCAATGCTGAGACAGAGAGCAAAAAAAGACAGAGAGTCAGTGAGGAGAGTCTGTGTACTCAGAAAGACTTGGGGGATCCAAGTGAATCCTTGTTGTATATCTGTTGTGTGAGATTCAAATTGAGTTCACTTTTGTAAAAACTCTACTGCTAAAGACATAATAGAGAGGCCACCACTGAAGGCTGGACCAGGAGATGTAGCCCAAGATTTTTGGGTGAACTCCATATTAAAATTGTTGTGTTTATGTGTGTTGTCTATTATTTTTTTAACTGCTTCATTGTCTATGTATTACGCAATGTTATCGATCTATTGCATAAAGTGACATAGGCAAAAATCCATGCACATGAGTCTGTAATACCTTAATAATTGTTTAAGATCTCATTTCCAGATCAAGTGGTATCAAAGCTTTAGGTTTGCTAAGGTTAGAAAAGCTTGTGCTGGATTGTTGAATGCTAACTAGGTCAAAGCTCAAATTAGGAGAAGGAGAACTGGTTGAGGCTAACCCAGAAATTAGAAGAGTCTATCCTAGGAGGAAAATGGTAGAAGAAATTCCCTTAGAATTAGACCCTCAGTTCATGGACAGTTTCATGATCATGAGAGCCATGGTAGAAGAGATGTATCGAGAATTTAAGAAAGGTCGAGGTGAAGATACTTCAAACTCCAAATAAGACAAATGAACAAAGGAACCTCTTCTATATGGCCACTCAGAAGCCAAAGGGAAAGGGAAAGAGCCTCCTCTATCAACATTTCATTCTAGCCCTTTGATTAAATTAGATGTAAAATTTGATTTGCCAATATATGATGGAGAATTAAATGCAGAAAATCTAGATAACTAGATTAGATAGATTGATGTATATTGCAGGGTGCAGAACATTGATTCAGAAAGGAGAAAGATTCAGCTGGATAGCTTTCACCTTAGAGGAACTTCTCTAGTGTTGTGGGAAGGTAGGACCCAAGCTGATTTGAAGAAGCATGGTAAAATTCTTTCTACTTGGAGTGAATTTGTTTCTTCCATTGAAAACAATTCTATCCACTAGCTTATATGCAGCAAGAAATGATGAGTTGGCAAACTCTTCACCAATTAAAGGGGCAAAGTGTACAAAGCTATACCCAAGAATTTATAAAAAGAGATTTAATTCTAGGCATTTCTCTAGACTTACCTGAAACTTTGCTGAAGTATATAGGTGGTCTACACAGTTATTTGATGCACACCATTTTCATGTTTAACCCTACTAGCATAGATGAGGTATCAGTTTAGGCTACACATCTCGAGGCTAGAGGAAAGAATGTGAACCCAAAGATTGGGGGATCATCAAAACCCACTGCAAGCAAGAACAAGAAAAAGAGGAAGTGGAAATGGAAATAGAGGAAGGAAAATGCTGTACATAAAGACAAACCTTCATGCACTCACTGCAAGAAGGATGGACATGATAATGAACATTGCTGGCCTTTACATCCGGAGTTGAAACCCAAGAATTTCGATGGAAAGAAGAGGAAGACTACTGCTGCTATTCAGAAATATTTGGGGTTAGACTGAAGTGATGAAACAATAGTCACAACTACAAGTATAAAAGGTAAAAATTATGAAGAATCTACTAGTAAATTTGCACAAATTATTGATAATGAAGAAAATTAGAGGAAAAGGCATGAGCTTTTTCATATTAGAGTTATTTCCAAGCATCAAAATATTTATACTTTATTTTATAGTGGTTCACAAGTAAACTTGATTTCTGAAGCAATTGTAAAGAAGTTGGGACTACTAACCAAACCTCACAAGAAGCCATATCCATTAGGTTGGGTATGTGATAAAGAAAAGCTACAAGTGACTAGATAATGTAAACTTAGGTTTTCTTTTGGGTCAACTTTTGTAGATGAGGTTGAGTTAGATATAGTTCCCTTGGCTATATGTGGTGTTATTTTAGGAAGTCCTTACTTGTATGATAAAAAAGGCCATTTTCTATAGAGCTGAAAATAAGTATCAACTCACAAAATATGGAATAGAATATATTGTAAGAGCTCATCAACTCAAAAATAATTATACCCTCATAAACTCAGGGCAGATGAAAAGAATTGTAAATTAATGCAAACAATTTTTAATAATGTTTGTGAAGGAAAATAACCCTAATAAAAAAAATATATTTGAGGGATGTGATGCTAAATAGAAAGCTGATTTGGAAAAAGTTGTTTCAGAATATGATATCCTATTTCAAGAACCTAAAGGTTTTCCGCCCAAAAAGGAATTTGTACATGATATTCATTTGCAACAAGATGCTCCATTGCCTAACATCGCAATGTACATGTTATCCGCTTTAGAGAATGCAGATATCAAGAAGCAAGTACAGGAGATGCTCGAGAAAGGGTTCATAAGACCAAGCACATCACCATGTGGATCTCTAATCGTGTTGGTGAGAAAGAAAGATGGTTCATGGAGGATCTGCATTGATTACAGAGCACTGAATAAAATAACGATCACGAATCGTTATCCTCTCCCTCACATAGATGATCTGTTAGATCAGTTGAAAGAAGTTGTTTGCTTTTCCAAGTTGGACTTGCGTAGTGCATACCATCAAGTCAGAGTTGCAGAAGAAGATGCATGGAAGACTGCTTTCAAAACAAAGCAAGGGTTGTATGAATGGCTGGTTATGCCTTTTGGCTGAACTAATGCTCCTTTCACTTTCATGAGAGTTATGAATGATGTAATTTGACATTTTATTGATGATTTTTTAATTGTATATTTAGATGACATTCTTGTTTTCAATAAAACATGGGAAGAAAAATTGAAGCATGTAAAGCAGACTTTAGATGTTTTGAAAAGAGAAAATATCTATGTTAAATTATCAAAATGTGAATTTGGTAAAACATCTTTAAATTATTTGGGTCATATTGTTGGGGGTGGTGAATTGAAGATAGATCCCTCTAAGGTTGAAGTCATTGTGAATTGGCCTAAACCCAAATCTGCTACAGAAGTTAGGAGCTTCCTAGGAGCAGCACAATATTGGAGAAAGTTTATTGCTAACTTTTCTTTGATTGCATCTCCATTACATGCTTTAACAAGATTGAACAAGGTGTTTCAGTGGGGAGGCAAACAACAGAAATCCTTCGACGCCTTGAAGGAAAAAATTAGTACAACACCACTACTAGCATTGCCAAATCTTCAAAGACCATTTGAGATTGAAACAGATGCCAGTGACTATGCCATGGGAGCAGTGTCGATGCAACATGGTAAACCCATATGTTATCATTCTAAGACATTTAATTCTGAAGTAATTAATTATCCCACATATGATTAAGAATTGTATGCATTAGTACAGAGTGTGAAAAAGTGGAAACATTACTTAATGGGAAAAGAAACAGTTATACACACTGATCATCAACCACTTCAATATTTACACTAACAAACTAAGTTGCAGCAATCAAGACACTATAGGTGGATGGGTTTTCTACAACAGTTTCATCTAGTCATCAGATGTAAGAAGGACATACACAATAAAGTTGCAGATATGTTATCAAGACCAATCATAAATGCATCTACTATACTTAAGCATAATTCAGTATTGCATGAAAGCTACATTGAACAATATGCTCAAGATGTAGATTTTGAAGATGTATATGCAAATTTAAGTCAGGGCAAACAAGTAGAAGAAATGGATTATCATTTTAAGGACTAGATATTGTATCATTTGGGAAAGTTATGCATTCCTCAAACTGAAAGAGTTAATATAATCCAAGAAGCACACACTTCTCTAATATCAGGTCATTTTGGTGTAAATAAAACAGTTGCATAGCTGTAAAGATTCTGCTATTGGCCAAGAATGTTGTTGGCTTGATGGGGCATGACCCAGGTTCATAAATGTTTTAGCCAAACAAGTCCCCAACTACTAGTCCTTTCGGCAATAGTCCGCGGAGCGCAGACTGAGGTCTCACCCAAGGTAGTTGGGGAGGGTACTGGAACTAGGTTTCCGAACCCTAGGGATGTCTTGATGACGTCTGAGAGGTTCATGGATTGATCTCTCACGTTGCACTACTACCGCCCAGCCATTTGTTCAAAGAAATTACCTTCATGCAGCTTGAAGGACGAGCACAAATACTCTTTACCACTTTTTGTGCTTAGTATTATTATAGATCTTGAATTAAATTAAATAGGTTCAGTACTTTTAGTTATCAATTAACATAAATAGATACGCTCACAATCATAAACCATAACAGATGCATAAACCAGAATATAGAAATAGATACGCAATATTCTGAAACCAACTTATCTTTATTACTTTTTTCCCGATTACAATCCACTTCCTACCCTGTGCACCCAGCTGCAGGGGTCTGTGCACAAAGTTGTGGACTCGACTAGGCCTCTGCGCACTGAGCTGCACAGACTCTTCTACTAATACAACTCTCGACTCAGACTTACAGACTTCGATCAATATTAATTTCAGATACGCATACGGTTTAGATCCAATCTTAGCTTAACTACCTTCTACACCTAGAGCCTTGCTCTATTTATACATTTGTATGGTCCGCAGACCATGGGTAGATCGACACATTGTAGGTTAATTTACAATATTTTAGGGCGGACTACCCTTTGACTTGACTCATTACAACTCACATTCCACGCACTTCGTGGAGCCTTTATAACACCAATACTCGAAATTATGGTCTTTAAGCCCCAAAACTGTTATGCAGGGGATCCGCTGTCCAGCAGACCCCCAACACAATAATCGTGACTCGTCCTGAGTCACTTGGCCAGTGCAGTGATATTTGCGCGTAGTTCATTTAACAATCTCTGCACCTCGTGAAAATCTGTCACACATTCCTCTGCTGTCTTTTGTATCAACTGTGTGTGACTCTTTGATGCATCATTGTCAGAGCCCCCCTCTTGCCTTTTCGCATATGCGTCCTGCATCTCGTCCATCTTCTCCTCGATAATGGCAGTGACCATAAATGCTTCTTCAAGCCAAGGTTGGATGCATGCTTTAATCCCTGCTTCTTTCTAGCGTGCAACATCCACCTGTTCTTTCAGAGCTTGGGCCTCCCTCATCTTCGCCAGTCGCTGGGTAAGGACGACTGTCTTCTGGTTCCCCGAACATTTTCATAAGCCTGTTGTAATACTCGTGCTTCGGCTTCTAACTATTGTAGCATTGGATTCTCTTGTAATGAAGTGAGGGTGATGAGTGACTAATCCAACAATCTTGTGCAGTCTTGGAAAGCATGCTCTATTTCCCTTAACCTCGATTGAATGGCGCGGTGGCATTGCTTTCTGACTTCTAGAGGTGTAGAGGACAATACCTTCATTCTCAGCTCCACGATCTGCAGGTTCAGCTCCAACTGGACCTTTGCAGCCTCCTCCTGGGTCTTGCGGACTCCAGCTGATAGTTGATGAATTTTTTCCATGGTCGGGAGTCCCACTGGCACAACCAACTCTAGAATGCTGCTACAGGCCTCTTCCACTGCTTGCTCTAATCCCTGCTTTTGAGTGACCATGCTATTGCATTGCAGGTTGAGCTGTTCGAACTTATCCTTCTACTCACTCAATATTTGGAGAGCACGGCCTTCCCGAGTGCGAAGCTCTGTACTTACCCCATCCTACAGCTGGTATAGGGTTTCTCTAGGAAGGGCAACCATATTCAATCCCTAGCCCCTCCTAATCCTTTTAGCTTTTTCTAGGACGATGCCTTTTGGTAGCACCAAAGTGTTCATTTTATGTGCATGCACCATCTGCTTAGCTTCGTCTATATGTTCCGCAAGGTGCAGTGTCATCACTCCTGGGGGTTGCACTTGTAAGGCCTGTAACTACGCTCTGGGCATCCCCAACACAATTGTCTATTCCATCATTAATTATACCAGAGCATCCTCTTTAATAAGGATTCCTCCCATGGTATTTATTGTCTTTGTCCTTTTGCGCGCGGAAGGTTGTTCCTAGATGCATGGCCTCTTGTGTTGCGTCACGTTTGTTGTAAGGTCTGTGAATTCCTGTGTCTCCACCTCCCCCTGTATATCCTATTCCATAGACATTTCTTGGCCTTCCTCGGCCTCCTCAGTGGGTGTGGTTATGGTTCGTTTCATTTGTTCTAGTGCTGCTACCTCATCCGCCGTCTACTATGTGGCCGCTTCCTATTCCTGACGCTTTCTTTCTGCTAGCTTCACGATGCGTAGCTTGGTCTCCTTCTTCTTCTACTATGCCGTGATCTTTTCCAATTCTGCTAAGTCTGGGGTGTGCCACTCTGAAGACCATGACGCCATTACTTCAAATATTGCATCATCCGTGGCAATGAACGACAGCTTTTCCCATGCTCAGACTGGATCCTTGCACGCCCAAATATATAAGTTATGCATATCCACTTTGAATTCTGCCACACTCTATACCATGTTATATATCATCAGGGACAAGCATGGCCTATGGTTGATCCACGTTAGTAAACTAACTTCTACAAATGTCAAAAATACCTTTATCTGATGGATCCTCACCAATTATTTTGTTGCCCAGAGTGAGGTATAGCTCATAGCCTCAGGTATGGTCCGCTCCACGACAGGGAACTAGTTGTTTTCTGGTAGTTCCCCAGCAAACAACAAGATGGATAAGAGCACCCACGTGTAGTGGAATGTTTTACCCTAGTCCTGGGCTTCCCTACAATTCATCAAAAATTCATCACAAAGAAATTGCACCCAATTGAACTGGACTCCTTCTGCACACTGCTCCGCCAACGCAATTATAGATGTTGGCACTTCGTCTGCATGGAATTTACTAATGAGCTTACTAGCTAGCATCTGGGTGGAATTACACACCCCTTGGTCCTTGGTACTTGCTATTACATACCCTCATTTCCTTTTCTCTAGCTTATATTTGGCCTTCATAGCTTCTGCGAGGTCCAAGTTGTTACTTTTTCCGGCAATGTCTACAGGATTGCTTCCTTTAATTGGAAGCCGCGAAATTCGGTGAATTAAGTCAGCCATAATGGGAATCGGCTCCTCTAGCCACATATACCCATCATGTACTAGACACAGTACATATTATTTATATATATTTTATTCGCAACATTACCTTCCTCCTAAAAAAACTTTGTCCTCAAAGCTTGTCGATGAAAAAGGCTTGATCTCTTTTTCAGCTTCGAATGTCTTCTCTCTCGGAACAATCATCTTCTTTGATACAAGCTTATATGATCTTCTAAGTGACAAACAAAATTGTCGCATTGAGAAGGGATCAGACCATCCTAAATTAATCTTTTGTGTAGTATTATGATCACTGGAATTTTGTAACGACTTGTTAGCATAAGACTAGATTGATGTTATGTCATTATTCTCTGGAACATCAGTTTGTTGTTTCTTGTCTGAATGGTCTTGATACATAGCTTGGTTGATTTTTCTACTCTCGTGATTCAGATGCCAATCGGGAACTTTTTTGGTTTGACATTCCCTTATTAAGTGTGTGGAAATTTTTTGATTTACTTCAAGGGATGATGTTATTGAGTTCATTACCAAACCTTCACTTGGGGTGTTTATCATTTGAACTACAACATCCAAGCATGTTTTTTCTTCAACTTGCTCTTCTTTTTCTTGAGTTGTGACTTTCACTGGATCGATATATTTTGTTTTGTTGTCAACTTGAATTCCTACATTTTATGCTTCATTCTTGATAAGTTATTGTACCTTGTTTTCTAATGACTTCTTATCTTTCTTAAGTTTCTTAATTTGCATCAGTAATTTTTCACTATGGTTTTTAATTTTTCACTGTAGTGGTAGAAATCGGTCAACGGCGACAAGCAGCGTGATAGGCAGAATGAAAGGCAATGGATTGCGGTTGTTAGAGGTGGTGGCAGCATGCACTAGAAAGAAAAGAAAATGACTATCGGTGGTAGCTGGTGGTGGTGGTTTCTGCTAGGGACGCGACAGCTGTGGGGATAGTGAAGACGAAGGAGACGGACGTGGGAGTTTTGGTAGTGTCGGATTGAGGACGGTGGTGTGAAACAAGTGCAGCGACGAATGGAACAAAAGGAATTTTTTTCGTCCTTTTTTTAATATATACATTTTTTTGATATAATATTTTTTTTTATTTATTTATTTATTTTTTAACAAATGGCCAAAGACCTGAAAAATGGAGAATCTCCTAATGTGTAGTGAAACACTTCAATTATGACAGCAACAAGATTGATGAGGATTGATGACCAAGGGCCAGTGACTAGAGAACGAGCTTTGTGCGGCAGTGAAGTAGCCAAAGGATCGACTGCTCTGATACCAAATGGAGCGAACAAAGTTCCTTCTATAAATTAATTACTCCAGAAAACTTGGAATATGAAGTTATCCATTGAGGATATAAAGATTATATTAAATATATGAATAAGAATGATTATACAATGAGAACAAGGGGCTTGCTTATATAACAAGCAGGTGTCTCTTCATGGAGAGTCATGTCCTATTTAGACATGCCTCTTCAACCTAATTACTAATTATTATTAACTAATCATTATTACAATTATCCTCATTACTTATATTTATATTATTTATATATATTTTATTCGTAACAATTAGTTAGGGCTGTATGTTAAGGAGATTACAGATGGAGGTGCGGTATAGTTGGTCAAGTTAAATGGAGAGCCATTCCCAGGAAAAGTGAATGGCAGTCATTTGAAGCCATACACAAGTGGCCTCACCACCTAACTAGTTGATAGAAACATAGTCTTAGCACTCCAGGTAGCTGAAAGGAGGCACGAGACTATAAACTAATCTGCCTCGAGACTGCGCTATGTTAGAACTACATGCAGTAATGAAGTGTCACAGCGTCTGCGACAACAAGAGGGTAGCTGCATTGCCACATGGGTTGGCTAGAAAGTGATAGTTACAGTCACTATTCATGATGTGATGCTTGGTTTGAGACTAAATGGAGTAGGCAACATGCATTTAAGGCGAACTTCATGGGCTAGATTCTTGAAAATCTTCTGCCAATCGATCATTAATGGACCAAATATGGGGGGAATGTTTGAATTCAAATTCAAAAGGCGCTATAAATTACAAAGGATTTTCCAACAAACAACACTTGGCAATTTGAGGACTGAGTTTTTGTGCGCATAGACATTCATGAACCTAGACTTGTTCGATCTTCTAAAGGAGAATTCGTTTCTTGAGCAATTACCCAAGACGTTGAGAGAATTTTGGAATCGCAATATGGAAGCACCCGAAGAAGCCATGGATACTAGAGCAATGACCGATGACAAAGCTGCGTAGGAAATTATGGAAGTGGAAGCCCCAGAAAGCATTGGGATAGTCGGTGAAATCCCTAAATCACCACGCACACCGAGACCAAAGAAAGACAAGCAAGCCATGGTTTCGGTGCACGTATCACCTAGAAATCCACTGAGGACTAAGCTCATCATGGAAGAAAAGGGGAAGGATATCGATTTGGAGGCTGCTGAGGAAGAATAGTTTGAAGAAATCTTAGTTGAGGAGGAGGATGTAGAGATGGAGGTTGAAACCCAAGGCAAAGACCCTCCCACCGGGTTACCTGCATATGTTCCTCCCTGGAAGGGTAAAGCAAAGGTGCCCAAAGATATATATATGAAAGAAAGAGTTCTCTGCAAACTTCGCTACTCCCAGACGACATTATTTTCGAAGGAGCGTGCACCTAGGACGAGTGCTCATCCTAAAATTTGAGGATTGGGACCTTGCAGATCATGAGAAGTTCTAGCATATTGTGACCATGTAGCTAATATGCCAGAAGATAGACACATCAGCTGGAATGATAGAGCTAGAGTCACGCAAATGGCTGAGAGGTGTAGAGAAAGCAGGGTTACTAATCAGCTTGGGGTGATGCATTACCAACGTGCCCCAGTGACCATTTTTGTCATCAGGTAGCTACTCTACTTGGTGAAGATGGGTGCTTGTGGCTGGAGGAGCCCATCCCCATCACATACCATTTGATTCACAGGATTACCCAGTTCCCTTGTGCTGGGGAGGGCCCAACAAACATCTCAGAGGAAAAGAGTGATGATTTGGCCATCACAGAGGCCATGAAGAAGAAATTTAAACTGGAGAAGAAGAAGGGAGGGTATTCCATTTCCAACATCAAGAAACCTATGCTCAAGGTCGCGACACAGATATTGGCAGGGAAGGTGATGCGGAAATGTTGCACGGATGAGGTGCCCACACCAGTGGTTGCACTAGCAAACTATCTATGTGGTGAGTTCCTTGAGAACTGCCACGAGGCACATGAGCAGGGAAAAACCTTTCACTATGCATGGCTTCTATTATCAATAGTACTAGTGGCATGGGAATTGCTTGAGGATAGCTAGTTCCCAATGATTGCGTAAGACCTTCCAAAGGCAGGAAGTACACTTCGCTGTGGGAAACTAGGGATGCACAAAGGATAAGGGAAAGACAAATATTTTGGGTGCTCATGGAGATGAACATCAGGATGGGGATTAATCACAAGCTGCAGTTATCACCCACAGTCAACAATAGTCTGTAGAGCTTTGTAGAGATCAAAGTAGACTTCCACCATGTCTTCATCAGGGCATGGAAGGACCCTACGAGGATGTGGCATGAGCTACCCTATTTGGTGACTGATGATGTGATTTTTGCACTCCTCGAGTATTGGCATTCAGAGTGGCACACCCTAGCTGGCTCCGCAATGGAAGCAGAGAAGTCTACCGCACAATGGAATAAGGAAGAGGCGAAACTGCAGATGGCGCAGCTAGTGGAAAAATGTAGGAAGGAGGAAGAAACGGCTAAGGCCTAGGCGGCACGTGATGCTACAAAGTTGGTAGAGGAGTAGTAAAAGGCAGTAGAAGAAGAGCACGAAGGACAAAAGTCACCTTCGCTCAAGCCAGAGACCGATACAGAACAAGGTGGCGTGGACCCGCAGACAACGACTACCTAGCTAAAACATCTACGCCCAAGATATGAAAAAGCAAAAGGGACTGCACAGATAGTTGCCTTTACACAAAGGCTCACGAGGATGCTGCAGGCTAAAGAGTTCAAGGAGAAGGAGGATGCTACTTGGCATAATGAAGCAGTTTTGAAGGCGCACCTACAGTGGTGGATCGATGAGGCTTATACCATCATAGAGTCCATTGAAGCAAAGATCACGTAGCTGCAAGCAACATGGGAGAGGATTCAAGGTAGTAGTTTAGCCACAACAATCACTTAACAACGTGCAGAGGAAGTACAACAGGCAACTGCTTAGTGGGTTACCAAACATGCAACGATCTAGTCAGAGCTAGGAGGTCTTCACACAAAGATCTTCGCACCGATAGAGTGACTCAAGGGTGAGTCACGATGTTTGTGTTGCGGGCCTATTGGGTGCGGGATCCCCCAAGGGAATTTTTGGTGCTTAGAGCCCTGATTTTGGTCAAAAATTATAATTCCAATGTAAAGACTCTGCATTTTGTGGGTGTGGAGTGCGTAGTTTGTTAAAGAGTCATAGGGCTGTCCTCCCTTAATATTGTTATTATAGTGTCGGCTGTAGAGATCTACCCATGGTCCACGGACCATGTGATTGTATAAATAGAGCGAGGCTCTATGTAGTTTGATGGCAAGAGGATAATGGAAAATGAAGAACATATGATGTGTGCACGATAGATCTGAAGTGTAAAGTATATTTTTTGGTCGTAGAGTAGGAGAAGGCTATGTAGCTGAGTGCGCGGACCCCTGCAGCTGAGTGTGCAGGGCAAGTCGAGTCTGTAACAATTGGAAGTAATAATAAAGAGAAGTTTCCTATCATTTCTGTGTATTTATTTACTATTTTATGCATATGTTATCTTGGGTGTGAAATTCACTTCTAATACTTATATGATGCGCGAATGTGTATAATTGTATTGATTCAGTAATGCAAGATAGAATATCTATTTATGCGAAGTTAACTAAGATCTGTTAAGAATATAAGTAATATACGTGGTGTTGTAGGTTTTAACCTCATACAAAAATTACCTGCATACAAATTCCAAAACATAGAAAATAAACAATGCAAGAGCATAACACATAAAACAAATATACACAGAGATTTTCCCCTGGATCCCAAAACCGGGACTACCAGCTTGATTTTTCATTATGTTCCTTTCAATGTTACAATACATATTTATACATGCCAAAGCATCTAATACCACAGACCGAAAACCATCGCATCCAAAACCATGGACCAAAAACCATCACATCCAAAACCATGTGCGAAAAATCATGCACAAAACCATAGGTAGGTTTGCCCAACCTAATATAGGGTCCAAAAATAAACAATTTCGGGGTGCTGCCCCAAACCCCATAGAATGGGGTTACCTTCACCCCTCAAATGCCCTGTGATCCCCCCCCCCACTACGCAATCGGCTCAATGAAGGGGGGGCTCCGCCCCCCTTCTAACCCCCCCGGTTAACTACGTGGCCTAGCCATGGATGGAATATAACACAACCCAACAGGTGTAGTTTGGGGAAATAATGTAGTTTTCTGCCATAAGCAGTGCAAAAGCATCTCAGCCATTGGTTAGGGCTGCGCGAAAGACGATTGTAATAGATCTCAAAGGTACTGAAGGTTGGAAAGGTGCATGAAGTGACCTGTTCGTAAACAAGCATAGTTGGACAAAACCGACATCACAAACATCTCAAGGTTGCAAAAACATGGTTCGAGCATCCCCCCATACTACTTTGGGTGAGACTTCAGTCCATTCTCCACGGGATGATGCCAAAAGGGCTAGTAGTGTAGGGATTTGTTTGGCTAAATAACTCTGAACCTTGGTCAAGCCCCCATAAGCCAACACTCCATGTATGTGTCCCATAGGAATAATATTTTGTTGGTTTGTGATTCACAGCTGAATTAGGGACCACTATAGCATCAAATTTCCCATTATTTCCTAGGCATGTTTAGGAAAAAAATTCGCATCAGATACCAAATATAAGATCACCTAGTCCATTTCAAATTCTTCGACTTGTGCATTCAATCTCATCTCTCGACCAGTCCTTTTCTTACTTTTGTCTACTTTATGCACTACGCGCTATTTAGGTAGTGACTTACCCTTGCCAACCTAGTTTTCTATTAATTATTGTAGTCCCTCCATTGCTTTCTATTCTCGTAAGATCTTCATGGAGGTTTTCAAGAAGGATTTTAATACTGAGGGATCTGTCTCCTGTGCAACAATGACCTCTTCAGGCTTCTCTGTTCACGCACTCTGATTCTTTGATGTGGAAGCTCCTGGATCCACAAAACTCTTCTTCACCTCCATAAATGTTTCATTTTCCTTATGAAAATATAATTCAGTATCTTTTGTCAGCAACCCTACGCACCCACAGATTCTCTTATGGTTACTTCACTGCAGTTTTATCTTCCTTAGTAGCTACACCGCTTCGCATAACTATATTAATGGTTGGGCCATCCTCATGTGGTTCTGACCTTACCATATAGATGTTTTGAGTGGTCTTTTGGTTTTTTTTCGCTTGCATCTTTGTGATGAGTATAGGACAATCTTCTATTACATGGTCAAACTGTCATTAGTATTGACAAGAAGGCTATGTCAGGTTTTGAAAATCTCGCACATAGTGGTTTGGTTCCCCACAATTGTAACAAATAATCTGTCTGCGATCTCTTCCAGCTCCTCCCCGTCGTCCTCTTCCTCGTTGCTGGAATCCTCCATGCGTTGTATGTGTGTCTTGATCCTGCTATTGACGTGTCTCACCTGTACTCTATATGTCAAATTTTTGTCCATCATTAACTCATAACTTCGGCAATTGTGCTCATCATGGCCTACAGACTTATATAATTGTAGAATATTTTTTGGTGAGTCTGTATGAAATTCTACAACAAATGGAAATTGTTAGTTGAGTGTTTTCTTGTTATTTGGTAGATAGCGCACTAGGATACTACCCCATTACTTAATCTAGTGGAAGTTTCTAGCTTCAGGGGGTTAGGACCTTCCCCAATTAGATAGTTCTGATACGATAATAATGATCCTTGTCATGACCATTTCCTTTGCACTTTAAGCACCATACTTCAGAATGTGTGTCATTTTTGACCTCTTTTCCATTTTTGAGATCCTACAACTCCATATGGAGGCTAGCTAGTTGCGTCTCAATTTGCTACGATCCCAAATTCGTATCTTGAATAGGCGAAGCCTCCAACTTCATATAAATTTCTAGTGCTTCAACCTGCGATCCAATCTTCTGTTGTGACAATGGTAATCTCAAATGAGGCAACATCGTAGCAATATACTAGTCCTTATGTTTCTCATCTGAAATATGTAGATTAGCCTGTTGCAGCAGACATTTTAGCCTTTGATCGATATCCCATGCAGATTCAATCACGTTCTGCTTAATTTTTTTGACCTCAGTCACATACTAGGCTTGAGACTTTGAATTTCAAAATTCATTATTCAGCACATCCTTTGTGTCTTTCAATGATGCATTTGGATTAGCCGTATTGGTACTTAATATACCAAGTCAATGCCCTATCTTGCAATGATGTGACCAACTACCCTTTCTTTAGATCGTCATTCGTTATCTGCTGTGACTTCCACACAACATCTGCTACAAATCACAATTGATCAGGGTATTTAGTCCCAAGTCCCATTAATATAGGCATCTTCATAGGGTTCGCCATACTAAATAGCGGAGGTGGAGGTAGAGGCGTAGGGGTGTGAGGTGGAGAATATAGCGGAGGTGGAGTGGATGGACGTGGTATTGCCACATTACCCTAATCTACTAACTACAGTGCATCTATGGGCATCATCAGACTATTACTTTCTTATTCACTACCAGATTCTCCCAACAGAGGGCTGTACTCAACAATTGTATCTAGATCTTTTCTGAACTATTTCCCACATTAACGTAGCTCCCGTTGGCCTCTTATAAACATAAATTTAGTGGCATTACCCATTTCTCGCACAATATAATTTTAATCTAGGCTTTCAGAGACTTCAGATACTTACCTCTTGGTCCTTTGAAAAACCGTCATTCAGCTTCGCTATAACTAGCAGACATATCAATTGTGAACTCTATGATAAATCCACCCAAAATACTATATTTCCTGTAATCGACAACCTTCACAACCTTGTATTCTAATCCTTCTAGGCACTTCACTAACTTTGGAGTCCATAGAATAGGGTCATCCAACTTCTAGGTAGGTTGACCATCCGCCAATTTAGCCAACCATTCATATAATGCACATGGAAAAGAGGAAAATAAAAGTTCCTGTTCATCTGTATACAAATATCTTTGCGACCACTCTTCTTTCAACAGATGCATATTTCTGTTTTCTTGAGCTACAAACTCATGTAGCTTCTGATCTATCCACTTCTCAATCTCCTTCTTTGTTGCTCTCCATAGATCCCACATCACATGCCCCTCAGATAGATCCTAGTCTTGGCAATGGAACCAATTTTTGGCTTGATGGGGCTTGGACCCTAGTTCGAAAGGAGTTGCGCTAACCAATAAAACCCTACACTACTGGCCCCTTTGGTAACAACCCACGTAGCGCAGGCTGCAGTCTCACCCAAGCCAGTATTGGGGATGCTATAACTAGGTTTTTACATCCATAGAGTTGTGTGATGTGTTTTCTGTAGATCTAGGTCTTTATCTTGACCTTCGCGAACCCTAACCCTTGAAACCCAAAACTTACAGTAAATTATAATTAACATATTTCTTTCCTTCACTCATTGCACTAAACATGCATAACATCATACAAATAAGTAGATCTACGTCTTCGTGAGTCTATCGAGTACTTTTCTGGATTAAATGCATTCAATAGTTCATAAATACAACAACTTTAGAAATAAATAGTAATACACAGATACACATATATCACTTCAAAATATGTCTTTATTATGCTTCACATTCTCAGATACAACTCTTTCGAACCCCGCTCACATAGCTGTAGGGGCCTGTAAACTCAACTGTGGACTTACCAAGGTCTCCATGCACATAGTTATAGGAACCTTCCACTTCACCCAAGTACAAAACGGTCAAATTCAAAATCAACTCATGTACTTCTTACTTAGATTTTTTATGACTCTTCTATGACTTCCTTTTATATTCTTACTTCATTACAATACCATGGTCCACGAACCATGGGCAGGTCTCAAAACAACTTGAATTTAAAAAACTAAGGGTCTTTGACCTTCCTAAAGCCCCTTTGGTTCCTATTGACCTACACTACTTGTGATCCGCTCCTCAAAATGTGGAGACTTTACAATATCTTTACAAACTTAACAAAACTTAAAAGCAAAATATGACCTAGGGGACCCTGTCCCAACAATTACCATAGAAAAATGATGGATTGTCTTCTTAGTAGTGGTAGCTACAAAAAATTAAATAAGAACCATTTTAAGAAAAATTCCAAAGAGGTTATATCATCTATTAATTCTAGTATCATCACTAGTCTTATTAAAAAGAGGCTTATCATTAACAACCCCATCACCCCTATGATCTATGGGCTCCCCAAAATCCATAAGCATGGGGTCCCCATCAAACCCATTGTCAACACGATTAATAGGCCCACTCATCCTCTTGCGAAGTTTTTATCCTAGAAGCTCAAGCCCCTTGTTGTCATTAAATAATATTTTGTTAAGGAATTTTCCTCTTTTGTTAACGAGCTTAAGGATATTAACCTTGATCTTAGGGATCTTCTCGTGAGGTTTGACATCGTCTCTCTCTTTACTAATATCCCTATTAATGAAGTGACGAAGGTTATTAGTTGCATAGTACATCCAAATACTATCATGCTGGTATGTCTTTGCCTCACATCCACTTTTTCAGTTTCCAAGGTGAATTATATGAGTAGAATTGTGGCGTAGACATGGGTGCTCCACTCTCCCTAGTCATCACAAACATATTCATGGAAGATTTTGAATCTAGAGGGTTCTATTCAACCCCTCTTTTCCTGAAGATTTGGAGTAGGTTTGTTGATGATACTTTTGTCAATTTGCCTCATGGTTGTGACCGGTTGGATTCTTTCATTTTACATCGTAATAGTCATTCTCACTACACTAAGTTCACCATGGAGAAAGAAGTCAATGATAACCTTCCTTTCCTTAACAATCTTATTTTAAATAAAGGAGATGGTTCATTTGATTTCCAAGTTTTTCGTAAAGAAACTCATATTCAGCAATACCTTCACACCAGTTCTCATCATTATCTAGCTCAAAAGTTTGGTTTTCTTAACACTCTAGCTACCCGAGCTCTAAGGATTTCTGATAAGAGTCACTTTGAAAAAGAAAAATCCCATTTCCTGGAAGTTTTTTCATATAATATCTATAACAGATGCCTAGGTCTCAAATCTTTCCATAAAGTAAATATAGGACATGGGAAAAGGAAGGATCATGTTGATTTAGTTTGCTATGTGCATCTCCCATTCATTGTAGGTACCACACATATTCTTAGAAAGAATAATGTTCATACTACCATTAAGCCCCTTTTCACCCTCAGTAGCTCCCTCATATTAGCGAAGGATGAAGTGGACCCTAAGGATATGAAGGGTGTTTATTTAATCCTCTTCTCATGCAGAACACCCTACATTGGAGAGACTGAACACTCTCTCAAGCAGAGAATCCAAGAACATGCAAAAAACATCAAGCATAGCAGAACCTGCTCTTCTGCCTTAGTTGAGCATGGTGAAAAGTCCAAGTATCACATCTATATTGATAAGTACCAAATCATTGCCGTGATTGATCAATTCCATCATAGGAAGTTATGGAAGCTATATAAATTGAGAAGCATTCTAGCAATTTGAATAGAGACGAGAGGTGGAAGATTAGTAGTAGCTCGATTCCTTCCATTTCTTCCTACCCTATATATATATTATTCAATTTTCTTATTACTTTAATTTTAATTTATTTTAAACCGTTTAATTAAACTAACAACTTATTATTATTTTCCATTCTTCCTCCTTTATCCTTTTTATGCCTTTTTTCCCCTTGTATAATAATTTATTATCATTTGTTCTAATGATATTATATATATATATATATATATATTTTTTTTTTTTATTAACTAAATTCTTCTTCTTCTTTTTATTATTATTTGTTTGAGGTTAATCTCCTTATTTTAACTCTCTCAACTTTTATCCTTCTATTTTTCTTTGAGTATATTTTTAATTATTTTCTTATTTTAAATTTAGTTAATTAAATTGGGTTAACGAATTCTTTTCATTCTTTTCATTAAATTATTTGTTTGATTATTATTTGTTTAACTTTATTTTAATTAATTTCCTTTTTAGGTGTTTTCTTTCCCCTATAATTATGACAAATTTCATGGATTTTTATTTTTTATTTTTTCCTATTCAAAAATTATTTTTATTTTAAAATTCTTTACTGTTATATTTATATATTTTTTCTTATCATTTTTAGGTTTTTTTGACTAGAAGTTCACTCTCTAGAATTCATTAAATTATTATTTTATTGTTTTTAATTAAAATGATAGTGAATTTCTAAAGTCCATCTTCATTATTCTCTAAATCATCTCCAAATTATTTATTCCGTGTTAGATCAGAACTCCATCCATATTCTCACTATAAACCATAGTTGAAAGTACGAAATATTGACCCCTAAAACAATATTGTGATTAATTCAGAAGAGTTATTATTTATCATTATGAATCACAAAAACCTGAAAATATTTTTCAATGTTTAGGGTTATTGAGTTTATTAATGTTTACTCTTTTCCCTTTTTGAAACTAATTGTTACTTTATGATTATTATGTTAACTATGTTTTGTAATACATCATAGACATTATTATTTTAATGTATTTTTTTCTTTTTGAATTCTCTAGTTAGGGAAGTATACCATTTTCCGATCATTCAATTCTTTTCTCCTGTAAAAATTCAATCTTCATTGGGGTTTTTAGTATTTACCATAGTTCATTTAATTACTTTCATTTTTCATCTTAGTTAAATTGAAAAATATTCATTATTTACTCTTGTATAACGTTATATTTATAATATTTGGGGTTATTGTTTAGAAATCCTTTTAAGCCGTAATCCTAAGAATGGAGGCTTGGTTTAATGCACCAACAAGAGATAAGTAGTAGATTGATGGATTGTGCAGTTATATTAAAGTAATTATCTATTAGAGAACTTTTGATGTCTAAAATGGTCTGTTAAAGAATATTAAAAAATAATAGTGGGAACAATAAAATAAGATTGAATTACCTCATCAAATTTTGGAGGGAAAAAAGAAAATTTATTTTTTCAACATGTATTTTCAACTTATCTCCCCACAATTTTAATCAAATTTCGAGTGGGAGAACTCATTGAATGCGAAATTTAATTCATCATCCATGGAGTACCCATGTTGCATACTTTTGATGGACCAAACTACACGAAAAATTAGAAATACATGAAAAAATGTAATTGCAATCACATGTTTTCATGTATTTCTCATTTTTATTGTAGCATGATCCATGGAAAGTATGCAACATGGGTATGAATTCAATTCCACATCCAGAAAGTGCTATTGCTTGAAATTTGAGTAAAATTGTGGGGAGATAAGTTGAAAATATTAGTTGAAAAAATAGTTTTTTATTATTTTATATTTTTACCATTTTACTCCAAAAATGGTGAATCATCCCCATGGTTGACATGATCATCTTGAATCCTATTGGTTCTTCCAAAGTTGAATTTAGCTGTGCATTTTTTCTATGAGGCACATTTTTTACCTCTAAATTTCTCTAATGCAATCAAAATCTTCTTGTATTATATGGTTTCGTTTAAAAGTATGAAGAGCTAAAAACTCCTTTATTCCCCTCAAGAGCCTTCCACTAACTTGATAAAACATTTTCTTGCATATACATTTATATTAGCTAGTTTATATATCTATATATATATAAAGGGATTCTTTGCTCCCAAATTCTTCTTCATGGTAACAATGTCATATTTCTTTGTTTGTTGATGTCAATGTCATATTTCTGAATTACTTGAAAGATTTATAAAAATTATATTTTTCTCTGCATATAACTCAAATATGTTCTTCTTGAAGACTCTTTTGATTATTGTAGTTTTTCTAAATTAACTATAATTAACTATGAGTCGATGACTGTTCAGACAGGTTATATTCTCTATGTAATTAGCTTACAACTAAGTCTCTATGCATGTTGTATACATATACATTTATTTAGTTCCATCACATTTTGATTATATATATATATATATATATATATATATATATATATATATATATAACTAGAACTACTATTTCAATACTTTTAAATACCACTTAACTTTAACTTTAGGAAATTCACCCTTAACTAACACTTAGAGAAAATAATTTCCATATGTAGGATATTATTTTGGCCGAAGTTTTTGTTTTGTATTACATTATTTGGAGTAGCTGTGTAGATAAAAATCTTAGAAGTCCTTTTTCCTTCAATGTACAAAAATTGTAAATGGAAAACATAGACATTTGCTTTTTTTTCTATGACACTTAATTTATAAATAGAAATTTAGCTATTTCTTTTTCTTCTTCTACATAGTAATTTCGAATGTAAATAGGACCATTTTCTTTTCCAAAGAAACAAACACAATAGGTAAGAACCCTTAATTGAAAAATCAGTAGGTAAAACTTAGTAAATGAGTACTTGGCTCCTCTCAACCTTAATACTGCATCCAACTAGTATCCCTAGATCATATTAGGTCTACAATTTTTCTTTGTTGTGTCCTTAGCACTTGCTTCTCTTCAATCTCTCTTTATGATTTTCTCAAGAATGAGACAAAAAAAGTAGACAAAAGGGTGAAAGCATGAAGATGGGTTACACTTTTGGTCCAAATGTGGCGATGAAATTTCAAAATTTTCCTCTTTTATCGAATTGCAGCGCTCCAAATTCATATAATCATTGTGAATTTTTATGTAGATTAAAAATATCATATGTGAATAATTGTATTGTTGTCCTAGTGATAATTTTTTGCAAAAAAAAATAGTGTCTTATAATCTCTCAATTTTCCATTAAGCCCAATATATGTCCTTGGATTTTTTTTGCAAAAACATAAGAAGTATGTGTGTGTTCATGTAGCATAACTTAGTTTAAAATTTGTATCTATATCTATATCTATATCTATATCTATATCTATATCTATATCTATATCTATATCTCTCTCTCTCTCTCTCTCTCTCTATATATATATATATATATAAAAGCATGATCTACAATGGGAGATGCAAGTTTTTCCTATTAAAAATTTATTTTTTAATGCAAAATTGTATTATTTATTATTTTTCAAAGTTGGCCAAGCAATATTTCAATTACATTTTGGAAACACGTGTTCACCTAGGATTTTTTTCAACTCTTTAAATAAATAAAAAAACCAAGAGTACCCTTTTGAATAGGACTCATAAAGAATATAGTGGTATTTTTTTGTTTTTTTCATTTCTTGATATTTTTTCAATGTGTATATTTTATATATTTGATTTGTTCTTCAACCTACATACCCCATTGGATAGAGGGTTTCTTCCCAAATCCAACATGATTAACTCAGCCACTTAAGGACACATCCTACTTGGAGTCTCCTAGGGTACAAAATGGTGTTGCAAAGAAGTCTATAGAAGAGGAGCTAAACTCTGTTTTTTAGATCCTCAACAACTCGATTGAAGGTTTAAGAAACCCTTGATGGTGGTTAAATAAATGCTTGATCGAGCCTATAATTTGATCTAGCTATCATAATTATCTAAAAAAAAAACTTCTCAATACTAATTATAAAATTTATTTTTTCCACAAAAACATTTTTTATAAATATTCAAATATATTATGAACTGTAAATTTCCTTAATTATAAATCCAAATTTTATTTTATTTTACCAAAAAAATAAAATAATTATAATAATATATAGATATCTTTCTATAAAATATTTTAACTTTGTTTTTTCAATTTTAAAATTCTTAAAAATGATAATTTGTTTATTGTTTTCATTTTAAACAATATATTTTTATACTTAATCATTTTATAGGTTTTTAATATAGAATTATTAAATAAAAATAAATGAAATTATAATAAATAGAATTAAAAAATCAACAAACTAAACTAAACTAAACTAAATTTTATAATATTATTATTTTAAAACTAATTTCACACACGTTTATATTTAGATTACACAAATTCAAATTAGTCAAATCATGTTTTAAAATTTATGATTTCCTTGTGTTTTATTATTTTAAAAAAATATATTGCAAACCTAAGTGAGGAGTAAAAATTTCTATATATACTTAGCACCTGTGTAGATTGAGGACAAAATTGAGTGTAATCACATTTTACAGGTTGAGAGAGATTTATAATAGCAAATACCAGGCATCCATTACAACTATACAACTATATTAATTATAACTTAAAACTATTACAACTATGTTAATTATTACTCCACTCATTTCTTTTCTTGAACAAGTGGATATCACTGCATTATATGTATGTGTGCATGTGTCATTTTAATAGATATGATTATGACTAAGGAATCATGCTTATTAACTCTTGAGTGAATTTTATAAAATATGCATTTCGAGCATCTTGAAAATCACATTTTTGAGTTACACTTATTTATATAAAAAATTATAATATTTCTTAAAATCAAATTGATAAATATTCTTATGTTTAGTTAATTTATTATTTAATTTATATTTATAGTAAATTTATTATTTAAATTATAACATTGAAAATTTAAATCATATTAAAAGTTATTTTTTAAAACTTCACCAAATTATAAAGATAAAAATATTACAATTTCAATTGCATGTGCGGTAGAATCTTTTTCAAATCTATACACCAAAGTGCTAGAAATGTAATGAGAAATTAATCCACACTATTGTTAATTACCTATTCATCTGTAATTAGTAATTAAATTTGTTTTTTTAACTATCAAATACTTACAATTTTAAAGTTTGTATATCATTACTGATATTTACATAAATTTTTAAATTTCTAGTTTTGAGGCTTGCTCAAGCTTTGGGGCTCTATGGAACTCCTAACATGGGGTTACACAAGAGCTCAATCAAGCTACTTTTTAGCGCTCGAGGAGCTCAATCGAGTGCTTAAAAATGGCTTGACCGAGCGGATAAAAATGGCACGATCGAGTGCTTAAAATTGTTCAATCCAACATCCTTTTCACTAAAATGTGACCTTGTTTCGCCAAAAAGTGTAACCGAGCTCCATGCTTTCACCAAAAAATATTTTTATGAATTACCATATACTACTCTTTTGGTGGTTAGTAACTACCTCCACCTCACCAACAAGTGGCCGGTAGTTATCATCTCATTACTAAACTTCCATTTCCCACACCAAAAAATACCCTCCTATCTTTTAGGGAAACAATTAATTGGCTAGTTTCATAATTTCCTCAATAAATTTAATCATCCAAATTAAATGCCTAGGACTTATTGATGGGTAATTAATTTAACCAATAATTTTATAGCCACATCTCTTTCATCTATAAGTACTAATTTTTTCTTTCCAGATTTCTTATTTATAAAACACAACATCATAATTACAAATTTATAACCACTAATTATTAATAATAAATAACTCATAATTAAATTACTTAATTATCTTTCAGTCTTAAAATATTCAAGAAAGGAAACACACATCTTCACAATTAATTACATATAACATTAAGTAGGGGATATCAAATCCTTCCCCACTTAAATTTGACACTTTCCTCGTGTTTGATCACAATTTTACTAAAACACTTCAAGCTTGTTAAAACAGGGAAGGATATGATTTTGTCAAGGAATTCTCCAACTCCCACATTGCCTCTTCTAGGTTGAAACGTTTCCATTGAATCTTCAACTGTGATATGTCTTTATTCTACATTGTGACTACTCTTAGGTCTAGAATACATAGTAGTTTTTCTAGAAATTCTCCCTTTAGTTCCAACTATTCAACATTCGAGTCAATGAAATGAGTTGGATCATTCACATACTTCTTTAGTAAAGACACATGAAACACAATGTGAATTTTTATATTTGCTAAAAGGGCAAGTTGGCAAGAAATTGGTCCAATTCTAGTGAAGATGTGACAACTTGGCACAACTTCTAAGTATAAGTGTGCTTTCCTTGGGTTTCACTTTCAAGTACACATGATCTCCCACATTGAATTTTTTTTGTAGCCTTTTTAAATATGCATCTCTTTCGACAGTCTTGCATTATTTTTAAATTTTTTCTGACATGTTTAACCACTTCTTCCATCTCCTTTAATATATTTGATTCCAACACTAACCAATCTTTAGGATGGCCCCAACTTAGAGGTACTTTGCATTTTCTTCCATATAGTTCTTCGAAGGGTTGCATATTTAAATATGTTTGGTAGCTACTGTTATAAGCAAACTCAACCAAGTGAAAATAATCCTTCGACTTGGTTGGTTTATCCATAACACACATTCTTAACATATCCTCTAACATCTGGATAATTCTTTCTATTGTCCATATTTTGAGGGTGATAAACTAGACTGAATTTTTTTTTTGTCCCCATTCCTTCAAATAGTCCCTTCCAAAATTTTGAAGTGGATTTGGCATCATAGTTTGAAATTATTATTTTGGGTATACTATGAAGCCTAAATATTTCCTTCATAAATTTGTTTGGTATGTTTATATATTTTAAAGTAGACTAAATAGGGATAAATAATGCGACTTTACTAAGATTATATACCACTATCATTATTGAATCATGTTTTTTCCTGGCCCTAGGAAATTTAGTGATGAAACCATGGATATGGTTTCCCATTTCCCTTCTAGAATTGGCAAAGGTTGAAAAAATCTTGATGGATGTTGATGACAAGCCTTCACTTGTTGGCATTCTAAACATCTAGCCACATACTCTGCTATATTTGATTTATTATTAGGCCAATAATAACCCTTCCTTAATATTGTTATGAACCTTTGATACCTAAGATGACCAACTGTTGATTTATTATGTAATTCATCTAACACAAAGATTTTCAATTCTAGTTCATTAGGTAGGTAAATTATGCCTCTAAATAGCAATAAATCTACATTATTAATTGAAAATATAGTTTCATTCTCACTTAATTATTTGTTTGTGTATAACTTAATTTTGATCTACTAGTATTCTTCATCAAATTATGCTTATGTTTTTATTCTTTTAATCAAATATGTTTTCCAATTCATTGTTGAAAGTGTGCATATTTGATGTAATTTTCTAATCAAAGAATGAACACTTTTATTGTCTTTTCATTTAATATGTACAATTCAAAATAATGCTCACTAAAAAATGATAACCATATGGCTTGGCTGGTCAAAATTATATTTAAGGCTAACTTTCTTGGTCCTTAGCTGAAATTTCCTCCCAATTAGGTAATGTTGCCACATTTTTAAAGCATGTATTATGGTCTCTAGTTGCAAATCATGTGTAGCATAATTATTTTCATGTCCCTTTAGATTTCTGGATTGAGATCACATGTCCCTTTTGCATGAAAACTCCTCCCAATCCCTCTTTACAAGTATCTGTGCACACAACAAATTATTTATTGGGACCAACTAGTTTTAATATAGGAGAAATGGTTAACAAATGCTTTAACTTCTCAAAACTATCCTCACACTTTTGATATCATTCAAATTTTGTCCCCTTCTTTTTCAAAGAAGCAATATGATAAACCAATTTAGGAAATCCTTTATAAATATTTAGTAGTAACCTATAATTCCAATAAATGACTTGACATCAGATACATCTTTAGGCATTGGCCACTCAATAATGAATTTTATCTTTTAGGCACTCGCCATTATTTAGATACTACATGCCCAAAATATTGAATTTGTTCTTGATAGAATCAAAAATTTCTAAAATTAGCATATATCTGATTCTCTGTTTGAAAAAAAATATAAGTAAGTAGCCATTGTGTTCTTCCTTACTCTTGGATTAAATTAAAATATCATCTATAAATACTATGACAAATTTATCAAGAAGAGGACTCAACACACTATTCATCAAGCACATGAAATTTTCTGGTGCGTTAGTGAGTCCAAATGGTAAGACTACAAATTCATAGTGTCTGTATCTTGTTCTAAATTTTTTCTTATGTATATCTTCATCCTTGATGTTTATTTGATGACATCCTCACCTTAGATAAATTTTCCAAAAAGCTGATGCTCCTTAGACTTGATCAAACAAGTCATCAATTCTCGAAAAAGGGTATTTGTTTTTAATGATCATTTTGTTCAACTTCCTGTAGTCAATACAAAGCCTCATTGTCCCATCCTTATTTTTGAAAAATAAAACTTGTGCACCCCAAGGAGACACACTAGCCCTTATGTAATTTTTATCCAACAAATCTTATAATTAAATATTTAACTCCATTAACTCAGGCATACTCATCTTATATGGAGGTTTAGACACCATAACAACTCCAAGAATGAGAGAAATAGTGAAATCTATATCTCTCCTTGGAGACAATCCTGTTATCTCCTTAGGAAAGACATCTTTGTATTTTTGTAAAATAGGGTAATATTTTAAAGATAGTTTTTATTTTTATTTTTTATTTTAAGCTAAGTTTTCAATATCAACAAAAAAAAGTTTGACAATGTTTGCATGTACATTTCTTCAGCTATAAGGCATAAATTTTCCTAGCTAAAATAACTCTTGGCACCCTTTAATCGTGCAGTCTTCTCCATCATCATTAACATAGGTGAAATATTTCTCTTAGCAATTCAAAATTACTTTATGAGACTCTAGCCAATCCATCCCAATTAACACATTATAGGACCTCGCAGGTAAAAAACTTAAATTCAGTTGAGTGTTCATTCCATTGAAATTCAATAAACCATATTTGATGATTTTAGTTACTTTCCTTTTTATTCTTGTGGCTAGCTATACTAAAAAACGTTTTCTATGTTTCTCCTTCCTAACTTCACACTTTTTAATTGTAGTAGGGGAAATGTAATTTAAGGTAGATCTAGGGTTTCTTAATACTGAAACATTTTGTTTAGAAATTTTACCTTAAACTTATACCATTGTAGATTTGATGGTCTGCCTATATTTCATATAGTGTTGCACTGATTCGTAGAATATTACATGCAATGTCATTAACGATTGAATATTCTTGTAGGTTATTCACTATGCCCCTTTTGTTTGCTATATTGTGTCTATAGTCTCTCCACAAGTTATTTTCACTACAACAATAAAATTTGATTGGAGGTCTCGTTTCTTATGCAAAATTTTAATCCCGAGATCCAACTCCATTTTTCTGTTAAAAATTCCTTGGATTCTTCACATTATTGCTATAAATTCCTCCTTGGTTACTCTTGAAAGCATTTGGAAAAATTAGCTTCTTGAATCCTTTTTTTTAGTTCTCAACTTCTCATGCTTTTTGGCCATCCAAGTTTTTGAGTTGTGACCTTTCTTATGATTTTTATCAAAACACAAATTTTCATTTCTTATGGTTTCATCCATGGTTTTTGGGTTATTGAACTTAATTATATCTTCATATGACAAAGGTAAATAGCTAAAAAATATTTTTATTTTGGATTTTTCTTCCTTTAAGTATGGGACATACCTCAACAAGCTCATAAATCTCTTAACAAACTCATCCATAGTATATTGTCCCAATCTTAACTCATGAAATTCTCTAGCCTTTTCATCGAAATACCTTTCAATTAGATATTTCTTTTTGAATACTTTCCTAAATATTTTTGAAGTTATATTTTTACTTTTGATTCTTTTAATAACTTTTTTCTCTTCCCACCATAAGGGTGCCTTACTAGCCAATTGGTAAGTTTCCAATGTTTCCTTCAAATAATTTGGATAATTCTAGCCCTCAAAATTATTGGACATATTGAGAAGCCATGCCTCTACTCCTCCTCATATTCACCATTAAAATTATGAGGCCTAATATTTGTAAATTCTCCTTGTGGCTGAGATGTAGTCCTTTTCTTCCTAGATGTGGAGGTGCTAATATTTGTAAATTCTCCTTGTGGCTGAGATGTAGTCCTTTTCTTCCTAGATGTGGAGGTGCTACTTTTAGATTTATGTTCTCCGTTCTCACCAAAATCATGATACTCATATCCACTTGAAGTTATGGAATCCGTAGTATTTGTTGATTAGCTCCTATCTCTTTTCTTATGAGTTTATCCTACTTTCCTATTGGCTTTGTCTTCTTCCAATTTCATCAACAAATAACCATTAATTTCTTCCCGTTCTTCTTTAGCTTTGGACAACCTTTCTTGATTTTCCTTATGTCATCTAAGTCTACCTTTAAGCTATGAACTACTTGCAATAACTCTCATTCTTGATTTTCTGTATTACTAATTCCTCCACCCATCATTCCTAATTTAGTGTGAGGTTCTTCACCACCCCTAGGTGATCCTATGCAATTTTGTCCATTGAATTCTTAACCATACTTCAAGTATTTTTTAATGGTACTTTAAAATTCATAACATGAAAGAAAT
The DNA here is from genome assembly GCA_031772625.1 of Pinus tabuliformis. Classification (NCBI taxonomy): domain Eukaryota; kingdom Viridiplantae; phylum Streptophyta; class Pinopsida; order Pinales; family Pinaceae; genus Pinus; species Pinus tabuliformis. Next base: position 672,156,364 of record CM062810.1, on the reverse strand, counting down.
AAGGTAATTGCTTTAGTCTTCAAAGACCCATACAAGGCCGGAAGCTGTAACTTACAACTCTGATAACACTTTTAATTTACCTTATGCAAACAATTTTCCTTTTCAACCTAAATAAATCATTATACATCTCTTATCAGTATAATTTATTTTACTAAATTAGATATCAAATATTATTATCTTCATCTCTATAATTTTATTCTCAATCTAAATTATTTTATCTTATAAAATTCTCCATCTTGTGGAGACTCTTTACTACATATGTCCACTCATGAATGTAACTAGATTAAAATTCCACCTTTCTCATTTCCTTACAACCTATTCATGAATGTAACTAGATTAAAATGTAAATTACTATGATTTCCCCCTTTCTCATTTCCTTACAACGTATTCACAAATTCCTTTGTTTTACAAACTTTATTATTTCGCTCACTAAATAGGTTGTTTCTTTCACATGGTTATATTCGTGATCGAATCATACAATGATCATGGACCTAACATATTTTTCAGAACTTTTATTTTTATAACTATAGCTGTTCTTTTTGAATTCCTCCTTTATGCCACAATAAAATATGTATTTCAACATTATATATCATATCACTGTAATCACCTCATTTTCTAGCTATGGTTTAAACAACCTTCCTTATGTGTGAGATTATATAATCAACACATACGTCCTTTATGCTATCAAACATTTGTATTAAACTACGCTTGCATGCGTTATATATTTCTTTGAATTATAATGTGTGTTATTATAATGTCGACAACAATGTGTGTTATTATTTTTAATGGTTCTTCGAGAAACTTCATACACCCTTTAGACTAACCTTACTCCACATGTTACTCGAGAAGAGGAGCTTAGTGCCAAACATAATGCCAACAGTGGAGATTTGGTCGTATTAGATCAATGGTTTATGAATGTTTAGGGTTGTTGAGTTGATCAATGTTTACTTATTTCCCTCTCACATTTCCACTATCATTTTTCTCATTTCTTTTGTTCGCCGAGAGGTTTCTTTATGGCTCTGCAACTCATTGTTACTCCATGATTATTATGTTGATTGTGTTTTGCAAAACCACGTAGACATTATTGTTTTAATTCTCTGGTTAAGGAAACATACTCTTTCTTCATTGTGGTTTTCAATAATTACCATAGTTCATTTAATTAGTTTCGCTTTTCATCTTAGTTAAACTGAAAGCTCTTCATTATTTATTCTGGTAAAACATTATATCTATAATGTTTGGGGTTCTTGTTTAGAAAACCTTTTTAAGCCATACCCCTGAGAATGGAGGTTTGGTTTAATGTGCCGACAGGACAAAAGTATAATTTTGATGGACTATGCTACCATACACAGGTAACTATCAATCCAAATCTTATTGTGTTACAGGATTTCATTTGAAACTTTTGAAGAGTTACAGACTCCTTTAGTCTCTTCGAGATCCTTCCATTAACTTGATAGAATATTTTATTGCATATATATTTATATGAGCTGCTTTTTATTACATATATTTTTGAAAGGGATTCTTTGCTCCAAAATTCTTCATGTCAACAATATCATATTTCCTATTGTTGATTTGATATAGCCGAAAAACCTACCCTGTAACGACTATTAAGGGTAAACCTGAGGGTTTTCGATTTGTATTTCTATTACATTTAATTTGTGTTATTAAGTTCTAACTCAAATTCACATATTTAAATACGACTTTTATTAACTTATAAGAGAAACTGGATTCAAATTTGGCATAATAACCCTATCATATGAAATTGTTTATGGTTTTAGAGGGTTTTATACAATAAACCCTTTCAAGGTATTAAATGTTAGCATTTTCCTTTAGCCACTATGACCCTTTTGGCTTTATTAGTTCCCAAATTTGTATTTAAATTACAAAATTTAAAAGAAGACATACACTTTTATCTTAATCGTTAAGCCCATTTCACATCTTACACTACTGAGTTTGAAAATGTATTTCCTATAAGGGTTCTAATCTAAAAGGGATCCAAAAAAGCCTCTAAGTCTTCATAAATCAAAACAATCGCAAAAGAAGAAGTTTTAGAAATATTGGATTACACTATTGGGAGGCAAAAACACGAAGAAATGACAAAAAACAAAACTACTGGCAGCTTCAACAGTGATGCACAGGAGCAATCAGATCTCGCCGATCAACGGTCCAGATTTGATCGGCAAGTCGCAATCAGCGGTGGCAAGCAAAGGCTATCGGAGGTTACTACATGGGAAATGTGACAGTGATCAACGGGGTAATGAGGACCATCGATCAAACGCGTAGATCGATGACCCACGTTGCATCGCAATATCGTGTCGACAAACCATGATGGAGTGCTTACCAAACAGCTCGTATTTGCGATATGCGATTGTGATCAATCGCATCGCAATGTCGCATCAAAGCTACACAGCGGAATGGGGCTATATATATATATATATATATATATATATATATATATATATATATATATATATATATATGCGCAATGCGATAGCCGGACCTAATAGAGCTATTAAACGATATTCCATAAAATTTGAGATCCGTCAAAAGACAGATTTCTATGTATTTTGCATATTTCGTTTATTAAACGAAATACGAAGGGAAGCACCGATGCGATGAAAACTAGACTCGAAAGTGGTTTGTGAATGAAAATATATATTGTTTCAAGTGAGATATGGGTCATTTTGTGGGATTTTGCAAAGTTTTAATGTATTTTTAAATACAAAGGGAAAATATGATAGAAGCGGGATTTCGGGAGGACTGAAGGTGGTAAGAGGTTTTGGCCAGGCTCCTCGTGAGCCCATACATTGGCTGCCATGTGTCTAGGCCCTGGAGAGAGAAAACCACTCTTTTTGAGCGGTTAACTCCCGTACGCATGGGCCACCTGAAATGAACCACAACTATTGGATCTAGGTCTTCCAAATCAATAGTCGAGATGCAATAAGTGACATAAAGGCGGATTCGATAGGAGTTATAAGGCAGAATCTATAGTATTTCAAATCCGATAAATGGCAGCTTGGGAAATTTCTTGTATTTTTAGTGTATTTCTCTATGAACACAGAGAATGCTATTTTTGGGGATTTCAAAAGCCCGATGACCCATTCCATTACAGAAAAGGTGGCCACTATCCCTGAAATCATTTAGCAATGATTGCTAATGCTCAGAGGGGGATTTAAGCAGACAGAGGCCGGGAAGCTAGAGTTCTTGAGAGGGAGAAACAAAAAAACAACACTGATTTGCTTTAAAGCCACACACTGACAGAGATAGAGGCAAGCAATGCTGAGACAGAGAGCAAACAAAGACAGAGAGTCAGTGAGGAGAGTCTGTGTACTCAGAAAGACTTGGGGGATCCAAGTGAATCCTTGTTGTTTTATATCTGTTGTGTGAGACTCAAATTGAGTTCACTTTTGTAAAAACTCTGCTGCTGAAGACATAATAGAGAGGCCACCATTGAAGGCTGGACTAGAAGATGTAGCCCAAGATTTTTGGGTGAACTCCATATTAAAATTGTTGTGTTTATGTGTGTTGTCTATTATTTTTTTAACTCCTTCATTGTCTATGTATTACGCAATCTTATCGATCCATTGCATAAAGTGACATAAGCAAAATCAATGCACATGAGTCTGTAATACCTTAATAATTGTTTAAGATCTCATTTCCAGATCACGTGGTATCAAAGTTGTAGGTTTGCTAAGGTTAGACAAGCTTGTGCTGGATTGTTGAATGCTAACTAGGTCAAAGCTCAAATTAGGAGAAAGAGAACTGGTTGAGGTTAACCCAGAAATTGGAAGATTCTATCCTAGGAGGAAAATGGCAGAAGAAATTCCCTTAGAATTAGACCCTCAGTTCATGGACAGTTTCATGATCATGAGAGCCATGGTAGAAGAGATGTATCGAGAATTTAAGAAAGGTCGAGGTGAAGATACTTCAACCTCCAAACAAGAGAAATGAACAGAGGAACCTCTTCTAGATGGCCACTCAGAAGGCAAAGGGAAAGGGAAAGAGCCTCCTCTATCAACACTTCCTTCTAGCCCTTTGATTAAATTAGATGTAAAAGTTGATTTGCCAATATATGATGGAGAATTAAATGCAGAAAAGCTAGATAACTGGATTAGACAGATTGATATATATTGCAGGGTGTAGAACATTGATTCAGAAAGGAGAAATATTCAGCTGGCCAACCTTCACCTTGGAGGAACTTCTCTAGTGTTGTTGGAAGGTAGGACCCAAGCTCATTTGAAGAAGCATGGTAAAATTCTTTCTTATTGGAGTGAGTTTGTTTCTTCCATTGAAAAACAATTCTATCCACTAGCTTATATGCAAAAAGAAATGATGAGTTGGCAAACTCTTCGCCAATTAAAGGGGCAAAGTTTACAAAGCTATACCCAAGAATTTACAAAAAGAGATTTAATTCTAGGAATTTATCTAGACTTACCTGAAACTTTGCTGAAGTATATAGGTGGTCTACACAGTTATTTGATGCACACCATTTTCATGTTTAACCCTACTAGCATAGATGAGGTATGAGTTTAGGCTACACATATGGAGGCTAGAGGCAAGAATGTGAACCCAGAGATTGGGGGATCATCAAAATCCACTACAAGCAAGAACAAGCAAAAGAGGAAGCAGAAATGGAAAGAGAGGAAGGAAAACGTTGTACGGAAAGACAAACCTTCATGCACTCACTGCAAGAAGGATGGACACGATAATGAACATTGCTGGCCTTTGAATCCAGAGTTGAAACCCAAGAATTTCGATGGAAAGAAGAGGAAGACTACTACTGCTATTCAGAAAGATTTGGGGTCAGACTCAAGTGATGAAGCAATAGTCACAACTACAGGTATAAAAGGTAAAAATTCTGAAGCATCTACTAGTAATTTTGCACAAACTATTGATAATGAAGAAAATGAGATGAAAAGGCATGAGCTTTTTCATATTAGAGTTATTTCCAAGCATCAAAAGATTTATACTTTATTTGATAGTGGTTCACAAGTAAACTTGATTTTTGAATCAATTGTAAAGAAGTTGGGACTACTAACCAAACCTCACAAGAAGCCATATCCATTAGGTTGGGTATGTGATAAAGCAAAGCTACAAGTGACTAGACAATGTAAACTTAAGTTTGCTTTTGGGTCAACTTCTGTAGATGAGGTTGAGTTAGATATAGTTCCCTTGGCTATATGTGGTATTATTTTAGGAAGTCCTTACTTGTATGGTAGAAAAGCCATTTTCTATAGAGCTGAAAATAAGTATCAACTCACAAAATATGGAATAGAATATAATGTAAGAGATCATCAACTCAAAAATAATTATACTCTCATAAACTCAGGGAAGATGAAAAGAATTGTAAATTAATGCAAACAATTTTTAATAATGGTTGTACCGGAAAATAACCCTTAAAAAGTATATATATATTTGAGGGCTGTATTGCTAAACAAAAAGCTGATTTAGAAAAAGTTGTTTCAGAATATGATATCCTATTTCAAGAACCTAAAGGTTTTCCGCACAAAAGGGAAATTGTACATGATATTCATTTGCATCAAGATGCTCCATTGCCTGACATCGCAATGCACATGTTATACGCTTTAGAGAATGCAGAGATCAAGAAGCAAGTATAGGAGATGCTCAAGAAAGGGTTCATAAGACCAAGCACATCACCATGCGGATCTCCAATCGTGTTGGTGAGAAAGAAAGAAGGTTCATGGAGGATCTGCATTGATTACAAAGCACTAAATAAAATAACGATCAAGAATCGTTATTCTCTCTTTCACATAGATGATCTATTAGATCAGTTGAAAGAAGTTGTTTACTTTTCCAAGTTGGACTTGCGTAGTGGATACCATTAGGTCAGAGTTGCAGAAGAAGGTGCATGGAAGACTGCTTTCAAAACAAAGCAAGGGCTGTATGAATGGCGCGTTGTGACTTTTGGCTTAACTAATGCTCGTTCCACTTTCATGAGAGTTATGAATGATGTACTTTGACATTTTATTGATGATTTTGTAATTGTATATTTAGATGACATTCTTGTTTTCAATAAACATGGGAAGAACATTTGAAGCATGTAAAGCAGACTTTAGATTTTTTGAAAAGAGAAAATCTTTATGTTAAATTATCAAAATGTGAATTTGGTAAAACATCTTTAAATTATTTGGGTCATATTGTTGGGGGTGGTGAATTGAAGATAGATCCCTCTAAGGTTGAAGTCATTGTGAACTGGCCTAAACCCAAATCTGCGACAGAAGTTAGGAGCTTCCTAGGAGCAGCACAATATTGGAGAAAGTTTATTGCTAACTTTTCTTTGATTGCAGCTCCCTTACATGGTTTAACAGGATTGAACAAGGTGTTTCAGTGGGGAGGCAAACAACAAAAATCCTTTGACGCCTTGAAGGAAAAAATTAGTGCAGCACTAGTACTAGCATTGCCAAATCTTCAAAGACCATTTGAGATTGAAACAGATGCCAGTGACTATTCCATGGGAGCAATGTTGATGCAACATGGTAAACCCATATGTTATCATTCAGAGACATTTAATTCTGAAGTAATTAATTATCCCACATATGATTAAGAATTGTATGCATTAGTATAGAGTGTGAAAAAGTGGAAACATTACTTAATGGGAAAAGAAACAGTTATACATACTGATCATCAACCACTTCAATATTTACACTAACAAACTAAGTTGCAACAATCAAGACACTATAGGTGGATGGGTTTTCTATAACAGTTTCATCTAGTCATCAAATGTAAGAAGGGCATACACAATAAAGTTGCAGATATGTTATCAAGACCAATCATAAATGCATCTACTATACTTAAGAATAATTCAGTATTGCATGAAAGCTACATTGAACAATATGCTCAAGATGTAGATTTTGAAGATGTATATGAAAATTTAAGTCAAGGCAAACAAGTAGAAGAAATGGATTATCATGTTAAGGACCAAATATTGTATCATTTGGGAAAGTTATGCATTCCTCAAACTAAAAGAGTTAATATAATCCAAGAAGCACACACTTCTCTAATATCAGGTAATTTTGGTGTAAATAAAACAGTTGCACAACTACAAAGATTCTGCTATTGGCCAAGAATGCTATTGGCTTGATGGGGCATCACCCAGGTTCATAAATGTTTTAGCCAAACAAATCCCCAACTACTAGTCCTTTTGGCAGCGGTCCACGGAGCATAGACTGAGGTCTCACCCAAGTGTTGGAAATAATACTGAGAGGGGGGGGGAATCAGTATTATCAAATTCTTTTCAATATGCCTTCCAGATTTATACTTTAATTTATTCTTCAGATATTGATCATTAATTTGTATGTCAGTGCCATATAATAATGAACAAGAACAAGAAAAATAGATAAGCACACCAAAGAACACCAGATATAAGGTGGAAACCCAATGTGGGTGAAAACCACCTGCTGCAATATGTCTCTATCTTCTTTCAATTAGAAACTTCTTTTACAAGGATTTTGTACTGGTGCAGTCCTTTACCAGTACGTAGGCTGCAACCTGTAGAGAGCTACAACTCTCTCTTGTTTTCCAGTCTCTCCTGGAAGGGAGCTACAACCCCTTTGCTCTTTTACTTCTTTAAGGACCACGTTTCATTAATTTTCAAACTGGATCCAAGAAGATCAAATAATCATCAAGTACATGCAAATCACCCAATCTCCTTATACATCAACCAATGAATCACCCAACTTCTCAGAATGATATAAACAGGAAAGTAATACCAGAAATCTAAACCTAGAACTCTAGAGAAATAGATAAAACACAACCAACAAATGTTTCAAGATAGGTCCGCAACTTCACCAATAGTGGCCTACGAATACCCGCAGCTCTTCTATGTCTAAACTGCGTAGCTCCACACCTGGTCGGTCTACTACTCTGCGTATCTCCACACCACTCGTTCTGCTGCCCTACGTACCTCTGCTCAGATCCACAACTGCACTGCCGGCCTGACAGTGTACCTCTGCAACTTGTTCTTATGTTTCCCTGCGTACCTCCGCACTGCGCCTTCTCCTGAGCTGCGTACCTCGCACTGCGCCTTCTTTTGTGCTGCGTACTCCCGCACTGCGCCTTCTCCTGCGCTGTGTACCCCCGCACTCACGCTGTGGATCGCTTGCGAACCTCTGATTACGGCCAAATTAATAGTCCTCCAATGTGCCACAGTCAGTCAGATCCACAGATCTGATCATGCGCCCGAGAGATCACTACTTCTCAATAGATTCACCTTAAATTTTCTCCTTGATTTAGATCTAGCTTTTAAAACCAATCAGCCAAAATTTCAGATCTTAAGATATTCAAATTTCACAAGTGTCTAGCCAAGTGATCTCTTTTCCTTTTTATAGGCAAGCCCTTATTTAAACCATGGGACAAAACCATCGAAAACCAATAGAAGGGATCCAAACAGGGGTTCAAATAATTTAGATCCTAAACCATGGGCCAAAACCATAGGATCATGAATGATGGGCTAAATACCAAGGGCCAAACATAAGAAACCCCATGTGAGCGCGCTTCTCTGCATTGGAGTGAGTGAACTGGGGGACCGCACCTTATGAACGGATAACCTACGGGTATGTCTGCACTTCCTGGATGGCGAACCTGTGGGTCCACACCTTTTGAATGATGCACCTGCGAACCTCTTATTTTCCATCATTTTGAGAGCTTGAAATAGGGTTTTGCCACTTGAATGAGTTGCCATCAAGTACAACACCTGTACCATAGAGCCAAACCAGAATCATAATGCCAAAAATCTCCCCCTTTGTACTTGATGGCAACCTCAAGATCCTCAACGTCATTCTCCCCCTTTGACATCAAGGGCAAAGGGTTATGCTCCCCTTGAGAACATGCTCCCCCTGACTATAAACCAGATCTGCAAAAGGAAAGAAATTTCTTCAAGAAGAACCATAATCCACCAAACACCATAAATGACCATGAAAGAGATAGAGACATATTGCAGCAATATTCAGATCAGCATTCATGATCTCCTTCTGTACTTCCTCCAAGATCTTCTACCATAATGCCAACAATGCATTATATGCTCCCCTTGAACCTATGCCATTCGATCTTCGACCAATCTAAAACCTAGCAAATGTACACGTATACCCCATATGAAACTTGTGTACAACCAACAATCAACAACAAGATGATGCATCAACAACCCCCAGCTTTTGCCTGAGGTATTCAAAGGTCTCCCTGGGCAATGGTTTGGTGAGTATATCAGCAACTTGTTCCTTAGAAGGAACATACTACAACTTGACCTTTTGTTCAAGCACTTGTTCCCTGAGAAAGTGATACTTGATCGGTATGTGCTTGGTCTTTGAATGCATGACTGGGTTCTTTGAAATGCTGATTGCACTTGTATTATCACATAAGATGGAGATAGGTGGAGTACAAGTAATCTGAAAATCCTACAAGGTCTGCATCATCCAAAGGAGTTGAGTGCAGCAAGATGCAGCAGCCACATATTCTGCTTCAGCTGTAGATAAAGCAATCGAACTCTATTTCTTGCTGAACCAAGATACTAATCTGGAACCCATAAAGAATGCACCACCACTTGTGCTCTTCCTGTCATCCATGCTTCCAGTCCAATCTGCATCTGTATAAGCATGAAGTGTGAGATCTGTATCTCTAGGATACCATAAGTCATAGTTTTGAGTTCCTTGAAGGTACTTGAAAATTCTCTTCACTGCCTGAAGATGAGTTTCCTTTGGATTTGCCTGAAATCTTCCAACTATTCCCACTACATGCATGATGTCTGGTCGGGTACCTGTCAAATAAAGTAGACTTCCAATCATAGATTTGTAGGTTGGTTGATGCACTGCTGCTGATTCATCATTTGCACTAAGGCTACATCCTGTGACCATGGGGGTACATACTGGTTTTGCATCTTCCATGCCATATTTCTTCAAAATCTGCTTGAGATACTTGGTTTGAGACAAGAAGATCCCGCCTTCATTTTGTTGGATTTGAAGTCCAATAAAATATGTCAGTTCTCCAAGCAAAGACATTTAGAATTCTTTCTGCATCACCAAGGCAAAGCTTTGACTCATAGCTTCTTCATTGCTGCCAAAGATAATATCATCTACATACACAACAAGTATTAGCAATTTGTCATTTTCAATTTTTATATAAGGATTGCTATCTACTGATCCCTTTGAAAACCCTTGTTGATGAAGATATTTGTCCAAGCGGTAGTACCAAGCCCTTGGAGCCTGTTTAAGACCATATAGAGCCTTTTTTAGTCTGCATACAAGATTTGGATCATTCCCAAGGATGAACCCATCTGGTTGCTCAATGTACACTTCTTCTTCTAAGTCTCCATTTAGAAAGGCTGATTTTACGTCCATTTGAAATACTTTGAACTTCTTAAAGCTTGAGAGAGCAAGGAACATTCGGATGGCCTCAAGTCTAGCAATGGGAGCAAAAGTTTCTTCAAAGTCTATTCCTTCTTGTTGAGCATACCATTTACAAACAAGTCTATCCTTGTTTCTAATTACTTCCCCATTTTCATTCAACTTATTTTTGAAGATCCATTTTGTCCCTATGACATTCTTATCTTTTGGTCTTGGAACCAACTCCCAAGTGTTGTTCTTTTCAATCTGCTCAAGTTCTTCATCCATTGCCTTTACCCAACATTCATCTTTGCATGCCTCTCTTACATTTTTTGGTTCAGTGGAGGAGAGTAATGCCAAATAGCTTGAGGCTTCTGCAATTGTTCTTCTTGTTTGTACACTAACCTCTTTCTGCCCCAAAATCTGAGATTCTTCTGAACGTACCTAGATGGAGTCTTCTCTTCTATCCTTATCTATTCCTCTGGTGCCTCTTGAGGTTCTTCTTCATCATCAATCTGATTTGGAGAGAAGTCTTCATCCTCTTCGATATTTTCATAATTTACTTGCCTAGGAATGTATCCTTTTTCATCAACCACTGCATCAATGCTATCAAAAATTCTTCCAAGTCTTTTATGGTAACAGTTATATGCTTTGTTGTGGGGAGAATAACCAAGGAGAATTCCTTCATCTGCTCTAGGTTCAAGTTTGCCAAGCTATTCATCATTATTCTTAATATAGCATTTGCTTCCAAAAATTTTGAAATGCTTTACCAAAGGAGTCTCACCATACCAGAGCTCATGAGGAGTTTGAGTGTTGTTCACTCGGACATTTGATTTGTTGAGAATAACAACTGCAGCAGAAGCAGCTTCACCCTAGAACGTTGCGGGAGTCCCAGACTCATCAAGCATAGCACGAGCCATTTGTTGGACCGTTCTGTTCATCCTTTCCACCACTCCATTTTGCTGAGGAGTCCTAGCTGTAGAGAATTCCCTTCTTATTCCATGTTCTTCACAGAAATCGAAAAATTCATTTGAGGTAAACTCCCCACCCCTGTCAGACCTGAGGCACTTAATTTTGGGATCTGATTCATTTTTAGCCAAGGCTTTGAAAGATTTGAATTTTTCGAATGCTTCGTCCTTGTGTTTCATAAGTCCCAACCAAACCATCCTGGAGAAGTCGTCAATGAATAATATAAAGTATTCTTCTCCTCGAGGTGACCTTGTCCTAAATGGACCACATACATCTGTATGGACTAGTTCAAGAGGCCTGCTGGCTGATCCTTCCTTCTCAGGGAAGTTAGTTCTGGTTTGCTTACCAAATTGACATGATTTGCATATGGTGTTGTCTGGAATTTTGATATCTGGAAGACCACGAACTGCCTGGTATTTGCATGCTTTCCTTATTTGTGAAAAGATTAAATGCCCCAACCTCCGGTGCCATAACCAATGTTCATCATCTTTGCTCAAATAGCATTGTTGTTTTCCTTCTTCAAATATTTATAGATTATTTGGAGTTCTTCTGCCTTTGATCACTGTTTTTCCTGTATCAAGATCATGAACACTACATCCATTTGATCGAAATATTACCTCTGTTCCTTGATTTCACATCTGACTGACACTTAGTAGACTATGCTTCAAGCTATCAACATAAAAAACATTTCCAGCTTTGACCTTTTGTTTCAACTCAACAGTGCATTTTCCTTTTATGGTTGCAGGGGTATCATTTCCAAAAGAAACTTTCTTTCCATTTTCTAAAGCAGTATATGATTCAAGTTTTTCTTTATCACCTGTCATATGCTTCGAACATCCGCTGTCTATGTACCATAGAATTTCTTGTCCTTCTGCATAAAATGCTATCCCATATCTTTCTGTTTGTGGTTCCTTTATTCTCCATGTTCTGGTGCTTGAGGCTTGTTCCTTTGTCTGCCGAAACCTGTTCCTGCATTCAAAATATTCATGACCGAAGTTATTACAAATAGAACATTCAATTTCATTTTCAAGGGCAGAAAAGTTGTTATAGGTCCTTTTCGTAATCCTAGTCATACTTCTTTGTTTTTGAGCTTCTCTAGTCATGATTGTCTTATAAGAAACACATTGAGTTGCTTTGTGACCAAAGTTATGGCAAGAGAAACATTGGCCATTGAAGAAACTTCTGCGATTATCAAATCTACCAGCCAAATGATTGTAATTTCCATTGTCATCCATTCTTGAAGCAAATTGAGAAGTTTTTACCTATGGTTGGTTGTAGCTTTTGTTCACCCTTAAGATGGATTTCCCCTGGTTTACCTGGTAGTATTTGTTTTTTCTTGATGTAATTCGTCCCTGCCTTACCTGGTGATCTCCATTGAGCTTTTGCTCATTCCTCCTTGCTGCATCAAGATAACTCTTTGAGGTGGATGCTTGAGATGTTTCTCCATTATAACCGAGACCTGTTTTGATTGGTGGAGAATGCTGTACATTGATAATCACATCCAGAGTTTCAGATCCTTTAACAAATTTAAGATTAAGAGCCTTTGTTTTCTTAGTTTCTTTTCCAAGGCCAACAACTTCACATTCTAACTTCTCAAGAGATTTTTCTTTTTCATCAAGTTGGAATTGCAGAGTATCAATGATCATATCTTTTTCTTCTAAACCTATTTTGAGTCGAGAAATCCCTTCATAAAAACCATCTACATCTATAGCGTCCATGTAATCATCATCTTCAAAGGCCATTAAAAGTTTATAATCATTACCTCGTTCATCTTCGTCACTATTTGATAGGCCATCACTGTCTTCATGAGTGTAGTAACTTTTCTTAGTTGCATTCTATTTCTTGTTCCATCTAACAGGTTCCTTCCCTTTGTCAATCTTATCCTTGTGAGGACATTTGGCAACATAGTGACCGACTCTTCCACAAGCAAAGCATTTGAAAGGTAACTTACCTCGGAAACGATCAGTACATCGTTGAAGATTTCTGACAAAATTTGATTCTTCTTCTTCTTCTGACACGTGTCCTGACTCATAGTACTCTCCTTTGCCTGAAGACTTGAAGGCAGCTTCTCTCCTGTCTGATGGACCTCCTTTCCTCATTTCATAAGCGGTTAGAATTCCGTGCAGCTGTGAAATTTTAAGGCTTTTTAGATTCTCTTTTTCTTCTATTGTAGAAACTTTAGATTCAAACCTAGGGGACAAAGATCTTAGAACTTTTTCAACCACAACAACCTCTTTTATTTCTTCACCCAAATTTTTCATACAATTAATAATCTCATCTATGCGAAGAAAATAGTTAGCCACACTTTCATCATTATACATCCTGAGATTTTCATACTGAATCCTGAGGGTTTGAAGTTTTGCTCGTTTTACTTGATCATCTCCTTCATAGCTCAGAACAATCTTGTCCCATATCTCTTTTGCGGATTTAAACTACATTACCTTGACAAATTCTGATTGAGATAGGCATCCTAATAGAGTATTGACCACCTTTTCATTTGTTTCATTTTTCTTCTTCTCAGTCGGATCTCTAGGAGTTGCTGATGGAAACGTATACCCTGTATCTATGATATTACAGACTTTTGTACCAAGAGATTGAAGATAGGCAGTAACTCTTACCTTCTAATAAATGAAGTTTGTCCCGTCAAAAATCGGTGGCCTGATTGATGCTTCCCTCTCATAGTTGCTCATGATGAAAGATCTTTCTTCAAGAGATCAAGCTTCTTCTGAAGAACTTGCTCTGATACCAATTGTTGGAAATAATACTGAGGGGGGGCTGAATCAGTATTATCAAATTCTTTTCAATATGCCTTCCAGATTTATACTTTAATTTATTCTTTAGATATTAATCATTAATTTGTATGTCAGTGCCATATAATAATTAACAAGAACAAGAAAAATAGATAAGCACACCAAAGAACACCAGATATAAGGTGGAAACCCAATGTGGGTGAAAACCACCTATTGCAATATGTCTCTATCTTCTTTCAATTAGAAGCTTCTTTTACAAGGATTTTGTACTGGTGCAGTCCTTTATTAGTACGTAGGCTGCAACCTGCAGAGAGCTACAACTCTCTCTCATTTTCCAGTCTCTCCTCGAAGGGAGCTACAACCCCCTTTTCTCTTTTACTCCTTTAAGGACCACGTTTCATTAATTTTCAAACTCGATCCAAGAAGATAAAATAATCATCAAGTACATGCAAATCACCCAATCTCCTTATACAATCAACCAATGAACCACCCAACTTCTCAGAATGCTATAAACAGGAAAGTAATACCAGAAATCTAAACCCAGAACTCTACAGCAATAGATAAAAGACAGCCAACAAATGTGTTAAGATAGGTCCGCAATTTCACCAATAGTGGCCTACGAATACCCGCAACTCTCCTATGTCTAAACTGTGTAGGTCTGCACCTGGTCGGTCTATTGCTCTACGTATCTCCGCACCACTCGTTCTGCTACCCTATGTACCTCTGCTCAGATCCGCACCTGCACTGCCCGCTTGACAACGTACCTCCGCAACTTGTTCTTCTGTTTCCCTACATACCTCCGCACTGCGCCTTCTCCTAAGCTGCGTACCTCGCACTGCACCTTCTTCTGCACTACGTACCCCTGCATTGTGCCTTCTCCTGTGCTACGTACCCCCGCACTCACACCGTGGATCATCTGCGAACCTCTGATTAGGGCCAAATTAATAGTCCTCCAATGTGCCACAGTTAGTCAGATCCACAGATCTGATCATGCGCCCAAGGGATCACTACTTGTGAGAGATTTTTCGGCGAAAATCACATGTAATATCATTTGTCGAAGCGTTTCGAACCAACTAGTGTGGTTCATCGTCAACTTGTCCTGACGATGAACCACACTAGTTGGTTCGAAACGCGTCGACAAATGATATTACATGTGATTTTCGCTGAAAAATCTCTCACAAAGATCACTACTTCTCAATAGATTCGCCTTAAATTTTCTCCTTGATTTAGATCTAGCTTTTAAAACCAATTAGCCAAAATTTCAGATCTTAAGATATTCAAATTTCACAAGTGTCTAGCCAAGTGATCTCTTTTCCTTTTTATAGGCAAGCCCTTATTCAAACCATGGGACAAAACCATCGAAAACCAATACAAGGGATCCAAACAGGGGTTCAAAAAATTTATATTCTAAACCACGGGCCAAAACCATAGGATCATGAACGACGGGCTAAATACCAAGGGCCAAACATAAGAAACCCCACATGAGTGCGCTTCTCTGCATTGGAGTGAGTGAACTGGGGGACCGCACCTTATGAACGGATAACCTGCGGGTATGTCTGCACTTCTTGGATGGCAAACCTGCAGGTCCGCACCTTTTGAACGATGCACCTGCGAACCTCTTATTTCCATCATTTTGAGAGCCTGAAATAGAGTTTTGCCACTTGAGTGAGTTGCCATCAAGTACAACACCTGTACCATAGATCCAAACCAGAATAATAATGCCAACACCAAGGTAGTTGGGGAGGGTACTGGAACTAGGTTTCTGAACCGTAGGGATGTCTTGATGAGGTCTGAGAGGTTCGTGGATTGATCTCTCACATTGCACTACTACTGCCCAGCCATCTGTTCAAAGCAACTACCTTCATGCAGCTTGAAGGATGAGCACGGATACTCTTTACCACTTTCTGTGCTTAATATTATTGTAGATCTTGAATTAAGTTAAATAGTTTCAGTAATTTTAGTTATCAATTAACATAAATAGATACGCTCACAATCATAAACCATAATAGATGCATAAACCAGAATATAGAAATAGATATGCAATATTTTGAAACCAACTTATCTTTATTACTGTTTTCTTGATTACAATCCACTTCCTACCCTGTGCACCCAGCTACAGGGGTCCATGCACAAAGTTGTGGACTCTACTAGGCCTCTATGCACTGAGCTACAGAGACTCTTCTACTAATATGACCCTCGACTCAGACTTACAAACTTCGATCAATATTAATTTCAGATACCCATACGGTTTAGATCCAATCTTAACTTAACTGCTTTCTACACCTAGAGCCTTGCTATATTTATACATTTGTATGGTCTGCGGAGCATGTGTAGGCCGACACATTCTAGGTTAATTTACAATATTTTAGGCAGACTACCCTTTGACTTGACTCATTACAACTCACATTTCGTGCACTTCGTGGAGCCTTTATAATACCAGTACTTGAAATTGTGGTCTTTAAGCCCCAAAAGCATTACGCAGGGGATCCACTGTCCAAAAGACCCCCAACATAATAATCGTGATTCGTCCTGAGTCACTTGGTTGGTGCAGTGATCTTTGCGCGTAGTTCATTTAACAATCTCTGCACCTCGCGGAAATCTGTCACACATTCCTCTGCTGTCTTTTGTATCAACTATGTGTGACTCTTTGATGCATCATTGTCAGAGGCCCCTTCTTCCCTTTTCGCATATGCATCCTACATCTGGGCCATTTTCTCTTGGATGCATGCTTTAAGCCCTGCTTCTTTCTAGCGTGCGACATCCACCTATTATTTCAGAGCTTGGACCTCCCTCATCTTTGCCAGTTGTTGGGTAAGGACAACCGTCTGCTGGTCCCCCAAACATTATCATAGGCCTGTTGTAGTTCTCGTGTTTTGGCTTCTAACTGTTGTAGCGTTGGATTCTCCTGTAATGAAGTGAGGGTGATGAGTGACTAATCCAACAATCTTTTGCAGTCCTAGAAAGCATGCTCTATTTCCCTTAACCTCGATTAAATGGCGCTGTGGCACCGCTTTCTGACTTTCGGGGGTGTAGAGGACAATACCTTCATTCTTAGCTCCACGATCTGCAGGTTTAGCTCCAACTAGACCTTCGCGGCCTCCTCCTGGGTCTTGCAGACTCCAGTTGATAGTTGATGAATTTTTTCCATGGTGGGGAGTCCCACTAGCACAACCAACTCTAGAATGATGCTACATGCCTCTTCAACTGCTTGCTCTAATCCCTGATTTTGAGCAACCATGCTATCGCATTGCAGGTTGAGCTGTTTTAACTTATCCTTCTACTCACTCAAGATTTGGAGAGCATGGACTTCCTGAGCACGAAGCTCTATACTTACCCCATCCTGAAGCTGGTATAGGGTTTCTCTAGGAAGGGCAACCAAATTCAATCCCCAACCCCTCCTATCCCCTTTAGATTTTGCTAGGATGATGCCTTCTGGTAACACCAAAGTGTTCATTTTATGTGCGTGCACCATGCTTAGATTCGTCTATATGTTCCACAAGGTGCGGTGTCATCACTCCTGGGGGTTGCACTTGTAAGGCCTATAACTGCGCTCTGAGCATCCCCAACACAGTTGTCTATTCCATCATTAATTCTGCCAGAGCATCCTTGTTAATAAGGGTTCCTCCCATGGTCTTTGTTGTCTTTGTCCTTTTGCACGTGGAAGGTTGCTCCTGGACGCATGGCCTCTTGTGTTGTGTCACATTTGTTGTAAGGTCTGTGCATTCCTGTGTCTCCACCTCCCCCTGTATATCCTATTCCATAGACATTTCTTGGCCTTCCTCAGCCTCCTCAGTGGGCGTGGTTATGGTTCGTGTCATTTGTTCTAGTGCTGTTGCCTCATCCGCCGTCTACTGTGTGGCCGCTTCTTATTCCTGACGCTTTCTTTCTGCTAGCTTCGCGATGCACATCTTGGTCTCCTTCTTCTTCCACTATGTCGTGATATTTTCCAATTTCACCAAGTTTGGGGTGTGCCACTCCGAAGACCATGACGCCATTAATTCAAAGATTGCATCATTTGTGGCAATGAATGATAGCTTTTCCCATGCTCAGATTGGATCCTTTCACACCCAAATATACAAGTTATGCATATCCACTTTGAATTCTACCACACTCTATAACATGTTATATATCGTCAGGGACAAGCGTGGCCTATGGTTGATCCACGTTAGTAAACTAACTTCTACAAATTTCCAAAATACCTTTATCTCATGGATCCTCGCCAAGTCTTTTGTTTCCCAGAGCGAGGTATAGCTCACAGCCTCAGGTATGGTCTGCTCCACGGCGGGACACTAGTTGTTTGCTGGCAGTTCCCCAGCAAACAACAAGATGGATAAGAGCACCCACATGTAGTGGAAGGTCTTACCCTAGTCCTGGGCTTCCCTACAATTCATCAAAAATTCATCACAGAGAAATTGCACCCAATTGAACTGGACTCCTTCTGCACACTAGTCCGCCAACGCAATTACAGATGTTGGCACTTCGTCTGCATGGCATTTACTCATGAGCTTACTAGCTAACATCTGGGTGGAATTACACACCCCTTGGTCCTTGATACTTGCTATTACATACCCTTATTTCCTTTTCTGTAGCTTATATTTGGCCTTCATAGCTTCTGCGAGGTCCAAGTTGTTACTTTTTCCGGTAATGTCTACAGGATTGCTTCCTTTAATTGGAAGCTGCAAAATTCAGTGAATTAAGTCAGCCGTGATGGGAATCGGCTCCTCCAGCCACATATACCCATCATGTACTAGACACAGTAGCTGCCGGATGACAAAGATTGTGATAGGCGCACAGTGGTAGTGGGGTATCCACCGTGGATGAAGTAACCCTGCCTTATCCACACCACGTAACCATTTCTACTGTAGTAGTTTTTCTTGGGCCAGTTGTGGGAACTTCTCACTATCCATGAGGTCCTAGTCTTTGAATTTTATATTCAGTACCCGTCCCAGCAGCAGACCGTCAAACATTATTTCATCTAGAAGAAGCGGGGTCTCGAGCACACTCTTCGTGGCCTCCAGGTCCTTCGATATCTTGGCTGTCCCTTTCCATGGGGGAATGTAAGGGGGTAAATTTATCATTGAAGGTGCTTGGGGGACATTTTCCGCCTCCTCATCCTGTGCCTCAATTTGGGTGATCAAGGCCTACAAATATTCTTCCTCTTCCTTTGTTTCAACGGTGATAACTTTTCCATTCTCTATCATTGATACTTTACTAACTCTTGGGTGTCGTGGTGATATCTGGACTAGCCCCATTAGCTGTTTGTTTTGTTGTGGGTGTGGCGTATGTGTGGACTTCGATACCTCTGGTGCATTTTCTGCTTCTCTAGGCTCCTCCTGGGTCACTCGGGGTTCTGGGGGTACTTCCATAAATCACACTTTGGTTCATGACATTGTGTGGATACTGGTTTCACTTGGTTGTGTACTTACGGGCAATAAGGTGGTTTGGTGCTTACTGCTCTGTATTGGCTGAAATCTTAAACAACTAAGTGTTGCTCCAAAGCTACCCCTCAAACTTTTATGGTAACTTTCGAATTTAAACTCGGCCATTCCCTCCATACTTGAGTTAGTAGTACCTTTTTGGTGGCAAATTCTCCCGAATCTAGGTGTTAACTCATGTCTTAATGGCCCATTGCCT
The DNA here is from genome assembly GCA_031772625.1 of Pinus tabuliformis. Classification (NCBI taxonomy): domain Eukaryota; kingdom Viridiplantae; phylum Streptophyta; class Pinopsida; order Pinales; family Pinaceae; genus Pinus; species Pinus tabuliformis. Next base: position 672,136,680 of record CM062810.1, on the reverse strand, counting down.
GCTCCTTTCTGCCTTAAATTAGAGTTCTTGTCATGAATAGTGTCGTCAATGGTCACCTCCCATCCTAGCTGTGCATCATCACAGCTCCTTATGCGTGACCGCGATCCCTGTGATAGACTGGCCCTGCGCGAAACCTCTTTTCCGTGCAGCTCTTCTACAGACTTGTTTAGAGTCCCATGCCTTCTTTCAACTGCTTTAAGTGTTGAGACTGTGTTTACTACAAATAGTCAGGTGGTCACACTCCTGGAGTGAGGCTTCGATTTCCTTTCTAGCCTGGACTACGGGCACCCTTAAACTATCCCTACATCAGTAGTGTGTCGCATTTTTCTTTGTGTGGTATGCTCCCTCATGTAGTAAGATGCAGTTGTAGCCATGATAGTAGGGTCGCAACTCCTTCTAATGTAGTAGTAGGGCTGGCTAGCCTTAATCCTAGCATGCTTAGTTTTGTGCGCCTTGTTTGCATGAATTTGTTTTTCAGTTCGCTAATTTCTTCCTCCAGTATCGTACTTCTCTTCCTTATCCGTGCCCACTCGTCATCAAGTTCATGAAGTCTTATGCTCCCTTGCCTAAGGTCTTCTTGCAACTGCCCAATTCCTCTACCTAGGTCCACACATTCTGTTCCTACTGCAGCCTGGGGCCTCTCCTCTGCCTCCCTAGTTTCCTTTCTTGTTCTGTGCTTACTACAGTCTAGGGCCTCTCCTCTGCCTCCCTGGTTTCCTTTCTTTTGGCTACTATTGTGCTCCGGTTTTTGCTTATGGTCCTATAGGCCTATCGAACTGCTGGTATGCACAAGTCTCAGTTCACTCGTCCCGCCTAGTAAACATTATCCATTATTCCACATAGATTTCTGAATGCTTTTTCGCAGGGTATTTGCGGAGTGCGTTTCTTTTCCTGCTGCTGCATTAGGTTCTGATTTTTTATCCTTAGCCTGTGTTGTGCTTGCCCAACACTTGTTTGTAGCCATCGACGCAGGTGGGCGTGCAAGCTATTTTTCCCTAGCTGATGCTGGGGACGTCCAAACCATGCGTGCATCCATCTTCTGCATTCATGCCAGTTCCAAATATTTTTCTAGTGTGCCTGCCACCATTGTGCGGGTGTCGCGCTCAATGCCCATTCCATCGCACCGCACCTCTGCTGTTTTGGTACCGACCATTCAAATTTGTCTAAGAATTCATCCACCCCTGTTTCCTACTTATATGTTGGCATTTCCCTTGCTTCGGACCTTACACATCGTAGTGACCTAAGCATCATGTTGCAACTTAGTGTTGTTACTTTGTGCAACCAATTTTGCCAGTGTTCTATTTATTCCTCTGAATCCGAAGTACATGAACTGTCACGCTCCCATGAGATTCTTCCATCTTTAGTCAGGCTTACATGATCTTGGTCTTGCACTGTTATCTGATAGATGCAATCCAGCTCATCGTTGTTGTCATCTTTGTGCACAGGTTCTGTGTAGCGCACCCCTTCAGCTGGATCGAGCGAAACTACTACCTGTAAGGACTTTTTCTCAAAAATCATTTTTCGCTTCTTCAGGTTGATGACTCCATTCATATTCGTGGCCTAGTATATCCCTAACAATGCAGGGTAAGGGTTACTATCATCCACAATGTCTATTACCTCAAAGTCAGTTTGCGCACTCCCTCCTTCGATATCCACTGTTACCCCTTGCAATCTTCCCATGGGCATGATCTTTTATTGGTTTGTCATTTGTAATTGAATAGGAGACCACTGTAACGTGGGCTTGCCCATGTGTTCCCAAGTCTGCTTTGGTAACACATTTGCATCCGAACCCAAGTCAAGGACTACCTGATCCATCTCATATTCGCCAATTTGTGCCGTCAACCACATTTCCCTCCCAGTGCGTAAAGCATGCTTCCCCATCTTTCGAACTACGTGCGGTTCCCTTGATCCTGTGCACCTAGTGATCAGCTCTTGGAGTCCTTTAACTGCCTTATTGTCTCGTAGCAACTTCATGCATGTCTCTAAAAAGGTAGTAAGCATAGACGGATCTATTCCCAGTTCTGGTTGATCCTTACTACCTGAGGTAGAGACCTCCATGAATCTCTTCTTAGCTTCCATAAATGCATCCTTTACGCACTCCATGTCACACTCAAGTTCTTTGTAGGAGTCTTGCGAACCCAAGTGTCACCCGCGGGTTTCTTTCCCTTATCGTCCCTTGTAGTCGTGCCACTTCTGAGTGCCATGTTCACAATAGAGTCTTCTTCGCATGGTTCGAACCTCATCATTTGGATATTTTGTGTCAGAGGAGGCTGTAGTACCCCTTTCTCGCGTATTTGTGCGATCAACGTTTGGAAATCTACTGCTTCATGGTAAAAATGATAGAAATACATACAACATGTTCTGGTCAAATTTGTACAGTCACGCGTGTAGTGCTCTGGCCCTCCATAATTGTAGCAGATTAACTGACCGCGCCCTCATCCGGGTCCCATTCCTCCTCGTCCTCCTCTACGCCCTTGGAATCCACCGCGTGCTATGGATGCGGCTGGATCTTTACCTCATTCTTCGATCTTCATCCTATAGGCAGGCGTTCGATCCATCAATAATTCATAGCTCCGATAGTTTCGCTCATCGTGGCCTACAGATCTACAGAAATTATAGAATAGCTGTTGTGGAGTCTGCTTATACTTTTGCAATAGGTGACAGTTGTCCCTAGCATCCTTTCCTATGACCTGATAGATCACACACCAGAGCGCTGGTGCCGCACTTGGGCTCACATGTGCCTCTGGCCTCAATGGCATCGGTCCTCCTCCTGCCAAATAGTTTGCAAATACGGGGCAGTGATCCTTATTGTGGCCCTGGCCTTTACATTTTATGCACCACACTTCTTTGTGCACTTTCGGCTAGGGTGCCCTATACTGTTTCAAACTCTACATTTCCAAGCATAGGTTTTGTAGCTGCGCGTGGATTTGTTGGACTCCCAACCCTGGGTCCTGTATCGGCATCTCATGCAACCTCATCACCATTTCCAATGCTTCTGTCTGAGTTGAGAGCTTCTGTTGTGATAGTTTCATCCTCAGGTGTGGTGTCAAAGATGCCACAAACCACATGTGGTGCTGCGCATCTGTCAGTGTCATATTAGCCTCATGGATTGTACTTTTCAACCTTGGATCCAGATCCCAAGGGGTTTCACCTAGAAGCATCATGATCTCCTTGAATCCGATGATCCACTGCATTTTCGATTTTGCCCAGCTAAATACTCTATTCAATGCAGTCTAGATCTCTGCTATTCTGGCATTTGGGTGATCATTTGAGTGTTTGATATACCATGTCAACATGCAATCCTGCAGTGCACTTACCAATGTGGCCTTCTTGATGTTATCATCCGTACCCCCGTGCATTTCCCATACTGCTCTTACTATGAACCAAAACTGATCTGGGTCTTTGTTTCCTACTGCTCTGAATACAAGTAACTTGATCACACTTGCCATGCTAAATTGCTGGTTTGGTGGAGGCAGTGTGGGCAAAGTTAGAGTTGAAGAAGGTGACGAGAGTGGTGGCATTAGTAGGGATTATAACTGTGGAATGTGCTGCCTAATCGAACTGACCGCACTCCTCGAAGAAACCCAAGTGTGCTCTTCATCACTTGCTCATGGAGGTGAAATTAAAGGATTGTTTCTTAACCCTTCGATCCCTTTGTAGGCTTTTCCGCTCCACGTCGTTCCACTCATTAATGTATTCGCATCACTATTTTTCACATAACAGCATCTTAATCCAGGTATTTAAAGACTTGATGTATTTACCTCATTGTCCCTTGAGAAAATATCTATCTACTTCGCTATAGCTGACAGTTGTGTCTATTGCAAATTCAGTGATAAACCCTCCTATGACCCAATCCAGCCAATGGTCTACAACCCACACGATCTTATCTTCAGATGCTTCTAGTCTATGCACCAACTCTGGAGTCCAAACTATGGGTTGATCAATCTTGCACCTTCCCTGGCTGTCTGCTAGCCTCACGATCCACTCATATAGCTCTGAAGAGAAATACGCAAAGAAGATCTCGTGGATTTCCGTATATACATAGCGATCCAACCACCTCTTTTCAGATATCTACGAGGTTTTGTTTTCTTGTACCACAGGCTCATGAAACTTCTGATCCAACCAATCTTCAATTTCCTTCTTCATAGGGTTCCAGTGTTCTAACATGAGACATCCCTTAGGAAGATCCTGGTCCCAGCAATGGAACCATTTGCTAGCTTGATGGGGCCTAACCCAGGTTCAAAAATGTTTTAGCCAAACAAATCTTGAACTACTAGCCCTTTCGGAAATATTCTGCGGAGCGCGGACTGAGGTCTCACCTGAGTTAGTAGGGGAGGGTGCTCGAACCAAGTTTCCACACCCTAGGGATGTCTTGATGAGGTCTAGGAGGTTTGCGGATCAATCTCTCACACTGCGATACTATCGCCCAACCTTCTATTCAAAGAAACTACCTTCGCGTGGCTTGAAGGACGAGCACGAATACTCTTTACCACTTTTTGTGCTTAGTATTGTTATAGATCTTGAATTAAGTTAAATAGGTTCAATACATTCAGTTATCAATTAACATAAACATATACACGTGCAATCATAAACCATAACAGATGCATAAACTAGAATATAGAAACAGATACACAAGATTTCGAAATCAACTTATCTTTTTTACTATTTTCTTGATTACAATCCACTTCCTACCATGCGCACCTAGCTGCAGGGGTCTGCGCACATAGTTGCGAACTCTACTAGGCCTCTGTGCACTCAGCTGTAGAGCCTCTTCTACTACTATGACCCTTGACTCAGACTTACAAACTTCGATCAATATTACTTTCAGATGCCTATACGCTTCAGATCTAATATTAACTTAATTGCCTTCTACACCTAGAGCCTTGCTCTATTTATACATTCCTATGGTCCACACACGATGGGTAGGCTAATAAATTCTAGGTTTATTTACAATATCTTAGGGCAGACTACCCTTTGAATTGACTCATTACAACTCACGCTATGCACACTTTGCGGAGCCTTTATAATACCAATACCCAAAATTATGGGCTTTAAGTTGAAAAACCATTACGCGGGGGATCCGCTGTCCACGAAATGCATGAAATAGTTTCTAGATATATTAAAGGGTGTACCATGTGTGCTAAAAGCAAGCATAGCAATAGAAAACTAGGCTTGTACACTCCACTTCTAGTTCCTTCTCATCCCTAGGAAAGTCTTTCCATAGACTTTGTTGGGGGACTGCCAAAATCTAGAAAAGGTCATGATTATTTATATGTTATTGTGGACAGGTTCAGGAAAATGTGTATTTTAATACCTTGTAATAAGCAGATTACAGCTGAACAAACAAAAAAGTTGTTCTTTCAACATGTATGGGTTAATTTTGGGTTACCCACTTCCATTGTATCTGACTGAGATTCCCGATTTGTTGGGAAGTTTTGGTTAAGTCTGTGGGAATTGATGGACACCAGACTGAAGAAGAGCACAACCTTTCATCCACAAATAGATGGCCACATAGAGGCGGTCAACAGGACAATGATCTAGTTGCTCATGGGCTATTGATGCAAGCATCCCAAGCTTTGGGATGAACATTTATGTTATGTGCAACATGCTTACATCTGTGCTAAACACTTTTCTACACAAGGATCTCTTTTTGAGACTTGTTTTGGTTTTACACCAAGGTCTCCCTTGGATTTTGTCTTTAGTAAAGACATACCAGTTGATGGACACAATGATGTGGACACAGAAACTAAGTTCATTGAACAGATGTAAGAAATTCACCAGGCAGTGCAAGAATAACTGGAGAGAAGCCATGCCAAGTACAAGGCAAGGCATGATAAGCATCAAATTGAACATAGCTTCCAAGTTGGTGATCAAGTTTGGCTGCACATCAGTAAAGACAAAATGCAAGGTGAAGGAATGAAGATGAAGCCAATAAGTTATGGGCCTTTCAAGATACTTGAGAAAATTGGTGAGAATGCTTTTCACCTTGATTTTCCAGCTTACATCCACACCTATTCAGTGGTTAATGTAGATAATTTGAGATTGTTTGAAGCTTCATTGATTGAAGGTCTCGAAGAGAAACGTCAGTTGCCTTCTATTAATGATATGTTGCTTGAATATCTCAATGAGTTGCAAGAAGATACAATTCTCGATAGGAAGGTAAGAACTACGCAAAGAGGGGATATTGAGTACCTCAGCATTGGACTCAAAGGTTCAAAACCCAGCAGTGCATGATGGATGGAAATTGGACAAGTGAGGAAGTTGTATCCTCACTTGATCAATGCTTGAAAACCAACTTTTGGTGGTCCAAAATATTTTTCAATGGGAAGGCATGATCCAAAAGGGATCCAAGAAACCCTCTAAGTCTTCATAAATAAAAAAAATCACAAAATAATAAGTTTTAGAAATATCGGATTACACTATCAGGAGGCAAAAACATGAAGAAAGGACCAAAAATAGAGCTATCGGCAGCTTGGACAGTGATGCAAAGGAGCCGTCGGATCTGGCTGATCAACGGTATAGATACGATAAAAAAATTTCAATATGTGGTGGCAGGCAGAGGCTATCGAAGGTTACTACATGGGAAATGTGACAATGATCAGCGGTGTCAACGAGGACCATTGATCAAGTGCACAGATCGATGGCCCACGTTGCATCACAATATCGCGTCGACAAAGCACAGTGGAGTGCTTACCTAACTTCCTGAAGGTATGTGCGATATGCGATTACAATCAATCGCATCGGAGCTACACAGGGGAGCGAGGCTATATATATATATATATATATATATATATATATATATATATATATATATATATATATATATATATATGTATGTATGTATATACGCAATGCGACAGCCAGAACTAATTGAGCTATAAAACAATATTCCATAAAATTTGAGATTTGTCAAATGACAGATTTCTATGTATTTCACGTATTTCGTTTATTAAATGAAATACGAAGGGAAGCATGGAGGTGATGAAAACCAAACCCAAAAGGGGTTTGTGAATGAAAATATATATTATTTCAAGTGTGATATGGGCTATTTTATGGGATTTTTCAAAGTTTTAATGTATTTTTAAATACAAAGGGAAATCATGATACAAGCGGGATTTCAGGAGGACTGAAGGCAGTAAGAGGTTTTGGCTAGGCTCCGCCCGAGCCCATACATTGGCTCCCACGTGTCCAAGCTGTGGAGAGAGAAAACCACTCTTTTCGGGCAGTTAACTCCTGTATGCATGGTCCACTTGAAATGAACCACAACCGTTGGATCTAGATCTTCCAGATCAATAGTGGAGCTGTGATAAGCATCATAAAGGCGGATCTGATAAGAGTTATAAAGCGGAATCTATAGTATTTCAAATCCGATAAACAACAGTTTGGAAAATTTCTTATGTTTTTAGTGTATTTCTCTATGAACACAAAGAATGCTATTTTTTGGGATTTCAAAGGCCTGATGACCCATTCCGTTACAGAATAGGTGGCCACCATCCCTGAGAGAATTTGGCAATGATTGCTAACACTCAAAGGGGGATCTGAGTAGACAGAGGCCGGGAAGCCAGAGAGCTCAAGAAGGAGAAACGAACAGACAGCGCCGATTGGCTTTAAAGCCACAGACTGACAAAGGCAAAGGCAAGAAGTGCTGAGACAGAGAGCAAATAGAGATAAAGAGTCAGTGAGGAGAGTCTGTGTACTCAGAAAGACTTGAGGGATCCAAGTGAAGCCTTGCTATTTTGTATTTGTTGTGTGAGACTCAAATTGAGCTCACTTTTGTTAAAACTATGCTTCTGAAGACATAATAGAGAGGCCACCCCTGAAGGCTAGACCAGGAGACATAGTCCAAGAGTTTTGGATGAACTTCATATTAAACTTGTTGTGTTTATGTGTGTTGTCTATTATGTTTCTTTAATTGCTTCATTTTCTATGTATTTCAGAATCTTATCGATCCATTGCACAAAGTAACATAGGACAAATCCATGCACATGAGTCTATAATACCTTAATAATTATTTAAGATCTCATTTCCAGATCAGGTTCAATGTCAAATTGATGTATTAAAATACTTCTCTCTTAATACACTTTTCTCGATTAAATTTATTCTTTGATTTTTGTTCCTTTGCAGTGAATACAACATCTTTTATTTCTTTTGAAGGGAGTAGAATACCTCACATTATTTTAAGATGAATGTTTTTTATATTTACACATATAACCTCTATATATATATATATTTCAAAGATTTATTTATATTTATTAATATTTTCCTTACCTCATATGATGAAAACTTAAAGTCTTATACATGGATCAAATTTCTATAGTTTTCTCCATCTTTTCTCTTACTTTTACATATACTTTTGTATATAGCACTCTGAATTTAACCTTTGATTTTTCATAGGTATATTTTCAACATCTGATAGAGATAAGTTTCCCATTTTTCCTTTGATGTTTCCATATCCTTGGACTTCTACTATCAACATTTATGAACTTTCAACTGCAATTTTTCCCAGGTTAGAGGTTTTTTATCCCTTAGTCTCTTGTTGTTCCAAGACGCGACTAATGTGTTTGAAATCGAATATCCAAGTTATTTGACTCTAAAACATATAGTGATTAATATTTATATAGTATTTTCTAGTTATGTTATATATTTTCTTCCTAAGTTGGAAGAAATTCAAAGGCTTAAAGATTTTATTCTAATAAAGTTTTCTTGTTCATTTATCTATAACTTTCTTAAGGGTTATTTACAACCTTTATTGTTATGTTTTGTACAAGCTATGAGTCTTTTGTTACGTACTTTTTTTGAAGTACTTAAAATATTTATAAATATTATATTTTTCTTTGCATATAACTCAAATATCTTCTTTTAGAAGAATCTTTTGATTATTGTAGTTTTTGCAAATTAATTATAAGTAGATGGTTGTTCACACTTTTTAGTTTTTTCTGGTTGTTATATTGTTTATATGATTAACTTATAAGTAAGTATCTATTACAATTTGATTTTATATATATAGAGAGAGAGGAGAGAGAGAGAGAGATAACCAGAACTACTATTTAAATACCATTTAACTTCAGTAAATTCACTCTTAACTAACACTTAAAGAAAATAATTTCTACTATCTAGGGTATTATTTCTTTCCAACTTTTTGTTTAGTTTCTCTTTGCTACATTACATGGTACAGATTTGTACATACCAATATTAGCAGTCCTTTTTCCTTCTCATAAACATCATTTATAATCGAAAACTCTAATATGTTCTTCCTTTTCAATGTACAAAAATTGTAAATGGAAAACATAGAAATTTTATTTTCTTTTCTATAACACTTAATTTATAAATAGAAATTAACTATTTCTTTCACTTTTTCTTCACAATAATTGCAAATGAAAATATAACCATTTTCTTTTGCAAAGAAACAAACACAATAGGTAAGAACACTAACTTAAAAAACCAGTGGTGTGGAAAAATTAGTAAATGAGTACTTGGCTCCTCCCTACCTTAATATTGCATCCATCTAGTATCACCCGAAGCATATCAGGTCTAAAAATTTTCGCTCTCATTTCCTTCACACTTTCTTCTCTTTAGTCTATTTTTATTATTTTCTCCATAATGAGACAAAAGGAAGTAGATAGAAATATTTTTATGAATTACCCATGGTTAGAACTACCTCCACCTCACCACTGAGTTGTAATTAGTTATCATCTCATTAATGAGCTTCCATTTCCCACTCACAAAAACAACCTCTTGTCTTTTAGGGAAACAATTAATTGGCCAATTTCATATTTTCCTCAATAAATATAATCATCTAGATTAGATGCCTAGGACTTAGTCATGGGTAATTAATTTCACCAAAAATTTGAGCCTCATCTCTTTCAATCATATGCACTCAAAAATTATTTTTTCTAGATTTATTTGTTTATAAAACATAACATCATAATTACAAATTTCCTATCAATCACTATTAGTAATATAATACTGATAATTAAATTCTTCAAGTATCTTTCAATCATAAAATATTCTAAAAAGGAAAGTGTTGGGTGCAGTTTTTTACCTATTTTTTTGACATTCTTTCCCCTATTTTGACCTTTCTGTGCTTGAGGCTTGTGCCCTTATATGACCAAACTCCTTGTTTTCCTACCTTTTAAAACCATTTTACTGTCATGTTACTTTGTTGTATTTTACCGAATAATACGAGGCTTTATTCCTCTTTTATGGCTAATTGGGAGAGCATTGAAGAAGTATTTTGGGAAGTTATGAATGAGACAAGCAACAAAGATTAACTGCAAGAAAGGGTAGAATGGTTCGTTGTTACCCCCTGAGTGCTGTTATAGGTTACTATTACACACTAGGTGTTGTTACATGTTTTTGTTGTTATAGTTTGTTGTTATACATTGGATGCTACTACAGATTGTTGTTACACATTGGATGCTGCTACACCTCTCGTTGATCCACCATCACAGCAACTGTGTTGTCATTAATTATGCTGTGTCATCTCGAACCACCATTTGCTCAATGTTGTTGGATCGAAGCTTGAAATGTGGCTATTATTCCGCATAACAGCTGTAGACAGTAGGGATTGTTTATTTTTGAAGCAACAAGACTACAACAGTAGCAAATAATGTTTATTTATTCAGCAATAGGTTGTAACTTCTTTATTTTTGATCAACATGAGAATCAGGAGATTGTCATGACTGGTCTGTTTCTAATTTTCGGGTTGTAATAGTTATAAAAGACTCTACTTTTTATATATCAAGCGACAGCATATAGAAGAGTATCGTTACTCTATTTCTGTAATTTTGAATTTCTTTTAATATTTATTAGCATGGTGATGCTGTTACTACTTTCTAATTGATTCATTAATCACTTTCATGTTCTTCCTGCGCCCTGCTGAGGAGGAAGGGCCCTCCTCTTTGGTAGGGATTACAGTGATATAGGTAGTGTACATTCTAGTTTAGTTCATTGATTTATGGTTTCTCGTTGTTGCTGTACAAATCATGGATCACATTTTCTGTTGTTTTTATTTATCTTATGCTGTTACACTGAGTTAATCAACAGAGTGGTAGTAACCAGATGGAGTAGATGTTAGTTCTTATGTGGCGCACCCTTACTTTAATAGCTGTGAGTTGTGATTTAATTCTATAGAGTGTTTTTATATCTACACACATGGTTTGATTCAGCAATTTAGATCAGCGACATCTTTTATAGTTTTCTACATTTTCTTCTTCTTGGCTGGACTGCATCGACACAGAGAGTGTGAACTCCACTGAAATAGAAAGACCTACCCTGGGTTGATAATTAATGTTTCATTCTGAGTCAATTAAGGTTGATTAAAACAACACTAAATTTTGATGCCATTCTCGGGGATGGCAAGTTGACGATACAGTCAGCTAAGTAGTTTGTTTGATATAGAGTGCTCTTAGTCCATAGTTGTTGGCCAGTAAGATGAGAGGTAAGAAGCTGCACATCTCTCTAACATACCTGGGCGAGCTCACCATTATGACTACTAGGATACTTAGGACATTTTGATGCTTTTTTAGTGTGTCTTCAGCTCTTTAGTCGTATGACAAGAGGTAAGAACCTTCGCTTCGCTCTAACATACATGGGAAAGCTCACCATTGTCAAAGATTGAGACACTTAGAGTGTGATTTACTACACAGAGGGTCCATGTGTGCACTTGTAGGACTTATAGTGATACTGAAATCACCCCCACTCTAATAAGTCATAGGAATGACGGGTCGTAAAAAGGAAACAAAGGGTGAAGATTTGGGAAGGAATTCATTTATCCAAGAAATCTCCAAGGCCGAAAATGAACAGTCCAGCTCTCAAAGGAATGCAAGGAAAACAAGGGTGTACAAGGATGTTACTCCCATAGCAAAAGAAGCAACCTCCAATCCCTCCATCTCAGGACCGTATCATTCTAAGGCTAGCACCCATACCCAAAAGATCCAGGATTTGATTTATGAGCAAGAAAGGGAAGTTAGTAGCTAGAATTTGAGGACCAAGGGGCAAGGGGAAATTGAGGGGGAACATTGGACACCTGAGACAGAAAAGAAACTATTGATTGATCAATATCTAGATACCGGTAGTGTGGTGAAACAGCTAGCCCTAGGGGTATTTGAGGCACTAATAATGTTTGTAGGGCCATCACAAATGCAGCCCAAAGAATGTCTGCTACAAAAAAGGTTAGAAGAATCAATCATGGGAGACAACAATGATAACAATGCCAAAACAAACACCATCACCACTATCTTTGACCCAATCAGGAATATCGGAGGTGAAGCTCCTATGAAAAATATTTCTCTATCATCCTTACCATCCTTCCAGGGGATGACTGTGGAAGATCCATATACATTTGTGTTTGAGTTTGATGTCCTATGAATAAGTTATGATTATACAAAAAATGCTCAGAAGTTAAATTTATTTCCTGCTACCTTAAAAGGAGAAGCCTTGAGATGCTTCATGATATTAGGCCCCGCTTCCATTTCAACGTGGAATTCTATGAAGGAGATGTTCTTGTCAAATTACCAGGACTATTGTAGGACTAGGGACTTAAGGGAAGAGATATTTAGAATGATATGGAAGGAGGAATAAAGCCTGGAAGATTATGTGGAATGGTTCGACTACATCTGCAGAGGTCGAAACACAATGATTTAGATCCAGAAATCTTGAAGACTATATTCATCAAAGGAATGAGGGATAACTACCTTGACACCCTGAACCTGTTAGTAAAAGGGGATATATCACAAGATCCATTCGCTGAAATTGTAAAGCTCTGCCTACGATGCTCTCGAGGATCGTCTAAAGGAAGAAGTAAAATTCGGGATGCCTCTAATCGCATACAAAGATCTACAGGTAGAGGAGTGACTAGAGCGGAGATCGGAAATTTGTTCAAAAATTTTAAGACCGATATCATCAGTACTCTCTTGGCCTAGATAAACACATCATAGATCAAAAATACATAAGCAAAAGCTGATACACCCCTAGTCGTGCTCTGTTCAACTTGTCGGAAGAAACATCCTTACAGGGAATGTGAATTGAACAACATCAGCCTGTGCATTATCTTTGAGCTGGAGCATTCGACAAAGAAGTGTCTAGAGCTTCCTAAACTAAAGGTAGTACTTAGAGAATGAAGCAAAATGGTGCAGTCCTCTTACTTCATTGTACTAAGGAAACCATGGCAACCGCTACCTCCAGGTATGTCTCAAGACGTTTCCTCTTTCAATTCGTGGAACAATGCATATAATAACCAACAATATCCCTAGCAATATTTTTCCCCTCATTCAAAACAGTTCCCTTCACCTTGGAACCAATGCTCTCAATCTCCTCCTATTCAATATCCTCAATCCCAATCATACCTGTGGAACCAGAATTGGAGAGGAAATGTCTAGAATTCAGCTCTGCCTGCACCACCCATGCAGCGATAGCTGTAGTTACCTCCTTTCCAATTTCCTACTCGTCCACCACCTATACAACCCTAACTACCTATGCAACCTAACCCAAACCTAAAAAATAAAGAAGCTCGGGGCACAGAGGCTCCTATGACCTTCAAGACCTACCTTATTAATGAAATACAATTATGATCAGGCACGATAATTAACCCTAGTCACTCCCCTATCATTACAGAGGAGGATTGTGAACTATCCAGAGGAGAAGCCAGAGGCTCTGAGGTGGCTACTATTCCTACAAAAACTGATATAGAGGAAGTTGCTACATCTATAACAGCTGACCCACGAAGAACCGTTACATGTGTAACAACTAATTCAGGGAAGGCTTATACATGTGTAACATCAAATTTGACTGTTGTAATGTAGGACCCCCCACAACCTCAGACACTGGCCGAACCTAGGATGGCTTCACAACCTGAATTTGATTTTCTTAAGGAGTTGCAAAATTTGTACGCACAAATTCCTCTACTACAAGCCCTTAAAGAAGTACCCATCTACGCCAAGATAGTGAGAGAATTGTGCATCAAGAAGCTTGGGAGGAAGCCTAAAGACCCTACCACCGTACATGTGATGGGAAATTTATTTGAATTAATATATGCTCAGACTCTACTTACTAAGTACAATGATCCAGGAAATCCTACGGGCATTGTCTACATTAATGATCATCCCATAGTCAATATATTGATTGATCTTGGGGCTGCCATTAATGTAATGACGAAAGATCTCTTTATTGCTCTCACGCTACAGGGACTCAGACACACTCCTACTATGATGGAATTGGTAGACAGGTCCCGTTTTAAACCTGAGGGGATGTTAGAAGATATAGTGGTTATGATAGCTTCTAAGAAATATCCGGATGATTTCGTTATCCTACAACCCAAATCCAATTTGGGGGGGGCATCCTTTGATCCTAGGGAGACCTTGGATGGCAATTGGAGATGCATTTATATGCTGAAGGAGAGGATCCATGGTGATCTCGGATGTCCAGGAAACACAGAACCTTAATCTTTATCCCACAAAACCAAATATGGATGTGTACAATCCTTAGTGGAATGAGTTTGAGCCTGAGTCAGATCTTTCCTTGCCACTCGTCACTCTGGGGAAAGCCTAGTATTTCAAAGATGATGTTATTAATGGTTTGATTAGTAATTCACTTTCTGTTGCTTTTGTTAAAAATACAAATGAGGTGGAAGAGGTGGAAGATATAGATTTTGAAAAAATAAGAACCAATTTGAATATTGCTAGCAGTCCAATTGAGATTGAATCTGGAAAGTTTTTGAATGTTTATCCCAATTTTACTATTGAACTTGGTCAACAACTGTTATAGAAGTATAAAAAGGAATTTGCATGGGATTATATGGATATGAAAGGGATCCACCCTAACTCACCGTATTTATTTAAAGGATGGTTGCAAACCAGTCAGACAGCCACAACGCTGCATGAACCCTGCACTAAAGGAAGTGGTGAAACAAGAACTAAAAAACTCCTCAGTGCTAATATTATTTATCCAATATCTGACAGTGAGTGGGTGTCACCACTTGTGTTAAATTATGGTATGTTCTATGCTTAGAGCAGTTCAGTTATTTTTCTTCTTATAATCCACAGATTAGCAATCACATATACATTAAGTAAAGTGTAGATAGAACATTAAATGATCAACAGAAAACAAGCCAAGACAAGATACACAAGATGTGGCGGCTAGCCAGGGAAAAACCCCAACACGGGGAAACCCTTTGATGAAATATTCTTTTATCTTCAATAGTTTAGTAGAGATAAGTAATACAAAATCTAAATTCTGTAATTTTATATCAGCAACAACAAACCCTAGATCAACAAAATCAAACTTGGTCAAACTAGTTGAAATTGACCTCTAAAATACTTGGTCAATTTCCAGTCAACTTGTCCTCAAACAGCCTGAAGAAACAACCCTTAAACAACCCCAGAAGTTCAGTCCATTTGTAGATTTCTGAAGTCAATTTGCAACCCTAAACTAGGGCAGTCAACATTGGTTAAACTAGAGGTCAGATCACCTCGATTTTCGTGCCAAAAATTGTGGCCTTCCTAGGAGAGGAAACCACACCCAATCCACACTTCTGGATGGTCAATGCTTGGTCAAAGTTGGTCAAAGATATGACCTTCTATCCTAGAGTCCTTTTTTTTGTGTCTTCCTTGCCCTAGGACATCTTCCTTTCAGCCACATGTGAGAGAGAGAGAGGCTCCTTTTATGCGTATGAGAGAGAGAGAGAGAAGATGAGTGAATGAATTATCCAAATGAGGAGGAGTCTCCTTGTATTTATATGAAAACATTGAGTGTGAATAGACGTGATTGTTGGGCTTCTAAGCCTACATAAGTTTGCTGGCCAACCTTGACAATTTAACCATAATCAAAATAAATTCATATCTCCATAAATATATATTAGAATCAAATGATCTTTAGATAAATCCTACACCTCTTGATGAGAGGAATCTAGGAAAAATATCAAAAGCCATAAATAAGGTGATCCACATGGAGTTTGGCCCTAGTTTCTAATTTTAACACTCCCTCTCAACTAGGGAGAACTTCATCTACAATCCGCCGGACCATCGCTGCTATGCATCCATCAAAAGCACTATCATGTACAGCTTGACCCCACTCTGCTCTGATTTGCTTTGCTCTATTCTTCTCTACTCGAACTATGAAGAATAAGAAATGATCGAGGATGTATCATACCATCCTCCACTGACCTGAAGTTAGTCTTAGAGTGTGAAACACTCTCATTGATCCCATATCAGTATCACGTATCCCATATCAATGGAGGGCATCCTAGCATAGGGAGTATGGTAGATACAACGATGCGTCCATTGATGGTACTACTATGGTCCCTATCCTCATTTCCCTTCTCATTGATGAGATGAGGGGTACTTCCCATGAGTCCCAGACTGTATGGGTAGGATGCCTCGACTGGAGAACTAATCATCCTATCCACAGAAGAACAAATCATCCTATCCTGTGGATGCCACAGAGAACTAATCATCCTAGCCCACAGGAGAACTAATCATCCTATTCCACAGTTGCCACAGAGGACAAATCATCCTAGCCCACATGAGAACTAATAAAATTGTTCCACAGTCACCATGATGTGTCCTAGGGGAACGTTGAACCTTTACCCTGTACACAGTGCACCACTAGGGGATGGTGAGTCACCCTGTGATCACATGTCGCTCCAAGAAGTACCTCGTACCCCCTTGGAGCTCCTAGAGCTCAATACCTCATACTCGAACCTCATAAGAGGGTCTCTGAACAACACCAAGTCATTCTTGGAAAGTCAGTAATTTGACCTTTCCTAGGGGCTTTGTCAAAATGTCGGTGACCTGTTCATCTGTACCGATATGTTGGAGCCTTATTGCTCCTCGGTGCACCATATATCGAATATAGCAGTATCTGATATCAATATACTTGGAATGATCACAAAATATGGGATTCTCTGATAAAAGGATCTCACTATGGTTGTCACATAGGATCATGGTGGTATCCAATGTAAAACCAAACAACTCACTGAAGAGCTTTCGCAACCAGATTGTCTCACAGGAGGTCATGATAGCAGCTATGTACTCTGCCTCGGTGGTGCTTAAAGCCACCAAATTATGCTTCCTACTCATCCATGATATCGAGGAAGATCCCAAAGAGAAATAGCACCCAAAAATGCTTTTTCGCTCCACCACACTGCTTGCCCAATCAGCATCAGTATACCCAAGTAGTCTCACATTTCTGGCAGTGTATCTCAACCCATGAGTGATCGTGTTATGAAGATATCTCAATAGATTCTTGGCACCAATCCAATGTGAGTGGTGAGGCTCAACCATATGTTGACTCAATGTGTTGATTGCAAAGCATATATTCGGACGGGAGTTCACCAAGAGCATTAATGCTCCGACGAGTTGACGATACTCGGTAGCATTTGGTAAAACAGGTCTAGCAACACTACCGCTTAACTTCTTGAAGTCAAGCTCCACTGGGGTAGTTATGGGTTTGCAGTCCACCATGCTGAATCTCTCCAATATCTTCACCACATATTTTCCTTGAGATAGGAAAATCTCCCTTGGTTTTTGCCAGACTTCTAGTCCTAGCAAATAGTGCATAAGTCCTAGGTCTTTCATCTCGAACTCAGAAGCCAGCTCCCTCTTACATTCGTGAAAGAGAGGGTCTGCACTTGTTAGAAAGAGGTCATCAACATATAGCACTAGTATGAGAGGCTTGTCATATAACCTTAAAGTAAAGGTTAGGGTCTTAGTGAATCCCAGCTTCATCAAGTAGATATCGATCCTATCATACCATGCTCAGGGTGCTTGCTTTAGCCCATAGAGGGCCTTCTTCAACCTAAAAACATGAGATTCTCGATCATAAATTTCAAATCCTTCAGGTTGCTCCACATAGACCTCCTCTTTGATCGAACCATGTAAGGACGCAGTCTTGACATCTGTCTGATGTAGGTTCCATCCTTGCGAAGCAGTAAGGGCTATGATCGAGTGGATGGTGGTATATCAGGAAACAGGTGGAAATATGTCATCATAGTCTATACCTTCCTTCTGGGAGAAGCCACGAGTGACAAAATGAGCCTTATACTTTTCCACACTTCCATCAACTGCATGCTTTATCTTGTAAAGCCATTTTGAAGTGACAATTTCTTTGTCCTGGGATCTAGGGACCACATCCCAAAAATCATTTTTCATAATGGACTCATGTTCCTCAGTCATAGCATCCTTCCATACTTGATTCTTGACAGCATCTGTGAATGACGAAACTCATTTTGGATGATCGTGCTCATGATGGTCAGGTATCCCTGATACCTGTTCGACTTCTTACTTTCATGGAAGGTTCCTCTAGGTGCAATGTGTCCTTCAGCATCATCAAGTGTCCCCTTAATCCATGAAGGCCTCTTCCTAGAAGAGGAAGGCTCTTGCGGAGGAGGATCAATAGGATCCATAGGTTCTTCGACATCGAGCATTGTCTCATCTTCCTTTTCCTTCGGTTCCCCGGTATCAGCCTATTTAGATACCCTTAAAGTAAGAAGATTGTCTACTTTGCTAAGAGCCATATCATCATCAAAGGTGACATCATCACTAATCTCGACTTCCATTTGACAAGCTACATATATTCTATAGCCCTTAGTATTTTCGCTATAGCCCACGAAGATTACTTTCTTTCTAGATGCACCCGATTTATTCCTTTTCTCTTTAGGCACATGAAAATATACAAGGCTTCCAAAAATTCTAAAATGAGATACATTAGGTTTCTTACCGGTCAAAATTTATTTGGGAGTCTTGGAACCTAATGCATGATGAGGGCATCAGTTATGTAAATATACAGCCATGTTTGCAACTTCGGCCCATAGAAACTTCGAAAGTCTTCAATCATGTAGCATAGCAGTGACAACTTCCACAATTGTACAATTCTTCCTTTCCACCACACCATTCTGCTTAGGAGTATATAGTGTAGTAGTCTCCCTCTTAATGCCAGTCTCTTTGAAAAAGTCATGAAACTCATTAGATTCATATTCAGTCCCATTATCAGTCCTTAAGGTCTTGATGTTCTTTTTGGTTTGATTTTCGATCAAGGCTTTGAAGTGCCGAAACCAGGAGAACACTTCATCCTTCTTTTTCAAGAAGTATATCCAAGTCTTGCAAGAATAATCATCTATAAAAGTGAGGTAATATAAATATCCTCCTAAGGAGTTCATAGGGATCATACCAGATATGTCTGAGTGAACCAACTGTAATATATCAGTGGTCTTGCCTTGGCTTGAGGGGAATGGTCCCCTTTTGAGCTTTCCTTTAGCACATTCGGGACATACACCTTCTTTCTCTAATCTGAACTCGGGCATCTTGGTCACCATTTTCCTTACATCGGGTAGAGATTTATAATGAAGGTGAGCAAACCTCCGATGCCATACTTCAGACTGAAGAGATGTGTCACAAGACATGACACTGAGCGGACTTCCTCTGACCTGATATAATGAATCAACTTGAAACCCAACAGTAAAATCATCTTTAAAGTTCTTTTTCCATACATGTACCTTGCCAACGTTGAAGGACACCTTATAGCCTTTGTCTTCCATTGCCGAAATGGACAACAGGTTCTTTTTGAGATCAGGTACGTATAATAAATCTTGTAAGTGGCTGGTATTACCCCGATTCAATTGAAGAGTAATATTTCCTATGCCTTTCACAAGATATTTTGAATTATCTCCAAGAACAATTTCCAAGTTGGGTTCCTTCTCTATCATATTATCGAGAGTTTCTTTGTGACCAGTGAAGTGTCTTGAGGCACCACTACCAATAAGCCAATTTCCCAGCGAACCTTGCTTATTGTTAACAGTGTTAGATTCATACCATTTGACTCGCCATTCCTTTGATTGCCTTGAGAGGGATTTTAATCATCATCCCAGTGTGAGTCCCTTTTATCAAGGCACTCCTTTCCATAGTGACTAGTTTTATTACAATTGTAACATCGTCCTTTTCTTCCATCCTTTGGTCCAACCTTACCTTTGAATTTAGCCCCAGAATTGTTTCTTTTTTTAGTATGAGAAGAAAAGGCAGAGGGATGACCTTTAAGTATGGGCATTTCTTGCTCTTCCATCCTTGTTTCTTCTTGAATGCGTCAGTCTATCATAGATTTCCTTGGAGGTGTTCAGCTCAGAAACATAGGTCACCAAGCACTTGTTGATAGAGTCCTGGATGATCTTCCTTGCTTTGTCTACTCCCTTGGTCCATTTATTCCTAGTAGCAACGAATGCATTTGGAGGCTCAACAATTCTGCCTCTCACATGGTCCAACACTTCTTGTTCTTCTAATGTTAGATCAGAGACATCTTCCATCTGTGATAGTCACACTTCTCACAGAGTTTGTCTTCAGCAGGGAAGTGTGTTGAGGATCCCATGATTTATTTCAGATAGCCTTGCCAACCTTCTCTTCGGTGATTTCTCTTGCTCTTGCTCTTGCTTGGGCTTTGTCTTCACCTCAGCTCTAATACCAAGTTAAATTATGGTATGTTCTATGCTTAGAGAAATTTAATTATTTTTCTTCTTATTATCCAGAGATTAACAATGACATATACATTAAGTAAAGTGTAGATAAGACATTAAATGATCAACAGAAAACTAGCCAAGACAAGAGACACAAGATGTGGTGGCCAGCCAGGGACAAACCCCAATGCGGTGAAACCCTTTGATCAAATCTTCTTTTATCTTCAATAGTTTAGCAGAGAGAAATAGTACAAAATCTGAATTCTGTAATTTTATATCAGCAGCAGCAAACCCTAGATTAGCAAAGTCAAACTTGGTCAAACTAGTTTAAATTGACCTCTAAAATACTTGGTCAATTTATTGTCAACTTGTCCTCAAAAAACCTGAAGAAACAACTCTTGAACAGCCCCAAACATTCAGTCCATTTAGATATTTTTGAAGTCAACTTGTAGCCCTAAACTAGGGCAGTCAACACCAGTGAAACCAGAGGTCTGATCACCTCAATTTTTCGTGCCAATGATTGTGACCTACCTAGGAGAGGCAACCACACACAATCCACACTTCTGGATGGTCAACACTTGGTCAACGCTGGTCAAAGAGATGACCTGCTGTTCTAGCATCCTTCTTTCAACGTCTTCCTTGCCCTAGGATGTCTTCCTTTCAACCACACGTGTGAGAGAGAGAGAGAGGCTCCTTTTATGCGTAGGAGAGAGAGAGAGAAGATGAGTGAAAGAATTGTCCAAATGAGGAGGAGTCTCCTTGTATTTATATGAAAATGTCGAGTCTAAATAGATGTGACTGTTGGGTTTCTGAGGCTACATAAGTTTGCTGGCCGACCTTGACAATTTGTCCATAATCAAAATAAATTCATATATCCATAAATATGTATTAGAATCGGATGATATTTAGATCAATCCTACACCTATCGATGAGAGGAATCAAGGAAAAATATCAGAAGCCATAGATAAGGTGATCAACATGAAGTTTGGCCCTAGTTTCCAATTTTAACAGCTTGTCATCAATCCTAAAACGAATGGCAAGTGGAGAGTCTCTGCTGATTATAGAGAACTCAACAAGGGCACTCAGAAGGACCATTTTCCATTACCATTTATAGATCAGGTCCTTGATACTCTCTCCTGGAAATAAATTCTTTTCATTTTTGGATGGATTTAGTGGTTACAATCAAATACAGATTTTCTCAGAGGACCAGGATAAAATGACGTTTACCTTTCCTTTGGGAACCTACACATAGAGAGTTCTACTTTCTGGGCTCTGTAATGCGCTAGCAACCTTTCAAAGGGAAACACTGGGACTTTTTTTCTGAGTTATTGAATGAATCTCTAGAAATCTTCATGGATGATTTCACACCTTATGGAGATTGTTTTCAAATAGCATTAGTCAATCTCGAAAAAGTGTTAGAGCGATGTGCCAGACTAATTTTGCCTTAAGCACTGAGAAATGTCACATGATGATGATTGAAGGGATCATGCTTGAACATTACATTTTTGTTGATAGAATGAAGTTAGATCGTAAAAAAATAGAGGTAATTCTAAAAATCCCAACCCTCAAAACATAGAAAGATATACGTAGTTTCTTGGGGCATGCAGGGTATTACAAAAGATTTATAGATTTTTTTTCAAGAATTGCATCACCATTATTTTCCTTTCTCATCAAGGATGTTGATTTCTTGTGGATAGGGAAGTGTGAGAAAGCCTTCTTAAAGCTGAAATGTTGTATATTAGTAGCTCTGGTCTTGTGAGGACCTAATTGGCAACTTTCGTTTCACATCACTACGGATGCATCAAATATTATTGTAGGTGTTGTTTTTTGAAAATAGCAACAAGAAATGCTAAAAATAGCATTGCTATAAATAGCAATTCATCTAGTTTTGAAGATAGCAATAAGGAATGAAAAAAATGGAAGTGCTAAAAATAACATTCTATAAATAGAATTTCGGGATACCTTCCTATTTTAGTTAGTCCCTAAACTAAAATATTGAAGTAAAAGTCGAATTTGATCTTAGCAGCTGTTTGTAAAATAATTAATTAATTCATATTGAATTAATTAGTGAAGGAAAATCAAACATGAAGTCTATGTGAGGACGTGCAATAGTTTCTCCATTAATTGAGGAATTTATCCATCAGTTAAAGAGATAAGGATGAGTTGTAATATTGAGTTGTAATTAGTTGGCTCAGTTAACTGATTCAAATCCAGTTAGATTAATTCAAACAGTTTTTTGAATTAATGTAAGTTCAGTTAGTTAATGCTTGCATGCATGTAACTATTGAAGTTCAGATAACTAAGTATTCTCTCATCAATAACTCATGCATGTCAGTTTAGACAGAGACCCAGTTGAGATCAAATGGAGGGGTAGAGTACTATTAGTTGCTAGAATATTCCATTGTGAATATTCCTTACATGTAGAAGGAATTCTTTACTTGAGGATTGCATAGTTACTTCTTTAGGTTTTGTGAGTGTGATGAGGCCAATTTACACATGTGGCTTCACTGGATCCCAAGAAAAGCTGCGCTAGGAAATAGGAGGCTTGGACGGCTTGAGGAGGACATATACTCTGTCTATTCAGTCTTTGAGTTGTATTGTTTGATTGTAAAGAGAGCAGGATAGCTTGAGAGCTGATCTTTTGTAACTTGAACAAGATTTCCACTTGTATGATAATATAGAGATTGGGGTGTTAGGCTGAGGCTTTCCCCGGGTTATTTCTTCTGTGTTATGTGTGATTGATTTCTCATTCTCAGTTATATGTGTTCTCTTAATCTTGCTCAATTCGATTAAGCTTCCGTAAAGTGTTGTAGAAGTAGATCTTGTATTGTGTTTTAGTATATTGCATAATCTATTGATATACAGTGGGAATTTCTACTTGGTATGATTAAGGCAAAGAACAATATACAAGAAGGATAAGTTCGAAGTTTGTGTTTCTTGAATATAGAAATTGAGTTCTTATCACATCTCAATTTCACCAATGGCGTTCAATGGCTAAAGACTCGAGTATGCCCTTGATGGCAACTCGAATTATATAGCCTGGAAAGATTGCATGGAGGAAGTATTAGAGGATAATGGTGTAAATGACTTCATTGAGCAAGAAGTCCCCAAGCCAACCGATGCTACTCAACTGGCAGATTGGAAAAAATGTGTGGCTAGAGCAAGGAGAATTCTCCTAGAGGGAGTTCGAGACCACATTGTCTTGAGCCTCCATGGGAAGGAGACGCCATTATCGATGTGGAAAACATTGAAATATCTATATCAGAACAACATTGATCAGAGGAAGCTGGCACTGAAAGACAAGCTTCGTATGATCAAGTGTGAAAAGGGTGACACGATCTCTACATATTTGAACAAGCTCACAACCTGCAGGGATGAGCTTGGAAGTGTAGGGATCATGATTGTTGATGATGACATGGTGAGTATTGCACTCCTCGGTCTTCCTAAGAGCTTGCATAACTATGAAGACTCGGTTAATGGAAGAGAAAAGTTTCCAGATTGGGAATGATTTTGGTCAGATCTAATGTAGGAGGAAATAAGAAGAAGCACCAGAGATGGATCCTCATCAAAGCAAGATGATGAGGAAAATCTAGCCTTAGAGAGTAAGGCGAGTAAAGGGAAAGGGAAGGCATCCCATCCCAATCCGGTTCTTCCCATGGTGGGAAGAATATTGACAAATCAAAAGTGTGATTCTTTCATTGTCATGAAGTGGGCCATTATGCTGCGAATTGTCCACAGAAGAAATCCAAGAAGGGTTCCTTGAAGGGATCTAATGGTGAGGCATTGGCCTCATAGTTTGAGATGGATTTCTCACTTATCGCATGCATGGTTTCATCCATGGTGGGATGTGTGTGGTACTTGGACAGTGGAGCTTCAGTCCACATGTCAGGTGAAAAGAATCTTTTCAGTACCTTAGAGGAGAAGGATCTCCAGATGCTGATCAAGATGGGCGATGATGGAAAGTACCATGTTTCAGGTGAAGGTACAGTTGTGTTGCAGAGGGAGCATGGAGCTCCCCTCACCGTCAATAATGTAAAGTATGTACCAGGTCTGAAGAAGAGTGTTGTGTCTATCACTATGCTAGAAGATAAAGGCTATGATGTAGTCTTTAGTAAAGGAAAGGTATTCTTGAGGCATATTCGTACTAGACAGACAAAGCGAATAGGGATTCGAGTCAAGAATCTCTACACGCTAGAGGTAGAAAACTGTGTTTCTTTGAGTTCCAATGCTTAGATGGTGCAGAGCCAAGATGTTGGTGAGCTATGGCATAAAAGACTGGGCCACTTGCACCATTGAGCCCTGAAGATCACGCAGCAGATTTCTACCAGATTACCCAAGGGAAAAATTGAGCATACATCTACATGCAAAGGTTGTACCTTGTGTAAGTATGTGAAATCTTCCTTTATATATCAAGAAATTAGAGCTGGAGCAATCCTGGAGCGAGTTCACTTAGATGTTTGTAGACCCTTCTCTACAGCCTCGACTACTAAACAATGGTACTATGTTATTTTTATTGATGATTTTTCTCGTAGATGTAGGATCTACTTTATGCAAAAGAAGGATCAGACCTTCTTGAGGTTTTGTGAGTTTAAATCCTTGGTAAAGAAAGAATCTGGAAATAAAATAAAATCCTTGCGTAGCAACAATGGTGGAGGGTATGTCTCCCAATAGTTTAATGACTTCTGCACTGCAGAAGGAATTAAACGGGAATTGACAACACCCCATAACACAGAGAAGAATGGGGTGGACAAAAGGGAGAACAGATCTATTGTGGGAGTAGCTTGAGCAATGTTGCATGACCAAAGCCTACCACTACATTTGTGGGCTAAGGCATGTAATACAACAATAGACTTGCAAAACAGAAGCCCACACCGTATGCTGGGAATGAAGACACCTATGGAGGCCTATTACGGGAAGCGACCTAATGTAAGTCACTTTCGAATCTTTGGATCGTCAGTTTACTGTCATGTGACTAATGATGCCAGGAAGAAGCTAGACCCAACAACTAAGTTTGGAATACTTGTGGGGCACATGGATACACCCCACAACTATTGGGTGTACCTGACTTCCACTCAGAGGACTGTGGTACACAAGGATCTGAAGTTTGACGAGTAAAAATCCATGCAAGTGTCACTTGAGAGGGAGCTCAAGTTGCATGCACATGAGGAACCTTCAGTTCCTAAGGAGGAGGAGCCTCAGATTGATGTGGAGCAGTCGCATGCAGAGGATCCATTAGTGGATACATCCACTCATGCTGAGACTTCCAGAGATGGGTAGAAATTCTCAAGGGAAGCTGATAGGTTGATGCTGGATGTGTAGGAGAATGTGGGACAGCCATCTTCTCAGCGCAGTCAGAGGAGGTCACCCGAGCGGTACACTGGGTACATGGCCTTGGTTGGGGAGTGTGTAGATATAGAACCTTCTTCATTCGAGGAGGCAGTGCAACAACCAGTTTGGGTTGATGCAATGGTAGAGGAGTAAGACTTTATACTTTAGAAGAGTGTGTGGTATGTTGTCCCAAGGCCTCAGGGAAAGTCAGTGATGAGTTCCAGATGGCTTTACAAGGTAAAGAAGGCAGCTGATGGAAGTGTTGAGAAACATAAGGCAAGGTTTGTTTCCCGGGGTTTCTCACAGGTTGAGGGGATCAACTACGATGAGACTTTTGCTCCCGTATCAAGGTACTCATCACTTAGATCGATATTAGCACTATCAGCTTAGATGGGGTGGAAGATCCACCAGATGGATATGAAGACAAAATTCCTCAATGGGAAGATTGAGGAGGAGGTGTACATTGAGCAGCCAGAAGGTTTTGAAACCTTTAATTGTGAGTCGCATGTGTGCAGACTCAAGAGGGCTCTATATGGGCTGAAGCAAGCACCCCGTGCTTGGTACACCAGGATAGACAACTATTTCACTAGTTTGGGCTTCATCAAGAGTGAAGCAGATGTGAACCTTTACCACATCATGGTAGATGGTAAACCATTGATAATTGTTCTTTATGTTGATGATCTGATTCTGTTAGGTGATGATTAGCTGATACAATCTTGCTGTTATACAAAAAAATGACCTCCTCATCACCTCAGAGGTGAAATACATGATGACTGAAGCAAAGACCACAGTTGCAAGCCTTGTTTCCACACTAACACTGGTTGCACACTAAAAACCCACTTTATAAAGCTTGTTACCAAGCCTAAGGGTGCGTTAATGGCCCTACTAACTCAAGGTGTTAGACCAGGGGCAGCATTAGTGAAACTAAGGGAAGTTCCAAGGGTCAAACCAACGAATTGAATCACAAATATCGAGATATTTGTCCCTAAATTTTCTCAAGAAAAGCAAGGAAACATCCAAAAATCAAACTATTTGGAGAAATTCTAATCTGAAAAAGGAGGCAAATGGGAAAGAGCTGAAAAGTAGGGAAAGTTCATTACTTTTTCCCTAGTGAACTCTATGAGGAACTTGGCAACCCTAATTCGATTGATATATAAGTAATGAGAGGGTCATTGTGAAAGGGGTCAAAGCATTTGAAAGGATAGCCTACTAAGCTATTGTGAACTGTCACATACTTGAAGAAGTGAGCTAGAAGAGAGAGAGAGAGAGAGAAGCGGAAGGGGCAAAGGAAGACTAATACAATATATGGTTGTAATCACTCTTCTGTTATTAATACAAAACTGCAGTTATGTTCCCTACTCCATGGTGTCAGTAACATTGTCCATTAATTTGCTCATTCGATAGTTTTTTAGATGAGTGATTTAAATGTATGCAAATATATGTTCATTGCATATTCATATATTGGTTTTCAAGGTTGTATGTTGTGATTGTGTTTTCCTTTCCTTTGTGCAGGAATTGATTTGGAGCTAACTTTGCGGGAGTTCCTCTCGGCTGCATTGTGATCTCCAAACAAATCTAGAAGGATACTTGAGGTAATCCTTTTTCCATACTTCGTTAACTGATATTCATATATCAACATGTGTATAACTTGGTAGCATCTGCGGATAATCTTACAGTCTGTCGAAGGTCCTGGGAAGGCCTTCGAGGATAGTTTTCATTCTCCATACACCATGCATTTTACCCCATAGCAGAATTGGCGACTCCATTGACGACTGTTCATCCAGTTCCTGATTTACCCAGACTCTTCTCAGTTCTCTCTTCCTTCTAAGAGCTCCCTATTCTTCTGCAATCCTTCTCTGATCCACCAAATATCTTGCTGCAACTTACTTGTGTACATTCATCTCAGAATCTAATATTGGAAACCCTCTTTTTGATATATTTCCCACACTAATGTAGGTTAGCAGGCTACACAGAGCTTTATAAAGCACTGTGCCTATTCACAGGGAGTGTTAGTGGGCCTACTAACTCTTTGTAGCCAATGTTACATAGCATTAGTCTCCCATTACCTTGGATTTTAGTAGTGTCTCTGGAACAAAAGGGATAGGAAATCTTCTCATGGGATGAAATAAAGATCTATAACTGTATTATGTCAGTAAAATTGGTGTCCTATAAATTTATTTTTAGGAAAAAAGTTTTGGTTTTTCTCTCTTCAAAACATTTTTTCTGAAAGAAAGATTGACAATTTGTATTCATCCTTTTGTTTAAATAGTTATAAGTTGCTTCATTTTGGTTACAAGTAGTTCTTATGAAACATTGGAAAAGTATCTTTTGGTTATACATGTGTTGAAAGACTATAGATGCATGGAAGAAACTATGAATATGTAGAATATAGCTTGTTTGCATTAAATTGAAAAAAAAATTCAGAGCATTGTTTTTGCATGATTTATTGAGTCAAGCGTCTCACCATATTTCATATGTCAACTCCCCTACCAAAGACAATGATCAAGTACACATAAAATTTAAAAATCAATCAGTAACTTTTTTGAGAAAACCAACATTAGCTAGGCTATGATCTTGGGATAAGCATGTGAGCGAACTGCCCAAGGTCGAAAACGAAAACTAGTGTCATTAATGAGCGAAAAATTCCTTCTACACTCATACTATGAGGACCACTCCAGTAAAAGCAGAGAGAAATATGAGACAACATCGGATTGTACTTGAAGGTAGCCCACCTTCTCTTACCAATCTTTTGGGAATTCTGTGTATTGGGGATCCCTTTAGGGATTTCGGAACTGACTTGGGGACTTAGGTATCCTGCCCACATAGCGTGCTGTCTATGACTATGTCCCCCCCCCAGTGGTGTCTATGATTTGAGGTATCTATAGTGGCCAAACTTATAGGGACTTACACAATGTGACTGGGACAGGGTGTCCTGGTACCTAACACAGACGAATCTACTCTGTCTTCAGTTTTTGGGAGGGTGCTCGTCATCACAAGAATACTTGGCCCCTCAATCTGAGGTTCGGGCGAAGCTTTAGAGTAACCGTAACTATACATTTGGCCATCCTTCTTTGTTATTCATTGAGATATTGGGTTTCATCTCTGTTGGTTGGTGCTTATCAGACAAGGTAATTTCCCTCTATTTGCTGATTGATCCGTTTAGTGTATTTTTTATATTTTTTTAGGTACCCGGTGCTATTATTTGAGACTTTAAAGAATATCACAATAAAATTTATTGATAAAAATTAATGGTCACCGTGGCTACATCTGGCCCTCGTCATCACTCTAGACAATTGTTAGGACTTCCTCCACTCATTGTGGAAGATCCGCCGAGTTCCACTGAGCCAGATTCCCCATCTTTGGGCGATTAGTCTCCTAGATCTCACACAAGATCTTTTTGGAAAACTGACGATTCAAGTTTGCTGGATGATATATTTACCGAAGGATTTCTTCCTCCCTTTAACCCTCTGCTCACGAATCTGTTGGAACCTATCTTGGCTCTCGTGGTACTGTACTTCCTTCTTCAGTAGTTGGAACATTTCCATCTATCCAGTCGACGACTCATGGGTTATGGAACTTTAGGGACACTTTTGGTCCTTCACCACTCCCCCAGTCAACAGTCATCACAACACCAGTAATGGCGAATCTCGCTATCCCGTTTGTCCCAGGTACAACCACTCACATGACACCCTCTACGAGTGGAACCCAACAGATGCTAGGCTCCACTCCTATGGTGCCAAACTTCATACCTTCGACAAGTGTCACATACAATGCTCCCTATAACACTCAATGCGGTACTATGGGCATGGTTCCCGTTTATCAACAACATGGTCAGCCGCCAATGTATAGTTCAAACCCCAAAATTCATATACCTAGGGGGGTTCCCAATATGCACATGCCAGTAGGGAACGTAACAGTTCCCCCTCCATTCTCAGGCATGCATGGTCAGTCGCTAATTGACATGAGCATTCCCTTTGTCAATCAAGGACAAATGCTTAGTTATATTTCGAGCAGGAATCCTCAAGGGGTTCCCAACTAGTCCATGGGGGCACCCTACTAACATCTTCAAATGAATCAAGGGGGAAACACTTATACTGGGGGCAATTTCATACCCGAGTATCAAAATCCTCAAGGAAATCCACTCTACAACACCATACCTCAAAGCAACTACTACACCACGCAACCCATGTATAATATGGGGAACCAAGTGAAGGGAGGATCGAAAAGCTCCTCAATTCATCCCTCATCACCATGGTCTGAGTCGAGGGAACCTAACTCTCTGCCTTTACTGGCAACGTTGGATATACTTGACTTATACGAGCTGACAAATGAGCCCATCTATCACAACTTACAATGGCTGCTGATCCCACATAAGATACCAATGGACATCCAAAAGTTTGATGTAAAACAAGGGGAGGATCTGGGCACCCATATCACCGCCTACCATCTCTGGTGTGTTTCAAACTCTATGGTGGATGATAGTTTCTGGTTACATATTTTTCCCCATACCCTCATTGGCAATGCAGTGAAATGGTATATTGAGTTACCACGTGTGTCAGTAAACACCTTTTACTCTTTACCGATGGAATTCCCAAAGCACTTCCAGCTACTCATCCGCTATGAAACTGGGATGGAGCTCGTCACTAAATTTCATCAGGATATCACAACCCACTTCTCTGATCATATACATGAATGGAGATGTAGGCGGATGTTAGTCAAATCTCCCCTCCTAGACTTTCTCTTAATGGACTAGTTCTGCAAGTCCTTACTTCTACAAATCACTCAAGATGTCGCTTTAGGTGGTTCAGTCATAGAAGACCAATCCATACATCATGCCCAACACTTAGATTTGATATATTCACAGTCTGGCACTCTTTAAAACATAATCCCTAATGCCCCTGGCAATGCCAATGCTTCCACTACTACCAAATCGACTGCTCTTCCTACCACTGCGATAAACTTTGTGTAGTATACACAAAATCTTAGCGGTAAGAAAAAGAAGAATAAGAAAAAGACCACTCCTTCTGAAGAGCGGTCAATAACACAGCCAAACCCAAAATAGAAGGCCGATGTGCCTACTGACGATGGAAAGGATAAACCCGCCACATTTGCTTGCAAACTGTGTGTTGAAGACCACATGACCTGACGTTGTTCGTGTCTTCAAGAATGCACAGAATACATTGCTAGAAAGGATATTGGTAGGACCACCGTTGTTGTAAATAATCCTTTTCTCACTCAGTAGCAGCAAAACCTTATTGCAAACCAACCACAACCCTTGCAAGGGGGAAATGATGGTTCACAACATCCTTCAGCTAGTGAAAGATCTTCTACCATTTTCACATTTTAAACGGTAGAAATCACCACAAGAGCTAGATTTTATGGAGCTCCTATCACTCCTGCAACAGAACCATCCTCAAGTCAAAAGCCATCGCCACCCAATGATTTCCATATTGAAAGGCCGGTTACAGACCTTGTAATTCGACCCCCTAAAGGGGCACTTCGACGCACAATGCACAATACATCTGCACGTGTCGCCCAAAACTACAACATTGTATAAGATTTTGCGCAAGTGCCATCGGCTATGTCAATGCTTGAAGTATTACAAACATGCCCAACACAATGGATATATTTTCTTTCAGCTATTGGTGGTATCGACCTATAGGATTCCACGTTTGCTATTTTCGACATGGACAAGTGTAAACCTCCCCTTTCTCACTAGCTTGCATTCCAGGTGCATATAACTTTGAAAGGTAAAGGTATACACAGATTTGTCATCGATGAAGGTACTTCTACCCGCGTCATGTCAACTTCATGTTGGCTCGTCCTCGATTCTCCAACCCTATACCTGTCTTCAAACTCCCTTAAAGCTTTTGATGGCCACACCTTTATCCCAAAAGGATACCTAGCCAGTTTCCCCATCACTTTGCATGGAAAAACTGTAACGGTGGGCATAGAAGTCGTAGACAAAAAACTCGACTATAATCTCTTGTTGGGTCACAGTTGGACATATGCCATGGTGGCCATAGTATCTATTGTATTTCACATCATCCAATTCCCATCGAATGAAAGGTCGTTACATTAGATTAGTTGTCTTTTTGCACCCCTGATTATTCGCCATTACCGAGCAGCTCCGTACCCCTAGTAGGATGTGTGCCTGACTCTTATATCAGTATCAATACCGGTCTATTGAATAATTCTTCCCTCATGGGTTGTTTACCTCTTCATCTGCTGAAGGTTTCACAAATGGTCAATATGCTTTCGTCTATTCCTCATGAACAAACTGATCCATGGATCCTACTAGCTCCTTTAGACTTTGACACATACGGAGACCAAATGCCATTGTCACCAGCTGAACTGGCCTACCAAGCCATTCAATTTGCATCCAAATCTCCGATCACTTTGGTTTTAGCCAATGGTAGCACTACCCCTCCCATAGCCGCTCCTTCTTTCGATCCACTCAATGAAGTCCTACCTATGGACGAAGCTATTAGAGAGATCATGAGTTTAGAAGAGTGACCTTGGGAGGATTCACACCATGATGTTTTGATATCTAATTTGAACATGATGCATGTTCAAATCTTGTCCCCTTCCATACTAGAAATCATTTCCTCACCCTATATCATCTTCCAAACTTTGGAGGTGGAAGGAAACAAGGGAAATATTTCAAAAACATTGCTCATGAATATTTTTTCATGGCAGGCATCATGGGAAACATACAGCTTGGAGCCAATCACAATCCTGAGGAA
The DNA here is from genome assembly GCA_031772625.1 of Pinus tabuliformis. NCBI lineage: Eukaryota > Viridiplantae > Streptophyta > Pinopsida > Pinales > Pinaceae > Pinus > Pinus tabuliformis. The sequence goes on along the minus strand of CM062810.1, from coordinate 672,104,169 downwards.
ATTGTGAGCTTCACCTACTTGCTTAGGGACATCCGTGATGTTTTTCCTTGATATTATGAGGAAATTCACGGCATAGACCCTTCTATTTTCAAGCATGAGATCAGGGAAGCTCAAGCATTCTTTTTATTGTATTTTTCTTGCTCATTAATTTGAAAAATCCTCGAGTCTCCTTCTTCAAGCTCGTTAAACTACCATGAAGAAGATCGAGCATTCGTTTTATGGTATTTTTCTTACTCGTTAATCCGAAAAACCTTGAGTCTCCTTATTTGGGCTCGTTAAACTACTACAACAAAGATTAGAGCACTTTTTGAGATATTTTATTGCTCTTTAAAAAATAAGAAACATCTCTGAGTTTTCATCGTTGTGCTCATTAAATCTATACGATGATGCCCTGAGAAACTCTTTTTTGATCTTTTTCCAGCTCATTAAACTGAAAAAATACCAAGGGAGCATTCTTTTTAGGCACTTTTTTCTCGCTCTTTAAACTAAAAAAATCCCAAGCTTTTGCTTTAGGCTCATTAAAATTTATAAAAATGACCCAAGCATTATTTTAGGTACTTTTCTCGCTCGTTAAACTGAAAAATCCTGAGTTTTTGTTACTGGGCTTGTTAAAAATATACGGCAGCAACAAGAGCACATTCTTTTTTGGGACCATTTCTCGCTCTTAAATCAAAAAATCCCTGAGTTTTTCTCCTCCTTCGAGCTCGTTAAATCTATGAAGAAGGAATGAGCAGTTCTTTTCCCTCTTTTTCTCGCTCACTAAATTGAAAAATATACCATGAGTTTTCTTCATTTGACTCATTAAAAATTTTGATGAAGGTATTCAGTTTGTCGTCGCATGACTCATTAAAAATTCACGATGAAAAACAAGTTTAGTCCGTCGCATCATAATCGTAACAAAATGAGGTTGACATCTATTGAAAATAGGTTTATCTTCATCTGGGTTCAATAGATTAACTTACAGAAAAGTGACCGATCCGGGTATACTATTAACCTTTTGCCACACCTGGTTAACAACTATGACAAAGGGACTACCATGGAGTCTCTCTTTACGATGTTTTTAGACTCTCTAAATATGAAAAGACCATTGAGTTGTCTAGTCTAGACTCTTTAAATTACAAAGACTCTTAAAACATGAAAAAATCAATGAGTTTTCTTGTCTAGACTCATTAAACTAATCAGATGGGGAAAAGAGTCGCTCTTTTTGTGGTCCTTTTCAAACTCTTTAAAAATGAAAAGATCGATGAGTTTACCCGTTTGGACTCATAAAATTAATCAGATGGGGAAGTGGACAATACAACTGTATTCTGTATTAGAAACCGTGGTTTGGCAGCAGTCGTTCCCTTGAACATGGCACTTCCTCAGATAAACCTTCCTTTTGATGGCCTCTCAATATGAACCCTACGATCCTATGAGTTTAGCCTATATACCCTGATGTAATTGCGTCTCTGTATCCTAACAATCTGTAGTGTTCATGAGTCTAGTGCTCTTGGTTAAAAACATTGTCGTGCCTTCTATTGTTCAAGGGTTACCCATTTGTTTCCTCCATCAACTGATCAAACATATCCTTTCATCATGCCCTCTGTTTTTTGGACCCAAATGCTCAAAGACATCTTTCACACTTGTCAGATTACATTGTGCATCTTGGAGACCATCACTATTATCGGTGGCCTTCCTTGCATCTATTAACAGTCTCCACTATTGACTAGTAATTAGATGATTTCATGCATGTTTGACGTCAGCGCATATATTCGCATGTATCGATCTATGCTGTTTTGTGAAGTGGAAATCAAGACCTTGGGTAGAGGCTTGCATCATTCAACCTTGTTTCCTCTCCCAAGCTACGGATATTGTTTTTTGGGGATAGATGTTTCAGGATGATTCTATTATGACACTTGATCTGGATTATGCTTATCGATGGCCAGTATCATCATATATCTTTGGAGAAAATTACTTTGACATAGCTACTGAGGATGGGAATGCTTGACTCAGGACATGATTTTAGCAGTTATATATATATGTGTTGTATCAGGTTTCCCTTGCTTCCTGAAGCTTTTCTCTCTACATTTTGACAGGGAAAATTTCAGTTTTTGTAAAGTGTTTCTGCCATCATCTCTACCTCTAATCTCATATTTTAGGGGGCATCTGTTATACAACAAAAATTACCTCCTCATCAACTTAGAGGTGAAAGACATGATGACTGAAGAAAAGACCACAATTGCAAGCCTTGATTCCACACTAACACTAGTTGCACACTGAAAGCCTGCTTTATAAAGCTTGTTACCAAGCCTAAGGGTGCATTAGTGACCCTACTAACTCAAGTTGTTAGACCAGGGGTAGCATTAGTGAGACTAAAGGAAGTTCCAAGGGTCAAAACAATGGATTAACTCACAAATGGATGTTTCCTTGCTTTTCTTGAGAAAATTTAGGGACAAATATCTAGATATTTGTCCCTAAATTTGCTCAAGAAAAGTAAGGAAACATCCAAAAATCAAACTATTTGGAGAAATTCTAATCTGAAAAAGGAGGCAAATGGGAAAGAGCTGAAAAGCAGAGCAAGTTCATTGCTTTTGCCCTAGTGAACTCTATGAGGAACTTGGAAACCCTAACTCGATTGCCATATAAGCAATGAGAGGGTCATTGTGAAAGGGGTCAGAGCATTTTGAAGGATAGCCTACTAAGCTGTTGTGAACTATCACATACTTGAAGAAGTGAGCTAGAAGAGAGAGAGAGAGAGAGAGAGAGAGAGAGAGAGAGAGAGAGAGAGAGAGAGAGAGAGAGAGAGAGAGAGAGAGAGAGAGAGAGAAGTGGAAGTGGCAAAGGAAGATTGATACAATAGATGGTTGAAATCACTCTTCCATTATTAATACAGAACTGTAGTTGTGTTCCTACTCCATGGTGTCGGTAACATTGTTCATTCGATACTTGTTAAGATGAGTGGTTTAGTTGTGTGCAAATATATGTTCATTGTGTATTCATATATTGGTTTTCAAGGTTGTATGTTGTGATTGTGTTTACCTTTCCTTTGTACAGGAATTGATTTGGAGCTGGCTTTGAGGGAGTTCCTCTCGGCTGCATTATGATCTCCAAACAAATCTAGAAGGAGACTTGAGGTAATCCTCTTTCCATACTTGTTAACTAATATTTGTATATGAACATGTGTATAACTTGTTAGCATCTGCAGATAATCTTATAGTCTGTTGAAGGTCCTAGGAAGGCCTTTGAGGGTAGTTTTCATTCTCCATACATCGTGAATTTTACCCCATAGCACTTGCAAGAGAGTTCTAGATGAAGGACATGGGCCTTATACACTACTTTCTAGCCATGGAGGTGTGGCAGAAAGATGGGGAAGTATTTGTGTCTCAAGGCAAGGATGCCAATGAGATACTCAGGCGCTTTCACATGGAGAAGTGCAAGCCCATGCAGATTCCTCTAGTTGGGAACTGGAGGAAGGAGGATGATACTTCAGGTGAGGTATTAGTTGCTACTGTTTATGGGCAGCTAGTGGGTTCACTTATGTATCTGGTGAGCACATGAGCCAACTTATGCTTTGTGGTGAACTAGCTAAGTCAAGCTATGGTTCAACCTACCAAGCTATTTTGGAAGGCAACGAAGCATGTGTTGAGATACCTTAGAGGCATATCTCAGTTTAGATTGTGGTACAGACAGACAGAAGGAATGAAGCTTCAGGGCTTCACAGATGCAGATTGGGTAGGGAGTCCATCAAACTGGAGGAGCACTTCTGGAGGAGTCTTAAACCTTGGTTTAGCTGCAGTTTCTTGGTACAGTAGGAAATAGAGATCAGTTGCACTTAGCTCAATAGAGGCTAAATACATGGCTACTAGTCAGGCTGCATGTGAGACCATTTGGATGCGAAAAATTCTAGTGGGATTGTTTGGTCAGATGATGGATGCTATAGTGATCTATTGCGATAACCAGAGTTGTATCAAACTCTATGAGAATCCAATTTTTCATGACAGGTCCAAGCACATTGATATCCAGTATCACCATCTCCGAGAATGTGTGGTCAAGAGGATCATGTTGTTGTTGTATGTTTTGATCAAGGAACAGGATGTAGATATTTTGACTAAGGCATTGTCAAAATGCAAGTTTGAGTTCCATAGAGACAGGATTGGGGTTACTGATAATCCCTTTCTTGTTGAGAGGGAGTGTTGAAAATAGCAACAAGAAATGCTAAAAATAGAAGTGCTAAAAATAGCACTACTATAAATAGCAGTTCATCTAGTGTTGAACATAGCAACAAGGAATGAACAAAATGGAAGTGCTAAAATAACATTCTCTATATAGCATTTCGGGATACCTTCCTATTTTAGTTAGTCCCTGAACTAAAATAGTGAAGTAAAATTCCAATTTGATCTTAGCAACAGTTCGTAAAATAATTAATTAATTCATCTTGAGTTAATTAGTTAAGGAAAAATAAACATAAAGTCTATGTGAGGACATGCAACAGTTTCTCCATTAATTGAGGAATTTATTCATCAGTTAAAGAGATAAGGATGAGTTGCAATATTGAGTAGTAATTAGTTGGCTTAGTTAACTAAGTCAAGTCCAGTTAGATTAATTCAAACAGTTTGTTGAATTAATGTAAGTTTAGTTAGTTAATGCTTGCATGCATGTAACTACTGCACTTTAGATAACTAAGTATTCTCTCATAAATAACTCATGCATGTCAGTTCAGACAGAGACCCAGTTGAGATCAGATGGAGGGGCAAAGTACTATCAGTTACTAGAATATTCCATTTTGAATATTCCTTGCATGCAGAAGGAATTCTTTCCTTGAGGATTGTGCAGTTACTTCTTCAAGTTTTGTGAGTGTGATGAGGCCAATTCACACATGTGGCTTCACTAGACCCCAAGAAAAACTGCACAAGGAAATAGGAGGCTTGGAGGGCTTGAGGAGGACGTATACTATGTCTATTCAGTCTATGAGCTATATTTTTTGATTGCAAAGAGAGCAGAATAGCTTGAGAGTTAACTCTTTTTGTAACTTGCACAGTATTTCCACTTGTATGATAATACAACGATTGGGGTTTTAGGTTGAGGCTTTCCCCAAGTTATTTCTTCTGTGTTATGTGTGATTGATTTCTCATTCTCAGTTATATGTGTTCTCTTGATCTTGCTCAATTCGATTAAGCTTCTGCAAAGTGTTCTAGAAGTAGATCTTGTACTGTTTTTTAGTTTATTGCATAATCTGTTGATCTATAGTGGGAATTTCTACATTGTTTTGGGCCAAGTGGAGGATAAGAAACCTTACGCTATATACTACATAAATAAAAATCTAACTTCGGCTGAGCTCAACTATGCAGTGACCGAGAAGGAGTTCTTAGTAGTCATGCATGCCATCAATAAATTCCAGCATTACATCACCGGGTATCAAGTATTTGTACACACTGACCATTCTGCCATTTGTTTTTTAATGAATAAGCCAATTAGAAATGGTAGGATTACACGCTGGTTATTGTTGTTACAAGACTTTGATATCAATATTGTAGATAAGCCTGGAAACAATAATGTAGTAGCTGACTTTCTTTCTAGGCTAACTATTGATGATAATTGCACTCCTTCTGAAGATTCTTTCCCTGATGAATATCTTTTTGCTATTTCTGCTTACTCACCTTGGTATGCAGATATAGTAATTATCTTGCCGCAGGGAAGTCTCCCCAGTATTTGTCCTCCAAGGAGAAAAGGAAAATCATACAAAAAAGTGCTACACATACATGGATAGATGGGAACCTCTACCACACTGGACTTGATTTCCAGGTCAGACATTCTGTTAGAGAGGATGAGGTCTTTGATATTTTCAAATCTTTCCATGAGGAACCTTGTGGAGGACACTTCACAGACATACAGATAGGATATAAAGTCCTTTAAACATGGTACTATTGGCCAACAATATTCTAGGATTCCAAGAATTTTATGAAGGGATGTGATAGTTGTCAAAGGATGGGCCAACCACTGTAATCAGATGAGATGTCATTACAACCCCAGATTGTCATAAAACCTTTTGAGAAGTGGGCTCTGGATTTTGTTGGACCAATCAATCGTTCATCTAGATAGAGATCCTACATCTTGGTATGTACTGACTATGTCACAAAATGGGTTGAGGTGAAGGCACTAATGAGAGCCACGGAGCAGGCTATCTTAGACATTCTGTTTGAAGACATCTTTGTCTAGTTTGGCATACCCAGGGAGATAGTCAAAAACAGAGGGCCACAGTTCACATCTCATAAGATTTGGGAGTTGGTCGAGAAATATAAAATCCATCACAGAATCACAACGCCTTACCATCCATAAGAAAATGGCCAAGTAGAAAACACTAATAGAGTCATTGAGGGGATCCTTACTAATACTATGGCTAGTCATAGAAGAAATTGGGCTGACAAACTTGCAGAAGTGTTATGGGCATACAGGACTACATGGAGGAAGATCTTTGGATTCTCACCATATGACCTTGTGTATGGAAAGAACCCTTTATTACCCATTTAATTTGAAATTAAGACACTAAGGAAAACATTGTAGGTCAATTTGGTATTGGCTATAGCACAAAGGCAGAGATTGAACCAGATCAATGAATTGGAGGAAAAACCGTTGGCTGCTATCCAACAAACAAAGATTATCCAGCAGCAGAGAGCTAAGCGGCATGATAGATTTATAAAGAATGAGCGGTTCCAGAAAGGAGATTGGGATCTCTTATATGACTCAATGTTTAAAGCTCTCCACCAAATGGCTAGGTCCTTATCACGTAGATGCAGTCTTTGACAATGGGACTTTAAATTTGGTGACCATTGACAGTGCGAGGACACCATTACTTGTAAATGGGCACCGTCTTTAGCTATACCAAAAACCTACCTCATAGGATTCATTTGTCAACATTGTCACAAATTCAGATCTACAGGTTATGGGAATAAGGGAAAGCCCCCCTGTGTTATGAAACCAACTCACAAAAAGATAGAAAAGATAGATCAACACCTTAGAAATAAGCCTCTTCGAGGGGGAAACCTCGTTTACATTAAACAAATGAACAATTCTTAGATGATACAAATGACAAGACCGCCTTTCTATATATAGGATTCTAAGGGGTCATAATATAATCACAACTGGCATAACAATAATAATGTAAGAGCACAAAATGACATTAGTGGGCTTCTATGTGGCACAATAATAGTAATATGGGGACTACATGGCGTTATAGACATATTTGGGCACTACAACCCCAATCACATATGTAAATAAACCAAAGGCTTCTAAACCCCTAAAAGTGTTGTTTCATACCCTAAAGGAACAAGGTCAGCTGATTACATCATCTCCCAGAAGTTCTCCCTCAAAAACTACTTAGAACTGGTCAAAGCTGGACCATACAAACTGCTCCATGCATAGGGTGCGATGCATGAAACCTATTACACACGGGGGGTGTGATGCATACTAGAAATCCCTTCTGTAGGGTGCGATGAGTGAGAGCAGACAAATGGCAGAAGAAATTTGCCAGGTGGAAACTCAAAGAATCTTCTAGAAACTGCTCATATGACACTTGCCTCCCTGAATTCGCTTAGGGTTGAGTAAGAGATCATGAAATCCCCAAGTGGAACCAAAAAGTATCAGTGAAATGAAACTAATCAAAATCCCAGAAGCTGACTCACTCTCCTGCAAACATCTATATATGGATCCCTCATCCTAGAGATCCAAAGGCTGGAATTTTGTAATTTGCAAGGAAGTGTTGTTGGTTTCTCTTTGAAGAAATTGTTGGGTGATCTTTCTTTGTATGAGGTGAAGAGGGCTTTCATGCTGGGAGGATGATGCTGGATTAGACATCTTGGTTGTAATCCTCTCTTCTACTACTTCTATCAATAAAGCTATTTGAGTTTTCCTCCATAAGTTTGTATATCTCTGAATCTTGTATTTGTATATGTATTTATATGGTTAATGTACATCTGATCCTACATTTTTTATGGTTATAGATCTCTATGCTTTGATGGTATTTTGATGCTTTGACTCTATAGGTGTTCTTTGAAGCGGGACAAGTGAGAAAGGAGTGGCGAAATCTCTATCAAGGGAGAGAGGAAACAAGCAAGGAGACCAGTGAAAGACTGAGGTTGGTACTCTCTGCTTCTTTGTCATCTATCTCTCATAAAGGAAAACACAAGTAACTTTATTTTGTTTGTTTCTAAGATAGCTACCCGTATTAGTGGGACTAGTAGCTCTGAATGGACATTAGTTTTCCCGAAAGCAAAATGGCAACTCCACTGGGAGCGAATAGTTTGTTTTTTTTGTTACTGTTGTTTGCTTTACCACAGATAGAGCCTGAAGTTAAGCAAGCTAGCCTTCAAACTGCTTTTTCTATGCAACTACAAAGTAGATCAATGTTGCTTCAGTCAATTTCTCAGTTGGTTTATGAACTGAGCATCTAGCTTGCAAACATCCTAAGTGCCCTAGTGGTAGCTCAAATAACCTCATTAGATTAGCCCATATAACACATATTTCATTAAATTTGGAAGTATTCTATTACAAGGCCTCCAACAACATTCATTTTTTTTGTAAATTTCCATATTAAATTGATTCAACATTAAAATAATTTGCAAGTAATTTCTAACCAATTATAGATTATGAATAGGTCAAACATGGGGTTGTTATGTATAATAGTATCAATACAAAATAGGAATGTGAAATCAAACTCTTAGAAGAAATTGATTTAAGTTAAATCATATTCGTATGTCAAACATCCAATCAAGATATTATAGTTATGGATAACATGCTAGATTTATCGATGTTTAAATTTTATGTCTCGCAACTCTAACCCCGTTTCCCCCAACCTACAAGGGATTTGTTGATTGAATGATGGTGATGTGAGGATCTTCCTGTAAATGACAAGGATAGGTGTCTCTTGCATTGCATTGAAACTAGTCTATTAAAACCTTAGTAAAATGTTCTTGTGCTCAATTTCATACGGCCCCTTTGTGCATTTATGAAGCACTAATGAGGGGGTCATCATTCATCTTCATAGAATGGAGGCATATACTATAAAGGTTATACATTGTTGATCTACGTATTTCAAGAAGGTTAGGCACCATTGGTCTATCTCCACTCAAATCCAAGTACATCAAATGAGAGTTCTTAAATTGGTATTCAGGTCATTCCATTATGATGGACAGTGTCACAAAATGAAGTAAACAAGAAACTTTAGTGGTGAATTCTTGTAAGTAGTGGAGGCAGGGGTTTTCAAATATTAGCACGATTGATGGTCGTGTGGATATTGATATCTCCTTGTAAACATTGTCAAAACCAATAATAGTCTCGATGTAAATTTAGTGTCAACCAATAGTATGGAAAACCATGATTGACCATTACTTTCACTAAGAAGAGAAAATGATAAGCATTTTTAATGGGGAAGAAATAAATGTGAAACGTAACTCATGTATTTTAGTTGAAATTTATATAAGTCCCCGTGTTCTTTAATTATTAAATACTTAATGTAAATACTTCTAAATTATCATTAAGATATTGATTTTGAAGATTAAATGTGTATTAAAAGGCATTCATCTATGACATTGGATTTTTCATGTAGCATGAATAAACCACTTAAAGCTAATTATCAATTAATCTTAAATAGTTTTGTATAAGATATATCTTTACTTGCATTAATAGATTTATTTCAAAAATAAATTACATTTTTAAACTTGTATGAATACATATAACTAAATAAAATTCAATAAATAACTTCCGAGTCTTGTTGGATTCTATGAGATTATTTTAAGTATAAATAGTTTATTTAAGATTTGAAATTTACAAAATGTTAATATTGATGGTGAAAGCATGTCATATGGTGTAAAAAGTTTAAAGGCATCCATTTATGGCCCATCTGTTGAATGAGCTTAAATAGTTTACTTAATGCTCATGGTGAATTCATTAATCCATGTTTTATTAGAAAATTCATTATCTTTACATGGTTTTTATTCTAGAAATAACAATTTCACATTTGTACATTCATATTAAACCACATGATAGTTAAATAGAAATTTAATTAGTCATTAAAACTATTGAGATGAGGTGTCCCTTGCATTGCATTGAAACTAGTCTATTAAAACCTTAGTAAAATGTTCTTGTGCTCAATTTCCTACGGCCCCTTTGTTAGTCATCTCATCTCATCTCATTTAATTAAATTAATCCATGATAGTATCTAATCAAACCTTGATAAGCCACTTATCAATCGTTATCCTCATACATATGTTTTTTTAAGAAATGCAAAATTATTTACAATATAATTTTATCTAAAGAATTACACATCACATTTATGCACTCATATTAGTGCATTTTATATGTAAACAATGAATAACTAACTTTGTGCCTTATTGATTTTCAATATGATATGATTGCAGTTACAACCATTAATTGATTTAAGCATATAAATTTATGAAAACTATCAATTGAGAAATCACATATCTTATGATTCAAAAAGATCAAATCATTTACCTATGGCACATTTCTCGTTAACCTTAATAGTGAATAATGCATTGTGAATAGTGAATAATGCACATAACATTTATCAAGTAAATTGTTAAAATTTCTTTAGTAAGAATAGCACCTTTGTTTGCAAGGAGTTCTATTTGAAAACTTATATTTCACATTTATATATGATTATTGATACATATAATTAAACATAAGTCATCAAAAAAACCATTATAAGATGGTTCATATAAGATAATTTGAATGGCAAACAATTCATTTAAGAACACGTGCACGCACACACACATCTTAGAAAAAAATCGATACAGCAGTCATTGCAAAAACATTTATAAATAATAAGAAATAAACATATTAATATAATTGGCAAATTCCATCTATTTCAAAAAATATAAAATCATACAAATTGATTCAACAAAAACTATGTCTAAAATGTATTGAAAATTTGGAATGTACTTTTCAACAAATTTATAAAAGAAATTATCTCCATGAACTACAATGAAGTACATGTTCTATTGAACATTCGAATGTACTCATGTTTTTGTTTGATACAATGAAGTGTCTTAAGAAAGGGGAATAAAACTTGCATAAGCCACGTATCTTGCTCTTTTCCTGTATACGATTTTATCAAGATGTGGTTTGATCGATATCCCATGAATTGAGAAGTATGTTTTTCTGTATCTATTAGCAATACATTTGATTCTTCATAATTATCTCCATATTGGCACCACACATCAATCAACTTTTTCTCATAAAATTGTCTTGTTCTCCCTGCTTCCAATTTTGTTTGCAAATGACAATGAGATCTGTCCCATGCAAATTTAAAGTCCTCTATATCAATATTTGATTTTTCAAGTACTTTTCGGATGTACTTGTCAGTGACATTTAATGTCGATATTGCGGCATCATAATTTATTAAGCAATATTTTAATACTTTTGAATAAAAAGGCCTTAAAAAATAGGACCTATCACCAAACTGCCAGTCTGGTTCTCTTTGAATATGAAAATCTTGTTCATCTTTGGTGTATGATTGGAAGAATACTCCTTCCATTTCAAATATCAACAACATCTTTTGACTTGTAGTAATTCCCATATGCATTTGCACTGCAACCACATGTATGATATTAACATATCTCCACTTCAACACTTCATTGCTTAAGGACATAAAAACCTATCATTTTAAAAATGATGTTAACATTTATTATGAACAGTTTCCATTTGTATGCAAAGGCAATTTTACAATGAGTTCAAAGTATCACAAAATACAAATACAATTGCTCCATTAAAATGAACAAACAAATAATATGTTTACTTTATACATACAACCTAATACCTTTATTTAATTTGTATGGAACAAAAGTATTATAAGAAAGCATTGACCCACCATTTAGATCATTAATTTTAAGACTTAAATGATTTATATAATTGCAATTGAAAAATATAATTATAATGGTCTAGCGCAACTAAACAAACTAATTTTTTACTAATTTTCACATACAATATAACACAATTTTTAAATTTCAAACCTGATTAATTATATGTTAATTTATAGAGTTTCTACCTTAGTTTTTGTTTGTGCTTCTTTTAGTGCAAATTGTATGTTTATTGTTGGTGTTACATACAACTTAATATAATTTTTCAACTTATATGGAATAAATAGGGTTATAAGAATGCAATGGGTCATCCTTCAAATTACTAATTTCTAAGAGGTATAACAATAACTTAAACCGCATTTAAAGCAAATAATTGTAATGATCTAATTAAAACCAATAGAACAATTACCTATTAATTTTATATACAATGTAATCCATTGTAAAACAAGAAATATAGACTGGGCAATTTTGATATGAAAATATTAAATGACCATTCATCTCACCAAAAATAAATAAAATAAAAATATTTGATTTTTAGAAATGACAAACCAAATCAACAGTTCTTTTATTAGTGTTGTGAAATAAAAGTAATCAATCATGATGTCATACATATAACATCATGATATAGACATATGTAATCTTAAGGTACTTCTAAATATAATTGGACATCCTTCAAAATAGCTCTCACATCCGTAGCCTTGTTGAGTTTATGCAATATTCTCCATAGCTCATGGATCAACCAATTATGCCCTTGATTTGCTCCAATGAATGGAGGGGCAAGAATCACATTTTCTTTTGGATTCTCTTTCACTCTCTCAATTAAACAATCAACTATAATAGTAGTGGTTGCATCATATTGGGTATGCATTTCCCACACTTTTTTCAATGATTTAGTGTGTATAACTTTCGTTGAATTGTCAATGACCTTATGTCCCTTTTGTGGCTTACAGTCTGAAGCAGTCCACTTAAACAAAAATTTATCTTGTAATCCTTTTGAAACCAACTTTTTTAGAAATCTTGTTGTGCTTTGTTTCAAAGCTGTTGTCCAAATTGCAATGTCAAGAGATTCATTTTTGAAACACATTTCAAAAAATGATTTTGCATGTGGATGAATCCAAAATAGTTTTTTCTCTATTGTGTAATCAACATCAACTCCCATTTTCTCAATATGCCCTTTGTTTGTTGCTTCATCATCAATGCTATGATAAAAAATGTCCTTTGGATTAATTTAATTAAATGAGATGAGATCCATGATAGTATCTAATCAAACCTTGATAAGCCACTTATCAATCGTTATCCTCATATATATGTTTTTTTAAGAAATGCAAAATTATTTACAATATAATTTTATCTAAAGAATTACACATCACATTTATGCACTCATATTAGTGCATTTTATATGTAAACAATGAATAACTAACTTTGTGCCTTATTGATTTTCAATATGATATGATTGCAGTTACAACCATTAATTGATTTAAGCATATAAATTTATGAAAACTATCAATTGAGAAATCACATATCTTATGATTCAAAAAGATCAAATAATTTACCTATGGCACATTTCTCATTAACCTCAATAGTGAATAATACATTGTGAATAGTGAATAATGCACATAACATTTATCAAGTAAATTGTTATAATTTCTTTAGTAAGAATAGCACCTTTGTTTGCAAGGAGTTCTATTTGAAAACTTATATTTCACATTTATATATGATTATTGATACATATAATTAAACATAAGTCATCAAAAAAATCATTATAAGATGGTTCATATAAGATAATTTGAATGGCAAACAATTCATTTAAGAACACGTGCACGCACACACACATCTTAGAAAAAAATCGATACAGCAGTCATTGCAAAAACATTTATAAATAATAAGAAATAAACATATTAATATAATTGGCAATTTCCATCTATTTCAAAAAATATAAAATCATACAAATTGATTCAACAAAAACTATGTCCAAAATGTATTGAAAATTTGGAATGTACTTTTCAACAAATTTATAAAAGAAATTATCTCCATGAACTACAATGAAGTACATGTTCTATTGAACATTCGAATGTACTCATGTTTTTGTTTGATACGATGAAGTGTCTTAAGAAAGGGGAATAAAACTTGCATAAGCCACATATCTTGCTCTTTTCCTGTATAGGATTTTATCAAGATGTGGTTTGATCGATATCCCATGAATTGAGAAGTATGCTTTTCTGTATCTATTAGCAATACATTTGATTCTTCATAATTATCTCCATATTGGCACCACACATCAATCAACTTTTTCTCATAAAATTGTCTTGTTCTCCCTGCTTCCAATTTTGTTTGCAAATGACAATGAGATCTATCCCATGCAAATTTAAAGTCCTCTATATCAATATTTGATTTTTCAAGTACTTTTCGGATGTACTTGTCAGTGACATTTAATGTCCATATTGCGACATCATAATTTTTTAAGCAATATTTTAATACTTTTGAATAAAAAGGCCTTAAAAAATAGGACCTATCACCAAACTGCCAGTCTGGTTCTCTTTGAATATGAAAATCTTGTTCATCTTTGGTGTATGATTGGAAGAATACTCCTTCCATTTCGAATATCAACAACATCTTTTGACTTGTAGTAATTCCCATCTGCATTTGCACTGCAACCACATGTATGATATTAACATATCTCCACTTCAACACTTCATTGCTTAAGGACATAAAAACCTATCATTTTAAAAATGATGTTAACATTTATTATGAACAGTTTCCATTTGTATGCAAAGGCAATTTTACAATGAGTTCAAAGTATCACAAAATACAAATACAATTGCTCCATTAAAATGAACAAACAAATAATATGTTTACTTTATACATACAACCTAATACCTTTATTTAATTTGTATGGAACAAAAGTATTATAAGAAAGCATTGACCCACCATTTAGATCATTAATTTTAAGACTTAAATGATTTATATAATTGCAATTGAAAAATATAATTATAATGGTCTAGCGCAACTAAACAAACTAATTTTTTATTAATTTTCACATACAATATAACACAATTTTTAAATTTCAAACCTGATTAATTATATGTTAATTTATAGAGTTTCTACCTTAGTTTTTGTTTGTGCTTCTTTTAGTGCAAATTGTATGTTTATTGTTGGTGTTACATACAACTTAATATAATTTTTCAACTTATATGGAATAAATAGGGTTATAAGAATGCAATGGGTCATCCTTCAAATTACTAATTTCTAAGAGGTATAACAATAACTTAAACCGCATTTAAAGCAAATAATTGTAATGATCTAATTAAAACAAATAGAACAATTACCTATTAATTCTACATACAATGTAATCCATTGTACAACAAAAAATATAGACTGGGAAATTTTGATATGAAAACATTAAATGACCATTCATCTCACCAAAAATAAATAAAATAAAAATATTTGATTTTTAGAAATGACAAACCAAATCAACAATTCTTTTATTAGTGTTGTGAAATAAAAGTAATCAATCATGATGTCATACATATAACATAATGATATAGACATATGTAATCTTAAGGTACTTCTAAATATAATTGGACATCCTTCAAAATAGCTCGCACATCCGTAGCCTTGTTGAGTTTATGCAATATTCTCCATAGCTCATGGATCAACCAATTATCCCCTTCATTTGCTGCAATGAATGGAGGGGCAAGAATCACATTTTCTTTTGGATTCTCTTTCACTCTCTCAATTAAACAATCAACTATAATAGTATTGGTTGCATCATATTGGGTATGCATTTCCCACACTTTTTTCAATGATTTAGTGTGTATAACTTTCGTTGAATTGTCAATGACCTTATGTCCCTTTTGTGGCTTACAGTCTGAAGCAGTCCACTTAAACAGAAATTTATCTTGTAATGTTTCTGAAACCAACTTTTTTAGAAATCTTGTTGTGCTTTGTTTCAAAGCTGTCGTCCAAATTGCAATGTCAAGAGATTCATTTTTGAAACACATTTCAAAAAATGATTTTGCATGTGGATGAATCCAAAATAGTTTTTTCTCTATTGTGTAATCAGCTTCAGCTCCCATTTTCTCAATATGCCCTTTGTTTGTTGCTTCATCATCAATGCTATGATAAAAAATGTCCTTTAGTTCAAAAATAACTAGTTTCTTTTCAGTTATTTTGGCTGCAACACAATGGAAAATAATATAGTCAAACCATTTTATTCATGTTACAAAAATTACTAAAAAAATTGTTGAAACAATACACTTACCTTGAGTGTTTTTTTCACTATTTATAGATGAAACAATAAGTTCTTTTATCATCTGAACAGGACCTGGAGTAAACATATTAAACCTTCAATCAAATACCGATTGTACTTATATTTTGAATTGTGAAAATTAATAGAATCATTAAATAACAAGGAAAACAAGTGGACAAATTATAAGTACCTGATGTTATATTTGGTTCTTGGTTGTAGTTTTTTGGGACAATACCTTGGTCATTATATTCATTCTCTTTATTTCCAACTATAATCAACATATGAAATGGATATGAATCACAAAAAAAATTAAAAATGGAATAATAATAAAATAAAAAAAGATAGAGATATAATGATTAATACCCATTTCTATCTCCATAGTTCCATGGTCATTGTCTTGATTAATTTCATTCATCTCATAATTCCCTATAATAGTCATCCAAAAATATTATGAATATGGAAATTAAATAAATTGAAAAATTATCAAGAGAAAAAACTAAGCAAATTATGTACCTGTGTTGATGACTTCTTCCTCTCCTCCTCCTCCTATTTCCATCTCCATACTTTTTTCAACAATATAAGCACTATGTTGATTAATTTGTTTCTTCCCACTTTCATCATTCTCTGTTTTAGAATCTCCATCATTAGTCATTTTAGTAAACACTTTGACAATTAAGAAATATGAAAAAAATAGTATCCAATGTATTATAAGAAAATAAAGAAATGAGTTGTAGTACCTGAATTCTCCAAGAAGTTAATGGGTACTGGATTTGATAGTTGAAAAGATTTGTAATGATTTAACATGATTGTCCTTTGTGACTCTGTTTGCACAACACATGAAATTCTTCTTCCATATGTACAACAGGCCTTGATAAAATTTTTCCCCGCATAAAGAGAAATAACCACTTTTGCATCACTACATTGTTGGTGCTTTTCCACTAAATCCATCCAAAAATCATAATCTCTCTCATTTTCATCAAATGTGTCTTCAAATGTGTGAGAGTATTTTATAGCCTCCAAAATTTTTAATTCTGAAGTATAGAAATGTATAGTAAGAACTATATCATAACTATAATTGTTTTGGCAATTATATTCATAAATGCCACTAGTAATTTTATAATTGAACTTGGATTTCTTTATCGAAATTTCCAAAGACTCGCGTATATCATTACAAAACCAAAGTTCTACTAAGAGAACTGTAGTAAAGTCATTCAACTCATTTTTTTCGATAAGAAATCGAAAAAATTCAATGTAATACCCCTTGTTGAATTTTTCTTTTTTCAAAGCTAGTGTGTCCAAAACAACAAGGTCAGTGTGTAGAAATGGTTGCAACTGACATGGAAAAGAGTGCAAAAGTGTTGACAAAAGATCAGGGCCTCCAAAATGACAACCAAATTCAAAATTGTTATCAACCTGTTGAACACTTGTTGATCCATTTATCATTCTGTCAAGGACTCCACATGCTTGCTGAGAAAGGGACTCTATCTTTGTATTACGTGTTCCTTTGACATAAGTAGACCCCTCCACCGTGTTGCAAAAATTGGTGAATATGATATCATTAATTTCATAATGCTCAAGAATGTTGAGTGTGGTAAGTGTCATCTCATTCAAGTTCTGATCATGACTTTGACAATATGTAACCATTGCATCCAATATTGTTCTGTTGGTTTTCAATTTAGAACAATAATCTTTTATTTTTATGGCATTTGTTGGATGATTAATTGGAATAGAAAACCAAATGGTTCCATCCAATAGCTTATCTGCTACTGAAGCAATTTCTTCCATGGTTAATCCCTGAAGGGGCCGAAAAGTAGCTGCTGTCAAACTGTGTAGACTATTTTTCTTGTAGTTCTCAAAATCAGGCTGGCTTGGAGAACACTTTAATGTGCCTAGTTGGTAACAGTTAAAAACAGTGTCCCATTTATCCCAAATAGGTTCATCAAGATATAAGAGAATTTTTTTATCAGAAAAATTTGTAATTGGACAATCGAAGAATGAGCACAACATTTCATCATCAACCTGATAAAATAATAAATATAAACTAATAAGAATCCAATGTAAAAATGAAACTAAATAAGGTGTTATAATCTAATGTGAAATCATCATAAATATCAGAAAATATGACTTATATTATCGGCTTTAGTAATTTATCTACAATAAAATTAGATACAATAATAAAATTTAAATGTAAAAATAATTAAAATTACATACCTTGTCTTCAGCCGTCTTAGAGCATCCAATCCTCCTTTTCTTTAATTTGTCATTGGCAATTAAGAAATTCCTTGCCGAGCGCACACAATCAATAAATGGAGTTTTATAAAATACCTTATTTGCAGAATTTAATTGACAACAAATGCGGATCACCTCAGTGGGTTCAACTGATGGATGCAAGAATCGAGCATTACGTTTTTTATATTTTTTTTTCGCTTCTGTTGATACATTATATTTAGGATTTGTTAAAATTTCTTTCGCTGCTTGAATGGTATGTTGACCATCAACTATCCAAAAATTGATATTCTTAGAATTTAGATCTGTCTCATTTATAATTTTTATAGAGTTGACCAAAGGATCAGGCTCATTGATGTCAAATGGAATCAAAAGAGCATCAGGTAATGAGGTTTGAAATTTTTCTAGGAATGATTTCACTAACACTTGAACATTTAAATCATCTCTTGATCTTAATTTGAACACCTTAGGAGCTTCTTTACATCTTTCAACAGCCACTTTTCTATTAAAGGAGTTTGAAAATAGATAACAATGCTTGAAAGCTTCATGAATCTCATCACATTGGTTTGCAAGGTTAGTTGTCTCAAATTCAACTTTCCTAGTTTTTTGAAATTCTGTAGTGGGCTTGAAATCACTTTCTTTTATATTCTCCTCCAAATCTGATAAATATACTCTTCTCAAAGCAAGTAATTGAGAATCAATTTTATCATCAGGTATTTTATCAAAAAATTTACCCTTTTGTTGTAAATGAAGAAGTACAGATGATGTTTTTTTACTTCTTACATAACGATATCTCAGAACAGTGGTGATGCGTTTTAAAAGATCTGCACAACTATTTAGTCCAGATTTAGAGAAGCTCTCAAAGCTATCCAACTTGAACATTGAATTTTTAATCGTATTTGTTGAATCAGTACTCGAAGCTTCAATCAAATCTGGTCTAAAATTTGTATACTCCACTTGACATGAAATTAATTTTACCTCATTTTCTTTAATCATTTCCACTTGAAAGTCAATGTCATTTTCATTGCAAGCATAGCAATTAATTATTATTCCTAATATCTCTGGTTCGTTTCCGTCTATTGATCCAAATAGGTACATATCAGGAAACATATTCATGGGAGTTTCTATTTGGATGTACCAATCTTGCACGAATTCATATTTATTATTTGTATTGTATTTTTTAATCATTTCAAAAGTAGAAGTTGAAGGTGTTACTGATATTGCCTTTTGAGTTGAATAACTTTTCTTTTTCTTAAGTGATTGTTGTAACATTTCATTTGCTTTTGGGCCAACCAATTCTGCAAATAATAGCAAAAAAATAATTGCATTAATCAAAATGAAAATATAATTTCAAATATTGTCACATAATGTTCTTATAAATACTGAAAAACCACCTAATCTAACCATTTCCAAGATAGTGTACATAAAATATAAAACCACCATACCAGTTGAAGGAGGCAATGTTTGTACATCACTTTTTTTTTGTCTTTTCTTCACTACTTTACTTTGAATATCAGGCACACCAAATTCCGCAGCTTCTAAAAAAAAATTATGGAATACAGGAAATACTAAATATTATTAAACAACCTTATAATATATGATTTCCATTTACATGCACAATAATAAACGAGTACATATGCTATGCAAGTTTACTATATGACACCAAAAGTTATCACCTAGGTAAAACTGATAAGAAAAGAAACTACATAATCCAACCATTTCAAAAAGAGTACAAAAAATATAAAACCACCATACCAGTTGAAGGGGGCATCATTTGTAGGTCACTTGTTTTTCTTTTTGTCTTCGCAACTTTACTTCGAATTTCAAGCCCACCAGTTTCCACGGTTTCTAGAAAGAAAAATTTAATGGAAGACATGAAATAACAAATAGTATTAAACAACCTTATAATACACGATTTTCATTTACACGCACAATAATAAATGAGTACATATGTTATGCAAGTTTAGTATATGACACCAAAAGTTATCACATATTTAAAATTTCTTGGAAAAAAATACCCATGTTAGTATGGGTTGTCCCCATTAAAACCCCAATCCTAAGGCTATTTCCATGGGTTTTATTAATCAACAACCAATTATTAACACAATGTCTAACAATTTTAACAAAGTATAAATTAAAATTGTCATACCAATTAGAGAATTTGGTGTCGTGTTTCTTGAACTTCCTTTTTCCTTGGATGCTTCCTTTGAATTCTCACTAGCTTCATAGTCCATGGTATCTGAAAATAAAGTAAAAAAATTGTTATCACAATTTCGAATTATTGAAGAAAATATGAATTTATAAATACTACAACTATTCGCATAATTATATGTGTAACAAAATGAACAAGAACAATAACAATTGTATAGTAATAGCTAATCAAGGTTAGAAAAAGGGCACCTCGAAATAATTTTTTATATTATTTTAATCGTGAATATAGGAAAGCAAATATCTACTAGGTTTCCTTCCAGCACAAGCATAAGAACATTTCCAAAAGACATTACATTGTGAATAAACAAAAAAAAAATTGTATAGACCAAAATAACAACATATATACACAAAATTTATCTCTTATAGTCATGTATATTCTTAGTTTGCTTTAGATGAAATAATAGCAAAACACAATGAAAGAACATTAACTATGGCAATCATTATATTTTCTTCTAGATCTTTGTCTAGCACAAAGACAAACACATACCAACTTTGCAAGGTGAAATAAATTTAGAATGTGATATAATTACTTCTAACATGAACAAAAGCATATTGCATTTGCATCCTAGATTTATTTCTATTACAAACGCATGGATATTGTCAAAAAAAAACATTGTAAGGTGAAAGAAATCTAGCATGTGCTAGAATTATTTTTAGCACGAACACATTCATATTTCCAAGAAAAACATTGCAAAACAAAATAAATATAGCACAAGCTAGATTTCCTTATACCACAAACCACAAACATATTGTCATTAAAATATTGCAAGGCAAAGGAAATGAAACCCATGCTAGACTATATTCTATCGCATACAAGAAGATTGCCAACAACAACATTGTATTGTAAAGCAAAAACATAAACACAATGTCAATATAGTCATTGGAATAATAATATTTCTTGGGACATTTGACCTTGCCTTTTAGAGACTATGAAGTTTTAGTCCATGCCTACGTAGACTATTGTTACAATATAAAAAAATTTAAACCTTGAAACGATTAGAAGGCCCTTCATATGGAATATGTGGTCTAAGAATGGGATAGTGTACAAAGATTTCCTCCTATAAAAAATACAAGAACGTTGCAAATAACAACATTACAAGGTGAAAGAAATATAATTCATACTATAATTCCTTCTAATGCGAAATTAATCACATAACAACATTGTAGGGTGAGAAAAATTTACTCAAAATTACATTTACTTATAACAAACATATAAATATCTCCAATGACAACACTACACGACAAAAAAAATTTAGCGCAAGCTAGATTTTCTTTTAGCCTAAACAAAAACATGTTAGCATTAACAACATTGCAATGTAAAATAAAATCTAACATGTGTTAGATTTCATTTTAGTGCAAACTCGAGCACATAGAAACATTGTAGAGTGACAAGTCTATCAAGTGCTAGATTTATGTCTACCACAAATACAAGCACGTTGCCAACAACAACGTGGTAGAGTATAAGAATTCTAGATTGTGTTAAATTTTATTCCAACACAAACACAAACACATTTTAATTTGAAAGAAATTTAACACATGTTATATTTCCTTTAAACGCAAACACAAGAACATAACAACATTGTAAGACTAAACAAGTTTATTGTGTGCTAGATTAACAACATTGCAATTTAAAATAAAATCTAACATGTGTTAGATTTTCTTTTAGCGCAAACTTGAGCACATAGAAACATTGTAGAGTTTCCTTTAAACGCAAACACAAGAACATAACAACATTGTAAGACTAAACAAGTTTATTGTGTGATAGATTAACAACATTGCAATTTAAAATAAAATCTAACATGTGTTAGATTTTCTTTTAGCGCAAACTTGAGCACATAGAAACATTGTAGAGTGATAATTCTAGCAAGTGCTAGATTTATGTCTACCACAAATAAAAGCACATTGCTGACAACAACATTGTAGAGTATAAGAAATCTAGCTTGTGTTAAATGTTCTTCCAACACAAACACAAGGACATTTAAATTTGAAAGAAATCTAACACATGCTATATTTCCTTCTAGCACAAACACAAGAACATAACAACATTGTAGGACTAAATAAGTCTATAATGTGTGCTAGATTAACAACATTGCAATGTAAAATAAAATCTAACATGTGTTAGATTTCCTTTTAGCACAAATTGGAGCACATAGAAACATTGCAGAGTGAGAAATCTAGCAAGTGCTAGATTTCTGTCTAGCACAAATACTAACATGTTGCCAACAACAACATTGTAGAGTATAAGAAATCTAGCTTGTGTTAAATTTTCTTCCAACACAAACACAAGCACATTTAAATTTGAAAGAATTCTAACACATGCTATATTTCCTTCTAGCACAAACACAAGAACATAACAACATATTAGGACTAAATAAGTCTAATGTGTGCTAGATTAACAACATTGCAATGTAAAAGAAAATCCAACATGTGTTAGATTTCCTTTTAGCACAAACTCAAGCACATAGAAACATTGTAGAGTGAGAAATATAGCAAGTGCTAAATTTATGTCTACCACAAATAAAAACATGTTGCCAACAACAACCTTGTAGAGTATAAGAAATCTCGCTTGTGTTGAATTTTCTTCCAACACAAACACAAGCAAATTTAAATTTGAAAGAAATATAAAACATGTTATATTTCATTCTAGCACAAACGCAAGAACATAACAACATTTTAGGACTAAATAAGTCTAATGTTTGCTAGATTAACAACATTGCAATGTATAAGAAAATCTAACATGTGTTAGATTTCCTTTTAGCACAAACTCAAGCACATAGAAATATTCTAGAGTGAGAAATATAGCAACTGCTAGATTTATGTCTAACACAAATGCAAGCACGTTGCCAACAACAACATTGTAGAGCGAGAAATCTAACATGTGCTACATTTATGTCTACCACAAATACAAGCACGTTGCCGACAACAACGTTGTATAGTATAAGACTTCTAGATTGTGTTAAATTTTCTTCCAACACAAACTCAAGCACAATTTAATTTGAAAGAAATCTAACGCATGTTATATTTCCTTCAAGCACAAACACAAGAACATAACAACATTGTAGGACTAAATAAGTCTAGTGTGCGCTATATTAAAAACGTTGCAATGTAAAAGAAAATCTAACATGTGTTAGATTTCCTTTTAGCGCAAATTCGAGCGGATAGAAACATTGTAGAGTGAGAAATCTAGCAAGTGCTAGATTTATGTATACCACAAATCTATCCTACCATCGAAAGCGGAAACAAAATCTATCCTACCATCTCAAGCTTTGGATAGAAAGCTTGGTAAAAGAGATGGATTTGGTCTGGGATAAGTCTCTCTATAAGGAAAAGAGGTCCTCTACATGGAGCTGGCAGAAGGGAGTTACCTAAAAATATATCTCGAGTTATCTAGAAACTCCATACGAAAACATCACATGTGTTTTCTTATCAAAGGATGGGCTTCCTCTCATAAACCAATATTCATTGCTTCCCTGTATCCCTTGCAAAGGCTCTATCTTTTGACCCCGTTGTATAAAAGGCTCTTTCACCCACTGTTGATAATATCGGCGATTCGAAAATATTGCGATATTTTTGGCAAAACGATATATCGCCGAGAAAATATCGCAATATTTTTTTGTGTTTAAAATATCGCGATATTTCCAAAATATCAGCAAAATATCGGCTATGTTTAAAATTTTGAAAAAAAAAAATATTTTTTATGTTTGCCGATATTTTGTTGATATTTTCGCCGATATTGCCAATAAGATGTTTTCTGGACCCTTGCCGATATTTTTCCAATACCAATATTTTCAACACTGCTTTCACCTACCCTGTTGATCATATGCTCCGAGTACAAACTCAAAATAATATATGGAAGACACATTATCCTCATGCATGGGAGACATAACATATACGTTTTCTTGGAGAGTTTCTTTCCATGTCATTCTTACATTCTTCCTCATGCTGAAAGAACATATATTTCTTACATTCTTCCTCATGCTAAAAGAACGCATGCCTCCATAGTTGGAATTCAATAAAACCAACCTAAGAAGCCAATGATCTTGAAATATGTGTGATTTTGTGCCAAGATAGAGGTGTCGTGGCATAAGTGGAAGGAAGGAATTTTTCTAAATTTGAAGACAGAGTTTAGTAAAAAACATAAAATCTCATTACGCACTAGTTTAAATCAATGTTCACTGCAAATAAGATAAGGTGTCCTTCAAATCACATTATAAACTAGTCTGAATCATCACTGCATTGAGCCATGGTATACGAATTGTAAGGATACCCAAAGAGTAGCAGTAGCTAAAAATTTTTATGCCAACATTATGGAACTAGAGGGAATGGATTCAATGGAGATCAAGACCTTACGTTGTGTTTTTCTGAGTGGAAGAAGTCCCTAGAAATTAAAATTTTCCTGGAGATAGGGACAAGCAACTAATAACAAACGGAAGCACTAATAATGTATCAAGGAGTCAGGTTCCTGAAGGACATTGTGCAAAGGGATGTAGTTATTGTTGAGGACTCCAACATAATCACAAGATCACTGAAGCAATTCCCTCTTCCTAAGCCCTGGCATGCATCTATCATAAAATGGTCCTGCTACTCAATGCATTTAAATAAGTCCACTATTTTCAGGTTAGAAAAAGATTCAACTCCCAAGTCAATCAGATGGCTAAGCAAGCAATTTCAGTTGAGGACTCCAACACAATCACAAGATCACTGAAGCAGGAAAGAGCTCCTTCCTCTTAAGCCCTGGCATGCATCTATCATAAAATGGTCCTGCTACTCAATGTATTTAAATAAGTCCACTATTTTCAGGTTAGAAAAAGATTCAACTCCCAAGTCAATCAAATGGCTAAGCAAGCAGTTTCAAAAGACAAAGGAACTCTCTGAGTATGTATCAAGGGGGGGGAGGGGGGAAATCCCTCTACACCTCAATAACATCATCAATAAAAAGTCCCAAGGAGAGGAAGCATGAAAGGTGGCACTCTCTACCCAAATTGTGATACATGGAAACAAAAGGAGTTTGGCTCACCAGATAAGAAGGCACAGGGACGGTTTGCTAACAGAGAGTTTGATAACCAGGACAATTTGCTAACAGGGACAGTTTGATCATATGTTCCAAGTACAAACTCAAAATACTAATGGAAGATAGGTGATCCTCATGCATTGGAGACATAACATATACGTTTTCTTGGAGAGGCCTGATACTAAAGCATAGCGTGACATTCTTTTTTATTACAGATTTCCTTGACAACATGTTAGAATTCTTTTTACTTGCAGATTTCCACAAGATTGGGGTCCTCTGGAAATTCTTCTGGAGTAATAGCTTCTGGGTTATGATCTTCCAATGATTTTTTTTTCTTCTTTTAATTATTTGTGTTTATTATTATTATCTTCTCACTAAACGTCTTGGTAGGCTAAAATTTCACCTCATCCCACTCTAAAGTAGAATGATTTAAAGAAAATGATTTGTTGATATTCCTACCTGGGAACAAAACTGGCAGTTAAGTTATCATATTTGGTTGCTCCTAGGATTAATCATTACATCATAGGTGTGCATAGGTTATACATTAGAAGATATATACAGTCATGTATATCCCTTATCACTGGGAAGTGAAAACGTCATAATTCAACCGAGCACATGATGTACTACCGTTAAGGTGCATTACAAAACACGAAGTACAAGTTTGATACATCTTTGAATTCAAGTCCACTAGGAACTAGGAATTATGTCTGATCAATGAGATTTCTGTAGGTCTAACAAATCCACAGTTGTGAATAATTATTCCCTACAAATACATGCCCAGGTGGACAAAGTTGCAATGGATCTTGAGCATTTTGTTAGCTACTTGAGCACTGAAGAGGTGCCTTTTGCATAATGAGTAGGGTCCCGGCTGATGATCATCAACTTTGCTACTTGTGCCATCCCAATGCTCAAGACAATGCTTTGAGTAGTGACAAAGTACAAGTCAGTGAGTGTGAGAAATAAGGGAGAGGTGCTAAGTTTGGCTATGCCACTGCCACAACTACATCTAGTAGAGCATACTTTGGATGAAAAGGTACCCTGCATCCTCTTGGGGTTATCTAATATGTGGTGACCTCAGGATGATGGTAATGAAGGATGGAACTTCCAGTGATATTTATGTTTCCCAATGTTTTGGGATGGCCTTCAAAGCTAATCAATGATGACCCTCCCTGTTCTACTACGGTGCAGGTGTTCAGGTGCCATATCATTTATTGTTCATTGTTTTGTTGATGTGACTCACCCTTCAAGGTTTTAATTATGTTGATGGCTATACTGGACTTTGGGCCAAGGGTCTATTTTGTTCATAACTTCATATTTCAGTTGGATCTAGGCATTTAGTGCATAGGGGATTTTTAATGTTGCTCCTATGTTGACATTATGGTGGTGGTCCATCTATTCAAGCCACACATTCACACAATGGGTAGTGGATGATGGATCTAGTGGGCAAGTTTGGGTTTGTTGGAGGGTTACATGTTTGAGGCAGCATTTAACTGGAGAGAGGAAGATGGATAAAATCAAAATCTATGACCAAGTTCCTGGTGCAGACAGGGAACCTTGGAGGGGCTGTTAAACCAATCTTTGTACGAGGAAGAAGGGAGGCAGCCCTGTGCCCCCAACATGGCTGACATAGAGGGGATAAATATATGCAGAAAACACAGAAGTCAAAGGCCAAGGAGAAAGTAGATGAACCGAGTAGACTGCATCAGATCTTTATAGGGGGTGCTCAGCACAAGCTACTGCACCTGTTCAAGTGAACCCAATCATATTAACTGCAAAAAAGGATTTGAATAAAAGAGAGAAGCATCTTTATGTTGTCTACCTCCAGAAGCAACAAAAGAAAATATTAGAGTGTGATAGGAGAGGGTATTTTCATTTGAGTGCAATGCTTAATAAAACTTAGACGACCATTTTTTTCCTGAAATGCAATAAAGAGAAGCATTAAAACTTACTACACTAGAATTTGGCACAAGAGACGAATAAGCTCGAACATGATAATAGGATAATGATTAAAACATAGTTAATAGACTTATAAACATTTATCAAATACCATCACACAATTGGCATGGTTAATATCAGCAAAAGGCACGACTATTAGTGCACCAACGATGAAGCATTTGGCACATGAAGAATACAGCAATGCACCAGCTAGATATAGTATTTGAAAATGAAACATAGAAGATACTAGAATGCCATAGTTGACATTGTAACATAGTGCTTGGCACAGTTAAGAAAGAAAATAAACATAGTTAGAAAAGGCTACTGATTGCAGCAAAGTAGGCACTTAGACATAGCGAATTCAGATGTCCCATTTGTGGTTTGATATTCCTTTTTCTGCTCTGCATAATGAATTTCCGGGAGGAAACCCACTGGGTACTTCCCCTCTAAATGCAAATGCAAATCAAACCAATCAAACAGTCTAAATGCAAATGCACATGTATGTATTTGTTTTCGGCTTTCTTAGTATGTGAATGATAAAAAGAAAGCTAATGCGCAAATCTGAAATACTTTTCAAGCGACAGTTACTAACAAGTTTCTTTTCAAAATAAAAAACCTAAGACAATCTCAACACTTTACGATTCGGAAATGAATACTTGCTTTCGACACTAGAAAAACTACAAATTCATACCAAATACAATAGTAACAGGGTGATTGACTATCAAGAGCAACCAAACTCTCTCCTATGACTGAAAACGACACTTGCGACACTTTCAAATCAAGAAACGACAATACAATTACGTTACTTTTTGCAAAGGAGAACTAAAAATGACTCAACAAATACACAAAAACATTTACAGTTCTTTTGCACAATGGAGGCGGAATATCAGCAAGGAAAGGGGTTTCAAACAGAGATATACTGATTACAAACAACAAAACTCATGAATAGAACTGAAAAGAATGGACACAGAAACCAAAACTGAGGAACAATGCCTAGTTTGATCAGCGCACCTGTAACACAGTGAACTTGAAATGCAGCGCACCTACTACACTCGGGAAGTGCGCTGAATTTCAGATTCACAGAACAGAGCCTGCGCTGGGCCAGAGACGAGACTTTGCTTGGGTTCCAGGTCACAGTTTGTAGTTCAGTTCAGGGGTTTTGGCCGAGCAAATGGTAATCAATAAACCAACAATCAGGGGTAGATCTAAGGAGGTTATTGGAGCTACCACAGGGGCAATTAGAGAGTTTGTAAATCAGTTGTTTAATTCATAAACAAATC
The DNA here is from genome assembly GCA_031772625.1 of Pinus tabuliformis. Classification (NCBI taxonomy): domain Eukaryota; kingdom Viridiplantae; phylum Streptophyta; class Pinopsida; order Pinales; family Pinaceae; genus Pinus; species Pinus tabuliformis. The sequence continues at coordinate 672,075,408 of CM062810.1, read as the reverse complement.
CCGGAGATTGACTGAAGCGGCATTTATCTACTTTGCATTTGCATAGCAAATGCAGTTCGAAAGCTACCTGGCTCGACTTCAGACTCCGTCTGTAAGTTTATAAAATAAACAACAAGGAAGATAAACAAACAACCTAGTCGCTCCCCAATGGAGTCGCCATTTTGTTACAGTGAAAAGTGTCTACACAGAACTTCTTATCCCACTAAGGTGTGGTAACTACCTTAGAAACAAACAAAGTAAAGCTACTTTCGTTTTTCCTTTATGAAATATAGATGAGAGAAGAACAAAGGAGACCAACCTCTATCTTGCGCTTATCTCCTAATTCGATTCCTCTCTCTCCTGATAGTCCTTCGCTACTTGCTTCCTAGAGAAGGATACTAAGAGCAAGGCTTAATGTGCAAAGGTGGTGGTACGCAAAACAAAGAAAGGAAAAATAAGATCGAGGGGATAAACAGAAATGTCTCCTCTCGTTTATATATTTTGTTGATTTGAAAAAAAGCTTACTCATTTTCATTCTTCTTCCTCGTTTGTTTATTGTCCCATTTTCCGTTGTTGTTGACTTCTTTCTCTTTGAAACCAGCCCATTTCGTTAGCTCTTTATGTCCTCATCCATTCTCTTTCAAAATGTTTCGATTAAAGGTTTGCTCCATGAATTTCACATAAACTCGTCATCGATATCTATTGATCTTCACCATTTGAGTCTCAGCAGGACCATTTTTGTCTCTGATACCTATTGCCATGGTTCTTTCATACCTTCAAAGGAGAAGCAGCTTCAACATGCACAACCATGAGAAAAGCACTGGGAAAAGATGAAGAAGACAATGGAGATGTAGGACAACAAAAATCTCTCTATTTCTAATTGATTAATTGCAAATAAATGATAGTCCCAAAGTGTGGTAATTGAGAGGACAACTGCCTCCAGAGTAAGTTCATTTTTTCCATTTTTGAATGTAACATGGCATATTAAGGTTTAGGAATCCCCTGATAGGAAAGTATCTTTGAATTTAACACAACATATTAAGGTTTATGAATTCCCTGATTGGAAAGTACTACTAACGAACACTTAAAAATGGAATTACCATACGCTGCGATATCCATGATGGTTGGATCACCAAAAAACTAGTACTGTTATGCAGCATGGATGGACTGTTAAATTTGAAGACAGAGTATGGTTGAATCACCAAGAAACTAGTACTGTTATGCAGCATGGATGGATTGTTAAATTTGAAGACAGAGTATAGTAAGAAACATGAAATCTCATTATGCACTAGTTTAAATCAATGTTCACTGCAAATGAGATAAGGTGTCCTTCAAATCACATTATGCACTTGTCTGAATCATCACTACTTTGACCCATTGCTAACAGACAGTTTGATAACAGAGACAGTTTGCTAACAGGGACAGTTTGATCATATGTTCCAAGTACAAACTCAAAATACTAATGGAAGACAGGTGATCCTCATGCATTGGAGACATAACATATACGTTTTCATAGACGTTATCTGTTCACAACTAAAGATTCATTCCCTATGGGCCTTTCCACTATACGTGATTAATTAGTTTTACAAAAAACCCCTTTTCCAATCTATCTACTACCTGAGGTTATATAACCTTATCTTCTTCAAAAAAATCCTTACTTTATAACATAAGGGACATGATAGGAAGACTTCAAAAAGAAGTCTGTAGAATCTTTCATCACACCGTCAAGAACTTGTAAATATTTATGGCAACAGGGGACAAAGTCAAAGTCCCCTTTGATAACTCATTCGCTGAAGTATTGAGTTCATGAAGAATGTCCCTGAAAGAATATTTGTCAAAGTCTGTTGAAGTGTTGAGTTCGTGAAGAATGTTCATGAAAGAATTTCATTTAAAAGATATAATTGAGTTATAAAAGTCCACCAACAAATGACATAGATTTATATTTATTAATTGATGCTTTCCTATTGGCCTAATCAATACAAGGTTGGAATCACTCATGATCTGCAACTTCTTAACACCTCTAAGCATAACAACCTCAATAAGTTTTCTTAGGGAAGTAAAATATGCTTAGTTAGTTGATCCTCTATCGAGAGAATATTGAATATGGAAATAGTGATCAAGAATGAGAAAAAGAACAACACATACCCCACAAATGCAGGGATGGTCTTAACTAACACCATAAATAAATAAACTCAAAATCCAAATCTATCATTACTGATAGCTTAGGCCTCCTTGTGGGTATATCCTCCAACCTTTAATGCACTAGATGCTTTAGAGCCAACAGTAATAGAAATAAGAATATCCTTGTCTTGAAAAATGCTATAGTTCTTTGTTTACCAAATACCATATATGAATAACACTACAAGAGCTTCAAAGCATTTAAGAAACTTATTAAAGAACGAAACTTATGCACATTCCATCAAAATAACATAGGACCAAGGAACCTTTGGCTTGAGCTCAATGAAAAATTTAAATAGGATTTGAACAATATAACGACAAGAGATAAACAAATGATGAACATTTTCCTCATTGTTTTTGCACAACAGACATTGATGAGGCCCAACCTAACCTATTTTAATTCCACTTGCCCGAGTGAGAAGTTAATTTGATAAAGCTAACTACAATGTAATTATAATTTCCAAAGGAAAATGCAGTTATCATAATAAATCCCACTACCACTCACTTCTCTTGAAAATTGAGATTCCATAATTACCTTATACCTTGTTTAATAGTGAAATCACTTCTACTAACTTTTTGACACCAAATTGGAACATCTTCTATATCATCTTTAAGATTTCCTTGATCTTAGGCTTGACATTTTGGGTTATGATCTTCCAGTGATTTTTTTTTAATTATTTGTGTTTATTATTATTATCTTCTCACTGAAAGTCTTGGTAGGCTAAAATTTCACCTCTTCCCACTTTGAAGTAAAATGAATGATAGTCTCGAAGTGTGGTAATTGAAAGGACAACTGCCTTCAGAGTAAGTTCATTTTTTCCCTTTTTGAATGTAACATGGCATATTAAGGTTTAGGAATACCCTGATTTGAAAGTATCTTTGAATTTAACACAACATATTAAGGTTTAGGAATTCCCTGATTGGAAAGTACTACTAACAAACACTTAAAAATGGAATTACTATAAGCTGCAATATCCATGATGGTTGGATCACCAAGAACTAGTACTGTTATGCAGCATGGATGGACTGTTAAATTTGAAGACAGAGTATGGTTGGATCACCAAGAAACTGGTACTGTTATGCAGCATGGATGGACTGTTAATTTGAAGACAGGATGTCAGAGATCTCTGCTTTCAAAGATATGTTTATTCTGAACCTTATAGACACCCCAAGCGATGAAGATAGGAAAGGATTTACAATTACCCATGTTTTTCTCACATAAGAAAAGGAAATGGTCAATATGATACATTGGAACAAGGTCCAAAATATGGAGGGTTGCAGTCCAAAGTTCCATGGAAAAATCACACAGAAAAAATAAGTGATTGACATATTCAAAGTCCTTTGAATAGAGGATACATATATTTGGCCTAGATAATCCTTTATGTGCATTTGTGGCTTCTTCAGCACAAGCGTACACCATAGAGATGATTCGGTTTTGTGCTTGTATGCTAGCATTTTCAAGACAAGGATTTCCTTGTAATCATGTTGTTTGATTGTTGTAACTCTGTGTTCTATGATTTAACACTTTGACCCATGAAGTAATGTATGATGCATTTCTTAAAAAACTGGAAAGAGATCTAGATCGGTATATTGTAAGGAAATGAAAGAACTTCTAAGCAGCTTAAACAGTAGCTTCAATTTTTCTTTTATAACATACGATTGGTTCTGCTATGTTTTGTTAATTTTTCATGGCGGGAGGGATTCAACATCCAATCAAGATAGGGGACCATGGCTACTCAACCCAGAGAGGGGAGACCCCTGTTATCCCACATTCATATAACACAGTTGTACCAGGGGCAAAAAAACATTCAGCAAATCCAACAAACACAATGGGAAAGACCTTTTAAGGCACCACTTGAAGGCCACACAATTGCCTGGAGACAGCCTCTGAGAATTTCAGGTTAGAGATACCATCATCAATATTCGGCAGGAAGATTCAATATTTGAGAGACCACATCATTATTTGTCATTTTTTTGCATATTGGCCATCCAACCAATGTGAGAATAACGAATTAAAATCTTTGAATTGCAGGTTTGACTTGAATCAAATCAGAAGAGAGTTTTTCAAGCTAGGCTGTAGTAAAATTCAAGGTTGATCAAGATTACTCAGCCAGCACAAGTTGGACTCACAATTAATCAGAAGTTACACTCTGCTCACCGATTTTTTCCAATTTTTTTCTCAAGCGCACTATGAGCATTTTCTCAAGTTACACTATGAGCATGTGCTGAGGTGAGAAATGGCATTTTATGAACAATGCTGCTCAGTGTTCCTTGAACAGAGTTTATATTGTTATAATCCTTGTGCAATTCAGTACTAGTTTGGAGAATTGATGGCTATTTAATATTTGTACAGGTCATGCTCGGAGGCTATTTTGCTTTGAAAAGAGTTGAATATCCATCTACAGATTTATTGTATCCATTTCCATTTGGAATCAATAAACCATTAAAAAGTTTTTTCACAGCCTTTGGAAGTAATACATACCCTATTGATATTCATTTTTATCTCTAGTATATCAGCATTATTTATGGAGGAACAGAAAAAGGGACTGATGTAGTATGGTCGGATGTGTGCCAGCATTTGCTTAATTATAATTTATCATTTATATTCCCAGAATGACAGTCTGCAACTTGGTAAAACCCTGAAGTTGGACCAATGAACAATTCGAGATACATATATGAATAGAGGATACATATATTTGGCCTAGATAACATATATTCTGCCTCAGCAAAAACACTGGAGTTCACTCACTGCAACCTTGCACAACCTTTTTTTATTATAGCATTTGGAAATTTGGCAATGAAAATATGTCAATGGGGAGGTTCCAGTTTCACTAACTTAATGAATACATATAGATCATGAGAATATACAAGGCATGACAAACCTTCACATGCCAACAAGGATGATAATAATCTGAACTCTGTTCTAGGAACACTGAGCATCATTGTTCATAAAATTCCATTTCTCACCTCAGCCCAAGCAAAAAACTGAATCATCACTGTGGTGTATGCTTGTGCTGAAAAAGCCGCAACTGCACATAAATATGCACCCTAAATAGATGTGTTAATACCTTCCTTTCATCCAAAGAAGGTGGGTTAGCCCTCAAAGTTGTTTTGAGATTGCATGACGAGAAGGCTGGTACTTTTCATCTGAATTCAGGATCATTCAGCCTAGTTGGAAAGGGAACACGGTACAAATACAACCTTTAAAAACCATAGGAAAGCAAAGAGGAATATTTTAAACAATTGTCAGTGATAGCCATGGTAGTGGATGAGAACAATGATGCCAAGGGAAAAGAAAAGATATCAAAAGATATTATAAAAGGGAGTGGCGATGATGATAAGGATAAATAAATTAGGCTGGCAGAAAGCCTCATGGACCATGGGAAATGTCCAGAAAAATTAATGATTCCAAGAGAATCAATAGAGGATCAAGATGCTCATGTTTTTAAAACTTATATGTTTTGCTCATGTGTAGGTCATGAAGGCCACGAGGGAAGAAAATCTTTACAAACTATCATAAAAGAAGTGGAGAATATGGCGTTTCACTTAAGAGGCAGAGGAAACAATAAAATTCCAAGAGGAGCATCTCAGTAATTATATGAGATATATATTGGAACAGGTTTAATTGAAGTGCTTATGGAACATGTTGTAGAAATCAAGTTGCCAGAAAAAATGCAATTAGAAATTGAGGGAGGAGAATGGATAACAGAGGATGAAACTAAAACTTTATTTCAAATTTGTTTTGCACATTTATATGAAGAATTTAGTTCCGTAGAAGGAAGTATATTTGATTTAAATATGTACATCCAACATGCTAAGGTAGAATTGGTAGAAAATGTAGCTGATAAATGTGACCAACAACCCTTGGATGAAGGGTATGAAACCCTCAGGAAAAAGGAAGACCATGAGCAAAGATGAAATCTATAAGAGAATTTAGATCAACTTAGAAACCTAAGTATAAAGATTTCAAATGAGGTTGTAAAGCCTTATAATTTCAAATTTGATATTTTTGGTGTATGTCTGAGGAATGACCAAAACAGGATGTTATCTACAGTTATCATAAGTAAGGGGGGCGGGGGTGAAGATGTACATTCCCAAGGCATGGGGAAATAACATAGTTTAGAATCTATCATGAAGGAATGTGTTCCTGTACCCAAGGTTGGGAATATCACTCATGAGAATGAGTGGTAGACAATTATTAGGAATATGATAAGTCTACTAGTTCATCTTAGGAACTAGTTCATCATTATTTGTCATTTTTTTGCATATTGGCCATCCAACCAATGTGAGAATAACGAATTCTTAGGCGCATTTTGGTTTTCGACTGACAGATTGCTTCTGCCTCAGCAAAAACACTGGAGTTCACTCACTGCAACCTTGCACAACCTTTTTTTATTATAGCATTTGGAAATTTGGCAATGAAAATATGTCAATGGGGAGGTTCCAGTTTCACTAACTTAATGAATACATATAGATCATGAGAATATACAAGGCATGACAAACCTTCACATGCCAACAAGGATGATAATAATCTGAACTCTGTTCTAGGAACACTGAGCATCATTGTTCATAAAATTCCATTTCTCACCTCAGCCCAAGCAAAAAACTGAATCATCACTGTGGTGTATGCTTGTGCTGAAAAAGCCGCAACTGCACATAAATATGCACCCTAAATAGATGTGTTAATACCTTCCTTTCATCCAAAGAAGGTGGGTTAGCCCTCAAAGTTGTTTTGAGATTGCATGACAAGAAGGCTGGTACTTTTCCTCTGAATTCAGGATCATTCAGCCTAGTTGGAATGGAGAAATATTGAAGAGGTATAGGAATGAGTTTGGCTATTGGGTTTTGATGTTTAGAACAATCAGATGATATGTTTTTTCCAAAACATAAGTAGAAGCAGGCCTGTCTGGGAGAATGTTTTTAATAAATTCACAAGGTATTATTTCTATCCATTAGGAAGCACATCCTCTGGTGCTCGAGAATAAATAATAGCACATTCAGTTGGATAAGAAGGTCTAATTTACAGAACCTCACCCAAAATCTCACTCAATTCTACTAGTATCATTTCCATGATTTAAATAATGAATGGAGGAGTCTACATGCTTCATTTGGAATATGATAAGTCTACTAGTTCACCTTGGAACCCAAGTTCCATTCTGTTAAAAACATTAAGAAGTAAATTATGTAAGTGCTTCATTGTTGAGCATGGAAGAGATAATTTTATCTCCGTCATGTGAAGAAAAAAAGACCCCAGCTAAGGAATTAAACTAAAAATAAATCAAGAATCAGTTGGCCATAGATGGAGATCAGGTCTTCAACAAAAAAATCCAACGAGCAGGCATGGGAAGGAGTCGACCCCCAAGCAATAAGAGGGCGGGCCTTGGATCCAAGCCATGGAGGAAACGTTGGGAGAGGTCCCAACTCCCAAGCTAGGGTGGAACCCTCAAAGCCTTGGGTTCCAATAATATTTCAATTATTTTATGGAAAATAGAAAGGAGTGAACCTGCTAATGATTTATAGTTTTGTTAACTCACAAGGTTTCTAGTTAATTCATACAAGGAATTACAAATGTTGAGGTTTTTGGTTTATATTTTTATTCTTTAAAGGAATGGAATGTGGTCATTTTGGTGAAATGTTATCATTTCAAAAAGATAGGGATTCTTACTGTTTAGAAGCTAAGTAACGGGACAACATTAGGCATTTGCTGTGCCATTTGTAGTGTCAGAGCCAAAGCTCTTTTTAGAGCATTGTCATATAAAGGGAGATTGTAGCCAACAAATGTTATAGTGAGTGAGGAGGAGAATACGCTAGAGAGGAAAGATAATTATTTCTCTATTTATTTTTGATGGTGGCTAAAAATTTGGCTGGTACTTTTCATCTGAATTCAGGATCATTCAGCCTAGTTGGAAAGGGAACACGGTACAAATACAACCTTTAAAAACCATAGGAAAGCAAAGAGGAATATTTTAAACAATTGTCAGTGATAGCCATGGTAGTGGATGAGAACAATGATGCCAAGGGAAAAGAAAAGATATCAAAAGATATTATAAAAGGGAGTGGCGATGATGATAAGGATAAATAAATTAGGCTGGCAGAAAGCCTCATGGACCATGGGAAATGTCCAGAAAAATTAATGATTCCAAGAGAATCAATAGAGGATCAAGATGCTCATGTTTTTAAAACTTATATGTTTTGCTCATGTGTAGGTCATGAAGGCCACGAGGGAAGAAAATCTTTACAAACTATCATAAAAGAAGTGGAGAATATGGCGTTTCACTTAAGAGGCAGAGGAAACAATAAAATTCCAAGAGGAGCATCTCAGTAATTATATGAGATATATATTGGAACAGGTTTAATTGAAGTGCTTATGGAACATGTTGTAGAAATCAAGTTGCCAGAAAAAATGCAATTAGAAATTGAGGGAGGAGAATGGATAACAGAGGATGAAACTAAAACTTTATTTCAAATTTGTTTTGCACATTTATATGAAGAATTTAGTTCCGTAGAAGGAAGTATATTTGATTTAAATATGTACATCCAACATGCTAAGGTAGAATTGGTAGAAAATGTAGCTGATAAATGTGACCAACAACCCTTGGATGAAGGGTATGAAACCCTCAGGAAAAAGGAAGACCATGAGCAAAGATGAAATCTATAAGAGAATTTAGATCAACTTAGAAACCTAAGTATAAAGATTTCAAATGAGGTTGTAAAGCCTTATAATTTCAAATTTGATATTTTTGGTGTATGTCTGAGGAATGACCAAAACAGGATGTTATCTACAGTTATCATAAGTAAGGGGGGCGGGGGTGAAGATGTACATTCCCAAGGCATGGGGAAATAACATAGTTTAGAATCTATCATGAAGGAATGTGTTCCTGTACCCAAGGTTGGGAATATCACTCATGAGAATGAGTGGTAGACAATTATTAGGAATATGATAAGTCTACTAGTTCATCTTAGGAACTAGTTCATCATTATTTGTCATTTTTTTGCATATTGGCCATCCAACCAATGTGAGAATAACGAATTCTTAGGCGCATTTTGGTTTTCGACTGACAGATTGCTTCTGCCTCAGCAAAAACACTGGAGTTCACTCACTGCAACCTTGCACAACCTTTTTTTATTATATCATTTGGAAATTTGGCAATGAAAATATGTCAATGGGGAGGTTCCAGTTTCACTAACTTAATGAATACATATAGATCATGAGAATATACAAGGCATGACAAACCTTCACATGCCAACAAGGATGATAATAATCTGAACTCTGTTCTAGGAACACTGAGCATCATTGTTCATAAAATTCCATTTCTCACCTCAGCCCAAGCAAAAAACTGAATCATCACTGTGGTGTATGCTTGTGCTGAAAAAGCCGCAACTGCACATAAATATGCACCCTAAATAGATGTGTTAATACCTTCCTTTCATCCAAAGAAGGTGGGTTAGCCCTCAAAGTTGTTTTGAGATTGCATGACAAGAAGGCTGGTACTTTTCCTCTGAATTCAGGATCATTCAGCCTAGTTGGAATGGAGAAATATTGAAGAGGTATAGGAATGAGTTTGGCTATTGGGTTTTGATGTTTAGAACAATCAGATGATATGTTTTTTCCAAAACATAAGTAGAAGCAGGCCTGTCTGGGAGAATGTTTTTAATAAATTCACAAGGTATTATTTCTATCCATTAGGAAGCACATCCTCTGGTGCTCGAGAATAAATAATAGCACATTCAGTTGGATAAGAAGGTCTAATTCACAGAACCTCACCCAAAATCTCACTCAATTCTACTAGTATCATTTCCATGATTTAAATAATGAATGGAGGAGTCTTAATACTCCCAATCACTTTACATAAAAGCGACTAAAATGGTCAAAGGATAATATCACATGACTCTCATGCCACATATGCCTAGGTCCAATTGGAAAAACACATATGGCATGACAGTCATGGAAGCTAGCTTACCCAAGGTCAAAGGCTAGTCACACATTATTCTTTGTGCTTAGTCTTTGCAATTGAAAATTCCTTTGTAGGGAGGATTAAGAAGTAAACTGTTTTTTGATTGCACATTTTAAGCAAGTCTACCCTTGGTTGATTTGATAGTGGAGATTCTCTTCAAGCCTTATTTTGAATGTAGATCCCCTGAAAATCCTTGCACTCTCATGTTCTGCAGATGATTGGATCACAATCAACCATACAAATGGCAATTGTTTCCCATTGAGAAGAATCTATATACCCCTCTCAAGGTCCTGCAAGGCAAGGAAATGGATTGAAAACAATATATATACTCTTCTAAAAGTATTACTAGTTCTCCAAGTCACAATAGAGCCTCCACAACTAAAAGTTGTGAAGCATTGAAATTCATATTCGTGCACTCTGGTTTTCGTCATATGATTAGGACAATAAAGAATTATACAAACATGTCTGTCCTATTGAGAAACTATGTATACCCCTATCAAGGTCTTGCAATACAAGGACATTGATTGATAAGAGTCTATATATTCCACACAAAATATTCCGTGTTCTCAGAGTTGCAGTTGAGCCTCAACAACTGTACATTTCTGAGGCATTTAAACTTGTATTCTTGTAACTCTGTTTTTCTTCAGATTAGTAGATAATAAGCAATTATACAAAAAAAAATAAAAAAAATCTAAATTTCAATAATAAGACTCTATATTCCCCTATCCAAGTCTTGTAAGGAAAGGACATACATTGGGAAGCGTTTATATACTCTCAAAATCTTCCAAGATCACGTAATCACAATTGAGCCTCAACAACTATACAGTTACGAGACAGTCTAACCCATATTCATGTACTATGTTGCCCTTTAGATGATTACATAATAAACAACTATACAGACAAATATGCATTCTATTGTCAATAATCTATATACCCCTATCAAGGTCTTACAAGGAAAGGTCATATTATATTAATGAAATCTGTCCTAGACCAAAGTTCAAATCAGTACACTCAGATTGACATGGCAGTTTAAAAAAGTGAGTACAATGAGGAGTACCTGTATTTTTCATGAACTCTAGCTTGCAGAAGAGGATATTCTGAACTGCACTTGTAAATTTCAACAGTTCTTCTTCTGAAAATCAGACAATCGTGCATGGAAGTAAGTTTAACAGTGCAGTTGTGGCGGGATCAATATCTGTTTATACTGGGTGATGATCTAATCAGATCAGATGATGTGGAGGGGTCAACGGTTAGTTTATTATGAGCAACTTTATTCTTACTAACATTTACTCACAAAATCGTGCATGTATTTGCTGACAAAATAGTGCAGTAGATGCAGGTTGGTATTTGGAATGGAATTGTAAGTAAAATTTCCATTTTTTATTTTTTATTTTTTAATATCAAATAATCAATTTAGAAATTACTAAAAGGAAAAAATTAGAGATTTTTCTTTATTTCAAATAAGAAACTAGTTCAAATAAAAAATTTAGTGGTTATTAAAAAAGCTAAAAGTAGAGTTTTTTCTTTATTTCAAATAAAGAATTTAAGAATTTATTAATTACTCCTTATCTCTATTTTTCTAGCAATATATACTTGTCTTATATAAAACCTCAAGTAATAGGCTTGGTAACACCCTTGAAATAATATTTTCTCTCATTTATTAAATACTTTGTATTTCCACTTTTTACCTTGAGTCACAAAGAAATAATAAATCTAGTTAATATGCTAATATTGAGGACAAGTTTGACATGGCATATAGGTTAGTTGGGGCTTTTTGCACATTTAGGTGATGGGGAGCACTATTTGCCATTATTATAAACCAAAGTAATATAGATGTTGTATGGGTGTTAATGTGAGGATAATTTTGCCCCTAGACAAGGATGGGTATGTTTGGGGCCTTGGACATCATCTAAGGAGAAACACCATTATTATCCCAGGGCATACGAGTGGTTTAGGTTGGTTTAGTAATAGTACAGACTGTGCACATGGTACAAAACCACCTCCCAGTGCCCCTAAGGTGAACGATTGGCCTAGTGGTGCTCATCGCCAACATCAAGGTTTCTTGTTGGTGGCTAGTGTCCTACTTACTAATGTCTACTACCTAATATTGTGACATTTTGATATATCGATGTGCCAACAACTAATACATTGCATTAGTGTTGGTTGACCTTGAGGTGTCCTTGATACAGTTAGCCCGAAATTTGACCTAGACTTGGTGGACTATAGTCCCCAACCATGGAGTGAGAGTCCTTGAACCCCCTATCTAGATGAGCTAATGGATAATGTAGGATGATATGCTAATATCGAGGACATTGAGCTTGACATGGCATGTAGGTTAGTTGGGGCTTTTTGCACATTTAGGTGATGGGGAGCACTATTTGCCATCATTATAAACCAAAGGAATATAGATGTTGTATGGGTATTAATGTGAGGATAATTTTGCCCCTGGACAAGCATGGCGTTGTTTGGGGCCTTGGACATCATCTAAGGAGAAACACCATTATCATCCCAGGGCGTACGAGTGGTTTTGGTTGGTTTAGTAATAATACAGACTGTGCACATGATACAAAAACACCTCCCAGTGCCTCTGAGATGAACGGTTGGCCTAGTGGTGCTCATCGCCAACATCAAGGTTTCTTGTTGGTGGCTAGTGTCCTACTTACTATTGTTTACTACCCAATATTGCGACATTTTGATAGGTCGATGTGCCAACAACTAATACATTGCATTAGTGTAGGTTGACCTTGTTAAGGTGTCCTTCATACAGTTAGCCTGAAATTTGACCTCTCGATGGACTATAGTCCCCAACCATGGAGTGAGAGTCCTTGAACCCTCTATCTCCATGAGCTAAATTATGGATAATGTAGGATGATATGCTAATATCGAGGACATGTTTGACATTTTGATAGGTCGATGAAACAACAACTAATACATTGCATTAGTGTTGGTTGACCTTGAGGTGTCCTTGATACAGTTAGCCCGAAATTTGACCTAGACTTGATGGACTATAGTCCCCAACCATGGAGAGTCCTTGAACCCCCTATCTAGATGAGCTAATGGATAATGTAGGACGATATGCTAATATCGAGGACAAGCTTGACATGGCATGTAATAATACCTGATTATCATCCTAGGGCCTACGACTGGTTTTGGTTGGTTTAGTAATAATATAGACTATGCACATGGTACAAAACCACCTCCGAGTGCCTCTAAGGTGAATGGTTGGCCTAGTGGTGCTCATCGCCAACATCAAGTTTTCTTGTTGGTGGCTAGTGTCCTACTTACTAATGTCTACTACCTAATATTGTGACATTTTGATAGGTCGATGTACCAACAACTAATACATTGAATTAGTGTAGGTTGACCTTGTTAAGGTGTCTTTCATATAGTTAGCCTAAACCAAAGTAATATAGATGTTGTATGGGTGTTAATGTGAGAATAATTTTGCCCCTAGACAAGGATGGCTTTGTTTGGGGCCTTGGACATCATCTAAGGAGAAACACCATTATCATCCCAGGGCGTACGAGTGGTTTTGGTTGGTTTAGTAATAATACAGACTGTGCACATGATACAAAAACACCTCCCAGTGCCTCTGAGATGAACGGTTGGCCTAGTGGTGCTCATCGCCAACATCAAGGTTTCTTGTTGGTGGCTAGTGTCCTACTTACTATTGTTTACTACCCAATATTGCGACATTTTGATAGGTCGATGTGCCAACAACTAATACATTGCATTAGTGTAGGTTGACCTTGTTAAGGTGTCCTTCATACAGTTAGCCTGAAATTTGACCTCTCGATGGACTATAGTCCCCAACCATGGAGTGAGAGTCCTTGAACCCTCTATCTCCATGAGCTAAATTATGGATAATGTAGGATGATATGCTAATATCGAGGACATGTTTGACATTTTGATAGGTCGATGAAACAACAACTAATACATTGCATTAGTGTTGGTTGACCTTGAGGTGTCCTTGATACAGTTAGCCCGAAATTTGACCTAGACTTGATGGACTATAGTCCCCAACCATGGAGAGTCCTTGAACCCCCTATCTAGATGAGCTAATGGATAATGTAGGACGATATGCTAATATCGAGGACAAGCTTGACATGGCATGTAATAATACCTGATTATCATCCTAGGGCCTACGACTGGTTTTGGTTGGTTTAGTAATAATATAGACTATGCACATGGTACAAAACCACCTCCGAGTGCCTCTAAGGTGAATGGTTGGCCTAGTGGTGCTCATCGCCAACATCAAGTTTTCTTGTTGGTGGCTAGTGTCCTACTTACTAATGTCTACTACCTAATATTGTGACATTTTGATAGGTCGATGTACCAACAACTAATACATTGAATTAGTGTAGGTTGACCTTGTTAAGGTGTCTTTCATATAGTTAGCCTAAACCAAAGTAATATAGATGTTGTATGGGTGTTAATGTGAGAATAATTTTGCCCCTAGACAAGGATGGCTTTGTTTGGGGCCTTGGACATCATCTAAGGAGAAACACCATTATCATCCCAGGGCGTACGAGTGGTTTTGGTTGGTTTAGTAATAATACAGACTGTGCACATGGTACAAAAACACCTCCCAGTGCCTCTAAGATGAACGGTTGGCCTAGTGGTGCTCATCGCCAACATGAAGGTTTCTTGTTGGTGGCTAGTGTCCTACTTACTAATGTCTACTACCCAATATTGTGACATTTTGATAGGTCGATGAACCAACAACTAATACATTGCATTAGTGTTGGTTGACCTTGTTAAGGTGTCCTTCATACAGTTAGCCTGAAATTTGACCTCTCGATGGACTATAGTCCCCAACCATGGAGTGAGAGTCCTTGAACCCTCTATCTCCATGAGCTAAATTATGGATAATGTAGGATGATATGCTAATATCGAGGACATGTTTGACATTTTGATAGGTCGATGTACCAACAACTAATACATTGCATTAGTGTTGGTTGACCTTGAGGTGTCCTTGATACAGTTAGCTCGAACTTCGACCTAGACTTGATGGACTATAGTCCCCAACCATGGAGTGAGAGTCTTTGAACCCCCTATCTACATGAGCTAATGGATAATGTAGGATGATATGGTAATATCGAGGACATTGAGCTTGACATGGCATGTAGGTTAGTTGGGGCTTTTTGCACATTTAGGTGATGGGGAGCACTATTTGCCATCATTATAAACCAAAGGAATATAGATGTTGTATGGGTATTAATGTGAGGATAATTTTGCCCCTAGACAAGGATGGCTTTGTTTGGGGCATTGGACATCATCTAAGGAGAAACACCATTATCATCCCAGGGCGTACGAGTGGTTTTGGTTGGTTTGGTAGTAATGAATAGTGGTGCTCATTCAAGAGTGGGACATCGAAACAACCACCCTTGGGTGCCTCTAAGGAGAACCACGCCTGGCTCATCGTTATCATTACGAGTGGTTTAGTAATAATACAGACTGTGCACATGGTACAAAACCACCTCCCAGTGCCTCTAAGGTGAACGGTTGGCCTAGTGGTGCTCATCGCCAACATCAAGGTTTCTTGTTGGTGGCTAGTGTCCTACTTACTAATGTCTACTACCCAATATTGTGACATTTTGATAGGTCGATGAACCAACAACTAATACATTGCATTAGTGTAGGTTGACCTTGTTAAGGTGTCCTTCATACAGTTAGCCTGAAATTTGACCTCTCGATGGACTATAGTCCCCAACCATGGAGTGAGAGTCCTTGAACCCTCTATCTCCATGAGCTAAATTATGGAGAATGTAGGATGATATGCTAATATCGAGGACATGTTTGACATTTTGATAGATCGATGTACCAACAACTAATACATTGCATTAGTGTTGGTTGACCTTGAGGTGTCCTTGATACAGTTAGCTCGAACTTCGACCTAGACTTGATGGACTATAGTCCCCAACCATGGAGTGAGAGTCCTTGAACCCCCTATCTACATGAGCTAATGGATAATGTAGGATGATATGGTAATATCGAGGACATTGAGCTTGACATGGCATGTAGGTTAGTTGGGGCTTTTTGCACATTTAGGTGATGGGGAGCACTATTTGCCATCATTATAAACCAAAGGAATATAGATGTTGTATGGGTATTAATGTGAGGATAATTTTGCCCCTAGACAAGGATGGCTTTGTTTGGGGCATTGGACATCATCTAAGGAGAAACACCATTATCATCCCAGGGCACCAGAGTGCAACATACATGTGGGTACACGTGCCTTGTTACCCTAGTGGTGCTCACCCACCTCCCAGTGCCTCTAAGGTGAACGGTTGGCCTAGTGGTGCTCATCGCCAACATCAAGGTTTCTTGTTGGTGGCTAGTGTCCTACTTACTAATGTCTACTACCCAATATTGTGACATTTTGATAGGTCGATGAACCAACAACTAATACATTGCATTAGTGTAGGTTGACCTTGTTAAGGTGTCCTTCATACAGTTAGCCTGAAATTTGACCTCTCGATGGACTATAGTCCCCAACCATGGAGTGAGAGTCCTTGAACCCTCTATCTCCATGAGCTAAATTATGGAGAATGTAGGATGATATGCTAATATCGAGGACATGTTTGACATTTTGATAGATCGATGTACCAACAACTAATACATTGCATTAGTGTTGGTTGACCTTGAGGTGTCCTTGATACAGTTAGCTCGAACTTCGACCTAGACTTGATGGACTATAGTCCCCAACCATGGAGTGAGAGTCCTTGAACCCCCTATCTACATGAGCTAATGGATAATGTAGGATGATATGGTAATATCGAGGACATTGAGCTTGACATGGCATGTAGGTTAGTTGGGGCTTTTTGCACATTTAGGTGATGGGGAGCACTATTTGCCATCATTATAAACCAAAGGAATATAGATGTTGTATGGGTATTAATGTGAGGATAATTTTGCCCCTAGACAAGGATGGCTTTGTTTGGGGCATTGGACATCATCTAAGGAGAAACACCATTATCATCCCAGGGCATACGAGTGGTTTTGGTTGGTTTAGTAATAATACAGACAGTGCACATGGTACAAAACCACCTCCCAGTGCCTCTAAGATGAATGGTTGGCCTAGTGGTGCTCATCGGCAACATCAAGGTTTCTTGTTGGTGGCTAGTGTCCTACTTACTATTGTTTACTACCCAATATTGCGACATTTTGATAGGTCGATGTGCCAACAACTAATACATTGCATTAGTGCTGGTTGACCTTGACATGTCCATGATACAATTAGCCCGAAATTTGACCTAGACTTGATGGACTATAGTCCCCAACCATGGAGTGAGAGTCCTTGAACCCCCTATCTAGATGAGCTAATGGATAATGTAGGATGATAATGTGAGGATAATTTTGCCCCTGGACAAGGATGGGTATGTTTGGGGCCTTGGACATCATCTAAGGAGAAACACCATTATCATCCCAGGGCATACGAGTGGTTTTGGTTGGTTTAGTAATAATACAGACTGTGCACATGGTACAAAAACACCTCCCAGTGCCTCTAAGGTGAACGGTTGGCCTAGTGGTGCTCATCGCCAACATCAAGGTTTCTTGTTGGTGGCTAGTGTCCTACTTACTAATGTCTACTACCCAATATTGTGACATTTTGATAGGTCGATGAACCAACAACTAATACATTGCATTAGTGTAGGTTGACCTTGTTAAGGTGTCCTTCATACAGTTAGCCTGAAATTTGACCTCTCGATGGACTATAGTCCCCAACCATGGAGTGAGAGTCCTTGAACCCTCTATCTCCATGAGCTAAATTATGGAGAATGTAGGATGATATGCTAATATCGAGGACATGTTTGACATTTTGATAGATCGATGTACCAACAACTAATACATTGCATTAGTGTTGGTTGACCTTGAGGTGTCCTTGATACAGTTAGCTCGAACTTCGACCTAGACTTGATGGACTATAGTCCCCAACCATGGAGTGAGAGTCCTTGAACCCCCTATCTACATGAGCTAATGGATAATGTAGGATGATATGGTAATATCGAGGACATTGAGCTTGACATGGCATGTAGGTTAGTTGGGGCTTTTTGCACATTTAGGTGATGGGGAGCACTATTTGCCATCATTATAAACCAAAGGAATATAGATGTTGTATGGGTATTAATGTGAGGATAATTTTGCCCCTAGACAAGGATGGCTTTGTTTGGGGCATTGGACATCATCTAAGGAGAAACACCATTATCATCCCAGGGCGTACGAGTGGTTTTGGTTGGTTTAGTAATAATACAGACAGTGCACATGGTACAAAACCACCTCCCAGTGCCTCTAAGATGAATGGTTGGCCTAGTGGTGCTCATCGGCAACATCAAGGTTTCTTGTTGGTGGCTAGTGTCCTACTTACTATTGTTTACTACCCAATATTGCGACATTTTGATAGGTCGATGTGCCAACAACTAATACATTGCATTAGTGCTGGTTGATCTTGACATGTCCATGATACAATTAGCCCGAAATTTGACCTAGACTTGATGGACTATAGTCCCCAACCATGGAGTGAGAGTCCTTGAACCCCCTATCTAGATGAGCTAATGGATAATGTAGGATGATAATGTGAGGATAACATGTGAATAATACCCGAGGTTCAGATTCCAAGATTTTTTTGTAACTTTGTTATCTTCAAAGTTACAAACAACATGTTTGTTAATTGAAGTGATATTTGATTTCAGCGCTTAGTTTAGCTTTCTTTTAAGGTTTTTTAGTTTAGCAATTTTTTCTTACAACTTATCTTAACATTTGTTGATTATAGTTGTAGCACTCTTACATTAATTAGATAGAATTTTTACTTTAAATTTAGTTCATTTCCATTACTATTTATAATTTTTTTGTTTCATTATGTGTTATTCATTAACCCTACCACAAATTGTTTTAATGCATTGGATATGTTCACTTTCCAATTTTCCAACTTCTCATTAGCATCATTGCCATCCAATACCACATTTAGCATATTCACCTTCACATTAGACTGTTTCTTGCAGAAAAATAAGGACACCTGTAACAGTTTGCAACCCGACTTCCAAGCTTGCCCAAATTCACACGAAACATAAGATAATCCGTGATTCAACGCGGGAAACTTTTGAACAGACAGATAATCAGTGATCCGTGTGCTTTGACAATCCGTGATCCGTGTGCTTTGAGAAGCGGATGCACACATTATATCCAATATGGTCGGGGGTATCCTGTAGCATTAACAGGTGAGGCGCATCTGTCAACAACCCTTTTGGACGGCCAAGACATTTTTATAAGCTCTGCATTTAATTCCGTTTTTTTTCTGTGAGGCCGATCTTCCATAGTTTTTTCCTAAAACAGGTATGTGTTTAGGCTTTCTGTTGGTTTTATTAAAAAATGTCTCTTTGGATAAATTATTATCATATCCTGTTGCCTGTTCAGATTTTTGGGGCTACCTTTAGATTATATCTTTTTGATTTTGCAGACTTTAAACACATATCTACTAAGCATAGGATGATAAAACGTTGCATTTTCTTGGATCGGATTCTAGCTTAGTTATTTCCTCTGCTTCTGGGCATATGTAACGTTAAGTGCATGTTAATGGAATTTGATTACTTGTTTCTTTGTGTTAAGTACATTGATAAGCAGAAGGGATCAATTGTCACCTATAAGGCTTATACCTAGTAACGAAGACTTTAGAGGAAGGTCAAATCACCATTGCAAGGCTTCTTGGCTCAAAGGACACTTAACCATGCAGTTTTTCACCATAATCAAGCCTATTTAGCTTTCTATCCCAACCTATTCATAGATCCCTGCTCTTTAAATTAATATTTGTTTATTGCTAAGCATCAATGGGTGGCAGTAACAATAGTATTGAGTAGGCACTGACAAGTGCACTTAGTTTGAAAGTTGGGAAGTCAGATAATTTGGGGAATCATTATCTGTCAGATCATATCTTCCTTTGAACATCGGAAAATAATTCTTGTTCGGAGTATATCCATCAAGCTATCAGCACTCTGTTATTCATGTATGTATGAAAGTCACCTAATCATACTGCTTCATAAGTAACAAGAGTCATTAGACATCATATTATAACATCACATCTCCCTCACAATGTTTAAAAGGTAAGCTTACTTAAAACATAAGCATTGAGCTATATGCAACCTTCTCTTAATCATATGGTCCATGTGCTGGAATTATCCAATCATAATCATGCAGCTTATATCAAAATCAGTTATCAAGACATGCCTTTCATCAGGAATCATCGGACAAGAACAGTCATTGAAGATTTTATGGCTCCCTCTTAAGCCTTTCTTGAAGTCAGATGAGGCAACAACTTCAGAAAAGGTCTGAGTCATCATAGTCCTAGTTGTATCATCCTTCATTGCATCAAATTACCCATTTCATGATGGCAAGGAGAATTTCTCATCAGGCATTCATATATGTAGAACCATTCTTCACAAAATCCTGATTTAATGCAATCAATATATCATGTTCTTTTGCTTATTTTGCTTGTATACTTGCTTCTATTTTTCACAAGGATTGATAGAGAATTGGTCAGAGTGCTATGCACTTCTTCTAGATGACCTTCATGATTGAAGGCTTTAGGTGAGGTTTACTTCTTATCAAAGGTGCGACAATTTCCTTTACTGACAGATCCTTGAGAGGTTTGATTTTGGCCTAGAATTGTTGTTCCTTTGTTGATTCTTGTTTCCACTTGTAGCTGCAAGCTCATAGTAATTAATGATTTTCAGTCGTCACTAGGATGTCATGTCAATCATGTTTCGTGATACAAGATTAATGTAAGGCAAATCAATGTAGGATCACAACCAAGTTCCATCATAGGTCAAAATTTTAGAAGGCTACTTCCTTTATTACAAAAATTGTAACTGTCTTATTTTTTCACAAAATCATTGTCCTGAAGGTCTTTGATTTACTGACAGAATGTGCTTTAAACAAAATCATTTTCTTCAGATGATTGCAAGAACCCTTTACTTTTTCCTGTTGATATTGGGAGCTGTAAAGATCCATACGTGATTTATTTTAGCTCAGGGTAGGCCAAATAACTCTACTGCTCAGATAATATTCTAATGATGTTGATGATCTTGAGGGCCAAGATTGAACATAAATTAAGAAGTATTTGGAGAGAAGTAAACTTAATCCAAAGGCTAAGTAAGTTTTTAAAGGGACTACTAGATTATCTACCATCTCTTCTTACTGGTACTATCATCTCTTCTTACTGACCTTCCACAACAAATTCTTCACATTCCCTTAGACATTTCATTAATATCTCATCAGCATCCTCTTTCTACTGCTCACTCCACTAGTTTGGACATTTCATACAATCCATGAGACTTTTAGTCAATCTCTCTTCTGCATCTTCTACCCCTCTAAGGGTTGTTCATTGGTCTTGTTCAAAACAAAAAACTACTTCATCCTTAGGCTCAACTTCTCTGATCTCTTCTTCTCTCAGTTGTGTACTCAGCAAGTTCTTTATATTCCTCCCAAGCTTTTTGTATTTAGGGAGTTTCATCTTAAAACTCTTTTTTCCTATAAGTAACTTGATGCTTCTCCTCAAGTTCCATTTTTGCCTTTCATCTTCTCATTCCAACAACATTTTCACTAAAATGAGTCCCTCCTTCATCTCAAACATCTCCTTATTAAAATCCTTTTGATTTAATTTCCTTCCCATGTCATTTCTCTTGGCATCCTACTCTCCTCCATTGTGGCTTCCCTTTGAACCTCAATTATGGCCATGAATAGCCATCTCTTTTCCTTCGTTCTTGGGCTATTCCATTTTCCCACTGTGAGATATAGTCAAGCCTTGTAAGAATATGTCTCCATTTCTTGTTACCTAAATGCCCAACCTACTTCTCCATTCCCTGGACTATTGATATTCCCTTGGTTCCCTCCTTTGGAACCCCTTGAGCACTCCTTGTACCTATTTGGATTTTTTGGCACCTTTTTCTTGTCTTGAGAAATCCTCTGGTTCTCTTCTCTTAAGGACCTCCTTTGTCCCCTTCACTCTCCAACCGCAACTCGGTTTTCTCCTTCAACAACGTCTCTTTATGTAAGGTTTCTTTTGCCACTTCCGCTGATAATTCTACTAATTATTTACATCTCTTCTTGGCTATAATTATGCCATCCACATTTGCTACTATTTGCAGTTATTAGCTTTCTTTCCAAAATTAAATAAACTTAATGACTTGTTGCCTACTAGGATTTCTCCTCAATATCCCTTATAGCTCTTCACTTAGCTGTTTTCTCCTTCTAGTTCTGCTCCTTTCTAGTCTAAATTTCTTCCTTCGTGCCACCTCCTCTTCCGAGAAGTATTCTTAATGTCCACTCTGAGACTAATTCATTTCAGAATCTGGTACTATGTTCCTCATCTTAGGAAGCTTCCTATCCTATATTCATACCTTTTGAGTATATGGTGTCCTTAGTCTGAAGTTCCTCTATCTCACCTCTATATCTTGCTTTATCAATCTTGTCTTTGTAAAATAGCCAAATTTTTAGCCACCATCAAAAATAAATAGAGAAATAATTATCTTTCCTCTCTAGCGTATTCTCCTCCTCACTCACTATAACATTTGTTGGCTACAATCTCCCTTTATATGACAATGCTCTAAAAAGAGCTTTGGCTCTGACACTACAAATGGCACAGCAAATGCCTAATGTTGTCCCGTTACTTAGCTTCTAAACAGTAAGAATCCCTATCTTTTTGAAATGATAACATTTCACCAAAATGACCACATTCCATTCCTTTAAAGAATAAAAATATAAACCAAAAACCTCAACATTTGTAATTCCTTGTATGAATTAACTAGAAACCTTGTGAGTTAACAAAACTATAAATCATTAGCAGGTTCACTCCTTTCTATTTTCCATAAAATAATTGAAATATTATTGGAACCCAAGGCTTTGAGGGTTCCACCCTAGCTTGGGAGTTGGGACCTCTCCCAACGTTTCCTCCATGGCTTGGATCCAAGGCCCGCCCTCTTATTGCTTGGGGGTCGACTCCTTCCCATGCCTGCTCGTTGGATTTTTTTGTTGAAGACCTGATCTCCATCTATGGCCAACTGATTCTTGATTTATTTTTAGTTTAATTCCTTAGCTGGGGTCTTTTTTTCTTCACATGACGGAGATAAAATTATCTCTTCCATGCTCAACAATGAAGCACTTACATAATTTACTTCTTAATGTTTTTAACAGAATGGAACTTGGGTTCCAAGGTGAACTAGTAGACTTATCATATTCCAAATGAAGCATGTAGACTCCTCCATTCATTATTTAAATCATGGAAATGATACTAGTAGAATTGAGTGAGATTTTGGGTGAGGTTCTGTAAATTAGACCTTCTTATCCAACTGAATGTGCTATTATTTATTCTCGAGCACCAGAGGATGTGCTTCCTAATGGATAGAAATAATACCTTGTGAATTTATTAAAAACATTCTCCTAGACAGGCCTGCTTCTACTTATGTTTTGGAAAAAACATATCATCTGATTGTTCTAAACATCAAAACCCAATAGCCAAACTCATTCCTATACCTCTTCAATATTTCTCCATTCCAACTAGGCTGAATGATCCTGAATTCAGATGAAAAGTACCAGCCTTCTCGTCATGCAATCTCAAAACAACTTTGAGGGCTAACCCACCTTCTTTGGATGAAAGGAAGGTATTAACACATCTATTTAGGGTGCATATTTATGTGCAGTTGCGGCTTTTTCAGCACAAGCATACACCACAGTGATGATTCAGTTTTTTGCTTGGGCTGAGGTGAGAAATGGAATTTTATGAACAATGATGCTCAGTGTTCCTAGAACAGAGTTCAGATTATTATCATCCTTGTTGGCATGTGAAGGTTTGTCATGCCTTGTATATTCTCATGATCTATATGTATTCATTAAGTTAGTGAAACTGGAACCTCCCCATTGACATATTTTCATTGCCAAATTTCCAAATGCTATAATAAAAAAAGGTTGTGCAAGGTTGCAGTGAGTGAACTCCAGTGTTTTTGCTGAGGCAGAATATATGTTATCTAGGCCAAATATATGTATCCTCTATTCATATATGTATCTCGAATTGTTCATTGGTCCAACTTCAGGGTTTTACCAAGTTGCAGACTGTCATTCTGGGAATATAAATGATAAATTATAATTAAGCAAATGCTGGCACACATCCGACCATACTACATCAGTCCCTTTTTCTGTTCCTCCATAAATAATGCTGATATACTAGAGATAAAAATGAATATCAATAGGGTATGTATTACTTCCAAAGGCTGTGAAAAAACTTTTTAATGGTTTATTGATTCCAAATGGAAATGGATACAATAAATCTGTAGATGGATATTCAACTCTTTTCAAAGCAAAATAGCCTCCGAGCATGACCTGTACAAATATTAAATAGCCATCAATTCTCCAAACTAGTACTGAATTGCACAAGGATTATAACAATATAAACTCTGTTCAAGGAACACTGAGCAGCATTGTTCATAAAATGCCATTTCTCACCTCAGCACATGCTCATAGTGTAACTTGAGAAAATGCTCATAGTGTGCTTGAGAAAAAAATTGGAAAAAATCGGTGAGCAGAGTGTAACTTCTGATTAATTGTGAGTCCAACTTGTGCTGGCTGAGTAATCTTGATCAACCTTGAATTTTACTACAGCCTAGCTTGAAAAACTCTCTTCTGATTTGATTCAAGTCAAACCTGCAATTCAAAGAGTTTAATTCGTTATTCTCACATTGGTTGGATGGCCAATATGCAAAAAAATGACAAATAATGACGTGGTCTCTCAACAAGAATATGGGCTTTAATGCCTCACGGGTCACAAGTATAGTGTTGTTGTGGCCCAGTTTGCAACTCTGAGATATCAGAACATAAGGAGAATAGTATAGGGATTCTTCTCAATGCATGTCCTTTCCTTGTAAGACCTTGATAGGGGTATATAGATTATTGACAATAGAATGCATATTTGTCTGTATAGTTGTTTATTATGTAATCATCTAAAGGGCAACAGAGTACATGAATATGGGTTAGACTGTCTCGTAACTGTATAGTTGTTGAGGCTCAATTGTGATTACGTGATCTTGGAAGATTTTGAGAGTATATAAACGCTTCCCAATGTATGTCCTTTCCTTACAAGACTTGGATAGGGGAATATAGAGTCTTATTATTGAAATTTAGATTTTTTTATTTTTTTTTTGTATAATTGCTTATTATCTACTAATCTGAAGAAAAACAGAGTTACAAGAATACAAGTTTAAATGCCTCAGAAATGTACAGTTGTTGAGGCTCAACTGCAACTCTGAGAACACGGAATATTTTGTGTGGAATATATAGACTCTTATCAATCAATGTCCTTGTATTGCAAGACCTTGATAGGGGTATACATATTTTCTCAATAGGACAGACATGTTTGTATAATTCTTTATTGTCCTAATCATATGACGAAAACCAGAGTGCACGAATATGAGTTTCAATGCTTCACAACTTTTAGTTGTGGAGGCTCTATTGTGACTTGGAGAACTAGTAATACTTTTAGAAGAGTATATATATTGTTTTCAATCCATTTCCTTGCCTTGCAGGACCTTGAGAGGGGTATATAGATTCTTCTCAATGGGAAACAATTGCCATTTGTATGGTTGATTGTGATCCAATCATCTGCAGAACATGAGAGTGCAAGGATTTTCAGGGGATCTACATTCAAAATAAGGCTTGAAGAGAATCTCCACTATCAAATCAACCAAGGGTAGACTTGCTTAAAATGTGCAATCAAAAAACAGTTTACTTCTTAATCCTCCCTACAAAGGAATTTTCAATTGCAAAGACTAAGCACAAAGAATACTGTGTGACTAGCCTTTGACCTTGGGTAAGCTAGCTTCCATGACTGTCATGCCATATGTGTTTTTCCAATTGGACCTAGGCATATGTGGCATGAGAGTCATGTGATATTATCCTTTGACCATTTTAGTCGCTTTTATGTAAAGTGATTGGGAGTATTAAGACTCCTCCATTCATTATTTAAATCATGGAAATGATACTAGTAGAATTGAGTGAGATTTTGGGTGAGGTTCTGTAAATTAGACCTTCTTATCCAACTGAATGTGCTATTATTTATTCTCGAGCACCAGAGGATGTGCTTCCTAATGGATAGAAATAATACCTTGTGAATTTATTAAAAACATTCTCCCAGACAGGCCTGCTTCTACTTATGTTTTGGAAAAAACATATCATCTGATTGTTCTAAACATCAAAACCCAATAGCCAAACTCATTCCTATACCTCTTCAATATTTCTCCATTCCAACTAGGCTGAATGATCCTGAATTCAGAGGAAAAGTACCAGCCTTCTCGTCATGCAATCTCAAAACAACTTTGAGGGCTAACCCACCTTCTTTGGATGAAAGGAAGGTATTAACACATCTATTTAGGGTGCATATTTATGTGCAGTTGAGGCTTTTTCAGCACAAGCATACACCACAGTGATGATTCAGTTTTTTGCTTGGGCTGAGGTGAGAAATGGAATTTTATGAACAATGATGCTCAGTGTTCCTAGAACAGAGTTCAGATTATTATCATCCTTGTTGGCATGTGAAGGTTTGTCATGCCTTGTATATTCTCATGATCTATATGTATTCATTAAGTTAGTGAAACTGGAACCTCCCCATTGACATATTTTCATTGCCAAATTTCCAAATGCTATAAAAAAAAAAGGTTGTGCAAGGTTGCAGTGAGTGAACTCCAGTGTTTTTGCTGAGGCAGAAGCCATGCTTCTTTCAAATCAAATGTCTAGTGCTACAATTCTCAAGGTACTTTAGGACTTGTGCTCTCTTTCTTCCCCACTTAACGAGGGAAAGGATGATTAGGTACCAACTTATAGATATCATGATGAAAGTGTTATTATAATCACGAGTCTAAATTTAGCTATTGAACTTCTATGGCAACAACTGGGTCTATGCATCAGTAAGATAGTAAAATTGGTCATCTTCTTTTCCTGTTGTACCTTTGTCTTCTGATGCTAATGGATTTTTACTCCCTCTACGACCAGGCACATAGAATATCTTTCCATATATTGACCTATTTTTGTAATATGTGAAAAGTTGCAACCTCATCAAATGACACTTACACAGCTATAATACACCAGTGCTACCTCTAGAGAGATAAGACCAGCTGCAAGTTCATCTGATTCCTTAGTTCTCAAGATACTGGCCCATTGTATACACATAATCAAAGGGAATATCCTTCACTTTGACAAGTGAAACAACCGGTAAACTCAAGGCAGCAATATCAAGATGAGTCCATACACACTACATTATTAGATTGACTTGGTAAACTGATATCCTGTTGCATGTTCAGATTGTTGGGGTTACCTTCAGATTCTTTCTTTTTTTATTGTACACACTTTAAACACATACCCAACCCATTTCCTCGTAAGCATTAATAAGCATAGTATGATAATATGGGGCATTTTCCTGGATCAGATTCCATCTTAGCTATTGCCTCTCCTTTTGGGTAGATGGAAAGTTAAGTGCATTCTAAGGGAATTTGATTGCTTGTTTCTTTGTGTCAGGATACCTGCAAATGTCCTTGCTGACATTGTGACATCAATGTAAGAGAAGTCCTTATAATCAAATGGGTATTTATCCCAGGAGTTTACTCTTGTGCATTCTCACATTTTCAAGTCTTGCATATGTGCCAGAAATCATAGACAAGTACCCAAACTTGGAAGAAAACTCAAATTTACTATGTAGCTACCTAACCCAATTCCAATTCAAGAGGTACACAACTCAATCAATAATAGCACTCAAAGGGTTATGATGCTACTGAGCTCCATTCCATAGAAACAGAGATCTCAACGAGTTAAAATTCAAGCCATGGACCATTGAAGAGTTAGATCCAACATTCAGTATTGCAATGAGTGTATATGAAATACACCAATATTATCTATGCATTCATAAGCAATATCTGACAAACACCTTTGGCAACTAGCCTTTAGTTTTTACAAGAGATGCATGAGAATATATGAAATAAATCAATCTTATCTATGCATTCATAAGCAACATCTGAAAAACAACTTTGGCATCTAGCCTTTAGCTTTTACTAAAGATGCATGAAGCATTATATAAACAGAATGCAATCTTTTGGGAATTCCATTCAAATGTGGAACATTACTATGGAAGCCAAGTTAAGAATTGATATTAGATCTTGCATGCACATTTCATGGATTGTTGTAGTAGTGACATAAAAATGGACTTGGTGAGTTATATCATATATGTCAAAGATAGTCTAAAGTGAAGTATGAAACTGCCAGCTTAGCTATAAACTTGGCTAAATGGTCCAACCTAAAACTGTGATCCTTCCTTTATTGCTAAGCATCAGTGGGTGGCAGTAACAATAGTATTGAGTAGGCACTGACAAGTGCACTTAGTTTGAAAGTTTGGAAGTCAGATAATTTGGGGAATGATTATCTGTCAGATCATATATTCCTCTGAACATTGGAAAATAATTCTTGTTCGGAGTATATCCATCAAGCTATCAGCACTCTGTTATTCATGTATGCATGAAAGTCGGTCAATCATACTGCTTCTTAAGTAACAAGAGTCATTAGACATCATATTATAACATCACATCTCCCTCAGAATGTTTGAAAGGTAAGCTTACTTAAAACATAAGCATTGAGCTATATGCAACCTTCTCTTAATCATATGGTCCATGTGCTGTTATTATCCAATCATAATCATGCAGCTTATATCAACTTCAGTTATCAAGACATGCCTTTCATCAGGAATCATCAGACAAGAACAGTCATTGAAGATTTTATGGCTCCCTCTTAAGCCTTTCTTGAAGTCAGATGAGGCAATAACTTCAGAAAAGGTCTGAGTCATCATAGTCCTAGTTGTATCATCCTTCATTGCAGCAAATTACCCAATTCATGATGGGAAGGAGAATTTCTCATCGGGCATTCATATATGTAGAACCATTCTTCACAAAATCCTGATTTAATGCAATCAAGATATCATGTTCTTTTGCTTATTTTGCTTGTATGCTTGCTTCTATTTCTCACAAGGATTGATAGAGAATTGGTCAGAGTGCTATGCACTTCTTCTAGATGACCTTCATGATTGAAGGCTTTAGGTGAGGTTTACTTCTTATCAAAGGTGCCACAATTTCCTTTACTGACAGATCCTTGAGAGGTTTGATTTTGGCCTAGAATTGTTGTTCCTTTGTTGATTCTTGTTTCCACTTGTAGCTGCAAGCTCATAGTAATTAATGATTTTCAGTCGTCACTAGGATGTCATGTCAATCATGTTTCCTGATACAAGATTAATGTAAGGCAAATCAATGTAGGATCACAACCAAGTTCAATCATAGGTCAAAATTTTAGAAGGCCACTTCCTTTATTACAAAAATTGTAACTGTCTTATTTTTTCACAAAATCATTGTCCTGAAGGTCTTTGATTTACTGACAGAATGTGCTTTAAACAAAATCATTTTCTTCAGATGATTGCAAGAACCCTTAACTTTTTCCTGTTGATATTGGGAGCTGTAAAGATCCATATGTGATTTATTTTAGCTCAGGGTAGGCCAAATAACTCTACTGCTCAGAAATATTCGGAACAACATGCAGATTTAATTACACTACAACACATTCCTTGCTGAAAAATGATCCTTTAAATAGAATGCAGATCTATCTTATTCCCCACTGTTTTCACCATCTTCCCATACACTATCAACAACTTGCAAAACAACAAGGAGATCAATACTTTTCATTTCCAGAGAAATACCACCTACCACATTATCAATAGTTTCAAAAGGAAATCAGTTTCTTTATACCACAGATGGCAAAGTTCCTTTAAGGGGTACTCCTTTGGGGATCCTATTATTAGACTTTGTAGGTGGTCCATTTATTGGAAACACCAAATGAACTCTATCAAACTTGCAATCTTTGCCTCCTCCTTGTAGAGTTATATAATGTGTTGTAGAACCTTTCTCATAATTCAACCTAGCTAGTTGTCTGCCACTGCATTTTTACCTCAAGATATCACTTCTTTGGAAATGGCTCTAAGGTTTGCATAAAATTATGAACCCATAGTTAAATAGGAACCTCCTATATCTCCTAATGACTTCGCAGTAATACATGTATCCCATTGGATTGGAAGTACCACCGAATTGTAGGGGCTGGTTGACAGAACTGGATTCCAAAATGTCATTACCTAGTGGAGCCCCAATTTCTGGTAGGCCTTTATCATTAAGTACCTCTATCATATCATGCCATGAGTGAAACTTGATTTGATGTGCTTACCCACCATTACATGGGGGCCTTTTCCAAATTCATATACATTGTTGCAACCCTTTGCTCAAGCACAATCTACTCCACCACTTGTTCCAAAGATTCTTTCATGGTGTCAGTTGTGCCATTAAACTCGATATCTTCTTAAGATCTGAACTAATCCACCTAACTATTTTCAACATCATGCAATGCCAAAAAAAATTTACAGTCTATTCAAGAGTGATTAAAATCTATATTTATCTTTTTCCATAGATCAGACACTGACACACAAGACAGAGTTCCGAGTCATCATTGTGCTCATACAAAATAAAAATTCAACCTTTCTTACACAAAGGCACAAAAAGAGTTGAAATATGGGCATTTGTTTGGAATTCACTCTATGTGCCACTATACCCAGTTAGTTTTATTGTTATGTTTGTCTGGTTTTACTTATAACACTTAAAAAGAGGATGAGAATGGAAACAGTAAAGGAGTAGAGAAACATCTTCCTCTGCGAAAACAACAACTATGGTGGAATGGTAAACGCTCCTCGCATATTCACACCTTGGAAACCTTATCTCGAAATGAAGCTAGTCCTCACTTGCATTAGAGAAAATCCATTTGAACCTTGTTGGGCCTTGAAAGAGAGATCAAATTTCTCCAAACACCTCGTAAACAAATATTCTTGTAAATTTTTTATATTTTTTAATAAAAAACAGCTGAAAGGTAAGATAGGCCCCATATAGTTGACTCAGTAATAAAATTTAATTATTTTTAAATTAGATTTTTTTCATACAAAACATGTCTGCTTGAACAGAACATACTGAAAAGGAAGATAACCCGATAACCCCATATAGTTGACTTAGTAATTAAAATTTTAAGTTTATATGGTATCAAATTCCTCATCAAATTTCTTTCCACATCATCCAGTGGTAAAAAATATATCGAAGAATTCAATATATTTTAATACACAATATATATTTTTTAATTTTTTTACATAAAATTTTATGTTTATCATATCAAATATTTTATATTTATAAGAAAGATTAAGTTTCTAAGAGTTTAATATCTTTTAATATGTAGCATATATTTTTAATAGACAATATATTAAAGGGAAAAATAATAAGATAACTTTTTTGTAAGTTAGTAAAGTTTCAATATATTACTAAATAAACATACAATACAAAAATAGTAGTTGGTTTACCAAACCAGTTGTAGAAGAAGATTCTCTTTGTCACAGATTTAACCAGACATGCCATATGATTTTTTTGTCTTTACTTTCCCTTATATAGTTCAAAAAAGTTCCCCTTCCCACTACTACTATATGTAGGTCTGCCTATCTGAATAGCTATATAGCTCTGATCTTCAAACCTAAACTTGACAAAATAACTACAATACTACCTATATAAACATAACACAAAACTAAACAAAAGATTGGTCGATGCCATGATCAACTAACACAATATTATTTGCTTGGAGTTGTTATCGTCGTTGGCCCCATTGTTGGGTCCTCCACAAGGGTTGTCGCTGGAGCCTCTAGGGTTGCCAGTGGACATCCGCCTGCAGCGCAAGCCTCTCGAACTCGATACTTCCTCAAACGGGCGAAATCTCCTATCTCTACACCCATCGATATATCCACATTATCGATATAATTTAGATAGATTGAGAACATTTTGTTAAGATCCCCAATTCTGCCAACATGCAATTTCTCTATGTTAACCAAACCCTTGAGAGCCTTTTCAATTCCTTTTAGGCGTTGGTCTATAGATTTTAACTCGATTTCTATCTCGAGTTGCCTCTTTTTCCTCTACTCTGCTGCCTCTGCTTGCAGCTTTTCCACCAGAGTCTTGACATGCCAAGCGGTCTCCAAGGTCTTTTGGTACACAGTCATCTATGTTTTGGATTTCCCTGTGTTGATGATCCAATCTCCTTCCTCCTCTATTCTACCATCAAAGATAGCCCTACAATGTCTTCGAACCTCACTCTCCCAGATTTCCACTATATCCTTCCCTTTTGTGTGACTGTTTAGCAACAACCTCCGCTGCTTCCTCCATGCATGTCTGTTTGCAAAACTCAAAGCCCTGAGCATCCGTGGGAACTACCTCTTGGCCTACTAGCATCACTTTAGCTCTTACTCATTGCACTCCCTGATAACTGAATTTCCCTCATAGAAATTACTATCACCAACTCACAATTACACCACCTTTCAGTGTTTTGCCTTATGTCGATGAAGCTTGCTCCCTAGCTATGATTTAAAGATGACACCCCAGATGAGACTTGCCTCGCCGATATTTGAGTACTTTCCCTCTCAATTTTTAGTAACTCTGACCTACTAGCGATGTTGTTGTTCATTCGTGTGTACTTGTGGACGTCCTTCCTCTCATTTTCCCTTGCCAGCGGTTTGTTCAAAATCATAATCACCCTAACCTTGCTCTTGTATGTTTCCCCTCTTGATTTCGTACCTTCCCACTCCTCTTGCTACATCTCCTATTAATGAGATGATCACACTAACAATCTATTATGGGGGAAATCCTCTCCTTCCCATGATTAACCATCACTCTATCCTTGTATTGCAAACACATACCCCTTCTCGTTTCCTAAGTATGTCCATAATGAAGGATTATTTGTTCGTATGAACTGGTAGATCACTGTCCTGATTCGGGCCCACCCCTTCTCTATCAACCTGCCTTAATGGCGTGGAGTGATCTCTCTCTGCCAACCTTTGGCTTTCCTCCTTTAGCTAGC
Source organism: Pinus tabuliformis (assembly GCA_031772625.1). Lineage (NCBI taxonomy): Eukaryota > Viridiplantae > Streptophyta > Pinopsida > Pinales > Pinaceae > Pinus > Pinus tabuliformis. Next base: position 672,042,301 of record CM062810.1, on the reverse strand, counting down.
CCTCTGAAAACTTGCACATCACGTCGGTGAGCAAATGGACATTATCTACCCCTTTATTTTCCACCCTATCCACCAACACATTTGAAAACCACTGAACTAAGGTGAATTCCATGGTTTTCAACACCTCCAGATGTTTTTGAATGCGTTGGGTTAATGGGGGCAAGTGCCAGTTCCATGTTACTTTACTTATTTGTGTGCCACATTGTAACTTACGTGTCACTTGAATGATAAGAGGTGCGGTTCCTACTAGGTCTGGTTCCATGGGAGTTTGCATGGGCTTACAACCATTCATATGGGATTTCTCAATAAGTGTCTTGGCATATTTTCTTTTATATACAAATATCCGGTGATGTGTTTGTCACACCTCCAAACCAAGACACTAATGCAATAGACCAAGATCGGTCATGTCAAAGGACCTTTTCAAATCTTGCCAAAATTCTCTTCTCATAACTGCCTGTGATTACTAAGTCATCGACATACACAATGATGATCACAATATCCCCCCTTGATCTTTGCAGTATAGGTTAGGATCATAAGGGCTTCTCTTTCAGCCGTGCTGTGCAAAATGCTCATCAATTTGTATAGAAAGTTCCCACAATATATTTCGTTTAAGCAAAATATAATGCTTAATATTTTGCAAAATAGATACAAATGGATTACTGCGATGTAGTAATATCTCTGAAAGAGTATCTAAAAGCATATTTTCAAGATATTTACACCATGCAGAGGTAAAAAACCAGGGCATATATGTTTAAATCCCTCCCATCAAAGTACCTTGAGGTCCCTCTAATGGTGCAAGCCTAGAAGAACTCCAATTAGGAAAAAATTGTATCAAGCCTTGAGGATAGGGTGAAACAATGGAATGTCAAAGCCCTAAACCTGGGTGGTCATCTGATTCTAACAAACACAGTGCTACAAGCTATTCCAAGGTATATCTTATCTATCCTCCCTTCTCCCAAAAGATCTGGGACATCCAAAGGAACTTCTTGTGGTGAGGGGTAGAGGTGAAACGAAAATGGGCGCTAGTGGCCTTAAATAGAGTGCAAACCAAAAGATGCAGGTGGGCTAGGTCTTCAAGATCCAGAGGTAACCAACAAAGAAAATGGAGCAAACTTATGGTGGAGATGGTTAAAAGGGGGGTCATCACCTTGGGAAAGGCTTTGGAAATCAAAATATGCACCTAATTTCCATACAAAAAAGTTAGTTTGGTTATCAAGTTCCACTCAGGGGTTGGCAATTTGGAATTTAGCATGGAATAAAAGAGGTATAATGCAAAAACACTATTCTGGGAAATCAGAAATGGAAAGGAGGCCCTATTTTGGGATGATGTGTGGTAGAAACAAGCTAAGTTATGCAGGGAGGAATGACATCCCTTCAAACTAAGCACATAAATATAAGAGTATAGAGAATTCTACCAATTCTAGGATCAAGGACTAGAAAATAACAAATGGAGGCGATGGAATTTTAATATCTTTCAACGACCAACCCAGAATGACTTAGCTATTCAGTATCTAACAGAGGAACTAAGAAAATTAAGAATTATGTTCAATAATGAACAAGACCAACTCAAATGGGGGAAAAAAGAAGATGTGGAGTTCAATCTCAAGGAAGTCAAAGCTTATCTTAGTGAGGGATATACTGGTACAAATGATCCATCGTGGAAAAAACTGGATGGTGCCACATTGGCCATAAATTTAAATTTTCATGTCATTGATTTTACACCAGAAGGTCCTAACTCAAGACAAAGTTATAAAGAGAGGATTTATAGGTTCCTCTTCGTGTTTCCTCTCCAAAAACACAAAAGAGAGGCTTAATCATTTACTCAACACCTGTAACTATATGGAGGCACTATGGGACTAATTAGCCTCAATATTTAGATAAAGAAACCAAAGTCGAGAGAGCATACAATAAACAATAAAGAAATGACGGGTGCATTATACAAAAAACGAGGTGGTGAACCTTACCTGAAATTTCATTCGAGGTTTCATCCTTTGGGAAATTTGGAAGGAGCACAATAGATGAATATTCTCCTATTATAAGCTTCCTGTTGACAACCTAGTGGAAGGAAAAATGTGTCAGCTAAAGGAAACATTAATTAGTACGGGAAATCAACCATTAGAGGAACAACCACCCCCCCAAGGAAACACAAATTTTGAAGTGATGAGGCTTCATGTTTTTCACCCTGTTTTCCCCAAATAAATATATTCTAGCAGGAAGAATTATTCATTACTTTCTCCTCTTACAAGCAAACACTCGACAAAAAAAGGATTTCACACCTCAGAGTTTTTTTGTAGGATAAAGGGAAAGGTGAGTGGGTATCCTGCAGTAGCTGCATTGGTCTTATTAGCATTACGCCACTTTTCATATGGGTCTTCACAACAAATAATCATCATTACACTTTGTTGATTTGTTTTAAAAATAAACATAACACCCAATAGATTTCTTTTGGGATACAATGTTGTTGTTGGTAGTATGATTGTATTTGTGCCACATGTAAAGCTAATATGCGTTAAATTTCTTTCACCTTGCAATGTTTTTATTGGAAATGTGTTTGTGTTTGGGCTAGAAACTATGCTAGATTTCTTTTGCTTTGCAATAGTGTTGTTGTCAATTTGGTTGTTTATGATAAAAGGAAATCTAGCAAGTGTTAGATTTCCATCACTTTGGCAATGTTATTGGAAAAGTTGTGCTTGTGTTTGGGCTAGAAGTTGTGTTAGATTTCTTTTGCTATGCAATGTTGTTGTTTTCAATTTGGTTGTTTATTATAGAAGGAAATATAACACGTGTTAGATCTCTTTCACCTTGGTAATGTGCTTTTGTTTGTGTTAGAAGGAAATATAGCATGCACTAGATTTCTTCTGACATAAAATGTTGTTATTGGTAGTATGCTTGTATTTATGCTACATGTAAAGCTAGCATGCGTTAAATTGATTTTACCTTGCGACATTGTTGTTGGAAATGTGATTGTGTTTGTGATAGAAGTTGTTGGATTTTGTTGGCTTTTGTTTGCCCTACAATGTTATTGTTGCCAATGTGCTTTTGTTTGTACTAGAAGTAAATCAATCGTATGCTAGATATCTTCTACACTGCAATGTTATTTTTGGCAATGTGATTGTGTTTGTGCTACAATAAACTCTAGAATGTGTAAGATTTCTTTTACTTTGAAATGTTTTTGTGAGTAATATGCTTCTATTTACGTTAGAAGAAAATTTAGCATGTTGTGGATTTCCTTCGCCTTAGAATATTGTTATTGGCAATGTGTTTGTGTTTGTGCTAGAAGGAAATCTAGCATGTGCTAGATTTATTTGACCATGTAATGTTGCTTCTAGCAATATGCTTATGTTTGTAGTAGAAGGAATGATATTGATTGTTAGCTTTCATTTGAGGAAACAATGTTTCATTACGTACAACATGACAACCATAATATTTTTATTTTTGCATTTATATTACTTTTTCGGAAGTTGTGTGTTTTTGGGGAAATATAAAGTCACACTTTACACAGTTCATTCTTTTACTTACAAGTTACGATGTAATTGTTGTTACAGAATTGATGCAAGCTACAATGGAAAATATAATTTTGGCAAAAGGGGACTATGTTGATCTCCTTATTAATGATCAAGTCATTGGGCTAGCAAGGGTTGAATCTGCAGAGTCTGGAACTTATTATGTTGGAAAAAAGGTTAATGTTGGTTATGTTGCAATTTTGATAATTGATCTCATTCAACCACATTTGATTGATGATGATGTTAATGAAGGGGACATACATCCATGGAAGATTGTGGATTTGAGACACCACATAGGTAAATCAAAATATTGAAGCATGTGTTATATATTTTTGATACTATAATAAATGTTCTTTTTTTGAGTAAATACTAACATTATTTACATTTGTTTATAGGTACAAATGTTTCTTCTACATTTTCTATTGGAGACAAGGTAAATCTTCTACAACATGGAGTGAAGGTGGGCGAGGGCTCCATATTCAATACAGAGCTTGGGCATAAAGTGCATGGAAAGATGGTAAAGAAAGGATGCATAGTGGTTAAAATTGAAAAGGTGTTAAAACATAATGTTCCTCTACCACATCCAACAGGGTTTGAGCATACACTTGGGGGTGCATTAGAATCTTATGAAATTTGGCCAGAATCAGATTTGGAGCCTCACTGTCATGATCATGCCATAAATATTCCCCAAGATAGGGTTAAATTCATATGTGCAAAGGTTTCTCTTACACATGAATGCATGGGAACACGCATGTGCATTGCCAAAGGAATGCTAGTTCATGTCCACGAGGATGACATTGTTGAGGGTGAAACACTAGGTGAAATGGATTTTGGTGTTTTTCTAGAAGAGATAGATGGAAATTGTGAGATATGCAAAATTGGAGATAAGTCTATACATTGTTTGGTTAGATGGCCAATAAATAAGTTGGTGGACAACAAAGGTGTGATATTAAGGGTCAAGGAAAAGTTCAAGGAACCAACCAAAGAAATGGTGATATGGGATGTTATAGAGGACACAAATCCCTTAAACAAATGGGATGGGTACCTTTGTAATGAAAAAGATAGAAACTCAATTGATATGAATGTAACAAGGCCATATAAAAGGATTAAACGAGTTATGGCTACAAAAAAAACTGCAAAATGTCAAACAAAAATAGATGAAGAGAAAGAAATTCGACTTTTGGCAGCAGATGTATGTTGTAGAAAAGATTGTCTTCAACATGTCGATAGGAAGGCCATTGAAGGTGCTAGAAGGGGTATGAGACAAATAAATACAAATGGTATTAGAGAATTTGTCTTGAATTCACTCATGTCAAACACAGTGATGTCAAGCGGCCATGGCCATGGCCATGGCCTACCACCTATTGCTAGAAATGTAAAGGACATGAGATTTAATGGGAATATTATTTGTAAGAAAGCATGGTATAAGATACATAAAATTCCTCAAAGCACATTCTATAACTACCAACATTATTTCCAACATGGACAGATCAAAGCTATTCATGGTAACACCAACACATGCAAAGCACGAGCTCACACAGTGGCAGCTATAGAAATATTGCACAAAATTGTAATGGATAATTCAGATTTTTCACCAAATCAAACACGTCAAGTTGAAGAAGATGGAACATCTGCTCCTTTAAGACTGCTTCCTTCGACTTACACACAAAATTCTTTGTTAAAAGAGATCAATGAGGCTCTTCAAAAGCTCAATTACCCATCAATATCACAACCAACAATGAGCAAGATCTGGAATACTAAGTTTCGAGATGTGGCATTTTCAAAGAACACCAACTTCAGTAAATGCAGTGAATGTATTGTGTTGAAAGCACAAATGAAGTCAGCAACTACAAAAGAGTTGGAAGAAAAGGCACGAGGTAGGTTGACGAAACATAACAAGATTGTTATGTGTGGAAGATATTGCTACTATGCCCATAGAATTATGTCAGAGCGGTTTCCAAAGGAGTATTTGAGCATTATCCATGATAAAATGGACAAAACAAAGACATCAATCCCAAGGCTACGTGTCAAATCAAAATCTGTTGTAGGAACAAATTTGGGTTTGTCATTGACAGGTATGCTTACACATGGGCATAAGGCGGGAGGTTTTGGTCATTTCTCCTTACCATTTGTCCATATGGGATCACAATTTACTATTACATCCCTTGCAAAGTGCTTAAGGGACCTTGAAGACCCACAAATGGATATGTATGGTGATCTACTTTATGAAAGTGGAATTTCAAGAAACCCACTTACAAATGCATTACTTGACACCTCTATTTACCCAAAATGTCAAGGGTACAAGGATGATTTTATATCTCATGGAAGTTCAAAAAGTCAAAATGTTGATTTTAAACCTCTTCCTCCACATTTGTTGTTACAGTTGGACAATGCAGCAAGTGATAATAAGAATCGCTATCTTTTCATGTTTCTATCACTTTTAACTGCACTTGGTGTCTTCATCACTATTGAGGTTGGGTTCTTGCCTGTGGGGCACACCCATGAAGACATAGATGGAACCTATGGAAGAATGTCTTCCAACCTAAAAAGTAAAGATATTTATTCTTTACCTGAAATGATGGATACATATCGCATAATTGAAGAAAATAGAGTGTTTCCACCTACACTTATTGACAAGGTCTATGACTTCAAAAGTTTCCTTAGTGGATACATTAAGGAGGGAAAAAATGCACTAGTTGGACATCTTAATGTTCAATACTTCCAATTTCTTATACTCAATGATGTTCCAGTACTAAGGTATAAAGAATCAATTAGAGACTCTCAGTGGTCAGAACCAGTTGAGTTATGGAATATAGATGATGAAGGTCGACCTATAATTCCCATAGGGAAGCCATCTTTCTTAGCTTCCAAACAGAATGATGTCTATTTAAAAGAACTAAAGGAAGGGATAACATCATACATAAAAATGTGGAAAGACACTATTGGGAATGAGGATTCACCAATTGTTACAGAGGAATGGAAAAATAAAGTGGTGTATTGGGAAAAAGTTCTTGATACATTAGATGGAATCTATAATGATCATAGAATAATAGATGGAAATGATTCATCTTCTGAGGATTTCTGGCCCAAGACAAGGCACATTGTTGATGTTGATCGTAATGCACTCCAAGTAATCTCAAGTATTATGGATGGAGATTTTGATAATGCGATAGATGAACCAATATATGTTGGACCCAAATGCAACAAGCCAAAGCCAACATTCAATCCGATGATTGATGTTGAGAAAGGAAAGATGTTGCTAGTTAGATCAGGAAATGAGGATGCAGGTGAGATGATTTGGATGGCAAAATCCATCTCAAATATCTTTAGGGATAATGAAAGTGAGAATCTTCATGTAAAGGTTGACTGGTGGAAGCCTATGTCAGGGAAATACAATGGAAAATTTTTAGAGCAATATTGGGTACCAAATCCTGATGACAAAGAACTTGGCTCTATTCCAATTAATACCATAGTGTGGGCATGGATGCCAAAGAAAGAACATTGCAAGAAGACCAAGATAAATAAATATGGTGTAGAAGCCATTCTTGATCTACTTGAGCGATTATCTTAAGAGTAGGCTTATATGATGCATAAATGTAATTTTTTTTTGGAGGATCTATTAATATACATTCAGACACATTTTCCCATATTTGTTGTATAAATATTATCTTTATATTTTTTTTGAAGGAGTTTTATATTATTTAATAGTTCAATGTAATCATGTGTTATACAAATTACATGACAATGCCATAAAATATTTAAGTTTTCAAAGCTTTATTTGACCAACATGACTTCTCACCATATCAAATATGCATAATAAAATTCAATAATGCACCTAAAAACATCTTCTAAACTTGTTATATTAAAACAACAGTGGGGTACCTAATTAGTATTGTATTTAATATAAACCATTTAAACTCTTAATGAATAAATGCTAGATGCTTGATATAATGTTTGAGGTGAGTTTTCCTTAATTTTCCTTATTATAATTGATATAATCAAATTCCCTATTTTGTTGTATGTTAATTTATAAAAAAAATATTTTGATCATTGAACAACACAACTACAATTATAAAATATTTCTACTTATAGATTTTGAAGTGGTGCCAACATTATACTAGTATAATTAATTTGTACTCAACTTAGGAAAAGTAGTTAGTGTCAATTTAAAATGGTCAATAATAGTAAGAAAAACAATATTAATATATTGTTAAATAACTTTATAGGTAAGATTTTTTTTACACAATCTAGTATTCATGGTCATATTTAATACATAAATATAAATGTTAATGGTAATAGAAATAATGTAAGGAATTTAAGTTTTAGATGAATGTTAATATGTTCTTTTCAATATAGTATCCTTAAACATTACAGGGATAAAAACTAAACATGTGTAATAAATATCTTAATCATTTTTCTCTCTTTCTTGTTGTATTTGAAAATAATCAAATTGTACTACTTTGTTACTATTCTAATTCATGATTGATTTTGATCATTAAAATGATTAGTAATTGAAATGAGAGGCTCATTTTACAGCCCAATATGGGGGGATGTGTAAGTTTGTCTATTCGTCTGTGCCCGTTTAAAATAAAAATTATGTTCTAAATAGAAAAATATAAAAAAAGAATATTTTGTAAAGTAATTAGAAGTGAAAAAAAATGTGTGAATCAGAGGTTTAAATCTTATAATTTTCAAAAGTAACTATTGAAGATTTATGTTAACTAATTTATGTCAATATCAACTTCATATATATCTATATATATATATAAAAAAATTCTTATGGTTAAAATTATTATTTGTTCTTATATATACTCTATTTAGCTTTCAAAAATGTAGTTTCAACAATTAAAAATAGCACATTGTCTCTTTCACTCTAAATGTGTTTGCACTTGAAATTTGATCCCTACATCTGCACTTAAAATGGATCTATGATGGTATATATTGGACACATTACTATGATCATTTGTCATTGAATAACTTTATACTTAATATATAGCTTGCATATTAATATATTATTCATTAAGTAAGCCTCAACCAACTTCGTTTCTTACATAAAAGTACAGATAATAAATAAAAATAAATTATATTCAAAATTTTATTTGATCCTAAAAAAATATTTTCTCCTAACTCTAAAATGGTGCAAACTTCTTACAATAGTATGTAATGATGATGGTGATAATAATGATTATCATCCACTAAGACCAACTATGGTATATAAGAAGGTAAAAAGATATTACTAAAAGTTATTTTGAATTTTAAATTGTGCCAACATTGTTTTAGTAATAATCGTAAATCAACATATACATGATATTTACTATATCGGATTATCGGTTAATAATAGTTACACACACATCATTATTTTCATAAAATAACCTTAACAAACTTATCTTTTTAATATAAACCGTAAAAATATTAAAATAGATAATGTAAGGAATCCAATATTAATATGTGAAATATTTTCTTTTTCAAGTTTATATAAATTTGTTTTATAAAGTTTATCATGATAATTTTTACACAAAAAATGGTAAATATCTATATAAAAATTAGTGAACTAAGTGGCTTTCTAATTCCTCATTTCGAAAAAATATAATCTAGTTAAAGTTCTAAATAATAGTATATATTGGACACATTACCAAAAATTTCATTTGTCATTAAATAACTTTATACTTAATATATATCTTGCATATTAATCTATTATTCATAAAGCGAGCCTCAATCAACTTCTTTATTGACATAAGCGTACAACTAATAAATAAAAATAAATTATGCTACTACTCACATTCAACATTTAATTTGATCATAAATTTATTTTTCTCCTCAACTCTAAAATGCTGCAAACTATCTACAATAGTATATAATTATGATGGTGATAATGATGATTATCATCCACTAAGACCAACTATGGTAAATAAGGAGATAAAAAGATATTATTAAAAGTTATTTCGAATTTTATTGTTATGCTGAAAAAGCAATAAAAGAAGTGTTTCAATATCATCATAATTTTGTTTAGTTAAACAATAAAAAAGGTTGGTACCATCACAAATATATTGAAATTTAATTCTAATACGAGTATAAACTCGATGCTTTGAGGGTTTTTTAATCTTCAATCATAATATAACTAGTGTTGCAAAGGTGATAGACTTTTAAATTGTGCCAACACTGCCTTAGTAATAATCATGACTTTTCACATACATGATATTTACTATATCAGATTATAATTAAATGGATTAATAATAGTAACATATGCATCATTATTTTCATAAAATAACCTTAACAAACTTATTTTTTACTATAAACCATAAAAAATATTAAAATAGATAATGTAAGGAATCCAAGATTAAAATGTGAAATATTTTTTTTAGCAAGTTTATATAAATTTGTTTTATAAAGTTTATCATGATAATTTTTACACAAAAATGGTCAATATCTACATTAAAATTAGTGGATTAAGTGACTTTCTAATTCCTCATTTTGAAAAACCTTAATTTAGTTAAAGTTCTAAATTCTAGATCCACTGAATACTTCCATATTTAATGAAATATGTGTTATAAGACAATTGATGTGTATTACAGAGTACAAAATATAGAGTCAGACAAGAGCAAGATTCAGCTGGCAAGCCTTCGGCTAGGGGGCACTCCCTTGGCATGGTGGGAAGGTAGAACCCAAGCTGATATGAAGAAGAATGGTAAGACTATCTCTGTCTCGAGTGAGTTTGTTTCTGCCATCAAAAAGTAGTTCTATCAATTTGCCTACATGCAACAAGCCATGATGAGTTGGCAAACTCTTCGGTAGTTGAAAGGGAAAAGTGTACAAGGGTATACTCAAGAGTTCAAAAAGAGAGCATTGATGTTGGTTATTTCATTAGACTCACCAGAAACTATTTTGAAGTACATTGGTGGTATACATAGCTACATGAGGCATACCATCCTCATGTTTAATCCCACTAGTATAGATGAGGTATCTGTACAAGCTACTCATCTAGAAGCTAGAGGAAAGAATGGAAATCCAGAAGTTGGGGGACCATCCCAACCCACTGTAAGCAAAAGCAAGGAGAAAAGGAAGCAAAAATGGAAAGCAAGGAAGGCTAACACTGCACAAAAAGGAAAAGCTTCATGCACTCACTGTAAAAAGGAGGGCCATGATCATGAGCAGTGTTGTATTCTGCATCCAGAGCTGAGACCTAAGAAGTCTGAGGGCAATAAGAAGAATGTTGCTGCAGCTATTAAAAAATATTTGGGGTTAGACTGAGGAGATGAAACAATCATTGCAGCCATAGGTATAAAAGGTTATCCGCTTTAGAGAATGCTGAAATCAAGAAGCAGGTGCAGGATTTGCTCGAGAAATGGTTCATCAGGCCTAGCACATCGCCATGTGGGTAACAAGTTGTTTTGGTGAGAAAGAAATATGGCTCGTGGAGAATGTGCATTGACTACCGAGCACTAAATAAAATAACGATAAAAAATCATTAGCCCCTTCCTTTCATAGATGATCTCTTGCATCAATTGAAGGAAGTTGTTTATTTCACCAAGCTGGATTTGCACAGTGGATACCATCAGGTCAGAGTTGTAGGGCAAGATGAATGGAAGACAACTTTCAAAACAAAGCAGGGATTGTATGAATGGCTGGTTATGCCTTTTGGCTTGACCAATGCCCCTGCTACTTTCATGAGATTAATGAATGATGTACATAGACCTTTTCTTGATGATTTTGTTATTGTGTATCTGGATGATATTATGATTTTTAGTAAAACGTGGGAAGAGCATTTAAAGCATGTTAAGCAGACATTAGATGTTTTGAAAAGAGAAAAACTTCATGTTAAACTCTCCAAATGTGAATTTGGAAAAACCTCTCTAAATTCTTTGGGTCATATAGTAGGGGGAGGTGAATTGAAAATAGATCCCTCTAAAGTGGAAGTCATTATAAACTGGCCTAAACCCAAGTCTACTACAGAAGAGAGAAGTTTCTTAGGAGCAACACAGTATTGAAGGAAGTTCATTTCAAATTTCTCCTCAATTGCAGCTCCTTTACATGCTTTGACAGGATTGAACAAGGTGTTTCATTGGGGAGGCAAACAACACAAAGCCTTTGACACCTTGAAAAAAAAATTAGTACAACACCTGTACTGGCACTGCCAGATCTACAAAGACCATTTGAGATTCAAACTGATTCCAGTGACTATGCCATGGGAGCAGTGTTGACACAACGCGGTAAACCCATATGTTATCATTCTAAGACTTTTAATCCTGCAGTAGCTAACTATCCTACCTATGATAAAGAATTGTATGCATTAGTTCAGAGTGTGAAAAAGTGGAAACATTACTTAATGGGCAAAGAAACAGTAATACATACTGATCATGAGCCACTTCAATATCTACACTCCCAAACTAAGTTGCAACAATCAAGACATTACAGATGGATGGGTTTTCTACAACAGTTTCATTTAGTCATCATATATAGAAAGGGCATACATAACAAGGTTGCAGACATGCTATCAAGACCCATTATAAATGCATCTACCATACTTAAGCATAATTCTGTGCTACATGAAAGCTACATAGAATAGTATGCTTAGGATATGGACTTTAAAGATGTATATGAAACTTTTAGTCAAGGCAAAAGAGTAGAAGAATTGGACTATCATGTGAACGACCGACTCTTATATCATTGTTGGAAACTCTGTGTTCCACAAATTGAGGGAGAAAAGATAAATAGGGAAGCACACACTTCTCTGATATCAGGTCACTTCGGAGTAAGTAAAACAGTTGCACAACTGCAAAGGTTCTGTTATTGGCCAAGAATGAGTGAGACAGTTTCTAGATATGTAAAGGGGTGTGCTATGTGTGATAAAAGGAAGCCCATCAACAGAAAACTAGGCTTGTACACTCCATTTTCAATTCCTTCTCACCCTTGGGAGATCATTTCCATAGATTTTGTTGGAGGACTGCCTAAATCTAGGAAAGGTCATGACTATCTATATGTTGTTCTGGATAGGTTCGACAAAATGTGTATTTTGATACCCTGTAGCAAACAAATTACAGCTGAACAAATGGAAAAACTATTCTTTGAACATGTATGGGTTCATTTTGGATTACCCAATTCCATTATATCTGATTGAGACACCGGATTTGTGGGAAAGTTTTGGTCCAGTCTGTGGGAACTAATGGAGACCAAATTAAAAAAAAGCACAACTTTTCATCCACAACCAGATGGCCAGGCAGAAGTAGTTAACAGGACAGTGATCCAGTTACTGAGAGGATATTGCAACAAACACCCTAATCGTTGGGATGAACACTTGTGTTATGTGCAGCATGCTTACAATAGAGCCAAACACTCTTCTACTCAGAGATCTCCTTTCGAGACTTGCTTTGGTTTCATACCAAGGTCTCCCTTGGATTTTGTCTTTGGTAAAGATAACATTGGTTATGGACACATTGATGTGGACAAAGCAACTAGGTTCATTGAATAGATCGAGGAGATCAACCAAGCAGTATAGGAACAACTGGAAAAGAGCCAGGCCAAGTACAAGGCTAGGCATCATAAGCATCGGATGGAGCATAGTTTTCAAGTTGGAGACCAAACCTGGCTGTATATCAGCAAGGACAGGATGCAAGGTGAAGGCAAGAAGCTATCAGGTATGGACCCTTAAGGATACTTGAGAAGATTGGTGAGAATGCTTTTCACCTTGATATGCCAGCTTACATGCACATCTACTCAGTCGTGAATGCAGATTGTTTTAGGTTGTTTGAACCTTCAATGATTGAGGACCCTGAAGAGTAAAGTCAATTACCTTCTGTTGATGACCTATTACCTGAATATATTAATGAGTTGTAGGGAGATACAATGTTGGATAGGAAGGTAAGGACGACGCACAATGGATAGGTGGAATACCTCAGAATTTGGCTTAAAGGTTCAAAGTCGAGCAATGCGAAGTGGATTTAGATTGGACAAGTGAGACAACAGTTTCCTCACTTAGTTGATGCTTCAATAAAACTAACTTTTGGTGGTCCAAACGCTTTTCAGTTGGGAGGTCGTGATCCGAATCGGATCCATAAACGACTGTCATAGAATCGTGACTAAATCAAGTCCAACAAATCTTTGAAGAATCCAAAACAACAATTGAAAACACCCTAAAGCAGTGGCCATGGCAGCTGGCGTAGAATGACGAGGGCCTCGGTCAAAGCGCATTCACCGAGACCCACGGAGACTCTGCAGGAGGTCAAAATAGCCCCTCGGAGCCCCGGATCGGGAAAAGGAGATGATTTTTGATGCACGTTAGTGCTTAGCGCTTAGCGCTAACGTTCATCATTGGGAAAACAGGGTTGAAATGGTAGAGCTTAAGCACTCAGTCACGTTGGGAGCCAGAGGACTGTGGTATAAGAAACGTAAAGTCCCATCGTACGAAGGTGAGACCCATAACCTAGAAACTGATGGTTTGATCAGGGCACCCTTGAATGGTAAGTTGTTTTGGAGAAAACGGAGCGAGTACCTTCAAAAATTGAGAAAATTCATCGGGATCACGTGTTATCAGTCGAGCAAGTCAACCGCGCTCGACGTGCGAATGACGTTGGATCTAGAGGAGCCCAGATTGGATAAATGAGATTGCGCCCGATAGGAAGAGCGGAATCAACAGGGGATTGAGCCGTGATCTAAGGGGATTTGGAATCCATTGACCACAACGGTGGAGAAAGAAACGAATCGACGAACAGGCTGGCGCTGTTCTAGTGAGGACACATGGCTGCTTCTCGAGCGTTCATGCTGACGTCGAATAGGGAACTCCAAGCACACAGGCAGCAGGCGAATTGACGTAGGCAGGAGAGCAACCGAACAAGCGTGGAGTCGAGCGGCTAAAGCCATGAACAAAGACAGTGAATGGGGATCAGAAGAGAGATTCAGATTGAAGAGTCGAAGCGACCAAGAGAGACAATGAATAGTGAACCCTTAGAGGAGGACTGAGCACAGAGAGCAGTAAAGCCAGCCGGAGGAGATAAAGGGCTGAACTGACCACAAGCAGCATCAAGCACCAGAGAGCTTGAGGAATCTAGCCATCCCATAGAGGAATCTGTCCAGATTGAGCATCACAGTTGGCTCTTTCCACTGTAGACCCAGGGTCACAGAGCTGGTAGGAAGAACAAGAGTCTGTGTACTCCAAGTGGATTGGGGAGTCCAAGAACCACCCTGCCATGCAAAATATGCTTTAGGAAAACTCATATTGAGTCCTTGCATTGTAATTTCTCTGCTGAAAGACACAATAAAATAAGGCCACCACTGAAGCTGGACCGGAGACGTAGCCCTAGAGAATAGGGTGAACTCCGTATTAAAATTGTTTGTGTCTTTGTGTTGTTTGCTGTATTTCTCTGTTGTCTTTCCATTCAATTTTTTTTTGTATTGGCAATCTGATCAATCTGTTGTTTCAATAACACAAAACACACACTAGCACATGAGTCTGTAATACCTTTTGTTTAAGAAATCTTATTTGAGATCACTAATAGGGGGATTATCACATCAATAAGTTAATCTCTAACATACATACACCAACTTATTCTTTCATACCATAAGCTTACGTCTAAAGAACTATGTCCCAATCCAATGTTTAAATACTTAGTCCCAAAACTGAGACTATAGTGGATCCATATCCTAAACCCAAGAAAAAGCCTTCCTCACATTGTATTTGATTAAATAAAATGATAATACTTCATTGAACACATATATTATATATCAATATACATCTTATGTAAATCCACTTTTTAATATGAAATAATCAAACATAGACCCATATTGTCAATCAAAGTAAAAATTGCATAATCTTATAAAAGCATACGAAGTAAAGTAAATGATTTTAAAAAATGAAAATAAGCACATCATTAGTGCAACTATAACAAGCAAAACTCTTACCACATGAGACATCCCATGTTGCTAAAACTACAAAAAAGACATTAAAAAAATATAACTTTACTTTAAATTATTATATTTATTAATATTAATTATGAAAAAAATAATATATAAGTTAAACATTTATACATTTATACATTTAAAAAACATGGAATAAGATTTTTAGTAATGGATATTTAAAATGGAGATTTTTAATTTATAAATATGTTTTGTTACAATATCATTGGCCAATACTATGACTTATGAGTACACCATGTTCAAAAAGCGATAAATCACTTCATATAATGCTTGTTTATATGACTATTTATTTTATTTAATCAATTTAAATAAAAATAAAAACACGTTATGGAGATAAATCTCAACTTTTTTGTTGGTGTTTTAGTATGAATATTTCAAAATATTCCATGGAGGTTAAATCCCTTCCTTCCACCAAATAATTATTCATAATTACATTAATTGTTGCTTGGTGTGTTTTGGCATGAATATTTCAAAATATTCCATGGAGGTTAAATCCCTCCCATTCACCAAATAATTATTTATAATTACATTAACTTTTGGTTAGTTTGTTTTAGTATGATTATTCCAAAATATTCCATAGAGATTAAATCCTTGCCATCCACCAAATAATTATTCAGAATTACACTAAAATTCTAGAAAAATTATTCCAAAATAGACATACTTATAGACTTAATTAAACGATATACATTTTTTAATCATATTAAAAAAGAAAAACTAAATATAAAAAATATATAACATAATTATAACTTATTTTAAAAAATCAGAATCACAATCTTATGTGTAACAATAAAATATGTTTACAAATATAAAATAAAATAAGATATATATCATATAATAAAATAAATTTTCAATATACATGGTTAATTAAATAGATATTTTTTTTATAAAAAATATTAAATTAAAATAAAATATATTTTAAATAAACTTTATAATGATAATTTAGGTAAAGAAACAGTACCATATATATTTAACATATTATATTATATATATATATATATATATATATATATATATATATATATATATATATATATATATATGTTTCCAATTAAAATTTTAGTTCTTTACTATTATTTATTAAAAACAAGACAATGATATAAGATAACTGGGTATAAATCTTCTTCCTCTTTCCAAAAGGGAATTATAAATCTAAAAAATAAATACCTGATATATAACCAGGTAAATACACAACTTTTTTTTTTTCTAGAAAGAAAATCTTGATATTATATTGAGGAGATATACAGACAAAAAGTTCAGATGGTCCTGTATGTTAGTTTGAAGAACACCTTATAGCTCCGGTAGACAGCATCCGAAAAACCATGTAGCAGATAACCATCATGAAAACATGAACCTGTTTAGCAGTATTTTGAGAAGAAAACCAAAACCCATAGGAAAAATTCAACTGATCGGGAGGTAAAGAGCAGACACAGATGATAGGACAAATTTAGCAGAAATAGAAGAGTCTTCAAAAATTTTCAGATTCCGCCACCTCCAAAATGACCAGATGGTGATGCGCAGAATAGGTCAGAGAGATTTTTGGCGCCCCCACCAGGCAAAAGCTGCATCCATAGAGATGAAATTTAGATGTTGGAAAGAGAAAAATTGTGCAAGTTCATACTAGATTTGTTGGGCGACAGAGCATTTGAAGAAGAGATGGAAGTTTGTTTCCTCATCCATCTTGCAGAGATTACATCTGCTGGGGCCGTACCATGACCGCCGCCTCAAGGAGTCCCAAGTTAAGTTCTTGTTGAAAAGCACCAACCAGGAGAACAAGATAATCTTAAGGGGGCATCGAAGCTTCCACCAGAAGACTGGAAAGCGCCTATTTGCTGGTGCGTTAACAAAAATGAGATCAGAGTATATGTCCTTTACTATTGCATGAGGAGCAGAGAAAGGAAGGGACCAGATCAGATGGTCGTCAATGGTGGAACGCAGAAAGCCACCCCGCTGGAGAGAGGAAGACAGATTGGACCAAAGAGGGATGAGATTGATTGGGAGGCCAATATCATCAGCATCCCGAAGCACGGGCAGAGAACCATTCCATTCCTTTATGATTCGATTCCATGTAAACAAGCCAGATCTGCGGAGGAAGAAAAGAAGAGGAGGAGGAACCAGTAAAGTTCCCCTGTATCCAGCGAAAGAGTCCAGTCCAATGAAAATCTTGCTACCTGTATAAATTTTCCATTTTAGATTGCTGAGGAAATAATGTTGGACCCTTCGAAAACTGTACCAGATTGCGGAGCCTCGTTTGATGCCGATTGTATCGAATCTGAACCAGAATTCAATTCCCCTGCCTCTTTGATATTTTTGTCGAACGATGTCACTCCACAGGTTAGTTCCATAAATACCCCTCCACAGGGATTTACAGATGAGAGCAGCGCCAAAAAATTTAATGTTCAGAATGCCCCATCCATCAGAATTTTTCGGCAGTGAGAGAGAGTCCAGCTTTGCAAGGTGGATTTTGTACCGCTCAGCCTTTGCTCCCCATATGAAACAGGAAATAATTCTGTTGATTGCTTGTATAATGCAAGTCGGGAGAAGGAAAAGGTGACCCCAGAAGACAGAGAGTTGAGAAAGGACGGATTTGACAAGAACAACCCTGCCTCCTAAAGAGAGGGTGCGGAAGCTCCAAAGAGCGAGCTTGTTGTGGAAGCGATCTACGAGCCAGCGCCAGTCCGTCGACTTGTAGGAGCGACCCTTTAAACTGAACCCAAGATACTTGATTCCATCTGAAAGTGGCAGATGATGAATGTCGAAAATTTGGGCGATCCGGCAGATGAGGAGTTCATCGGCTCCATTATGGTATAGGATTGTTTTTGCTTTGTTCATGGCCAGTCCCGAAGCTCTGTGAAATCGATCCAGGATGGATTTGATGCATATCCAGGTAGCCATGGAGAGCATAGCAAAAATGAGCACGTCGTCGACGAAGAGGTTGTGAGACATCTTGATGTTATTGCATATCCTTATCGGAATAAATTCTTTCAGGGCCACCACACGGTTGATATGGAGACTCATGGCGTCGATTGCAAGGATAAAAAGGAGGGGGGATAGCGGGCAACCTTGCCGAAGACCCCTATCAGCCTTGAAAAAAGGGGAAGGTTGTCCATTCACTGGGATCGCATAATTTAAATTTTCAATTCATCCCATAATCCAGCGGATGACAGCAGGAGATAAACCAAGTTTGGCTAGGAGACATTGAAGGTATCCCCAATCAATAACATCAAAAGCCCGCTGTAAGTCAATTTTTAGGATGGCCGCTTTGGTGTTATTGATAGCGATGGAGTGAAGGAATTCCTGAGTGGAGGCGACAACATCATGGATGTTATGACCTTTGAGGAAAGCATGCTGGTTTGGAGAGAGGTGGCGGGCCAGAGTACCCTTAATTCTGAGTGCAATGATTTTTGTGATGATCTTGAAGGAGATATTGCAAAGGGAGATAGGGCGGAAATCAGAGAAAGCTTCGGGTTCATATTTCTTTGGAATGAGGGCTATGAGAGTGGAGGAAGTATGGCTGTGGATTTGACCAGTTTGTTTGGAGGCGTAGACCATACTTAGCAGATCATTTTTAAAGAGATCAAAAAAGTGGGTGAGGAAGCCAATAGTCCAGCCATCCAGGCTGGGGGCTTTGTCCTTTTTGAAAGTTTTCATGGCACTAAGGAGTTCATCCTCATCAATAGGACGGAAAATTTCCTCATTCATATCATGATCAAACATCACAGGCATATGATCAATCCCCCATCGGATATCACTGAAAGTAATATCATTTGATCTGTTGTACTGTTTGTTAAAAAAACTTACCGCAAGCCGAGTGATGTCTCCCTGCGAGATCGCCTCATTCCCCAGTTCATCTTTGATTTTCCAAATGAAATTCCTCTCTCTGCGAGCATTGGCAAACTTGTGGAAAAATTTAGTGTTTTTGTCCCCCAATTCAAGGCAAGTGGCGCGGATTTTGAGCCGCCATTCTGCCTCGTCCTGCTTTAGTAAGCAAGATCTTTGCTTCTCTAGATCCCTGATGCAAGCTTTCTTTTCCAGAGAGCAGGAGGAAAAATCAGTGGAGTCCATAATGGACTGTATTTCTAGTTGAACCCGATTAAGGGCCGCCGTATCTTCCTGTTCTCGTTGGAACTGCCATTTTTTCACCAGGTCCTTGAGCTCAGATAATTTTTCTCTGAAAGTGGAGAAAATGAAATTCGATTGCTCCCAGATCTTTATATCTTTCCATGTTGTCTGAATAAAGAGATTGAAGGCAGGGTCTAGGAGAAGGTTGTTATCAAACTTGAATGAGTAGCCCCTTTTGAAGATCTTGTCTGGCCATGATAAAAAGATGGGGAAGTGATCAGAGATCATGAAATTCTCCACATACAGTTTTGGAAGGCCAAATTTTTCGATGAGGCTGAAATGAATGAAAACCCTGTCCAATCGTTTGGCGATGTAGGCCTTTCCAACTCTACCATTAGACCATGTCGGCATGTTCCGGGCAGGGTTGATGTTGACCATGTTCCTGTTTATCAGTTCAGTGGAGATGAGATCCGCCACGGTGTTGTTTATCTTGCCCATACCCCAAACCTCGCTTGAAGACAAAACAACATTTGTATCTCCCACAATGATTAGATTGTTTAGATTGAAGAGGTCAGAGGCAAAAACCCTGTGCCAGAAAGAGATACGGGACTTTTACGGGACATATAGATTGAGAATGTTCATAGGAAGATCTATACCCCGGATTGAAATTGTTATAAGAATACCAGCAAAGCAACTGTAGGCCTTCGCCTTGACCTTTGTCGGATCCCATAGGGAGATCATGCCACCCGAAAGACCAGTCGCTTCTGTAGCAGCCATGTTCCAGGAGGGCAACATCTTAAGAAAATATGACAGAGAGTCTTCCTTCCCATGCATCGTTTCCTGTATAAGAATAATTGAGGCCCTGGGATGGAAGAAAAAATTCTTTATCGTGTTGAATTTTGGGTCCACGCCAAGACCACGAATGTTGAAAGATAAAATAGAGATCATTTTGGAGAATTGGCAGCCATGCATGCTCTAAGGGGCTGTGAAGATGTATCATCAAGAACAGGGACTTCAACAAGAGAAAGATTTCGGATGCCTTCGTTTGTTACAATGGTTCTACCTCTGAAGTGACGAGAGCTGCCTCGACCCCTCTTCCGGACCGTGATATTCTTGGCCGATGCCGGACTGATAACAGGCGAGCAAGGCCCAGGTTTATGAATCGTCAAGGGAACAAGCTGAAGAGAAGCCCTGGTTTGCGAGAGGTCGAGGTCGCTGTCAAATAGATTGACAGGGGAGGAGAAAGGGGAGTTTGGAGGGGTGGGACCGACAGACTGCACTTTCTCCTTCCCTTTATCTGGCCTGGCCCCCGGGGACGAAGAGGAGATGGGAATGGGAATTGTTCCAACAGAAAAATCCTTTTGGAGCGGAGGTATATGCTGGGGGGCGGGGGAGAAATTCTTTGGGTCCACCGGTTGCGGAGAAGGGACAGGGGGGTCGTCGAGGGGTTCAGTGAATGGAGGGGATTGCATGACATAGGGGGGAGCTTGAGTCGGGCGGGGGGAGTATTACTATGGGCCCCGGATTTCACAGGGGAGGAAGGGGGCGAATTGCTGCCATTGAGGAAGGATTTCCTGAGGCCTTTCCTGTTTGCATATAACTTGGCGCTGGGGAAATTCCTTACAAGATGACCTGTCTTTTTGCAAGCAGCACAACGAAATGGGATTCCCCAAAAATCCAATCTTTGGGAGATGGATTGATCCTTCCAGTTGATTTCAATATGGTCGGGGAATCCACCCTTATATGTTCGCTGGATAAGAATCCAGGCGATGCGTTTATCTCGTTCGCCAAGGCACCAGGGGTCGACATAAATAAATCGGCCAATAGCGTTGCCGATCATCTGAAGGGATTCCGGAGACCATAATTCGAGAGGTAGATTTGGGCATTTAACCCAGATTAGGTTGTTAACCGGGGTGTTCTTCAGCGGATTAAAACCCATGAACCACCTGTGCAAAGCAAGGAAGCTGCGCTTATAAACCCAGGGCCGACCAAGGATTGTGCTTGCATCTTCAGTTGTGAGGAAATGAAAACAATACCAGTCACACATGAGACTAGAAATAACCGGGACATATCCAATGACCGGTTTCCAATATTTGG
Organism: Pinus tabuliformis; assembly: GCA_031772625.1. NCBI lineage: Eukaryota > Viridiplantae > Streptophyta > Pinopsida > Pinales > Pinaceae > Pinus > Pinus tabuliformis. The sequence goes on along the minus strand of CM062810.1, from coordinate 672,020,735 downwards.
CAATCCAGGTCCTCATTTCGGCGTCGGTCATTTCCGGGAAATGCCATTTCCCCACAAGAGCGTTTTGCTGAAGACTTTCTAGTCTTTCATCCAGCTGTGCGATGTCAATCCGAATCGCACGTGGAGGGGAGGAGGTGTTCACTGCCTTGTGCTGCCTTTTGGGCCCGTGTTCCATATACTTGTGACGTGGAGCTGCTTTGGCCAGAGATGGATTGACAAGAAGGCTATTCATAGTTGCCAAGGTGGCAGATGACCACGCGTTCTCCGCATTGACGGTGGCATTGATGAGGTCCTCTGATGGAATGGAGCCGTATGCTTCCTCCATGCACCGCCAAAATGGGCATAACTGAGGAAAAAGTACAAAGGAGGAGAAAATAGAAATGGACCAAGTGGAAGGTTCTGACAAGACTCAGCTACCAATCACTTCCAACGTATGGAAGGAATGAATGTTCCAGCAAGTGAATTGGAAGAAAGGACGAGGGAAGACAGATTTTGATTGTACGAAGGACAAATCGAAATCCAGAAACGGATCGATCAGGCAGAGGGTAGCTGCGGAGAGTAATGCCTGGATGCAGCAGGCATCGGAAAATGAAAATCGGCCAGAAGCGATGATCAGAAAAATTTTCAGGGGACCCTAGTTCGAATCGCTCCAAGGGAGCTTGCAGAGGAAGAGCAGAGAACTAAGGCTGCAGGGAGCAAAATTACTGAGGCTGTTCATCACAAAGGATGCAGCAGCAGTAAACTTTTACAATGCACCACCAATATCCAATTTTAAAGCGAAAATCGTTGCAGGGCTTGTAAATAATGAAGTGGTTCCGAAGCTTGCAGAGGAAAGATTTCAACATCCTACTGGCAGGATGGGAGGAAGCTAGAGGGTATGTATATCCACTAGGCAAAAGCCCATACGAAAGCAGAACTTGTAAATACCTAGAGTCTATGCATACTGGCTAGGCAAGCACCATACGAAAACATAGAAAAGCTAGTGAAAAGCTTCTGGGAGGGAACTAGAGTCTACACAAACCCGCTAGGTGACAGCATACGATAGCAGAAATTGTAAAAATCTGTGACAGACAGAAAAATGAAAAAGAGAATGCAAGCAAGCGATTTGCGAGTCTTACCTGGAGCAGAAAACCATATGCACGAACCGCACGCATCCCATGAACTGGAGAAAACGTTGTGCAGGAGGCCAGAGTTCAGAGTATAAACGAAATGTATTGAGGGAAGGAACTGCAAGCTAGCTTAGGCGTGAGTTCAGAGTATAAACGAAATGTATTCAGGGAAGGAACTGCAGGTGGTCCAGTTCAGTGCAGGACCAGAGGCACAGAGTAGGAATGGAAGTGACGATGTTCATTTTGCTGAGGGCCAAAACCTGCATGCGAAGGTGGCAGAGAGTTCTTGTAGGCTGGACGTCAAATGCGCATGGGCGCCAAGTGGTCGGTGGAGAATGCTACTTGCAGAGAGTGGATTGGTTGTGGGCGCGGCAGGGAGGTTCCATGGAAGGCGACGCGTAGCATTCCGGTTTCGCTCCAGCGCTCCGGTTCTAGACCCTCTCCCACCAAATACACAACTTCTTTTATCCATATTAGTATCTCAAATAAAAACAGTTATATGTCATGGCTTATACAAAGGACAAATATTTCGTTTCCAAAGCTTGACCGAAAAAATTACATTTGGTTCGAGAAGTTCAATTGAAAAAATTAACTAAATGTAATAACCAGGGGATAAAACGCAAAGAAAACTAAAATGCGCTATACGGGTCGGTTAAAAATTATAGCTTGCATCGAGTGGAGATGCAGTACATTTTATAATACAATATGAAAAACAGCTAAATATGATATAGTGAAAAATAATTTTATGTCTATAATTGGTAATTGAGTATTTCATACATCAAATCCAAATTCAAAGACAAAATATAAGTATAAAACTGGGTTATGAAATCCACTTCAAAATTTATAAGTTAAAGACAGAGATTTGAGATAAATCGGAAGACACTATAAATCCCTGAATTGATATGCACAGATGCTAGTTTTGAAAAAAAAATTGAAAGTATTAATATCATTTTTAGAAAAATAATTAACTAACAAAAATATGCTATATGCACTTCAGTGCACTTCGCAAGAAACGATCATGGAAATATTTTAGCATACAATATGGTCAAAATGAACTATGATCAGCAAAATCCATGTCAAATTATGACCAGCAAAATCCATGTCAAATTACAACCCTGCACCTGCATGTTCATGCTTCTACCCATCTTTTGTACAGGTCAAATCCCATTATAAATTCTTTCACATGAAGTGATAAAGAAATGTGTAGCTTCGCTGTTGAGAATTTTCAGTTTTATTAAAATAGGCAAAAATCTCAGTAGGTGACAACAATCTAATTTAGTTGCTATATTAGCTCTATTTCGTTGGGAGTGAGTTAATGCATCCTATATTTGTTGTAGGAGGATTTATGAGGCAGTTAGATCCTCTTAGCTATAAAACAGGTGTCCAGACGGATTGGGTGGAGAGCGTAAGAGTTTTTGAGGAACTGAATTATCTTGTAATCTCTTGTTTGCTAATAAAATTTTGTCGATGCCTATGTTTGGTGGATGTAACCCAGATTGGTTGGGTGAACCACGTAAAACTCCCGTGTCTCTTTTGTGATGAATTTTATCTGCTGTTGCTTGTCTTTTATTTAGCTGCGTTGACTTCTCCAAGTGGTATCAGAGCAAGTTGGAGGAGCGCGCAGCGGAGGAGGGGCGGAACCAATTCTGTTGTGGATTGAACCGACTGTTGACCTACTGCGTGGGAGATTGCATTGTTGCACGGTGGTGTTGGTTGGACGATGCTCCCAACCAAAAACACATAATGCAACTGCACCATCAGTTCTCAAAGGAATTTGCGCTGAGTAATTAAGGAATTGACCGTAGCTTTAATAATATGGTAGTGAACATACCATCGATTCTGGTAATTCTTAGAAAGGCACATGATAGTTAAAGTCATTGTAATAAAGGAATTGTGCAGGTGTAGTTTTTTGTAGCGCAGGTGGATTAACGTTTGTTGTGGTGGATTAACCCACCAATGCTGCGTGGATTAAACACGGTGGATCTGCGTCGACCTGTGCGTTCAATTACACGTTGTTGCGCGAAGTTTGACACCGTTGTTGTGGTAGATTAAACGTTGCCATGCTAGATGCGTAAGCATTACACCATCTGAATTAAACGTTGACCTGTGATAGTTTAAATTTGCATTGTTTTTCAAGTGCTGCGTGGAATTGGACGTGCGTATGTGCCAGCGCAAGCTTGGACCTACGCGTGGTGAATGAGACACTGTTGCATGGAGGTGTGAATTGTATATGTCAGCGTACATGGAGTATTTTTTTTTTTTTTTAAACGGTTTTGGCAATTGGTGCGGGTAACCATTGAACAGGTGCGCCAAGCACTAGAGTTGGCATTGGACCGATAGTCAGAAACGCACTAGTGCGCCAAGTTCTAGATCGGCATGGAATTTATAGGTATAAACACGCCAGTTAAAAAAACTTACAACATTTTATCATTGGCGCGGATCTTCTGTTCTTGAGCAAACGCCAAGTCCCTTTCTGGTGCATGTGTTTTGCTTCCGGCGCAGGTTTTGGTTAAAAGACTGCATTATCTTCTAAATTGTAAGCGAAAATTTAGACAACAAAGGGTTTTGTTTTTTATTATTAATATTATAGAATAAAAGCAGTATACAATAAGGCATAGGCATTTGTCATATATACTAACCTTTTTTTTTTAAAGTTGGATTTGGAGATTGTTTGAGTTTAGCAATGAGATGGCGAAAACTTAGAGTGCCCGGTTTGAAATCGAGAAGTTTAACGACAAAAATAATTTCGAGATCTGGAAGGTAAAAATGCATGATCTGGTGGTACAACAAGGCGTGGCGAAGGCATTGTTGGGCAGATCCAAGTTGTCGTACCCCGTGACAGATGATGAATGGAATGAATTAGATGGAAGAGCCTTGAGCGGTACTCGATTGTGTTTGGTTGATGATGTTTTATTTAACATTTGTCAGAGAAGATTGCTGCTGGTTTGTGGACGAAGTTGGAGAAGCTGTATATGAAAAACTCCTTGACAAATTGGATTCTCCTGAAGCAGCAGCTATACAATTTGTGAATGAAGGAAGGTACTTCCATCACTGATCATTTGAATGTGTTTAATACTCTAATGGTGCAATTAGAAAGCATAGAAGTAAAATTTGAGTCCGAGGATAAAGCCATAACTTTATTGTGCTCGTTGCCTGAGTCGCGGGGATCATTTTGTTACTTCTATAAGTCTTAGTTCATCCAAAACCATTTAATTTGATGATGTTGTCGGAGCTTTGTTGGCCGAGGATACGAGGAAGTGGTCGAATGCTGACACCTCTACATCAGAGGCAATGATGGCTAGAGGTCGTTCTAGAGAAAGACGCTTTGGTAAGCGCAGCGATTCGTGTTCAAAGTCAAAAGGGAAGAAGAGTAAAGTAATGTGCTATTTTTGAGGTAAATCAGGGCATTTGAAGAAGGATTGCTGGAAGCGACAACAAACTTCTAAAGTAGCTTCATCGACAGAGAAGAAGGAAGCAAATACGACCGATACAGGTTCAACATCTGGTTCAGGTATGAGCGACGAAGTCTTATCAATTAATTTGTCAAATCATGTTCAACATTGGTTGCTAGATTCGGGTGCGTCAAACCACATGTGTATTCATAGAGATTGGTTTAATACATATAGATCAGTGAATGATGGAGTCGTGTACATGGGTAATGATGTCACATCTAATACTGTGGGAATAGGGAGTATACAGCTGCAAATGTTTGATGGGACAACCAAAATGTTAACTGATGTAAGACATGTACCATACTTAAGAAAAAATCTAATTTCACTAGGGGCACTTGACACAAATGGATATAAAACTGTCATTCAAGGTGGAGTAATGAAAATTTACAAAGGTATTTTACTAGTAATGAAAGCTAAGAAAGTAGGAAATCTGTTTCAGTTAGAAGGAAGAACAGGGTCAGCTCATGTGTCTACTGTGTCTGAATATGACAATAGTTCCATTCGCCTATGGCATCAAAGGTTGGGCCATATGAGCGATAGAGGGTTAAAGATTTTGGCTGATCGCAAGTTACTTCCTAATCTATGGTATGGAAAGTTAGATTTTTGTAAACATTGTCTGTTTGGAAAACAAAGTAAGCAAAAGTTTAAAACAGGAAAACATACCAGTAAAGGAATACTTGATTATATCCATTCAGATGTTTGGGGTCCAGCACCTACAGCCTCGTATGGTGGCTCGTCGTATTTTGTATCATTTATTGATGAATTTTCGAAGAAAGTGTGGGTCTACATGTTGAAAAGGAAGTCTGATGTTTTTACAGTTTTCAAGTAGTTCAGAGCATTGGTAGAAAACATCATCGGTAGAACTATAAAATGTTTAAGAACTGAAAATGGTGGTGAGTTTACTTCCAAGGAGTTTGACAACTATTGCAAGGATGTAGGGATCAAGAGACATAAGACTACTGTGTATACTCCTCAGCAAAATGGAGTTTCTGAACGCATGAAGAGGACTCTTTCGGAGAGAGCAAGGAGTATGCTGAGTAACGCTGATTTGTAGGAGTTGTGGACAGAAGCAGTGGCTACAGCTTGTTATGTGATAAATCGATCGCCATCGACAAAGATATGTTGCAAGATTCCTCAAGAGGTATGGAAAGGTCACCCTTGTGACTATTCTAAACTCAGAGTGTTTGGTTGTGATGCATATGCTTTAGTGCCTAAACATCAGCAAACTAAATTAGATCCAAAATAAAAAAGGTATATCTTTGTTGGGTATGGTGATGGAACAAAGGGATTTAGATTGTGGGATCCTACTACCTGCAAAATCATCATCAATAGAGATGTAAAGTTTGATGAATCCCCTCTTGTACAGTTAGATGTAGATAATAAATTGAAACAGGATGATGTATCTGATTTTCAGCACATTCAGTTTGACAACACTTCTAATGATAGTCATGATGACCATAGTTTAGATTCTAGTCATGAATAGGTTTCAGAATCAGATTATGAACAGGGTCAGATGGAGGTCATGAACAGGTCTCAGATGGTGATCATGAAGAAGTTCCTACAGATGGTAGTCAGCCAATTGCGGAAGCACCAGAAACATCCTTAAGGAGGTCTACAAGAATCAAACACCGTCCGAGAAGGTATGATGATTATGTTACTTCAGTTGCTTTGACCGCTAACGATGATGAACCTTTGTGTTATCAGGAAGCTGTAGAAGGTTCAAAGAGTGACAAATGGAAAGCAGCCATGAAGGAAGAAATGATGGCCTTAGGTAAGAATGGCACATGGGATCTGGTTGAACTTCCCAAAGGCAGGAAAACAGTGGGATGTAAATGGGTTTTCAACGTGAAACTGGGTATGAATGATTTAGAGGATAGATACAAAGCAAGGCTGGTTGCGAAAGGGTTTTCTCAGAAAGCGGGCATTGACTTTCATGAGATATTTTCACCAGTTATTAAAATAGTTTCAATTCGCATTGTGTTAGCATTAGTTTCTTTGCTTGACTTAGAATTGCAGCAACTAGATGTTAAGACTGCTTTTTTATATGGAGATTTAGATGAGGAAATTTATATGGAACAACCGGAAGGGTTTGTTCAGCATTGCAATAATAAATTTATCTGCAAGCTCAAGAAGTCATTGTATGGTCTGAAGCAACCGCCTCGACAGTGGTACAAGAAATTTGATTCTTTCATGTTGAGTCAAAAATATATAAGAAGTGAATATGATCATTGTGTTTACTTTAAGTAGTTAAGTAATGGCATGTTCATTATCTTAGTGTTGTATCTTGACGATATGCTTTTAGCAAGCAAAAGCATTGAAGAAATCCACAGGTTGAAGACTCAGATGGCAAGGACATTTGATATGAAAGATCTAGGAGCAGCAAGACAGATTTTGGGCATGGAGATTTTCAGAGACATGAGAAATGGTAAGTTGTGGCTATCACAACAGAAGTATATTGAGAAAATACTTGTGAGGTTTGGTATGAACAATGTGAAGCCTCTGTCAGTCCCTTTAGCTTCTCATTTTAAGCTTTCTTCCAGTTTATGTCCTAATACAGATGAAGAAAAGGATTTTATGTCTCGAATTCCTTATGCCAATTGTAGTAGGGTGTTTGATGTATGCGATGGTTTGTATGCGACCAGATATTTCACATGCAGTTGGGTTTGTCAGCAGGTATATGTAAAATCCGGGTAAACAACACTGGTCAGCGGTGAAATGGGTGCTTCGGTATTTGAGAGGCACAAGTAGTTATTGTATTACTTACAATAAGAGTAGTGAACCTTTTTGTCGGTATGTTGATTCTGATTTTACAGGTGATTTGGATAAAAGAATGTCAACTTCAGGGTATGTCTTTACTCTTGTACGTGGAGCTATTAGCTAGATGTCAAAGCTACAAAACATTGTTGCTTTGTCCACTACTGAAGCAGAATACATTGTTGCTTCACATGCTTGCAAAGAAGCGGTTTGGTTGAAAGGTTTGCTTAGTGAGTTTGGTAGGTTACAGAACAACATCAAGTTAGTTTGTGATAGTCAAAGTGCAATACATTTGGCCAAGAATCCGGCCTATCATAGTAAATCGAATCATATTCCTATAAAGTACCATTTTCTAAGACAGGTTATCATTGAAAGGGGAGTCTCTCTTGAAAAGGTGCATACAAAGGAAAATTGTGCAGACATGTTCACGAAACCAGTTTTGTTAGAGAAGCTGCATTGGTGTTTGGCTTCTCTTGGCTTGTAGAAAAAATAAATAATAAAGAAACAGGGCATCAGGCTAATTGTTGTCAAGGTGGAGATTGTTGAGATTTTTCAGTTTTATTAAAATAGGCAAAAATGTCAGTAGGTGACAACAATCTGATTTAGTTGCTATATTAGCTCTATTTTGTTGGGAGTGAGTTAATGCATCCTATATTTGCTTTAGGAGGATTTATGAGGGAGTTAGATCCTCTTAGCTATAAAACAGGTGTCCAGACGGATTGGGTGGAGAGCATGAGAGTTTGTAAGGAACTGAATTATCTTATAATCTCCTGTTTTTTAATAAAATTTTGCCGATGCCTATGTTTCGTGGACGTAGCCTAGATTGGTTGGGTGAACGACGTAAAACTTCTGTGTCTCTTTTGTGATGAATTTTATCTGCTGTTGCTTGTCTTTTATTTAACTGCACTAACTGCTCCAACATTAGCTATTATACGTGTTTAACATTCTTATTGTATGTGTTTAACCTTTCTATATATTTTCAGGTTGAATTTTTTTGGTCATGACTCTAGCCTCTAAGGGATTATAATTATTTTTATATCTGAAATTTATAAAAAATAAATTTTAAATAATAAAAATTTATAATCTTATTTTATTTCATATAGAATAATCATAATAGTTAATAGTTAAAATACTTATTACTATATATAAAATTTGGTTTTGCGATAAATGTTCCTCTCACATTGTAGCTTCTTTGGGGGGTACTTAGAATGTGATTAGAATGTGATGGCCATCCGTACGTGCCATGCCTCTAATTTGACATCCTCTTGCTAGACAAAACAATGAGGTGTGAACTGTGAAAGGTAGAAAAAGATATAGATTCCAAATTGATTTAGTAGTTGATTTCATAAATCTTAATAAATAGTTTAATTGGCTTAAACCCAAAGAGTAATGTTGAAGTTGATAAAATCAATTTGAAAGATTAGTGATTTGTCACTCACTTTCAAAGATTATTGATTCATATCTCATAGTAAAATACCTAAGAAAATATTTGATAATGTAAATTTTTCCATCTTGTGTTTTAACCATAAGTACAATAAAACATATTAGAACGTATTTAGCTGAAGGTTTCTTATTTCATTAGACGAAAGCTTCTTGTTTCAACCTCATGTGGATGAGCCCATGTTGACTGTTTTTTTCTTTGGTGTGGATGAGCCCGTGTTTTTTAAATATAATTAGACAACTGAGATTAAATATGGGGGCGAACATGCCCAAAATATGCTTCTTCTGAGTCGCACATCGACGACTCAGTCGGGAGAGAACGTGAAGCGATAGGAAAATATTAGTTTCATTGATTTTTTAATTTATGCAATCTTGCACAGCATTTGAAGAGTCGGCGCTTCCATACTCTGTCGGTTTGATAGACATCGTGAGACATCCAAATGTGGTCATATCATATTAACTTATGCAATATGTCTCGACATTTCAAGATCCAGTGCTTCCATTCTCCACTGGTTCGGTTTACATTGCCGAGCATCCCAATGTGGTCAGATTATATGAGGTACATTGGTTAGGATTGCAAAAAAATTATCTACAACGATTTTTTTTTTGAATTAGATGAGTTTATTTAATTGTTGGTTTGGCTCTTAAACAAGTTTTGGCAAGTGAGAAGAAGATATACATTGTTCTTGAATTTGTCACAAGAGGTGAATTGATGAACAAACTCGTGAGTGTGACCTTCAAGGGCGTCCACCAACCGTTAAGGTAATGAGTTGTAATTTATGTTGTCATGTTGATGTGAATAACCATGCCCTTCCTTTCCAACATGTAGTCGTATAATGACAAACTACAGGAAAGCGAAGGGAGATGGTATTTCCAACAAATTATTGAAGTTGTAGGATATTGTCATAGCAAGGGTTTTTATCATAGTTATGAAATTTGATTTTGAATATGAATTCGAATTTGATACTATATGGAAATAATTCAACTTTATGAAATCTAATACGGAAAATTTTTCATAATATACATGTTACAAATACTTAAACTTATTAATTTTTTAATAAAAGTTATCTATTTGAAACTGAAATTTATTATTATAATTTTTTCTAATATAGAAGTTACAGTTTTATTTTTATTTTTATATAGGAATCACTGATTTACAACTAATTTTTTATTTTATAATTTTTGTTATCTATATGAAACTAAAATTTACCATTTTATAATTTTATCCAATATAGAAGTTACAATTTTTTATTATTTTTATATAGAAATTACTGTTTTGCAACCAATTTGCTATTTTATAGCTTTTGTTAATTGAAAAGTTATTACTCTATATTTTTTGATATTGCGATTTATTATTTTATAATTTTTTTAATATAGAAATTACTATTTTTTTAGAATTTGCAAACTGCAAGTTTTCAATATAGTATTTCTTTTCTTTAATTAATTTTTCCCTATCACAGACTCCCTAAAAATACCATATTAGTTTTCCAGCGTGATTGGATTTCAAACTCAAGCCTCGGGTTACCTGCCTTACACACCACCATTGGCATTGCTCAGCTCTTCATCATTTCTAACTGCCAGCAGAATGTGGCGTGGAACAATCTTCGTCTTCTTGTTATCTCTTGCGGCCTTTCCAGCCAACGAGCACCTCGGTAGCGAGATATTTTGGCAATATGCCCAACGGAAAACTGAAGAGCTATGGGAACAGGTTTCTTACCATCAGTTGATTTCTCTCCCTGCCATTGCTCAAGCGATAGAAAAATACTTCATGCACCGTACCAAATTGGATTTGGCCGAATTTTTAATGGTATCGAACCGAATCAGCAAATTTGCGAATTTTTTTTGGCCAATACACCCGAATTTGGTAACTATGGTTTTTATCATAAATATTTGAAGGTATATATACAGTGAAAGTCGCATACAACTGAAGTCTGAAGATCCTTATTTTTACATGTTTAATTTTCCTAAAACATGAAAATGGAAAGTGACTATTTGGCATAATCGTATTTGTTGAAAATGACTTATCAAAAAATAGAAATGTGAAGATATGTGATTTTGACCTCAGCAGCTAAGGGTATGTCTGCGATGATATTTGGAAGAAATTTCAATGAATTTAGGAGAAATTTCAATGTAATTGTCGATAAATTTGGACGCAATGATATTTGGGAGAAATTTCGATGCATCAGGATTTTAAAAATTTTAATTTTATTATTTTGGAAGGTCAAAAATAATCATTAATGATAAATAGGTGCTAGGTAGAAGGTACGACTTAACTCATGGAAATTTATTTTACGTTTTCTAGTTGAGAGACTGAAGATTTTTACAATTATGTATGGTGAGAAGATTTTTGGAGAAAATTATGAAATGAGATTTATTTTTAAAGATAAGAGAGAATGATGACAATCTTGTGCTAATGGTTTTCTTTTATAGAAATAAATTCAATTAACAGTTAGAGAAAATAATTAATTTAATCATGTAATCTTAACAGGTCAAGTCAAAGATTAATTAATAAATTAAATAATTTAAATAAGATATTAAGATTAAAAAGCGCAAATTAGATGGTTAAAAATTAATAAAATAAAATATTAAGAATTAATTAAATTAAAATAGTGAGAAACAAAAGAAGATGTTTAAGGAGTTAAAAGAATAAAAGAGAAAACAAAATGTTTATAATAAGAAAAAAATTAAAAAGGAAAAAAAATGAAAAAATGTAACCAAAGTTAAAAGGAAGAAAAAAGGGTAGCTGAATTAAACTAAATAAAAATAAATAAAGATTCATACTATAATGAGAGATTGGTGCATTGGAATCATTAATGAAAGGCAAAAGGGAAATTAACAATGAGAAATCGATATTTTAGAATAATTATTACATTCACATTATTATTTAATAATAATTATTATTAATTAAATAATTCATTTTTAATAATCAATCATATTATCTATGATCAATCATGATTAGTCATGGTCAACCATGACTAGCCATGGTTGAATTTTATAAACCATGATCAACCTTGATTAAATTTTGTTTGATCATGATCAACGATGATGATCAACCATGGACAACCATGGTCAATCATAGTCAACCATAGTCGAATGTCACATTGTGACAAAGATTATCTCGATATGACAATCAACCATCTTCAACCATGGTCAAACGTCGCATTATGAAAAGTCTTATCTCAATATGAAAATCAACAATGGTCACTCATGTTTATTTTAGTGTTTATAATATTTATATTCGTGCCTACATACCTTGGGTTTATAATATTAGTCCCTTTGGTTTAATATTATTCCCTTGGGTTCATAATCCCTTGGGGTTTTAGTATTAACTGCTTGGGTTTATTTTTACCCTTGGTTTATAATATTAATCCTTTGGGTTTATTGTTACCTTGGGTTTATAATATCAATCCCTTGGTTTTATTATTCCCTTGGGTTTATAGTATCAATCATGGTCAATTATTATTGATCATAGCCAACAACGGTCAACCATGGTCAAACACGATCGAATGTCGCATTGTGACAAGGATTGTCTCAATATGAAAATCAACCATTGTCAGCAATGTTTATTTTAGTGTTTATCATATTTATCTTAGAGTTTATATGCGGTGGGTTTATAATATTAGTCCCTTGTGTTTAATATTATTCCCTTCAGTTGATAATTTCTTGGTATTTTAGTATTAATCCCTTGGGTTTATAATATTAATTCATTGGGTTTATAATATCAATCATGATCAATCATAGTCAATCATATCCAACCATGGTCGCATGTCGCATTGTGACAAAAATTGTGTCTATATGGAAATCATCGACAATCATTGTAAACCATGGTCAACCATGATTTATCATGGTCAACTATGTTTCGTCGAATCAAACATGGTCAACCATGGTTGAACGTCACATTGTGATAAATAGTTTCGATATGAAAATCAACCATGGTCAACCATGGTTTAATGTCACATTGTGACAAATATTGTCTTGATATGAAAATCAACCATGGTTAACTATGATAAACTATGGTTCAATGTCGCATTCTGATAAGGATTGTCTCAATATGAAAATCAACCATGGTCAACCATGTTATTTTATTGTTTATAGTATCTATCTTAGGGTTTATATACCTTGGGTTTATAATATTAGTCCCTTGGGTTTAATATTATTCCCTTTGGTTTATAATCCCTTGGGGTTTTAGTATTAATCCCTTGGGTCTATAATATCAATCATGGTCAAGTGTGATCAATTATAGCCAAACATTGTCAACCATGGTCAAATGTCGGGTTGGGACAAAGATTGTCTCAATATGGAAATCAACCAAGGTCCAATGTCACGTTGTGACAAATATTGTCTCGATATTAAAATCAATCATGGTCAACCATGGTCCAACGTCTAATTGTGATAAGGATTTTCTTAACATGGAAATCAACCTTAGTGAGCCATGTTTGTTTTCAGTATTATAATATTTATATTATGGTTTATATACCTTGGGTTTTAAATTTGTATCCCTTGGGTTTATAATATAAATCTTCTCAGTTTGTTGATGTAAGGGTTCATATTCTTAGGGTTTAATATTATTCTCTTCGATTTATAGTGCCCTTAGTTTTTAGTATAAATCCCTAGGGTTTATTATTCCCTTGGGTTTATATTATCAATCATGGTCAACTATGGTCATTCACGGTCAATCATGCTCAACCATTGTCTACCATGATTAAAAATTCAGCCATGGTCAATCATGGTCCAACATGACATTGTGATAAGGATTGTCTCAATATGAAAATCCCCCATCGTCAACCATGTTTATTTTAGTGTTTATAATATTTATCTTAGGGTTTATATACCTTGGCTTTATAATATTAGTCCCTTGGGTTTAATATTATTCAACTAAGCTTAACCATGTTTTATAAAATCAATTATGGTCAACCTTTGTTTATAAGGGTCAACAATGGGCCAATGTCACTTTGCGACAAAGATTGTCTAATATGAAAATCAATCATTGTCTCAACCATGGTCGAATGTCACATTATGAAAAATATTGTCTCAATATGATAATCATGGTCAACCATTTTTAATAAAGTCAAACATGGTCAACCATGGTCAAATGTCGCATAGTGACAAGAATGTTTCGATATGAAAATCAATCATTGTCTCAACCATGGTCCAATGTCACATTATGACAAATGTTATCTTATTATGATAATCATGATCAAACTTGGTCAACCTTGGTCAACCATGTTTTATAAAATTAAACATTATCATCCATGGTTAATCATGGAAAACCACAGTTGAATGTTGCATTGTGATAAAGATTGTCTTGATATGAAAATCAACCATGGTTAAGAATGCTAACCCATGGTCCAATGTCACATTGTGATACGGATTTTCTCAATATGAAAATCAACCATGGTCAACCATGGTGGACCTTGTTTATTTTAGGGTTTATAATATTTATCTTAGGGTTTATATGCCTTGGGTAAATAATATTAGTCGCTTGGGTTTAATATCATTCTCTTGTATTCATAATCCCTTGGAGTTTTAGTATTAATCCCTTGGGTTTATAATATCAATCATATCCAACCATAATAAACCATAGTCATATGTCCCACTATGAAAAATATTATCACAATATGAAAACCAACCATGATCAACCATGGTCCAATTTCACATTGTGAGCAATATTGTCTCGATATAAAAATCAATCATGGTCAACGATGGGTCAACATCGCATTGTGACAAGTATTCTCTTAATATGGAAACCAATCATGGTAAACCATGCTTATTTTAGTGTTTATAATATTTATTTTAGTGTCTATATACCTTGGTTTATCATATAAATCACTTAGGTTTATTAATCTAAGAGTTCATATTCCTAGGGTTTAATATTATTCCCTTAGGTTCATGGTTGACCAGGGTCGAATATCGCATTATGACAAATATTGTCTCAAAATGATAATCATGGTCAACTATGGTCAATCATGGTAAATCATGCTCAACCTTGGTCAATCATGTTTTATTAAATGAAACATGGTCATCCATGGTCAATCATGGTTTAAAATGGTAGAATGTCACATTGTGAGAAACATTGTCTTGATATAAATTTCAGCCATTGTTAAGGATGGTCAACTATGGTCCAATGTCACATTGTCATGAGGATTGTCTCAATATAAAAATCAACCATGATCAACCGCTTTCTTTTATTTTTTATAATATTTATCTTAGGGTTTACATACCTTGTGCTTATAATATTAGTCCATTGGGTTTATATCATTCCCTAGGGTTCATAATCCCTTGAGGTTTTAGTATTATTCCCTTGTGTTTATATATCAATCCCTTGGGTTTATTATTCCCTTATGTTTATAATATTAGTCATGGCCCCCATGGTCATTCATAGGAAACCATCATCAACCATGGTCAATTGTCACATTGTGACAAATATTGTCTCAATATCAAAATCAACCATGGTCAACCATGGTCCAACATCACACGGGGACAAATATTATCTCGACATGAAAATCAATCATTGTCAAGCATAGCCTAGTGTCGCAATGTGACAAGGATTGTCTCAATATGGAAATCAACCATGGTCAACCATGTTTATTTTATGGTTTATAATAAATATCTTATGGTTTATATACCTTGGATTTATAATTTTTATCCCTTGGGTTTATTAATCTAAGGGTTCATATTCAACCATGTTTATTTTAGTGTTTATAATATTTATTGCAGGGTTTATATATTTTGGGTTCATGATACTAGTCCTTTCATTAAATATTATTCCTTTGGATTTATAATGTTAGCTAAGGTTGATCGTATAAATCCCTTCGGTTTAATATTAATTAATATATGATAATATAATAATATTTAAATTAATATTTATTAATACAATATTTTCTTAATACATTTTTAATATATTAGTATTTAATATTATGGTCTATAATACAGGTTTTATAATTACAGCTTATAATATTGGGTTTCATATTATGGTTTATATTAGTAATTTTATAATATAGCATATATTAAGTTGACGCCTACGACATATATCAACCACATTTATTAATGTGGTTTTTTTTACATTTATAAAAAACTGATAATTATATTTTTTAATAAATAATATTAATATTTACTTTATTATTTAATTATTTGAAATACAAAATGAATTAATTTGTAACACACTTATTTAAATCAATCCCCTTACCCCCAAGATTTATGGCCTTCCCAAGATTCATAAGGCTCGGGTCCCCCTTAGACCTATTGTTAACACAATAGGTGGACCTGCATATCTTCTCGCTAAATTCTTAGCTCAGAGACTCAAACCTATTGTTGGTCGCATTGATTCCTTTGTTAAGGACTCTACTTCCTTTGTTAAAGAATTGAAGGATATTAGGCTGGAACTTGGTGATTTGTTGGTGAGTTTTGTTATTATTTCCCTTTATACATGTATTCATATTCAAGAGGCCATTGATGTCACAAATAGTATCACTGGCAATGACACTACCAAATTAGTTGGCCTCTACCTCACCTCTACTTTCTTGAGTTTTCAAGATGAGTTCTTTGAACAAACCTGTGGGGTGATGATGGGTTCTCCTCTTTCCATTATAGTTGCTAACTTATTCATAGAGGATTTTGAGGCTAAGGCATTAACTTCAGCTCCATTTTTCCCTAAAAAATGGAAGACGTTTGTTGATGATACATGTTTCGTTTGGCCTCATGGTAATGAAAAATTGGATGTGTTTCTTAACCATATTAATTCTCAATCAGACTCCATCAAATTCACAATGGAGGTTGAAGTGAATGGGTGTCTTCATTTGTTAGACATCCTTCTATCAAGAATAAATGATGACTATGTTTCTCACCAAGTCTTTCGCAAGAAACTCACACAGAAAAACATCTTCATTCTAGTAATCATTATTTTTTGGCGCAACAATTCAGGGTTGTTAGTACTCTAGCCACCCGTGCTTTAAGAATTTTGGATGAGATGCACCTAGAAGAAGAAAAATCTCATTTTCTTAAATTTTTTGAAAATAATGGCTATAACAGGCCTCAAAGCCTCAAGGCTTTCCAAGGGGCCCATAAAGATTCGAGGGTTAAGCCTCCTAGTGATGGCCCAATCTCTAAGGTGCAGCTATCATTTATCTAAGGGACCACTAACATGATTTCCCATATTCAGAAGAAGAATAATCTCTCATCTACTTTCAAGCCCCTTAATACCATTATAAATTCTCTTAGATCCGTTAAAGACCCTATTGACCCCAAGGACATGAAAGGAGTCTACTCGATCCCATGTTCATGTGGGGTTCCCTACATTGGGGAGACCGGTCGCTCT
Organism: Pinus tabuliformis; assembly: GCA_031772625.1. Classification (NCBI taxonomy): domain Eukaryota; kingdom Viridiplantae; phylum Streptophyta; class Pinopsida; order Pinales; family Pinaceae; genus Pinus; species Pinus tabuliformis. The sequence goes on along the minus strand of CM062810.1, from coordinate 672,003,666 downwards.
ATTAAATAGAGAATCCAAGAGCATGTTGCAAACATCAGGCACAACCGATCTCGCTCATCAGCTCTTGCAGAGCATGTAGAGAAATATAAGCACCATGTTTTCATTGAGGATGCGAAGGTCATTGCAAGGGTTGATCATTTCCACCATAGGAAGCTAAGAGAGGCTATTGAGATTGAGAAACATGCTAACAATCTCAATAGGGATGATGGGTGGAAATTGAGTAAGAGTTGGATTCCAACTCTTTTATCTTGATTATTCCCCCACTTTTTTTAGATAATGAGTAATTTTATATATGTCTAAACTATTGGTAAATATTATATTTTTTTTCATTTGTCTATTTATTGATTGATTTATTTATGAAATAGAAATGAGGCTAGTTGGTATTTTTAATTTGACTCTAGTCATTTAATAAACAAAATTTGTTATTATAATCAATAAATACAATAATTTAATACTATTTTATTTACTGATTTATTTATTTATAAAATAGAAATAAGGCCAGTTTGTATTATTAATATGTTTTTGATTTGATTATGGTCATGTTACAAATAAAAATTAATTATTATAATCAATAATACATATATAATAATTTAATATTATTAATAAATAATTTCTTATTTGGTTATTATAGTAAGTATAATAATTATAATATTAATAAATAATTAAATATTTATAATTAATGGCTAATTTTATAACAACTAATCTTTTGATTGGAATTTAAAAATATATTTACTTATTAATTAAATAACTAATTTCCTAATGGTTAGTTTCTAACAGCTAATTCTGGACTCTGATGCACACTTTCTATTTATTCATTAGGATCTATGGATTTTTTCACCTTTACCCCGAGGATGAACCACATTAGTTGGTTCGAAACATTGACCAAATAATACTGATGTGATTAATCTGAAAGCCATGCTTACTACATTATGGATCACAAAATCCTAAAATCTAATATTAATACTTTTATTTAATTATTATTATTATTATTATTATTATTATTTAGTAATATTTAATTAAATAAGTATTATTTTTGTTTTAATTAATTAATTAATAATTATTATTAGCAAATTATTTAATCAATATTATCAGTGACAATTATTATTATTATTATTATTATAAAGTAGAATAGAAACGAGTAGTCTTTAGTGCGACTTTTTGGAGTTTCTAGTGCCGGAGTCCAACGGAAAAAATTGAGGTGATATCTTCATTTTTGTTACTTAAACTTGTTTTTTGACATTATATATGGATTTAACACCCTGAAAAAACCCTAGCACACTTCAGTTGTGTAGGGGTTACCCATCAAGCTTGTGATTTCATTAAATTCCTACCTGATTTTACATAATTTAGACTAGAAAAACCCACTGAAAAAGCTTCCAAAAAGTCTCACTAAAGACAACTCGTTTATCAATGAATTTTGTAACAAATAGAAATGAACCCTTCGTCATGTATCAACCACATTTACTAAAATAAGTATTGTTATTAAGATTATCATTGTTAATAAATATTACTACTATTATTATTAAATATTTAAAATTAAATATTAAATAATAATAATAATAATAATTTTTATTCTGATAATATTATTTTTATTAATATATATTTATCATAAAGCCTTCAGTGTATATCAACCACATTAATATTTTTAATGTGGTTGTCCTAGTTAATAATGGAGAATGTTTTGTCCTCCATCTTAATCAAATTACAAATCTGATAGAATACAACTAGATAATTTTTTATGTGAAGAGATGATGTTTGTCCTCATTAAATTTATCCAAGTATATGATACTTTGTGTATCTATTACATTTATGATATTTTTAATAAGTATTATGCAACATGTTGAACCACTTTAATATGTACCATTTTATTAAGTAATTGTTTAATTTGGTTTTTCTTAAATATTTTATATTTTGGAGAATTTTTAGTTTAAATTTGGTGAAACTAATTTTTAGTCATATCATTTTGTTTTTGCCATTTTTAGTTATATGATTTTTTTCTTAAATGAATGGATAAATATATTGAGCTCCCAAAAAATATATATCGTACTAAACCTTTGATATTCGACAAATCTCCGCAAAATTCAATAAAATTTAGAAGGAAAAAAATAACAAAAAAAACTTCAATCATCTATTCATAAAGTAATATTGCATCTATCTCACAATGTTTTTTAATAAGAGGTATGCATCAACATCTAACAATGTGTCATTTATGTTGCAACATGATGAAGCTTGGAAGCAACAATGTCAGGAGAGAATTTGAATTGGAAAGGATTGAGGTTATACAATTATTATATGGTGATGAATTAATTATTGGTTCATTGTTCATTGTGATACCCAACTAAAATACACCACAGTAACCTTAGATGATTGTCAGTAAGCTCTTTTGATCCAGAGTATTATCTCTCACAATCTTAAACCTTACTTTTTAATATACAATGTATCATTATATTTTTTTCATCCATTTGGATACTTAGAGAGTAGAAAAAATGGAAGACTCACCTCATACAACCATTTTACCAATGAGGCCCACTGTGGAAAATTGGTGTCTAAACCCTTTTACGGGCATTTTTAGGCATCAAATAAATTTTTTGGGGGAAAAACTTCGTTTCTTTAGTGTTGATTGTTTTCTCCCATTCTCACACAAAAACCTTTCCAACAACGTACGAATATCCTCATTCAGAGACCGCATACAAAAGTTATGCCACTTGGAAGTTGACCTCCCTATTTTGTCCCCAATAATTTGAGAGGATACCACATTAGCCCGATTAGTCATGGAAAATGGTCTAGGCACATGACCCTGATAAATAGACTCTATAAGTGTCAATTTTGTAACTCCATTTAAGAGATGAAAGAGTCAAACTTAACCAATAGTAGGATATCAGGCTATGTTATAACTAGGCCAATAGGAGGAAATTATGTTCAATTTCTTTCAAGTGCATTTCTTCCATAGACAAATGAAGTAGTCAAGAGGGATAAGGAAAGATCACATACAAATGGTTTTTTCACTATAGTAGCACACATGCCACAAGGCTCAAATGTCTTTGTACTCATAGCCACTTTCATAGAAAGAGAGAAAAGGAGCCTCACTTTCCATCTAGGTTTTCTACCGAAATGGTTTCACAAGTTATATCTCGAGTAAAATAATGGTTTGTGAGTTTTTATTTCACTCTTCTCTATTTTTCGCATAGTTATAATTTGCATGTATATGCAATAAAATGTAATTTATACATCCAAAAATCTAAAGAGATATAAACCCTCATAGTATAGATTTCATGTTTTTAAGTATAATTTATCATATTTTTTCTGATGAATTTTCTAGTGGAATATACATCGAAGATTATAGATTATATTAATATTAGAGCAAGTTTCTTTGGGCATATTGTACATATTTGTAGGGGATCTAGATCAACGAATCCAAAAGTAAAAAAACCCTAGTAATGGTCGACCAGTTTTTGAATAACCCTTGTGATTATATAGAGGATAATTTTTTGCAGTTGGAAGCATAAGTTGAAAATATAAATTGTTACATGAATCTCCTCATGGAAACCTTAACGAATAAGCTTAGGATATTCAAAGAAGATGGGGCTTCCTACATAGATATCCAATCAGAGGTGAGATTAGGAATAAATATAGAATGAGCCAAAGAAAAGACTCGAAATAGATCAACCCAGTTCGAGTGTAATGAACCATTCTTAGTCCTTGTTCAAAATGGAAGAAAAGATTGATATCAAATAATACCAAGATGATATCGATGCTCTTAAGATAAATCATTGGTTGCAAAAATTAGAAGTTTATTGCAATGTTCCTCATATTGAGGAAGAATAGAATATTTCATTTTTGCAATTGAAATTAGAGGGTCATTCCCTAACTTGAGGGAAAGCCACATGGATACCTTGAGATTGGAGTGTTATCCTCCAGTGACTCAGTGGAAGAAATTTAAAGCCCTCATAAATTCTCAATTTTAGCCTATTGAATATGTAGAGTAACACTAGATCCAATGTTACTTCTTTAGGTAGAATTAGGGGCAAAGTATACAAGCGTATGCCATAGAGTGTAGAAATATGGCCATAATGTTCAGTATATCCCCAAAGAATCTAGATGTAATCCTCAAGTATTTTGGGGGTCTACACAACCATCTACAGAAGAAATTGTTATTTTTCAATCCTAGATTAGTGGAAAAGGATTATGTATAAGCACAATACCTATAGAACATAGGCTTGAAGAAAGGGAAATAAAGTTGATCGAAACAAGAGGAGCACTAAGACACTTCTAAGGTGGGGTATAAGAAGTGGAAAGGTGGGAAAGATTAAAAAAGAGGCACCAAAATTACACCAATGCAAGGATCTGAATAACCACTATCACATTGACATCCATACAAAGGAGAAGTGATTGAAGTTGTATCCAAAGATAAACCCAAAGAAAAAAAATAAGAAGAAGAATCTCAAGACCACTAATTTAAGAAACTAGGTTCAAATCAACTCGAAAATGGATGGGAAGATAATTTGCACATTAGTGAAGAAGGAGTTCAATATAAGTATCCTTTCGTAGAAGGAAGAGAAAGAAATTACCAAACTCTTCCACATAAAGATGTAGGTAAATTAGACAAATATTGATGCTCTCGTTAACACGAGATAGTAAGTGAATCTCATTGCAACAAAGCAAGTCAACAAATTTGGATTAGAAATTCATGAAAATCCAACCCCATATCGAAGAGATCACTATCCTCCAATATTCCATTTGGATTAAAGGTGGATTTTTTATCAAGTTTGAGTATAGTAGGGGTTTCCCAATAACAAAGAGTCTTAAGGCTTTCATAATATCTAGTTTCATGGCATCAACAATAACCCCTAAAAAATTAATGTGGTAGCATGAATATATTATTGATATGAAGATTAACAACTTGGTTGGTAGGGCTACATATTTGGTTGCAAGAGCCCTCCACCTGCCCCCCAAAAAAATAAAAAATTATTAGGTTTGACAATTTTACCATGACGTGGATAGTTTGGGCATCATTCCTTATTCCATCGACCCTTCCCAATCAATGTTCCCTTATCACTTTCGAATAGATGGGCATATCATTGATGTATTGAACCAATAGTACTTTGAAACACGTGTTCTTGGGTTCTTCCAAGAAACCAAACATAGGTTGCATAATAGGTTTCTCCTAGGTCAATATCCTTAGATAAGGCAGGCTATTAGTTTCATGGCATGCATGGTCATTCAAAGGTCCAGGAGATGGTTCTTATTTTGGCTCTTCATTTTGAATATCCTCGTTAAATTCTTCAACATGAACAAGAGGATGGTATTGGTTTAATTCCTTCCCAGACTGAAGATGATTATCCTACTAGTCTAGGGAAGAGATAAAATAGGTAGGGCAAGTAGCAAGTCTAGCATCCTACGCTACTTGGGTTACTCTCTCATTATTAGGGTTAATAATAGTTTATTTAGGTAATTGTAACACCCCTCCATTGTATGTAAAACTTTGCTGACCTAAGCTAAGAAAAGCTAGGTATGATGAGTAAAAAGAAAAGTAAATACTTTATTATGAAATAAATAAAATAATTTAATTCCTTGGAGAAGTGAGACACCAAGAGATGATATTATTTCCAAATCCCATTGGCGAATGGGAAGGGATAATTATTTCATGATAATACTTCTAGATCAAATTCTAGATAAGCTTAATGGATTGGATATAAATGTCCATTAAGCTAGTTAGATGAAGAAATATGCTAAGTTAAGAAAAACATAAAAGCCTTGTGGGAGAGAAAGGCAAGCTTTTATGAGGAAAAGCCTCCCAGGAGATAAGGGCGAGATTTTTTGGGAAAAGCCTATGAAAATGGATAAAAATATTCTTAAAAGCGGGATGCCGCTAATGGAAACCATATAATGAAAGAGCGTATTAAATACCCATTGAAGAGATCAATATGAGGCAGTTGATCCATGGAAAAAACTCTCGGCTCAGGGGTGAACTGGAGGAAGTCAGTTCTAGGTTGGGTCGTGATGCTTAGTTTTCCAAGTGACATCCTTTCAGATAATCTGGTTTGGATGGGATGTTCTGTATGTTGACTCCTTACTCTTTATGTTGTCAATTTTGTAAGCATATAAGAGAATTGCTTAAGTTGTTTTTGCATATGAGATGATTGAATAATTTGCATATGATCGCTATGCATGAGTAAAATTTCCTATGTGAACTATGGGTATGAGATGATTATATATAGGCACTTGTGACAACAATTACATATAAATTAAATCCAGGTTAAGATTAGTAAAGGAACATAATATGTGGATCTTATGCAGTATTGGTGATATCCCATTTTTTTTAAGATAGTGAATAATTATGCTTGAGACAACTATGCAACTTGAGTAACTATGGTTAAGGCTTGAATTGTATAGCCTATGGTTTAGGTTATCTATGATATGAATTATGCATCATGGGGGAGGCAAAATTTCATCGAGTGAGGCTCTTTTAACTCATTCTACATATTACATAAGATATATATGTTAGAAATACATTTAATTATGGCAGTAGGACTATGATAATGACATAGGCAATGATAGCTACAATATATTTATGTTAAAGTTTCCATTAATGCTGGGGTTGAGTTAGCAGGGGAAGGATGTCCTTATGCATAATCTTGTCTTGTTGAATGCCCATGATTGATTATTCTTTCAAGTTGTAATGCATGCATACGGGTTGATTTGGAAGGTTGTATTGAAGTCTATTCATTGAAGCTAAGAGTCCACATCGTGAAGAATAGTAGGTAGTTGGAAGTATGGTGCCATGGGGTTATGTGACAAATGATATCAGAGCGCTAAGTTCAAATATGGCCGAAGGGTCACCCCACATCTGCAATATATGAAGAAGTTGTAGGGTTCAGTTATAAATGACTATAATGAAAATATTCCAGAATCCATCAAAGGTGAAATTAAATCTTAAAATTATTTATGGAATGAGGAGTTTGTAGCAAGAACATATATAATATAGTATATATTGTATATAGATTAATTTCTTGCAAGAAAAGTTAATTCTAATTAAGATTGTTTGAAATAATGGATATTGAGTTAAGAGTGAAGTCTTCCATGTTGCTGGAAAATCATGTAACTAGTTGTGTTTCCCATTTGTTTAAAGATATCACTTAAAACAGAATTAGCCATCAGATCATTAGATAGTGAAGGGAAGGTTTATGAATGATTTGAATAAGGTACACAAGATCATTAGTGCAATGGTATTCTCCTCGATTAAATAGTAAAATTTAAGAGTACCTTTACTCAAATCATAGTTAAGGAGCATGAAAAAGAGGATGAAGGGAGGCACAAGCTTCCTTGGCAATGGTCGCCATTGAACATTTATTGTTAAGAGTTCTTCGATGAAGGAGGAGTTTCCCTTCGAGGTCATATACTTTCAAATCCATGCACATTTTTCTAGAACTGTAACATCGTCAACCTAGCTAGACACTCCATGATCATCTCCTTCCTCTTTGCAACCTCCTGCCAAAGAAAACCCAACCCTAACTGGTGTCTCGCATATCAGAAATAAGTCGGTCTTTTCAGGCCACTGGTCGTTACGTAATCACCAAGGCCAACCCTGTCGTTAAAGCTTCCAAGATCGTCAAACTTTGACGAGATATTTTTAAATTCTAAACGATTAAATTCTTCACTAGAGTTTGGTTGGCACTTTCTTTTTAGGAATTAACATCCACAAAAATTAAAAAATTTGGCTGCCTATGACCTAGAAAAAATTTGAAAAGTTAAGTGGGTAGTCATGCCATTCACCTTGCCCAGTTGAAAATGTGTGTATAAATTATATCATAATCAAGGGAGCCAAGTAAATGTGAAACCACAGGCACCTGCAAGGCAGAGTTCGTGATGAATTTTACGGTCTATCGCACTCACCGTAATATTTGTCAGTAATAGCCATGGCCACTTGGCTCTAGCATTGGGATCCCTACCAAAGGACGCTAGTCAATACCAGATCTCATTTAATTGCTGCATATGGTGAGGACAATAAGATTGAATAAAGTATGGCAGCATTGTGGATATGGACGATGGGCCAATCATCAGTACAGTGTGTGCCACACTTAGTGGAAAGAAAGGACCTAAGTATGAGAGAGCGAAGAACTCCTCATGAGCGCCTGGCCATTGGCCGAACAGTGAACTTGCAACTTTAGTCCCCAAAATGACCACATGTAGATATTTAGAATTTTTTTTGTGTGTTGATAATGACTTGAAATTCATTGGCAATGAAAATTATGATGCATGCAAACAATTGATAAGAAAGGTTTCATGCATATAAACACCAAGGCAATTTTTTGTTTCTATTTTTATTGATATTGTGATGCTCTTTCTTCATGCGTTGTTTTTTTTATTGCTTTATAATTGAATGTATGTCAGTTATGGTAGCCTTAGAATGATGTTTTATGGGTAGTATATTCCAATTGCAATAAGGGAGAACATCACGTTGAAGATCGATGGGTTTCTTTTTGATCCGCAATATTGATTTTTTCTTTAGCTATTGATCCGGAGAGGTTCGAGTTGCCTTAAAATCACCTTGAGGAGGATTTCTCCTTTCGGTCCAAAGCCGTTTTTCTTGGTATGTTATCCACTGATGTGGAAATGTTTGGGAGAATTTTCTTGTCGAGTTACCTTAAAGCAGCCAGTTGGATAAGGCTTACCCCTATGACAACGCTCATAGCTATATTTTTTTCCTTTCCGCTGAAGATTGGATCGGAAATACTGATGTTTTTTTTAGTATCACTCGGTGTGCTCACCATATTTTCTGAGTTGGAGATGTTTCCATTAGGGACATAACTGTCGGATAATGATTATCCAGTTTCTCGATAACTTGGGATGACATATCTGGTGTCGGGACAGTGACAACACATATTTGAGGGGGTAAGAACATTCTAATTAACTATTGTAACCATTGCGTGAGCCACCCTGAGTGTTACGGGTTGCACCTTCATTCAAATTATATACTGTGGTTTAATATAGCTTGACCGCATGCCGGAGCATTCTGTTGAGCCTACAGCTGGAGAAATGCATGCCAATAACCTCACCTAAACTGATTGCTCCGACTAACAACTCCTAAGTACCCCGCATTATTGGATACCAATAACCTCTTATAAACCTTAGTGTGTTAACCCCTAATCCCTCAACTCTGAACCCCTTATAAATTAAGCAATGACCTCTAATTGGTTGGGCTGAGGAAATTGGCCATTGAATCCAAACATGCAATATCCAACTAAAATCAAGAGAGAATATGACATAATGATGGTGGTGAAATAAGAATGGGTTGTTTTTGTTGGTTGTGAGTATATATCTAATAAAATATCTCTCTTTCTAAATAGTAAGAAAACTAACAATTTTCCTATATTTTTTCAACATATTAATAAATTGCACAATCTTCATCATTGATTCATTGTCCTGGTTTCTCACTCTTAGCGAAGTTTTCTTGTCCGTTCTCTTTGTTTACTTATATTATATTTTTAAAAGTTGTATCATTTAAAGATTTGTTATATACACTACTATTACTTGCTTGTTTGTAATTATAAATAAACAACGCCCAAGGGCACTAGTCATGGATCAGGATATTGTGGTCGATATACAAGCACATGTTCAGGAATATGGAGTGAATGTTGAAGATCAAGTTAATGATCCTATGTAAGAAGATGATGATTCCAACACAATTGAAGAAGAGGGGACAAATATATTGATCCAAAATACATTTAATAATGTTGTAATGGATGATGATGATGACCATGTAGATGGTTGTTTTGATAGACCTCTAATTGAGAAGGAAAGAAAACCCCTTTATTAAGACTACAAAACAAGTCTTCTCTGTGTAAAATTTGGATGCAATATGTATGATTAATATTATTTATATTAAGAACTACAAATTTTTTAATTATGTTGTAGACTGATAGGTGAATTTTTGTTACCATCGCCAAAGGTTTTAGATCGCACATATCAAGATATACATGATGTTATGAAAGATATTGGAATGGAGTATCAATTTATTCATGCATGTCCTAATGATCATATTATTTATTATGGGGAAGACGCGTTGAAAAAATAATGCCCAAAATGTCAAATTAGTATATATCAAATCGATCAAGCAAAAAAAAATGTCTAACAAGGTGGAAATTACACTTTAATTATCTGAACACGCATAGAGGGGATTGTGAACGGGGCCAACATTGAGATTTTTTAGTTTTTTCTTGTATCTACTAAACTTTGACATGGTTATATTAGATGCATGTGTTGACAGTATGGGAGGGTTCCAAGAGTCAAATATGACTCACAAAAATAATTCAACAAAATTATAACATAAATGTTGAGGAGATAAAATTATATGGGAAGCAATATATGATCATAGAAGCAACAATCCCAGCAACTACTAGAACAAACAACATACCAATACACATCACATGGCTGCCTTGAATCTTAAATTTCTCCATTCTCATAATAATGAGACACCAACACAAGATTGAAGTTGAATTAGGGATTAGTGTCTATGATGATATTTAACAAGAAGAAATTTGTTGGCCCTGTTACCGGAATCTTGTCTCCTCAAAAGGACAAAGATGCCTTGGGTTTATGGCTTAATGAATCAACCTAAATTTTGGGGGACAATCCTAAAACCTAATATATGCTCCCTCTGGTAATTTGTAATCCCTACTTCTCCTTGAACCCTTTCGCCCTATAACATTAGTAACATATGGTCTCTAGCACTTAATAATTCCCCACACCCCTAAATCACATAATCCATATATCCATGATAACTCCTAAACCCATAAGTCTCAAACCCTTTATAACCTAATATAAATCTATAACCCTCGATATCGAAATTTTAATACTTTAAGCATTCAAATCATAATATAATAGTTAATGCATCTATTACTTGACAATAACACCTCGCCATTAAACCATGTAACTTATGTGGCATATAAAACTCAACTCCTAGTCCTTAAAATATAAGCACAATACAAATTTTTAATTAATCATTAAATTAACATCCATATATCTGTTTATTAGTAACTGATAACAATAATAATCCAGAAATTGTATAACAATTATCCCTATATAACTCCATAACCATAATAGAAAACCAATATATTCTATTATAATTATAGCCCATATTGCATATAATGCTTGATATCACTAATACTTATAATGATTAATCTCTATATCCCATACAATCCTTAATCCTAAGATATTTCAATTTGAACCCTTATACTTAATACTTCAAACTAAACATTATAGCCCTTAACATTTATATGTCTAATATAATCCATAACTTGGATGACATAATCATAAGCATAAAACATAACCTACGATATCAAAACTTATCTCATAAGAAATATAGAGCATATTCCTTATAGCATATAGCATATAGCATAGAATTTTCATAACTCCTATATCCCCATCCTCACAATTTTTATAACCTTTAAACCCTATACGCCATTATTATCAATATAGCCGCTATAAATAATTGTGAATTGTAATAATAGTTACACAATAAACCTTGTAAGTCATATGAGATCTATAACCCCTTAACACTATAATATCTACTCGCTTCCCCCTTCCCCCTCATTCCTAACCATTGTCTCTCCTAGTAATAACCATTCAAGAATAACTTCTAATTATAAAAATAAAATGAAAATTTATTTAAAATAATAAAAATTGTAATATTTATTTAATTTCAAATATAATAGGAATAACGTGCAGGTGAATTTGGTGTTTTCCAGACATAGCATAGAAACAAGTTGTTAAATTTGGGATTTTCCAGGAACAATCTGGGGTTTTGAAGACATAGCATAAGAAGGAACAAATTGGGTCTTCCAGGTAAGCATAACACAGGAACAAATGATTATCAGGCAACCTTCTTATAGAGCATGAGCTACAAGCAATTAGACATTGCACAAGGACCTGGGGTAGCGCTCTCTCTTACCGACTATAAATATGAGTAGGAGTATATTTTGTCTTAGTTGGAGAGCCTTCTCATTAATGAATACCTTCGGGCAGGTTAATACCCTAAGTTAGCCCTTACGAAAATGATGAAGGTAACAAAGGCATGAGCATCTGAGGTCTTGTTCTCAACGAAGGCATTAGAATTTAGGGTTTAGTTCATGATGAAGGCATGACAATTTAAGGTTTTGTTCAACGATGAAGGCATGAGTGTTTGGGGAATTTGGGGTTTTTTCAATGACAAAGGTGTGAGAAATTGGGACAAAATTGCACCTCCTTTATTGTTTTTAATTTGACATAGTTTAATGTGTAGGCAAATGCAACACTCGGAGTGTTAGAGGCATGTTGTAAGGATTTTTAAGATTACCATCAAGTTCCCATGCACTTTCATACTAGGAATTCTGTTTGGCTATTTTAAACCTTGTAGACCTCTATAAAACAAATATTTGTGAGAAAAAATCAAATGGATAATATTAAGTTGCAAACCAATGCCAAAAAATATTACTAACATTATATTTAAATAATAATAAAAGTTTTCAAATTTTTCCAAAACTCATTTAAAATCAAAATTTACTTAAAAATATAAATCTCCATTTAAGTGATATATAATTCATAATTTAAACAAAAATATATTTTTATATCATAAGGCGTTTCCCTCTGAAACCATCACCCCTCTGTGCACACCTGTCATCATGCTTTTCCGTTTGATCCATCGTTAGATGATTGGATTGTCCTAGTCCATTGATTTAATTGCAGCGACACATATGGTTTTCTATTTCCCTTTGTGTAGATGTCGTCTATCTTATACAATTATTATTATGTGTTTCTTCGGAGAGGGTTTTACCTCAGGGAAAAAGGCATAAAACATAAAATAACGAGGATGATGGGGGCAGAGGATCGTGGGAGATAAGTGGATTGATGAGGGCGCTGGTGAGGAAGAGAACAAATAGATGTTGTAGTTCTGATTGAACGTTCAATGCACCTCTATAAAATAATGATTAGTCTCTCATTCATTAATTTCACAATCCATCAATTCAAGAAGAAATGAGTCCTTCAATATGAATTCAAGAATAAATGAGTCCATCAAAATGTCCATCTGCAACAATGTCTAGCTTCAGTTTATCATCTCACATCAGGTAGGGAAGTGTGTTACCTCGATGAGCCCTAAGTGCTTGCATTAAATCAATGCTTGGGACTTATAGCTCTACATTTTGGTTTGGACTTTTTTGTGTTTATGCATGTTCTTTGTTTACAATTGAAGTGATTATGCTCAATGCCTATGGTGGATTAGCCCCGGAAGACTCTGTTTCTTTATGCATCAGGGAATTACATACTAATTCATAAAGAGGTTACATACATTATGTAATACACTAGTTTCTAAGCAATATAGAGCAAAATAAACCATTTCTCTTCCTTCTTTCACTAGGTCATGGATGAAAGCTCATGGAATACTCCCTTTATTTATTTTTCTGATTTTACTATGGTGTGAAAGGCCCTAATTCCGTACTTTGGCATTTGAGGTTTCAATGGGCAAGGATCGCTTCAAAGAGTTGTAGTATATTATAATGGAAATGAATTTTTTCATCTTACCCCATTGCTTTTTCTCTTTCTAATACTTGTAGCAATCACGTGTATACCATCAAACTTATATGCCCGTAATGCATGATGCTTGAGTTTGCCCCCCTGGATAGTTTTCATATCGAAACTTGTTACTGTGAATACACCCTTTCTTTATGTTGGACATCATCTAATATCTGCATCTTCCAGTTTCTTGTGAAGGTGAGTACAGAGACTGTTCTTTATATAAAAATATTATTTTGCTTTTATTTTCAATTGCCTTTTGTGTTCTTGTTTCTTGGCCTTCATATTTATTCATCATATTTTTCAGCGACCTGATCGATTTCCTCCTCTCTTTCAGTTCTACAACATGAAGGCACGTCCCCTGCATCGAGTGTTATTGCCAGAACCTCTCCTGATATACTTCTAAATTTCATTTCATTTCTGTTTCGATTATAAATTTATATGGTTGGTTAGTTGTAGCATGAAATTAGTTTCCATAACCTTGTTTTGTTTACATTAGAACTGAACAGAGGAATTCAATATGCCACCTCCTTTAAATCAATATGAATTCAAGAAGAAATGAGTCCATCGAAATGTCCATCCGTGATAGTGCCTCGCTTCGGTTTATCATCTTACATCATGTATGGAAGTGTGTTCCCTCAATGAGCCCTGAATTCTTGCATTAAATCGATGCTTGGGATTTATAGCTCTGCATTGTGGTTTGGATTTTGTGTTTTTATGCATGTTCTTTGTTTACAGTTGAAGTTCTTATGCTCAATGCCTATGGTGGATTAGCTCTGAAAGACTTTGTTTCTTTATGCATAAGTAAGTTACATACTAATGCATAAAGAGGTTGCATACATTATGTAATACACTAATTTCTGATAAATATAGAGCAACATAAATTTGAAGTATTCAAACATTCTCTTTGCTTTATGATTGACCTGAGCACTCCCCTTAGTGGTAGGATATGAGTTTTATGAAGCCTATCCATGCCTTTCATCCACCCATCTTTTCCGAATGGAATTATGTGTTCCTTGCTTTCCCTCGATGGCTATGCACCTCTTCTTCTTCCTTATCGTTAATGCATGTTGTGTGTCTGTACTCCCTTGCTCAGTATGCGCCTAGGACAAACAATATGAGTTTTGCCAAAATAACATTAATACATGTGGGATTATGAATATCACTTATCCTTTCGATGTTGGAAACCATCGATGTGGTATCCCTCGCTTTCAAATTGACTGTGTGCAGAACTCAAGTCCTACAATCACCATTGATGGCCTCAATTTCACAGTATTAGGGATTAATTCCCACTCCCACTTCTTCTTTATTTTCACGGAAGAGAAATGTCGATTTTTCGATGATTGCTTTCAAATAGGGGACATCGTCTTCAATGTTACGGGAAATTTAACAGGACTTTAAACGTCTATGCATGTTCTCCGCATCAAATAAACACAGGGAAAGGGGATCTTAGGAAGTGCAATGCTAGTGTCTATTATAGTTTGTTTGATAGTGGGAATTTGATGAAGGAATGTTCTTCAACACAAACAATAGTTGATGTGAGAAGAGTGGCATGGGTTTCAAATGATATACTTAGAGATGAAAGGTGCAGATCAAGTTGAGGCATATGTGGTTATAACACTTTGGATTAAACTGAGCCCTTCCTCTACTATTGCAAGGATGAGCCATGGATTGACAAGTGTCCGGGCCATGGTATTCTTTCGATTTATAGTTATGTGGAAGAGCCCTGAATGCTTGCAATAAATCAATGCTTGGGATTTATAGCTCTGCATTATGGTTTGGATTTTGTGTGCTTATGCATGTTCTTTGCATACAATTGAAGTGCTTATGCTCAATGGCTATGGTGGATTAGCCCCGGAAGACTCTGTTTCTTTATGCATCAAGAAATGACATATTAATGCATAAATATGTTGCATAAATTATGTAATACACTATTTTATGAGAAATATAGAGAAAAATAAATTGTTTCTCTTCCTTCTTCAATTGAGCCATGGATGAAAGATCACAAAATACTCCCTTTATTTCTTTCTCTGCTTTTACTATGGTGTGAAAGGCCCCATCTCCGCACTTTTTCATTTGAGGTCTCAATGGACAAGGATCACTTCAAAGAGTTGTGATATATTATAATGGAAATGAATTTGTACATCTTACTCCATTGCTTTTTCTTTTTCTTATAATTATAACGATAACATGTATACCATCAGACTTATATGCCCGTAATGCAGGACGCCTGAGTTTGCTACCCGAGTTGGTTTTCATATCGAAACCTGTTGCTATCAATACACCCTTTCTTTATGTGGGATATCATCTAATATTTTCATCTTCAGGTTTCTTTTGAAGGTGAGTACAAAGACTATTCGTTATATAATGATCTTATTTTTCTTTTATTTTTAGGTGCCTTTTGTGTTATTGTTTCTTGGCCTCCATAGTTATTCATCGGATTTTTCAGCAGCATGATCATTGTCCTCCTCTATTTTAGTTTTGTAACATCAAGGAAATCAACATCTTTTGTGCGTACCCTACATCGAGTGCTATTGCCCAGAACCTCTCCTGATCTGCTTCTAAATTTCATCTCATTTCTATTTCGATTATAAATTTATATGGTTGGTTATTTGTAGCTTGAAATTAGTTTCCATAACCATGTTTTGTTTACATTAGAACTGAACAGGGGAATTAAATATGACACCTCCTTCAAATCAATATGAATTCAAGAAGAAATGAGTCCATCAAAATTTCCTTCCGCGACATTGTCTCGCTTCAGTTTATAATCTCACATCATGTATGGAAGTGTGTTCCCTCGATGAGCCCTAAATGCTTGCATTAAACCAATGCTTGGGATTTATAGCTCTGCATTGTTGTTTGGATTTTGTGTGTTTATGCATGTTATTTGTTTACAATTGAAGTGCGTAGGATTAGCCTGGGAGAATACGTTTCTTTATGCATCAGGAAGTTACGTATTAATGCATAAAGAGGTTACATACATTATGTAATACAATAGTTTATGAGAGATATAGAGAAAAATAAATTTGAAGTATTCAAACATTCTCTTTGCTTTATGATTGACCTGAACACTCCCCTTAATGGTAGGAGATTAATTTTATGAAGCCTATTCCTGCTTTTCATCCCCCCATCTTCTCCCAATGGAATTATGTGTTCCTCACTTTCCCTCGATGGCTACGTGCCACTGCTTCTTCCTTATCATTACTTCCTGCTATGTGTCTCTACTACCCTGCTCAGTATGCGCCTGGGACAAACAATATGAGTTTTTCCAAAATAACAGTACTACATGTGGGATTATGAATATCACGTATGCTTTCGGTGTTGGAAACCATGGTAAGAGATGAATTTTATGAAGCATATCCCTGCTTTTCGATGATCACTTTCATATAGGGGACATCGTCTTCAATGTTACGGGAAAATTTAATAGGACTCTAAATGTCTACCCCTATTCTCTATGTGAAATCAACATAGGGAAAGGGGATCTTAGGAAATGCAATGCTAGTGTCTATTATAGTTTGTTCGAGAGTGGGAATTTGATGAAGGAATTTTCTTCAACACAAATAATAGTTGATGCGAGAAGAACGGTATGGATTTCAAATGATACAATTAGAGATGAAAGTTGTAGATCAAGTCGAGGCATATGTGCTTATAACACTTCAGATTCAACTGACACCTTCCTCTTCTATTTCAAGGATGGGCCACAGACCGATGAGTGTCCCAGCCATGGTATTCTTTCGCTTTATATCTATGTGGAAGCGTGTCTGAATTATTTGGTTGAGTAGCGGTGGAATTAAATAGAATAACCCTTGAAGCTAATTTAAATTTATATTTTTGAACCAGGAAATAAGCTTAAGAATGGTGTTGCAATAGGTAAAGATATTTCTTACAGGTACATGCATTTTCCCTTATCTGTTGACGAGTATTATTGGGTTTATTAATTACTAACTAATTTTAACAGAGCCAGGTGAATCCCTTCAAGAAACTGTGCCTATAGTATCTGCTTTATTAATGGCTATAACTGTGTGCAGAAGGAAGAGTCTTGATTTTCGCGAGAGTTCTATTCTTAGTGAGTTTACAGACAATGAAGATAAAGCTATGGAAGTAGCTACACAAGGTAAGATAGGGACGCTACCCATTTTCTCCTACCAAGTAATGAAACAGGCAACTGATAATTTCCATGAGAAGAATCAAGTTGGAGATGGAGGATATGGTTCAGTTTATCTGGGTAAACTCCAGGATAGTTGTGTCATTGCAGTGAAGAGACTACATCAGGATAATTGTAAGAGATTCAAACAATTCATCAATGAGGTGCAGATTCTTTCAACCTTCTATCATCCAAACCCAGTTCGTCTCTATGATTGTAGTTCCCCACAAAGTCCAGATCTGCTTCTTGTTTATGAATATGTTCCAAATGGTACTAATTGTCATATCATCTTCACGGGGAAGTCAAGAAGGATAAAGGTCTATATTGGGATACCCGTATTAGAATTTGTATAGAGACTTCCCAGGCCCTAGCATTTCTTCACTGCCATGAATCACCTATTTTCCACAGAGATGTAAAATCTTCAAATATTTTGGTGGAAGAGGAATTACATGTCAAAGTAGCACATTTTGGGCTTTCAATATTTGTACCATTAGATGTATCTCATGTTTCCACTACTCCACAGGGCAAGCCTAACTACGTTGACTAGAATACCACCAATGCTTTCACTTCCCAAATAAATATGATGTCTACAAATTTGGAGTTGTTTTGATGGAAATCATGTCTGTCAAGTTAGCTATGGACATAAGTCGTAATAAAACGGAAATTTTCCTTCCCAATATGGAAATATCAAATATTAAAGTGGGAGCTTTCCATGAGCTAATAGACCTATATCTGGAAATTGACTCAAAATCTAACATAAAAGTGATGGTTATTGCAATTGTTGAATTCGCTTTAAGATGCTTTGCAGAGAGCAAAGAAGACCAACCATATATGAAGGAACTTGTGGCCAAAGTTGAGAAAATGAAATAAAATGGAGTCCATTGTAAACATTCACTATTTCGAGTCCCTGATGATGATGGGTAATGGGTAGACATAATGGGTAGTGTCTAAAGAACATATGTTAACCATTAAGCAATTGGTATTCCCATAAATACTCAGTGAATAGGATTTAGAAATACAATTTGTTAATTGAAATTTAGAACTCATATCATTCTGATACCTAGAAAAGAGTGAAATGGATCAAGAAAATGATAAGTTGAGGGTGATTGAACCAAAATAATTTATTTGTTGGCTACACAGTTGGGGTTCCTTTAACTACAACATACCTCCCTTGAATTTCTAAGGCCAACTCTGTTATTATAACTTGTAGCTTTGTTCCAACCAATAAAATTATATGTATATTTTGGAGATAAAATGACATAGAACCCAAATAATTCAATCAAAAAAAGTATCATGATTATTAACTCCCATTATCAATAATTCAATGTCATATTAGTCCAAGATTTTTGTGCACTTACAACTAAGGGAACTAAGAGAGCCAAAAGAATGAATACCACCTTTCTCACAAAAATAAATCCAACCAAAAAGAGGATGTTAGCTTAAACATCAACATAAACTATTTTTAAGAATATGTAAATTGAAGTCATTGGAAGCAGAGATAGAGTGTTGAAGATTTACCATACACATTGAGAAGAAAAAATATTACAACAAAATCCCACAATGGAGGATTGTAGATAACCCTTTTTACCCTTCTTATTTCCTCTTTTGTTGTTGCCCTTATTTATCTTACTAATGAGGATAACATTCTACTGCTCCTCAATACTGGCAATAGTATCCAATATTGTCTCCTTCTAGTTGAAGTCATTCCATAGCCTGCTAAAAGTGGGAATTTTTTTTGGACAGAGCCAAAAAGTTTCCAAAAACAAAAAGACCTATCTAATGTAATGGGCATTGGGTACTAGCTCTTTACCCTTCACCTAATAATTTTCATCTTCAATGATTCTTTATATGTCAAAATGCTTCTCGCATTTATGCCTTATGGTGTTTTGTTTGCAACATTTGCTGCAAATGTTCGTATTATTTTTAATAAGAAAAATAATATCTATCTATCTATCTATCTATCTATCTATCTATCTATCTATCTATCTATATATATATATATATATATATATATATATATATATATATATATATATATATCCTCCGACCCAAATGATATATACAAAAATTTGAAAGGTTTACATTACAAAGAAGTCTTTTAATTTAATATATAAATATAAGTAATGTACTTATATAATTAAATGAGAGGTAAATGCTAATAGCACCAATCAATTATAAACATAAAAACACTTACTTTATCATACATTTCAAATTGCTAAAACTAAACAAATTATAAAATTTAACTTAATTATAAAAAAATTAATATATAAGTTAAACATATATACATTTCAAAAAACATGTAACTGGATTTTTAACAATGGAAATTCATACCACTTTAACATAGATACAAATAGACTTTATTACAATATCAATAAAATCAATGCCATGGCTTATAAATACCACATATCGTCATTTCCTATAACACTTACGAATAATACCTTTTATTTATTTAATCAATCTAATTAAAATAAAAAATAAA
Source organism: Pinus tabuliformis (assembly GCA_031772625.1). Lineage (NCBI taxonomy): Eukaryota > Viridiplantae > Streptophyta > Pinopsida > Pinales > Pinaceae > Pinus > Pinus tabuliformis. Next base: position 671,983,495 of record CM062810.1, on the reverse strand, counting down.
TAAAACAACAACTTTAAACATAAATATCAACCTTAATTTTTACATACTATTAAAAATATTAAATTTCTACCATCAACTTTTATAAATAAGTAAATTAAAATTTGTCGGAGTCCCCACAATATACAATAAACATATTTTTTTTTTTCTAGTTAAGACTAACCTAAGCACCCACGGGGGATTTGAATCGGTGACCTGTCGCAAGGAGTGCCTTAACAACACACCCATTCACTGTTAATTCAAAGCCCCGTGGGGATAAACATAATTATAGAATAAACATAGTTATATTAAACATATATAAATATTATTATGTCACGAAATTTACTGAAAGTTTTTGCATACTATTAAAAATGTTAAATTTCTACCATCAATCCAACCTAACCCTGATGGATAATTAAATTAAAATTTCTTGGAGCCCCTATAATAAAAATGGCTATATTAAACATGCTTTAAGTTTTATTCTGTCATAAAATAAATTGACTAAAGCTACTAAAAGTCAAACTGTATGGACAAATGTTCGACATATGGTACGGTAATAACATAGATATAAATTGATTGAAGTTACTAAAAGTCAAACTCTATGGACAAGTGTTCGACATATGGTACGGTAATAACATAAATATTTAATCAAATATACGAAGGCGATTGACGATAGAAATCTTGAACACATGGCAGACCATTAACATAGATATTTAATCACACTGATACTAAATTAGAACGTATAGCTAATACTGAGGAACAGGTTCAGGTTAATCAGATCAGCCCACTTTTTGGAGTTTCAGGTTGGCCATTGGATTCTGGTTTCATATATTAGGATTCGATATCAATCCTAACCATTCCATATCAAACTGAAGCAACCAATTTTTTTGAGATTCAGTTTAGACATTGGATTTTGGTTTCATATACTTGGGAATCCATATCAAACCACACATTTGATTTCTGATTTGGGTGGATCATTAATAAAATTGACTATAATATTAATCATTGGACCCATAGGTGGCTTCCAATTGGTGGAAGGCTTATGCTGATTAAGACCGTTTTATAATCAATATCTGTATTTTGGATGCACATTTATATGGTGTCAATGACCATCATCAGGGAGATTGGTGCTATTCTGGTTAGATTCCTATGGTGTGGTTCTGATACATTTGTCCACTCTAGCTACTAACTGTGGGGGTTGGGTGTTGGTAGAATAGGAGAAATAATAGGAAAGAATTACACACATTCATTTCTCAGGCATTCACTAGTTTTATACCATCGACCTCCGTTACACAACTAACATTTCGGTATAGAATTGACTAGTTGCATTTTACCCAAAATTACATAATTCGTTGTCAAACTAACAAACTCCACCTTGACAACAATTTTCCTAACCCCTTGCCCATGCCCATTCATCATCTTTTCTGCAAGCCAAGAGAAGCTAAACACCACAACGGCTTCTCTACTGTAACTGGCTTTGTGAATATGTCTGCATAATTCTCTCGTGTATGGACCTTTTGAAGAGCTACCTTTCCACCGTCGATCACATGTCTCAGAAAATGATACCTTACATCAATGTGCTTGGTTCTGCTATGATATGCAGGGTTTGTAGCCAAGTGAATAGCACTTTGACTGTCACAAAGTACATTCACTTTCTCCTCCGTTCTTCCAATTTCAGCGAGGAAACCCTTTAACCAGATTGCTTCTTTACTGGCATCTGAAGCAGCTATATATTCAGCTTCGGTAGTGGACAATGCAACTATTTCTTGAAGCTTTGACATACAAGTAATTGCTCCACCTGCAAGAGTAAAGACATAATCTGTAGTAGATCTTCTTTTGTCCAAATCACCTGCATAGTGAGCATCTACATATCCCCAGACTGATCCTTCACTAACATTAAAGACGATGCAATGGTCACTTGTGCCTCTTAGATATCGAAGCACCCATTTCACTGCTTGCCAATGTTCTTTACCTACATTTGCCATGACCCTACTGATAGTGGAACATTAACAGGTTTCACATTGTTCATAGAGAACTTTTCAAGTACTTTCTCCACATACTTCTACTGTGATAGCCAAAGCTTACCATCTTTCTTGTCTCTGTGTATCTCAATGCCCAAGATATGTTTTGCTACTCCAAGATCCTTCATATCAAATGTCCGAGAGAGTTGTGCCTTTAACCTGTTGATCTCCTCCATGCTTTTGCTTGCAATAAGCATATCGTCAACATACAAAGCTAAGATAATGAATATGCAATTGAAACTTTTGAAGTATACACAATGATCATACTCACTTCTTATAAAGTTCTGGCTCACCATGAAGGAATCAAACTTCTTGTACCATTGTCTAGGAGACTACCTCAGACCATACAATGATTTCCTGAGCTTGCAAACTAATATTCTGTTGCGACCTCGTACAAAACCTTCTGGTTGTTCCATATATATCTCTTCGTTCAAATCACCATGTAGAAAAGCTGTTTTAACATCTGACTATTCTAACTCAAGATTAAGCAATGCAGTTAGTGCCAACATAGTACGAATAGAAACAAGTTTTACAACTGGAGGAAAAAAATCATGAAAGTCTATACCTTCAACCTAAGAATACCCTTTTGCTAATAGCCTCGCCTTATACCTTTCGATACTTCCATAAACCTTTTGTTTCAGCTTGAAGACCCATTTGCATCCAACAACACTTCTCCCTTTAGGAATCTCTACAAGATCCCGAGTATTATTCTTGGCTAAGGAGTCCATTTCTTCTTCCATAGCCATTTTCCATTTTTCACTATCTGTATCATCTATAGCTTCCTGATAACAAGAAGGTTCCCCATATTCAGTAATCAAAGCAAAAGATGAAGCATAATCTTCATACCTCTTAGGAGTTTTCCTTTCCCTTGTAGACCTTCTTAGAGCGACTGGTTACTGAACTGGTTCAGAAACTTGCACTGGTTCAGAAGCTTCAATGACTTCCTTTGTGTCTTCAACACCTTTTCCTCCAGAAGGCTCTACTTCCTTTTGAGTGTCACTGAAAGGTCTAGCCTCCAACTGAACTCATTGATTTGGCGATACCTGTTCCTGTTCAATTCTTTCAACATTTGATTTTAAAAGAGAGGATTCATCAAATGTTACATCTCTACTAATGACTATCTTGCACAATGTACGATCCCACAACCTATATCCTTTCACTACATAGTCATACCCAACAAATACATAACATTTCGACTTTGGATCTAATTTTGAATGATCTGTTAACTAAATAACAAGTAGTAGACACTGCTTCTTCCCACAACTCCTTTTGCATGTTAGCATTGCTGATCATACTTCTGGCTCTTTCCATAAGAGTTTGATTCATACGCTCAGCAACACCATTTTGCTGAGGAGTATAAACAGCAATTCTGTGTCTAACAATTCCCTCATCCTTACAGTATTGTTCAAATTCAACTAAAGTGAACTCACCACCATTGTCAGATCTTAAACATTTAATTGATTTGCCTGTTCTTTTCTCTATCATTACTTTAAATTGTTTAAAGACATTTAATACATCATCTTTCCTTTTTAGCATATAGACCGAAACTTTACGGGAGTAATCATCAATAAACGTTAAAAAATACAGTGCACCTCCATATGACACAACAGGGGATGGTCCCCACAGATCAGAATGAATATAGTTTAAAACATCTTTACTATTATGATTTCCAACTTTAAATCTTTGTTTACACTGTTTTCCATACACACAATATTTACAGAATCTAACCTCAAGGATTTCAGATCTGGAAGATATTTTTATTTCATAACAAGCTGAAGACCTTTCTCGCTCATATGACCCAATCGATAATGCCATATACGCATACCTGCTTCTTCCTTTTCTCACACAACTACTGCTTCACTAACCTGGTTACTTCCTTTTCACCTGTAAAGATTTTGGACCTTTTCTGCCTTCATAACCACAAGGGCTCCTTTAAATACTTTCAAGACGCCATCCTAACCTGTAAACTGATAACCATCTGAGTCCAACACTCCCAAAGAAATAAAAATTTTCTTCAAATCAGGTACATGTCTAACACTAGTTAATGTAATAATTGTGTTATCATACACCTTAATCATGATATCTCCCATCCCAACAGTTTGACATGACACATTGTTACCCATAAACACAGAACTACCATTTACATTTTTATATGAAGTAAACCAATTTCTATGTGGGCACATGTGATGCAAAGCACCAGAGTCTAACAACCAGCTATCTAAACCCTAAGATACATTACATTCAGGGTAAGTTTCATCTATCATACACAATTTTTTAGCAGATAAAACTTCGTCTACCATACCTGAATTGACCTGATTCGCTTCCTTCTTCGGGTTTTCGGATTGCTTTCGTTTCCAGCAATATTTCTTCAAGTGTCCAATTTTATTGCAGTTCCAACATTTTGCCTTACACTTCTTTCCCTTCGATTTCGATGTGGAAGACCCCCTTGGTTTTTCTCCTCTTTCCTTTGAGTGTCCTCTACCTACCATGGCTTTTGATGTAGTTGTTTTAATGCTGTATTTCCTTCGTACTTCTTCAGACAAGAGAGCTCCCACGACTGACTCAAACTTCAAAGAATCAGTAGTGCTCGAGCTGATTGAAGTTACGAAGTGATCCGATGATTCAGGCAAAGAACACAACAAGGTTATGGCTTTATCTTCTTCTTGTATTTTAACTTCCGTATTTGTTAATTGACATATTAGTGTGTTAAAAACATTCAAATGTTCTGCAACGTTTGAACCTTGCTTCATTTGAAGACTGTATAACTATATTTTCAGATAAATTTTGTTGGTTAATGACTTTGTCATATAGAGCTTTTCGAGTTTTTCCCACAACCCTGAAGCTGTAGTATCTTCAACAATATTGAAGAGAACTTCATCCGCTAGGCATAACCGGATGGTACTGAGAGCTTGGGCATCCATGTCCTCCCAATCTGAAATAGTCATGGTTGCAGGTTTCTTAGTTGCCCCATCCAATGCCTTGTGCAACCCTTGTTGCCCAAGTAGATCCCTAACCTTCAGTTTCCAAAGAGAAAAATTGCTCTTTCCGGTGAATTTCTCCACCTTGAATTTTGCATTCGACATCTTGGCCATTTTCTAAGGTTTCAATCTTCAGTCTAGGGTTTCTTAAAAAAAATATTTCAATTTTCTTCTTCCAACAAAAGGATTTCCAAGTTTTAACTCTTCCTACTTCAATTTTCTTGAAATTTTCCACAAATTGACTTAAAACCCTACAATTTTTTTTTTAATATTTTTTAGGGAAAACCTTTGTTTTTTTTTATTCAAAGAAAACCCTTTAACAAACCCAAAATTTATTTAACAATTTCTAGAAAAAAAAAAATAATACCCGATCTTTCACGTAGCTTTGACCAGCACTTGCTCTTCGAGTTGGCTCTAGCTTCTTCAACCAATACGTAGAAAAAAAGGCTCTGGCTTCTTCAACCAATACGTAGAAAAAAAAGTACAGCACGCAGCGTCTCAACAATCAGCAATCAGACAGATTCACCAGTGTTTTCTTCTGGGCAGCGGGCACGTAGCATCTCATCAATCAACAATCAGGCAAATTCACCAGCGTTTTCTTCTGGGCAACGGCCAGACTTCCTCGATCTTTGGTACGCAACAACACCATAGTTCCATCTATCTCTGTTCCAGCACACAGAGGGTAGTGGCATTCTGGTCTTCACGCAGGCCACCCTTCCTTTCTTACATGTGCTCCTCACGCAGGCAGATGATTGACACTCCAACACGCAAACAATGCTGGAGTCTGGTCTTCATGGCCTCCCTCCACACTAGACGCAGGCACATAGGCAAACATAGACAGGGTTCTGCTCCGCCTATCTCCCTCTACCAACGCTGATCGCAGCTGGGCAAGGGATTGACCAAGAAAACAACATAACTAACTGGAAACCAAACACACTCAAATAGACACATAGGATTTACGTGGTAAAACCTCGACAGGGTGTCAAGGAAACATGCATGGGGCAAGGGATTGGAATCTCTATTAATGGAACAATGATTCTCCACACTTACATTTCTCGGGCATTCACTAGTTTTATACCATCGACCTCTGTTACATAACTAACATTTCGGTATAGAATTGACTAGTTACATTTTACCCAAAATTATATAATTCGTTGTCAAACTAACAAACTCCACTTTGACAACAATTTTCCTAACGCCTTGCCCATGCCCGTTCATCATCTTTTCTGCAAGCCAAGAGAAGATAAACACCAGCACAGCTTCTCTATTTTAACTGGCTTTGTGAATATGTCTGCACAATTCTCTCGTGTATGGACCTTTTGAGGAGCTACTTTTCTGCCATCGATCACATGTCTCAGAAAATGATACCTTACATCAATGTGCTTGGTTCTGCTGTGATACGCAGGGTTTGTAGCCAAGTGAATAGCACTTTGACTGTGACAAAGTACATTCACTTTCTTCTGCGTTCTTCCAATTTCATCGAGCAAACCCTTTAACTAGATTGCTTCTTTACTGGCATCTGAAGCATCTATATATTCAACTTCGGTAGTGGACAACAGAACTATTTCTTGAAGCTTTGACATCCAACTAATTGCTCCACCCGCAAGAGTAAAGACATAACCTGTAGTAGATCTTCTTTTGTCCAAATCACCTACATAGTCAGCATCTACATATCTACAGACTGATCCTTCACTACCATTAAAGAAAACGCAATGGTCACTTGTGCTTTTTAGATATCGAAGCACCCATTTCACTACTTGCCAATGTTCTTTAACTGGATTTTCCATGAACCCGCTGACAACTCCAATTGCAGGTGAAATGATAGGTCTTGTAGATACCATCGCATACATTAAGTTGCCTACAACATTTTCATATGGTACATGAGACATATACTGCTTTTCTTCATCATCTCTAGGACTCAAAACCAAAGAAAGCTTAAAATGGGAAGCTAGTGGAACATTAACAGGTTTCACATTGTTCATAGATAACTTTTCAAGTACTTTCTCCACATACTTCTGCTGTGATAACCAAAGCTTACCCTTTTTCCTGTCTCTGTATATCTCCATGCCCAAGATATGTTTTGCTACTCCAAGATCCTTCATATCAAATGTCCTAGAGAGTTGAGTCTTTAACCTGTTGCTCTCTTCCATGATTTTGCTTGCAATAAGCATATCATCAACATACAAAGCTAAGATAATGAATATTCCATTGAAACTTTTGATGTATACACAATGATCATACTCTCTTCTAATAAAGTTTTGGCTCACCATGAAGGAATCAAACTTCTTGTACCATTGTCTGGGAGACTGCCTCAGATCATACAATGATTTCCTGAGCATGCAAACTAATCTTCTGCTACGACCTTGTACAAAACCTTCTGATTGTTCCATATATATCTCTTCGTTCAAATCACCGTGTAGAAATGTTGTTTTAACATCTAACTGTTCTAACTCAAGATTAAGTAACGTAGTTAGTGCGAACATAGAAAAAATAGAAACAAGTTTTACAATTAGAGAAAATATCTCATGAAAGCATATACCTTCAACCTGAGAATACCCTTTTGCTACCAGTCTCACCTTATACGTTTCGATACTTCCATCAACTTTCCGTTTCAGCTTGAAGACCTATTTGCATCCAACAACACTTATCCCTTCAAGAAGCTCTACAAGATCCCAGGTATTGTTCTTGGCTAAGGAGCCATTTTCCATTTTTCACTATATGTATCATCTACTACTTCTTGATAACAAGAAGGTTCCCCATCTTCAATAATCAAAGAAAAAGATGTAGCAGAATCTTCATACCTCTTGGGATTTTTCCTTTCCCTTGTAGACCTTCTCAGAGCAACTGGTTGCTGAACTAGTTCAAAAACTTGCACTGGTTCAGAAGCATCAATGGCTTCCTTGTGTCTTCAACAACTTTTTCTCCAGAAGTCTTTGCTTCCTTTCGACTGTCACTAAAAGGTCTAGCCTCCAACTGAACTCGTTGATTTGGTGATACCTGTTCCTATCCAATTCTTTCAACATTTGATTTTAAAAGAGAGGATTTATCAAATGTTACATCTCTACTAATGACTATCTTCCACAATGTAGGATCCCACAACCTATATCCTTTCACTGTATAGTCATAACCAACAAAGACATAACATTTCAACTTTGGATCTAATTTTGAACGCTAATTTTATGGAATAAGAGAATAAGAATCACAACCAAATATCCTCAAATGTGAATAGTCACAAGACTGACCTGTCCAAACTTCTTCAGGAATTTTACAATCAATTGCTACTGAAGGTGATCCGTTAACTAAATAACAAGTGGTAGATATCGCTTCTGCCCACAACTCCTTTTGCAAGTTAGCACTGCTAATCATGCTTCTGGCTCTTTCCATAAGAGTTCGATTCATACGCTCAGCAACAACATTTTGCTGAGGAGTATAAACAACATTTTTGGGTCTAATAATTCCCTCATCCTTATAGTATTGTTCAAATTCAACTGAAGTGAACTCACCACCATTATCAGTTCTTAAACAGTTAATAGATTTTCCTGTTCTTTTCCCTACCATTACTTTAAATTGTTTAAAGACATTTAATCATCAGCTTTCATTTTTAGCATATAGACCGAAACTTTACGGGAGTAATCATCAATAAACGTTAAAAAATACAGTGCACCTCCATATGACACAATAGGGGATGGTCCCCACAGATCAGAATGAATATAGTCTAAAACATCTTTACTATTATGATTTCCAACTTTAAATCTTTGTTTACACTGTTTTCCATACACACAATGTTTACAGAAATCTAATTTCAAGGATTTCCGATCGAGAAGATATTTACGTTTCATCAGTATCTGAAGATCTTTCTCGCTCATATGACCCAATCGCTGATGACATAGATGAGTACTTGCTTCTTCCTTTTTTGATGCAACCATTGCTTCACTGACCTGAGTACTTCCTTTTAACCTGTAAAGATTTCTGATCTTTTTTGCCTTCATAACCACAAGGGCTCCTTTAAAGACTTTCAAGATGCCATCCTAACTTGTAAACTTATAACACCCTGAATCCAACACTCCCAAAGAAATCAAATTTTTCTTCAATTCAGGTACATGTCTAACACTAGTTAATGTTCTAACTGTGTTATCATACATCCTAATCCTGATATTTCCCATCCCAACAGTCTGACATGACACATTGTTACCCATAAACAGAGAACTACCATTTACTTTTTTATACGAAGTAAACCAATTTCTATGTGGGCACATGTGATGCGAGGCACCAGAGACTAACATCCAACTATCTAAACCCTGAGAAAAATTACATTCAGGTGAAGTTTCATCTATCATACATAATTCTTCAGCAGATAAAACTTCGTCTATCATACCTAATCGACCTTATTCGCTTCCTTCTTCGGGTTTTCAGATTACTTTCGCTTCCAATAGTCCTTCTTCAAGTGTCCAATTTTATTGTAGTTCCAGCATTTTGCCTTTCACTTCTTTCCCTTCGATTTTGATCTGGAAGACCTCCTTGGTTTTTCTCCTCTTTTCTTTGAGCGTCCTCTACCTACCATGGTTTCTGATGCAGTTGTTTCAGTGCTATATTTCCTTCGTGCTTCTTCAGACATGTGAGCTCTCACGGCTGATTAAAAATTCAAAGAGTCAGCAGTGCTCAAGTTGATTGAAGTTACAAAGTGATCCCATGATTCAGGCAAACAACACAGCAAGGTTATGGATTTATATTCTTCCTGTATTTTAACTTCCATATCTATTATTTGACATATTAGTGTATTAAAAACATTCAAATGTTCTGCAACGTTTGAACCTTCTTTCATTCGAAGACTGTATAACTGTCTTTTCAGATAAATTATGTTGGTTAATGACTTTGTCATATAGATTTTTTCGAGTTCTTCCCACAATCCTGAAGTTGTAGTCTCTTGAACAATATTGAACAGAACTTCATCCGCTAGGCATAACCGGATGGTACTGAGAGCTCGGGCATCCAAGTCCTCCCAGTCTGAAGTAGTCATAGTTGCAGTTTTCTTAGTTGCCCCATCCAATGCCTTGTGCAACCCTTGTTGCACAAGTACATCCCTAACCTTCATTTTCCAAAGAGAAAAATTGCTCTTTATAGTGAATTTCTCCACCTTGAATTTTGCATTCGACATCTTGGCCATTTTCTAAGGTTTCAATCTTCAGTCTAGGGTTTCTTAAAAAACATATTTGAATTGTCTTCTTCCAACAAAAGGATTCCCAATTCCAACAAAGGATTTCCAAGTTTTAACTCTTCCTACTTCAATTTTCTTGAAAAAATCCACAAATTGACTTAAAACCCTACAAAATTTTGCTGAATATTTTTCAGGGAAAACCTTTGTTTTTTTTTTATTCAAAGAAAACCCTTTAACAAACCCAGAATTTATTTAACAATTGCTGGAAAAAAAATTAATGCCTAGTCTTTCACACAACTTTGACCAGCACCTGCTCTTCGAGTTGGCTCTGGCTTCTTCAACCAATACATAGAAAAAAAATATAGCACACAACGCCTCAGCAATCAGCAATCAGGCAGATTCACCAACATTTTCTTCTGGGCAACGGGCACACAGCGTCTCATCAATCATGAAGATTCACAAGTGTTTTCTTCTAGGTAGTGGTCAAACTTCCTCGATCTCTGGTACGCAACAACACCACAGTTCCGACTATCTTTGCTCTAGCACGCAGAGTGTAGTGGTGTTCTGGTATTCACGCAAGCCACCCTTCCTTTCTTACACGTGCTCCTCACGCAGGCAGATGATTGACACTCCAGCATGCAGACAACACTGGAGTCTAGTCTTCACGGCCTCCCTTCACACTAGACACAGGCACACAGGCAAACGTAGCCAGGGTTCTACTTTGCCTATCTCCCTCTACAAATGCTAATCGCAGCCAGGCAAGGGATTGACACTCCAGCATGCAGACAATGCTAAGGTCTGGTCTTCACGACCTCCCTTCACACTAGACACAGGCACACAGGCAAACATAGCCGAGGTTCTACTCCACCTATCTCCCTCTATGAACACTGTGTATCACAACAGAACCAAGCACATTGATGTAAGGCATCATTTTTTGAGACATGTGATCGATGGCGAAAAAGTAGCTCTTCAAAAGGTCCACTTGTTGGTAGAATAGGAGAAATAATACGAAATAATTACACACATTCATTTCTTGGGAATTCACTAATTTTATACCATCGACCTTCGTTACATAACGAAAATTTCGGTATAGAACTGACTAGTTACATTTTACCCAAAATTACATAATTTGTTGTCAAACTAACACTGGGATCCTAGATACTTTATCTTTCAATAGGACATTAATCTGTAAGAGTCTGTGGAGAGGACTGAGTGGTAGTGGCATCTTGTCACAGATTATTGAGGAAAGTATATGGCTTATAAGTATCTAGAAGACTGGATTAAAGATGGGGCTTGTTCATCATCCTCTTTCTCTTGTATTTGGCCAAGCATGATCAGAAATAGACGCTGGCTATTCGCTGGTCTATGTTGGGAAGTAGGAAATGGTAACATGACAGGTGTGGGTCTAGACATCATTAAACGACTATTGGGCTCTCATTCTTAGTGGTCTCCTCTCTTTCATCATCTGCATAGTAGAGGTATGTACTCTATATCTTATATTGTATCTCATAGAACTACATCTCCTTACATCCAATCTTGGATTTGGGCTATAGACATTCATCAATCTGGTACATTGGCTACAGCATGGCACCAATACATCAGACAGGTTGAGGCTATTGAGATTCAACTCACTGAGGAGGAAGATAGATAGATTTCCCTGGATTAGGAAAACCAATCAGAACCATATTGTGATCAACGAAATTTACATGTTCATCTCTAACTCAACACCTGTTAATAAAGAACCACATTGGCTCCACAAGATATGGAAGTGGAAGATTCCATTGAAACATAAATGTTTTCGCTAGCTGAAATACTCATTTGGGAAAACCTCTCTCGCAGAGGCTTCTACAGTCCTAGCATCTGTCCTCTCTACATGCAAAACTAGGAGGATGTGTCTCACCTACTTTTAAACTATTCTATTGCATCAGAGATCTGACTTTCTTCCCTCAATATTTTCCAGATCGATGGGAGCTAGACACACCACAACCTGGAGGCATGTTTCAAGCTTTGGTTCACTTCACACAATAAATTCTTCTCACCATTTTACATCATATGGGGCATCTTGTATTGCAGAAATAGAAGGATCTTTGAGCATAAGCAAGTAGATATCAGATACACTGTATTGGGGGACAATTAAGATTGGATCCAAGAAAAGAGGATGTGTGGAAAAATTTTCTCTCATTGTTAAGGAAGCGTGACATTATTTTCATTTTTTGTGATAAGGATGCATGGGCAGGATCATAAATCATTGCTCTCTAGGGTTTACTTTTCTTGGCACCATGGCTCAAGAAGCTCTAACAACAACACTTATCCCTTCAAGAAGCTCTACAAGATCCCAGGTATTGTTCTTGGCTAAGGAGCCCATTTCTTCTTCCATAGCCATTTTCCATTTTTCACTATATGTATCATCTACTACTTCTCGATAACAAGAACGTTCCCCATCTTCAATAATCAAAGAAAAAGATGAAGCGGAATCTTCATACCTCTTGGTATTTTTCCTTTCCCTTGTAGACCTTCTGAGAGCAACTGGTTGCTGAACTAGTTCAAAAACTTGCACTGGTTCAGAAGCATCAATGGCTTCCTTGTGTCTTCAACAACTTTTTCTCCAGAAGTCTCTACTTACTTTCGACTGTCACTAAAAGGTCTAGCCTCCAACTGAACTCGTTGATTTGGTGATACCTGTTCCTATCCAATTCTTTCAACATTTGATTTTAAAAGAGAGGATTCATCAAATGTTACATCTCTACTAATGACTATCTTCCACAATGTAGGATCCCACAACCTATATCCTTTCACTGTATAGTCATAACCAACAAAGACATAACATTTCAACTTTGGATCTAATTTTGAACGCTAATTTTTCGGAATAAGAGAATAAGAATCACAACCAAATATCCTCAAATGTGAATAGTCACAAGACTGACTTGTCCAAACTTCTTCAGGAATTTTACAATCAATTGCTACTCAAGGTGATCCGTTAACTAAATAACAAGTAGTAGATATCGCTTCTTCCCACAACTCCTTTTGCAAGTTAGCATTGCTAATCATGCTTCTGGCTCTTTCCATAAGAGTTTGATTCATACGCTCAGCAACAACATTTTGCTGAGGAGTATAAACAACATTTTTGTGTCTAATAATTCCCTCATCCTTATAGTATTGTTCAAATTCAACTGAAGTGAACTCACCACCATTATCAGTTCTTAAACAGTTAATACATTTTCCTGTTCTTTTCCCTACCATTACTTTAAATTGTTTAAAGACATTTAATCATCAGCTTTCATTTTTAGCATATAGACCGAAACTTTACGGGAGTAATCATCAATAAACGTTAAAAAATACAGTGCACCTCCATATGACACAATAGGGGATGGTCCCCACAGATCAGAATGAATATAGTCTAAAACATCTTTACTATTATGATTTCCAACTTTAAATCTTTGTTTACACTGTTTTCCATACACACAATGTTTACAGAAATCTAATTTCAAGGATTTCCGATCGAGAAGATATTTACGTTTCATCAGTATCTGAAGATCTTTCTCCCTCATATGACCCAATCGCTGATGACATAGATGAGTACTTGCTTCTTCCTTTTCTGATGCAACCATTGCTTCACTGACCTGAGTACTTCCTTTTAACCTGTAAAGATTTCTGATCTTTTCTGCCTTCATAACCACAAGGGCTCCTTTAAAGACTTTCAAGATGCCATCCTAACTTGTAAACTTATAACACCCTGAATCCAACACTCCCAAAGAAATCAAATTTTTCTTCAATTCAGATACATGTCTAACACTAGTTAATGTTCTAACTGTGTTATCATACATCCTAATCCTGATATCTCCCATCCCAACAGTCTGACATGACACATTGTTACCCACAAACAGAGAACTACCATTTACTTTTTTATACGAAGTAAACCAATTTCTATGTGGGCACATGTGATGCGAGGCACCAGAGTCTAACATCCAACTATCTAAACCCTGAGAAAATTACATTCAGGTGAAGTTTCATCTATCATACATAATTCTTCAGCAGATAAAACTTCGTCTATCATACCTAATCGACCTTATTCGCTTCCTTCTTCGGGTTTTCGGATTACTTTCGCTTCCAATAGTCCTTCTTCAAGTGTCTAATTTTATTGCAGTTCCAGCATTTTTCCTTTCACTTCTTTCCCTTCGATTTTGATCCGGAAGACCTCCTTGGTTTTTCTCCTCTTTTCTTTGAGCGTCCTCTACCTACCATGGTTTCTGATGCAGTTGTTTCAGTGCTATATTTCCTTCGTACTTCTTCAGACATATGAGCTCTCACGGCTGATTAAAAATTCAAAGAATCAGCAGTGCTCAAGTTGATTGAAGTTACAAAGTGATCCCATGATTCAGGCAAACAACACAACAAGGTTATGGATTTATATTCTTCCTGTATTTTAACTTCCATATCTATTATTTGACATATTAGTGTATTAAAAACATTCAAATGTTCTGCAACGTTTGAACCTTCTTTCATTCGAAGACTGTATAACTGTCTTTTCAGATAAATTATGTTGGTTAATGACTTTGTCATATAGATTTTTTCGAGTTCTTCCCACAATCCTGAAGTTGTAGTCTCTTCAACAATATTGAAGAGAACTTCATCCGCTAGTCATAACCTGATGGTACTGAGAGCTCGGGCATCCAAGTCCTCCCAGTCTGAAGTAGTCATAGTTGCAGGTTTCTTAGTTGCCCCATCCAATGCCTTGTGCAACCCTTGTTGCACAAGTACATCCCTAACCTTCATTTTCCAAAGAGAAAAATTGCTCTTTCTAGTGAATTTCTCCACCTTGAATTTTGCATTCGACATCTTGGCCATTTTCTAAGGTTTCAATCTTCAGTCTAGGGTTTCTTAAAAAAAATATTTGAATTGTCTTCTTCCAACAAAAGGATTCCTAATTCCAACAAAGGATTTCCAAGTTTTAACTCTTCCTACTTCAATTTTCTTGAAAAAATCCACAAATTGACTTAAAACCCTACAAAATTTTGCTGAATATTTTTCAGGGAAAACCTTTGTTTTTTTTTTATTCAAAGAAAACCCTTTAACAAACCCAGAATTTATTTAACAATTGCTGGAAAAAAATATAATGCCTAGTCTTTCACGCAGCTTTGACCAGCACCTGCTTTTCGAGTTGGCTCTGGCTTCTTCAACCAATACATACAAAACCAATATAGCACACAACGCCTCAGCAATCAGCAATCAGGCAGATTCACCAACGTTTTCTTCTGGGCAACGGGCACACAACGTCTCATCAATCATGAAGATTCACAAGTGTTTTCTTCTAGGTAGTGGTCAAACTTCCTCGATCTCTGGTACGCAACAACACCACAGTTCCGACTATCTCTGCACTAGCACGCAGAGTGTAGTGGTGTTCTGGTATTCACGCAAGCCACCCTTCCTTTCTTACACGTGCTCCTCACGCAGGCAGATGATTGACACTCCAACATGCAGACAACACTGGAGTCTAGTCTTCACGGCCTCCCTTCACACTAGACGCAGACACATAGGCAAACGTAGCCAGGGTTCTACTTTGCCTATCTCCCTCTACGAATGCTAATCGCAGCCGGGCAAGGGATTGACACTCCAACATGCAGACAGTGCTAAGGTCTGGTCTTCACGACCTCCCTTCACACTAGACACAGGCACACAGGCAAACATAGCCGAGGTTCTACTCCACCTATCTCCCTCTATGAACACTGAGTATCACAACAAAACCAAGTACATTGATGTAAGGCATCATTTTTTGAGACATGTGATCGATGGCGAAAAAGTAGCTCTTCAAAAGGTCCACTTGTTGGTAGAATAGGAGAAATAATACGAAATAATTACACACATTCATTTCTTGGGAATTCACTAATTTTATACCATCGACCTCCGTTACATAACGAAAATTTCGGTATAGAACTGACTAGTTACATTTTACCCAAAATTACATAATTTGTTGTCAAACTAACACTGGGATCCTAGATACTTTATCTTTCAATAGGACATTAATTTGTAAGAGTCTATGGAGAGGACTGAGTGGTAGTGGCATCTTGTCACAGATTATTGAGGAAAGTATATGGCTTATAATTATCTAGAAGACTGGATTAAAGATGGGGCTTGTTCATCATCCTCTTCCTCTTGTATTTGGCCAAGCATGATCAGAAATAGACGTTGGCTATTCGCTGGTCTATGTTGGGAAGTAGGAAATGGTAACATGACAGGTGTGGGTCTAGACATCATTAAAGGACTATTGGGCTCTCATTCTTAGTGGTCTCCTCTCTTTCATCATCTGCACAGTAGAGGTATGTACTCTATATCTTATATTGTATCTCATAGAACTACATCTCCTTACATCCAATCTTGGATTTGGGCTATAGACATTCATCAATCTGGTACATTGGCTACAGCATGGCACCAATACATCAGACAGGTTGAGGCTATTGGCATTCAACTCACTGAAGAGGAAGATAGATAGATTTCCCTGGATTAGGAAAACCAATCAGAACCATATTGTGATCAACGAAATTTACATGTTCATCTCTAACTCAACACCTGTTAATAAAGAACCACATTGGCTCCACAAGATATGGAAGTGGAAGATTCCATTGAAACATAAATGTTTTCGCTAGCTGAAATACTCATTTGGGAAAACCTCTCTCGCAGAGGCTTCTACAGTCCTAGCATCTGTCCTCTCTACATGCAAAACTAGGAGGATGTGTCTCACCTACTTTTAAACTATTCTATTGCATCAGAGATCTGACTTTCTTCCCTCAATATTTTCCAGATCGATGGGAGCTAGACACACCACAACCTGGAGGCATGTTTCAAGCTTTGGTTCACTTCACACAATAAATTCTTCTCACCATTTTACATCATATGGGGCATCTTGTATTGCAGAAATAGAAGGATCTTTGAGCATAAGCAAGTAGATATCAGATCCACTGTATTGGGGGACAACTAAGATTGGATCCAAGAAAAGAGGATGTGTGGAAAAATTTTCTCTCGTTGTTAAGGAAGCGTGACATTATTTTCTTTTTTTGTGATAAGGATGCATGGGCAGGATCATAAATCATTGCTCTCTAGGGTTTAATTTTCTTGGCACCATGGCTCAACATCAAAGACATAGAAGTATTAGGAGACTCAAGGCTCACCTGCTTTCAACCACCATCGATGTCCCATTATATGAAGCTTATTTGATCCATATGGCATTCTTTTTAACGAGTCTCTTATACCCAGAGCAAAATACCGTGGCAGACATGCTCGCCAAGAGAAGTGTGTCTGTATCTTATGGATCCACTATGCTTCTTACAAGCAAGACACCACACCAGAGTTGATTCCGGAAGCATACCTATTTCCTGATCTATATATCTTAGATTTTGATTAACCAGGGTTATCATGATTTTTGAGAACTATTTCTATAAATATAAAACACGAAATGTATTTTCAAACATACAGTATCCTACAAAGTTTCCACTTTTTTTTATAAAACAAGTATAGGTAAAAATTCTATTTTTATGTTCAGGATGAAAAAAAGACATGATCCATGATCAACTATATGTACACTCTTTTTCCTTATATAAAAGAAACCTTCTTTTTCTTAATATATATAATCACACATACAAATACTATCCCAATTCTGAATTGATATCTTCATTATTCAGCTGAGTATTACAATGTAGGCCACCTTGAAATATTAACTACTATGACAGAGAAGTAATAATTCAAATCCTAGTGAACATCTAAGTACGTTATATGTTCTAAAGCTTGTAGAAATATATATACAGGATTAACTTGTATCATTCCATTTCTCAAATCCTAGAAAATAGTGGGTGGTTGTCATACATGTCATCCCACCCTGAAAGATGGCGTTGAACTAACCCCTTTTTGTGTAAGCTTTCGACGGTGTTAGCTACACTCTTTATCATAGGTGTAAATGAGAAATTTAAATTCTTTAGCTTCTGGTTGGAAAACTCATATGGATGCTTCCTTGGATTTATCTGGTCTGCACACTTGCATGAATGATGGTGCAGAAAATTACAGTGTTTATTTTGCTTGATTCATGTACGTGTATATATATATATATATATAATTTGAAAATAAATATATTGAAATATATATTATGCAAAAGGGCTGCGGGTGCATAATCGGTAGGGAGTGGATAGTGTGGGCACAGTTTGGCCAACATGTTGATGAGGTCTCCTCAGTGTATGTTGCATTCTGCGCACATATATTTGTGGCCGCTGCCCGAGGGCGTTTCATACACTAAAATATGAGCCTCTGCAACATCCCTCACATCCACATATACTTGAGTTAAGTTCGCATACGTCTTCGTTGACTCTGGCATTGATCTTCGCTGATTAAATCGGTAATCGTGTAACTATATAGAAAGCTTTACCTACCTATCAAGTATCTCATAATATGAGCAGTGCCAATGTCCATGGTGGACATCAAATTCGGACCTAAAACCACCGGAGGATTCAACACTTCCAACTCTAAATTAAATTTCGTGGCTACCTCCCATGCTAATCTCTCTTTGTAAGGTTTTGGCATAGAAATACCAATGTAAATGAGTTAGAAAACCTGTACAGATGAATCTAGCTACTAAAGGCTGAACACATAGCTTTGCAGAGCAAAAACACTAAAAGAAAATTGAAAGAACAAAAGAATGATTCATTAGAAAATAGGTTACAATGCTCATGATATAGCATTACTAGGTGAAGATCCCAAGGTAATGCACCATAGTGGTGATCAATGAGAAGACTCAACACCTACAATAAGTTCTGGAGAGAACTAGCCAGTTGCGGAGTGAAAGAAAGATCAAATTAGGGAGTAAATCATGCAGAAGTAATCTTGCATGTAGTCCTATGCTCTAACTAAGAGTCCGCATGTAGGTTTGTAGTACTTCCAACACCCCCTCTAAACACCACTATGGGGAAAAATAGAAAATGGGCCTTGGAAACTGAGGCCAAAGGTCACCCAAAATACAGTGCAACTTGTACTAAAATTGAGGAAAGAGGGAAAAACTCGTGGGAAAAATCCCCCCTCAAAATACAATGTAATCAAAAGAAAAGAGGAAGAAAAGATAGTTGCTAAGCAATTGTGTCCTTCACTGCAAGACGATCGCGCAGAGAGCAAAACTTCTGCTCAGTGAATGCCTTCGTGAAGATGTCTGAAATCTGTTCTACAGAAGGACAAAATTACAAATCAATGACCCGATCATGTACTAAGTCTTTGATGTAGTGCATATGGATCTCTATGTGCTTCGTCTGTTGCCGCTGTACTGGATCCCTACAAAATTTGAGAGTGCTCTGGTTGTCACACTAGATGACAATGGGTTGGTGGAACTGGACGCCCAACTCAATGAGGAAGTGTTGTAGCCACAGAGCCTGAATGGTGATGTTGACTACTCCTCTGTACTCAGCCTCAGTTGAAGAGAGAGCAATAGTAGTGTGCTTCTTACTCAACCAACAGATAGGGCCAGATCCTAAACTGAGTGCTTATTCAGAGGTGGACTTGCGATCAATGTTTTCTCCCACCCAATAAAAATCTGTGAAGCCAAGGAGATTCAATGTAGTGCCTACTGCATAGTGAATCCCGAAGATGATGGTGCCCTACACATATCAGAGGATGCGCTTGGTAGCATTCCAGTATAGCTCATACAACTCGTGCATGTATCTGGAAACTGCCCCTACTACATATCAGAGATCTGGTCTGGAGTGGGCGAGGTACAATAAGCTCCCCACTAGCTATCAGGAGAGAGTGTTGTCAACTAATGGAGGGGCACCTCCATCCTCAAGGTAGACCCCAAAAAGAAAAGGAGTCGGTGCTAGCTTGCAGTCAGTCATGTGAAATATCTTGAGGAGATCCCGTGCATACTTAGCTTGAGAGAGTTTGATGCCTGTGGCATCCTGGCTAATCTCAAGACCAAGAAATAAGTGTAATGGACCCATGTCCATCATCAAGAACCTATCATGCAAGGCCCTCTTGAATGTATCAATGGCCAAAGCCGAGCTACCGGTGGTTAGGAGATCATCAACATACAAAACTAAGATAAGAAGAGAATCATGTGTCCTGAGCATGTAAACATTCGGATCAGACTTACATATTTCAAAGTTTTTTGATAAGAGAAAAGAATCCATCTTCGCATACCAAGCTCTCGCGGCCTGCTTAAGGCCGTAGAGAGATTTCTTCAGTCTGCAGACCAAAGATGAATCATGAATGAAACCATGTGGCTGCTCCATGTAGATCTCCCCAGATAGGTCTCCATGAAGAAAGACATTCTTCACATCTATGTGATGTACTTCCCACCCCTAGGTAGCCGCAATGGTAAGTGTAAGGCATATGGAATCCATCTTTTCTACTAGAACAAAGGTCTTGTCATAATCAATGACATGCACTTGTTGGAAGGCTTTAGCTACTAGCTTTGCTTTTCGTCTGGTGATTTGCCCATCTTGAGCACTCTTGGTCCTATAGACCCATTTGAATCAGAAAAGATTCCTTCCCGAAGGAAGGGGGACCAGGTCCCAGGTCTGGTTCTTGAGGAGGGAGTTATACTGCTCCTCCATGGTGGCCTCCCAAGATGGATGCCCAACAGCCTCAACATAAGACTGTGGATCAGAAGCCTCAACCAAATGACAATGCCAGGATGGTGATGGTTCAGTGGTAGTGAGGACAACGGGAGGCTCAATAAACTCTAAGCTAGTCCTCTGCAAATCAGAATCATCCCACACAAGACCATTTCTAGCAGCTCGGTGGTCTTGTGCATATATCTCACGTAAACTCTTTGTTTTTTTATTTATGATGGGGGAATTTGATTCACTGCTAGAAGCCCGATCTGGGCTTGGATGTGGATCATCATATGCATGCACTGGACTTGTATCTGAAGACTCTTTTTTTCCATATGCATGCTCTAGAGTGGCATCTGCATGCTTTGTATCTGCATCTAAGTGTACTGAGTCATCATCTCAGACATGAGGTAGGTAAAAAGTTTCTGCATGCGGAAATTGAGGTGCATGCGAGAGACTTTCCTCAAACTTGACACTTCGCTCAATGATGAGCTTGTCCGTAGAGGAAATCAGGAGTCGGTATCCCTTCACACCATTAGGGTATCCAACAAAGATGCACTCAATGCTCTATGGATCAAGAGATTTCCTCTTTTCAGAGGGGATTCTAGCCCATGCTCGAGAGCCGAAAACACAGAAGTGGGTGACCTCTATTTTAGTGCTACTCCAAGCCTCAAAGGGGGTATAATCCTTAACAGACCTATGAGGAGATCTGTTCTGGATGTAGTTAGCACAATTAAGTGCTTCAGCCCATAACTTATGAGGCAGTGACTCAGCATGTAACATGCAGGAAGCCATCTCTTTGAGAGATTGGCTTTTTCTCTCAGCAACTTCGTTCTGATGCGGAGTGTATGGAACTGTGTACTGCAACTATATGACGGACTGAAGGCAATGGTTCTTAAGTGTTGTGTTAGCATATTCCCCCACATTTTCTGTATGGAGGGCTTTGATCTTTCTCTCTGACTATGTCTCAACTAGTGCTTTGAAATCTTCAAAGTGCGCAAAAATTTAGATTTATTCCTGAGAAGATACACCCAAGTATATCGTGAGAAATCATCAATAAATGTAAGCACATACCTTGCTTTATTGATGGAAGTATGATGAAAAGGACCCATGATATCACCATGGATAAGATCTAGAGGAGAGGATGCTCTGTGAGTCTTGCCAGTGTCAAACTTTTCTCTAGGATGTTTGCCAAAGACACACCCTTCATAAACTCCTTTGGAGAAACTGATATTTGGAAAGCCTTCCACCATCTCATGCTTGCTTAGTTTCTGCATATACCTGTAATTTAAGTGACCAAACCTCTCGTGCCAAAGCCTACTACTATCATCAACATGTATAAGCAATAAGGAGGATTCAGATTCAATAAGTTCAGAAAATGTATACACTCTGACTCCATTGTTTACTTCACCGGTTGCAATTTTGGAGCTGCTATGTAGGTCATATATGTTCATTGCATCTGGAGTGAATTCCACTCTGTTTCCGGTGCCAGAATGAGTGATCTAATAAACCGAAAGTAGGTTTACCGAAAGTTTTATGTTGGGTGTGGAGCCTGATTATCTTCTATATTCAAAGGTATTGCCACATAGGACCCCAGTTCGAAATGGGGGCGGCAACGCCGCCCGTAAAATGTTTGCTACAGGGGGGGTCCAAGGGGGGATTTCGGGGGTAGCACCCCCGAAGCTAAAAACAGCTCTAAAATTGCCTTGTAAAAGTATAGTAATTTCTAGTCAATCTGGGCCGTTCATTAGGCGGATGATTTGATGGTAGAACTTATGTTTAGTTTAGGGTTTTTTGCCCTAGAAGGCAACCCCTCTCTTTGTATGAGTGTATTGTATTTGAGGCTGTGACATAGATGTGTATTCTGTGAGCGAGAAACAGAGAGGTGAGACCGTGAGAGAAAACAAATGATATTACAGCGGATTTGCTGTAGGTTGTGTCTCTTCATTTTGTTGGATAATAGAAAGGAAGGACTAGCTGTTCGGGGTGGACGTAGCCCAAACTAGGTGAACCACGTATATCTCTGTCTCTCTTGTTTTGCGCGTTTTCTGTGTTTAAATTTATGCAATATTTTATGTGTTCCATTGCTCCGTAATATATAATTATCTAACATTTTGGAGCATGAAGCACATCTTCAAAGCTTCCATGTAAAATTTCCACTCTACCTTTTCTGGTGACCTTAATAAGTGAGTCATCTCCCATGAGGATGGGAGGTCATTTGCATGCATCCAAAGTGGAATAGACTTCCTTTGCAGCAGCCATATGATGTGATGCACCAGAATCTATAATCCATGCATAAGGGGAAGAATTAATTGCAACTAAAGCATAAAAATTGTTACCTTTCCCATATGGCAGATCCTTAGTTTTATTCTTGGCGCCTTGAGGGATGTGGTCTCCAAGGTTGTGCTTTTGAAGGATTTATGCCATTTTGTCAATTTGTTTCTTCATGCAAGTGGATTCTAGATGGAATCCCGTTTGACAGTAGGTGCATATGTTTCCTTTCTTCCCTTTCTCATTTCTTGAGCGGGAGGAGTCATTGAAGGGCTTGGTGTACCCTTCCTTCTTTGGATGGGAATGCACTTTTCCTTTGTCTTTTTGCTACTGATTTTTCTGATTTGAATCAGATCTGTGATTTTTATTATGGTTGCCATCATGCATAGCAAGTGCATGTGCTTTTGGAGGTTTGATTTTCCCCATGCCAATGAGTTTATCTTGCTCATAAGTAAGGGACTCCATGAACTCTTTGAGAGAAAGCATAATGTAGTATTTACCTGTTGCAAGCCTTACTGAATGAAATGTAGACACAAAGACGAAGTATTCCGGTCTGAGCGTTGACATAATAGAGATAATTTGGCGACTCTCCTCCTTGGATTTGTCAATTCCACAAGCCTTGAGTTGCAACAATAGATCATTATATTTGGTGAAGAAGTCTTGAATTCTGTCATAGTTCTGTGGATCCATTGACAACAGCTCCACTTCGAGTAGATATCCTTTCATCTTATCCTGTTTCTCGTAGATTTCTTCAACCTTCTTCCAAATCTCATTGGGAGTATTGCAGACAGATAGATGAAACTGCAACTCTAGAGAGATGCACATGCATATGGATCTGTCGGCCTCATCCATACTGTTGAGGTACTTGGATTTCTCTATGGCTAAAGTGGGTTCCACTTCTGTAGCCATGGTAATCTTGTACAACCCTTCTTGATGAAGGTATCGAGCCATTTGGTCCTTCCATTCATGATAGTTGTACGGTGTTAGGATCGATGCTTTGGGAAACTCCATTTTTCTATTGATCTTCGATCTCCAAGTTGTAATACCTACAAAATAAAGTACTGGTGCACCTTTTATCTAGCAACTTGTGGGCTCTGATACCATGTAAATGTGTTATAAAACCTGCATAGATGAATCTAGCTAGTAAAGGTTGAACACAAAGATTTGCAGAGCAAAAACACTAAAATAAAATCGGAAGAACAAAAGAATGATTCATTAGAAAATAGGTTACAATTCTTATGATATGGCATTACTGGGTGAAGATCCCAAGGTAATGCACCATAGTGGTGATCAATGAGAAGACTCAACACCTACAACAAGTTCCGGAGAGAACTAGCCAGTTGTGGAGTGAAAGAAGGAGAAAATCATGGAGTAAATCATGCAAAAGAACTAACCAATTGAGGAGTTAAGGAAAGAGAAAATCAGAGAGTAAATCATGCAGAAGAACTAACCAGTTGCGGAGTGAAATAAGGAGAAAATCAGGGGAATAAATCATGCAGAATAAATCTTGCATGTAGTCCCATGCTCTAACTAAGAGTCCGCATGTAGGTGTGTAGTACTTCTAAGTACTAGTTCTGCAATTACTGAACAAAACCAAGTAATACAGCTAGCCCAAATCTATACGATCCAACTTGATATTTCTACATATATTGAGAATAGTGTATTAATCTAGAGAAAGTAATAAATACATTGTTCTGTATGCAATAGTCTAAATTTCTCCAGCAACCCCCATCAACTATGGCCAATGGGTTTCTGTGAGGACCCAGGTAAACAGCATCGATAGAAGACGTTCTGCGCAAACCTCCATCACATTCTTCGTTCCTTTCACCGTTGGTGCTATTACCTCTTCCTACATATAATTACATCCATCATGTACAGACCTAAGTCCATCAGTGAACTACAATGGTTAACAATATCTAACAACCAAATGGCCACAAGACTAATACAGTTGCTTGACCTCATTTTAAACTAGAACCAAATTGATGGGCGCTAACAAAATAATTAATTACGGGGTTGTTGCTCATAGCGGTAACCAGATTAAATACACCATTGTAGCCTCCGATGACTACTACTAAGCTCTGGTAATCGAGAATATCAGCTCTCACAAGCTCAAGCTTCTCTTTTGCTCCTTGCAACGCTCTTGTTAGACTAAACAATGCGCAGCGGAAATAAAATAAAAAAACATACATAGCACATTAAAAAATCACAAAACCATAACACACATATTTAACGTGGTTCACCCAACCAATCTGGGCTACGTCCACCAGAAGAGAGGCATCATCAATCTTATTATTCAACAGGAGATTACAACAATTTTAATTCTTCACACATACTCTCAGCTCACCCTATTTTCTCTACACTCTACCACAATCCTCTACGGGATTACATTTCTTATAGCTGGAGTATAAAACTGAATCATAAATTCCCTCACAACAAATATAGGATGCATTAACTCCTCCTCAAAAAATACTAGAGCTAATATAGCAACTAATCCTATTGTTGTCACATACATGAGATTTTTTCCAAATTTAATTAAAACAGAAAATCTCAACAATCTCCACCTTGAAAACAATTAGCCTGATACCCTGTTAATTTATTATTTTTATCTTTTCTGCAAGCCAAGAAAAGCTAGACACCAATGTAGCTTCTCTAACAAAACTGGTTTCATGAACATGTTTGCACAGTTTTCCTTCGTATGCACTTTTTGAAGAGAAACACCCCTTTCAGTGATAACATGTCTTACAAAATGGTACTTGATAGGTATATGCTTAGATTTACTATGATAGGTTGGATCCTTAGCCAAATGAATTTCACTTTGACTATCACAAAATAACTTGATGTTGTCCTGTAACCTACCAAACTCACCAATCAAACCTTTCAACCAAACCGCTTCTTTGCAAGCATGCGAAGCAGCTATGTATTCTACTTCAGTAGTGGATAAAGCAACAATATTCTGTAGCTTTGACATCCAGCTAATAGCTCCACCTACAAGAGTAAAGACATACCCTGAATTTGACCTTCTCTTATCCAAAGCACCTGCAAAATTGGAATCAACATATCCGCAAACAAATTCACTACTTCTATTATAATTGCTACAATAATCACTTGTGCCTCTCAAATACCGAAGCACCCATTTCACTGCTGACCAGTGTTCTTTTCCTAGATTTGCCATATACCTGCTGACAACCACAATTGCATGTGAAATATCTGGTCGAGTACAAACCATCGCATACATTAAAAAACCTACTACATTGGCATATGGAATTCGAGACATATATTCCTTTTCTTCATTTGTATTACGACATAAACTTGAAAGAAGCTTAAAATGGGAAGCTAAAGGGACTGAAACAGGTTTCACATTGTTCATACCAAACCTCAAGAGTATTTTCTCAGTACACTTTTGTTGTGATAGCCACAACTTACCATTGCTCCTGTCTCTGAAAATCTCCATGCCCAAAATTTGTCTTGCTGCTCCTAGATCTTTCATATCAAATGTCCTAATCATATGAGCCTTTAACCTGTTGATCTCTGTTATTCTTATGCTTGCTAAAAGCATATCGTCAACGTATAACACTAAGATAATGAACATGCCATTACTTAATTTCTTAAAGTAAACACAATGATCATATTCACTTCTTATATAATTTTGACTCAACATGAAAGAATCAAATTTCTTGTACCATTGTCGAGGCGATTGCTTTAGACCATACAATGATTTCTTGAGCCTGCAGACAAATTTCTTGTTGCGATCTTGAAAAAACCCTTCCGGTTGTTCCATGTAAATCTCGTCATCTAAATCTCCATGTAAAAATGCAGTTTTAACATCTAGTTGTTGTAATTCTAAATCAAGTAAGGCAACTAATTCTAATACAATTCGAATTGAAACAATTTTTACAACTGGTGAAAAGATCTCATGAAAATCAATGCCTTCTTTCTGAGAAAAACCTTTCGCAACAAGCCTTGCTTTGTACTTGTCCTTTGAACCATCAACACCCCTTTTCAATTTGTACACCCATTTACATCCCATAGTTTTTTTGTCTTTAGAAAGTTCTACCAGATCCAATGTGTCATTCTTGTCCAATGCCATCATCTCGTCCTTCATAGCTTCTTTCCACTTTTCACTTTTAGAACCTTCTACGGCTTCCTGATAGCACAAAGGTTCATCATCGTTAGTGGTTAAAGCAACTGAAGTGACATAATCATCATACCTTCTAGGAGGATGTTTAATTCTCGTGGACCTCCTTAAAGATGTTTCTGGTACTTCCACAATTTGCTGATTATTATCTGTAGGAGCTTCTTCATGATCTGCATCTGAAACATGTTCATGATCTACATCTGAAACTTGTTCATGACTAACATCTGAACCATGTTCATCTTGATCATCATCAGTATTTGAACTGGTTTCAAACTGAATGTGTTGAAGCTTAGATACATTATCCTGTTTCAATTTATCATCTACATCTAAACTTTCAAGTGAGGATTCATTAAATTTAACATCTCTGTTAATGATGATCTTGTGAGTAGTAGGATCCCATAATCTGTATCCCTTAGTCTCGTCACCATATCCAACAAAGATATATCTTTTTGATTTAGGATCTAATTTAGAACGCTGATGTTTTGGAACTAGAGCATATGCATCACAACCAAAAACTTTAATTTTAGAATAATCATAAGGATGACCTTTCCATACCTCTTGAGGAATTTTGCATCCTATTGCAGTTGATGGTGATCGATTTATCAAATAGCAAGTTGTAGCAACTGCTTCTGTCCACAATTCCTTCTGCAAATTGGCGTTACTCAACATACTTCTTGCTCTCTCTAAAAGAGTCCTATTCATGCGTTCAGCAACTCCATTTTGCTGAGGAGTATATATACAGTGGTTTTATATCTTTCGATCCCAGCTTCTTTGCAATAATTATCAAATTCCTTTGAAGTAAACTCACCACCATTGTCAGTGATTAAACATTTAAAATTTCTTCCAGTGATGTTTTCAACTAATGCTCTAAACTGTTTGAAAACTGTAAACACATCAGACTTCTTCTTTAACATGTAGACCCATACTTTTCTAGAGAAATCATCAATAAAAGATACAAAATATGACGAACCTCCATATGAGGTTATAGGAGATGGACCCCAAACATCAGAATGGATATAATCAAGGATTCCCTTACTAGTATGTTTTCCAGTTTGAAACTTCTGTTTACTTTGTTTCCCAAACAGACAATGTTAGGAGAAATCTAACTTAACAGACTTTAGACTAGGAAGTAACTTATGATCAGATAAAATCTTTAAACCTCTTTCGCTCATATGGCCCAACCTTTGATGCCATAAACGAATAGAATTACTGTCATTTTCAGACACTATAGAAACATAATCTGACTCTGTTCTTCCTTCTAACTGAAAAAGATTTCCAACCTTCTTTGCTTTCATTACTAGTAAAATTCCTTTATAAATTTTCATTACTCCACCTTGAATAAAGCTTTTATATCCATTTGTGTCTAGTACTCCTAATGAAATGAGGTATTTCCTTAGTTCAGGTACATGTCTGTTATGAAACCAGCTCAAGAAAAGATAGAAAAGAAAGATCAACGCCTTAGAATTCAGCCTCTTCGAGGGGGAAACCTCCTTTACATTACATAAATGAACAATTATTGGATGATACAAATGACAAAACATCCTTTCTATATATAGGAGTCTAAGGAGTCACAATATAATCCAGCCGACCTAATAATAATAATATAAAGCCACAAAAATAACAATAGAGGGATTCTATGGGGTACAAAAATAACAATATGGGGGTAATAGGGGCACAACAATATAAATAGGGGGTATAACTACAATAGTAATGGGGTAATCACTAGTATTATAGGGGCGCAACATGCCCCTCTCCTTCAAAAAAGTGTTGTCCTCAATGAGCAGTTCTGGATACTTCTGCATAAAATTCTCATCCTCCCATGTGGAATCTTCAGTAGATAAGTTCTTCCACTTGATAAGATACTCTGAAATTGATCGATTTCGTAGCTGTCGAGTTCTTGTTTCTGTGATTTCTTCTGGTTCCAATATAATTTTTGCTTCCTCGTCAAGTTCTGGCAATATTGTT
This sequence comes from Pinus tabuliformis, assembly GCA_031772625.1. NCBI lineage: Eukaryota > Viridiplantae > Streptophyta > Pinopsida > Pinales > Pinaceae > Pinus > Pinus tabuliformis. Next base: position 671,954,417 of record CM062810.1, on the reverse strand, counting down.
TGAATTGGGAGCTTGTCACCTATAACCTTCTTTAGACATGAAACATGAAAAACTGGGTGCAATCGAGAAGCTGCAGGAAGCTCCAATTTGTATGCCATAGTACCAATCTTTTCCAACACCTTGTACGAACCATAATACTTTGGTGATAACTTATTATCCTTCTTAGCTTGCTTTAGGGACATTTGCTTATATGGTTGTAGCCGTAGGAATACCCAATCATCTACATCAAAACTTCTTTCACTGCGATGTTGATCTGCCTGTTGTTTCATTCTATTTTGTGCCAACACAAGGTTATCCTTTAAGAGTTGGAGGACTTGTTGCTGATGTTTGATGTGATGTTCCACTGCGTGAACCTTAGAATTTTCTCTTAAATATGATGTGATGGATGGTGGTTGATACCTGTAATATCCCTCCACTTAAAAATAAATAATAAATAATAAATAACAAAAATAAATAATAAATAATATATAATAATAGAAATAATGAATAAATAATAATTAATAAAATAAATTATAAATAATAATAAATAAATCAATTAAATAATAAGATTAAAAATATATACAAATAAATCAATAAATAATAAAATAATAAAATAGAATAAAATAAAAATAACCATACTAAAACTCTAGATAAGAATAAGGAAACTATCAAAAAAAAACTATCAACAAAAAGGAAATAAAACAAGAAATGGAAACTATCAAAAAGGAAAGAAATCAAAAGAAAGTGGCATGAGACTTCTATTTAATAGAGGGCAAGGAAGATGAGGGATGATTATTCTTTCCGGCGTTCTATCAGTCTGAGGTTGTATCTTCCATTCTCTTGGAAGAATGTATACCAAGGCTTAGGGGCACTGGCAGTAGTAGTTGATTGAGGCTCGGGGGTGGCCAGTTGTCTTGCACAATTGAGCCTACGGTTGGGTGGAGAGTCGTCCCCACAATCTTGTTGTCATCTGGTAAACTTTGTTAGCAGGTAATATAGATATCAAATTATTTGTCAGCATATATTTCTATCAAGAATTTAATTTATATTTTTGTACTGTTACATATGGTATCAGAGCTTTGGCTCAAACCTTAGGGCCTATGGGCATCTTAGAGAAAAAAAATATTTGTTAGAATTTTTGACTTGACTTGTTTTGAAAAACGAGATGGGTGAGCTTCTCAGAAAATTTTACTCAAATTGTTTCTGTCAAAATCATTTTTATTTCCTCATGATAAGAAGCTCTATTTCACGCCTGTCTGATTGGTCTGGACTGTTACAATGCGTTGTGGAGTTTGCAGTGCAATTTGGACCAAGAGATAATACCTCTCTGCAAACTGTCGACGTTCTATCTGTGCTATTCATCTACTGGATTATCGATTTCTTTTGAAGCCGTCAACATTTCTGAATAGTTTAAGCAGAAAGCTCTCCTTAATGAATAAACCTCAACTAAGATCCTTTTAGATTGTCTTGCAAGATGCGCATGCCTCCTTGGCTAATGAAGGTCCTCAGGTCCAACAAATTCAGGCCATTCAAAAAGAGTCTTTTCCATTCATAAATGTTTCCTTCTCGCGACAATTTCATCATATCGCATAGATTTCATTATTTGATTTGTTCGTCAACATTATACTTTATATTTTATTAACTTTTACCTGCCTTTGCTAAGATTTCAGTGCAGCTTTATTTTGCTCCAAATTGACACGGCGGAATTTGCATTGATCAAATTTATAGATTTTCTTAGGTTGCGGATATCTCCGAACTTGTTTCTTTGTGCTATTATTGGTCATTTCATTGTTATTCTTTACCGGTTCCTGCTCAAATTTTGATTGATGATCAAAATTCATCCGGAGACTCGAGTGTATACTGGCTAATTCAGTCAATAAAATTATGCCCTGAACTTTACCTGCAGGATGTTCAAAATTCACGCGATAAATTTAAAGCTTTCAGCCGGCCTTCACTCTTTATTTTGCAATGTATTTCTTTTGAAAACCCTACCATTTTTTTTCATTGATATCCCTTGCGTTCAATTTTGTATAATATCTTAGGGTTTCAACCGTAACAATTTCCACAACACAGGAATTTTCAACTTTAAATCTACTTTAATACATACAGAGCAGATCTTCACATTGCATTTTAATTTTTTTTTTCTCTACGGCTTTTCTGCATAAAATTGGAATTCTGTTTCCATGTACAATTAATTTCGTAACTTTACTTCTAGCGATACCGAACCAAGTCAATTTATTGAAAATATTTAGGTGTTCCTTCGGTTTTTACAAAACATTTCCAGAAAGGGTTACGTTTTCTCCATCAAAATCAAGAGTTTAGAGCTTCAACCAAGCATTCCCATGTTCATATTTTGCTTTAGCATTTCTGGGTATATTTTAAATTGAGTGTTTTTGGCTTAAAGTAGGCATCTTGAAGCCCTGATTCCGGTAGTGGTTATTGTAAGCAGAAAACAGCTCAACCTATTGGGACTTTTATTCTATAAAATTGAGCCGTGGTCAACTCATTCATATTCTAACAATTGTTTCGTAGGTACAGATAGCTATTAATAGATTTCGAATTCTATCACTTTATACAGGTAAAGCTGTGGAAATCCAAGTTTGCGTGAGTCTGTGTACAAATTTTTATTTTTGATTAGGAAACGAATATTATCATCTTTTTCCATTTGGAATATATGTTGACTGAACCATTGTATGCCTGAATCCATAAACTGTTAACACTGAAAAAGGTTGTTTAAATGAAGAGATACAAAAACAAGAATCCTTAGCTTGGTTCTGCATTTGTATGGCAAAAAAAAATGGGTATAAAAAAAAAAAAAAAAACCGGTTCATGTTCAAGAGATATATGTCTGCTTTGCAGAAGATTGAATCAATGATTCCATATCTATTCTGAATGTTGTGTTATCTTCAAAGATTACGAGTTCGCAGCAATATATTGGATTAGAGCTTTGTCATTGTTTACAGATTCGGCCGGATTTATTGCATTTTTTTTATAAAATGAATGTGAACTGTAGAAGAACCTGCAAACAATGTCATTCATCTCCAAAGTCTGAGAATGGAAGAGCTTTATCATGTTTGTGCTTATGATGGTTGAACTGATTTTTTTTCAGATTAGGTATTTAGTTCTGTTTTGGGTTTGGTCATATGATAAGTAATGGTGAGAGTTTGGTGGTCTGATTAGACTAAAGAACTTTGCAATTGAGGCCATAGTGGTTTACTAAGAGTCCAAAAAAAAATAAAATCATTAACAATTATTTTGGAAAAAATATGAATTTTAAACCCAACCAAACCCAATCGCTTCCATTACTGGCAAGGTGGGGGAGTACAAGGCCCCAAATCAGGGCCGAGGATTTGGTTCATTAGACCGTAACATAGAATTCAAATCTTATTATCGTTTTGTCAGGGCGAATCCTACGATTATTGTTTTGAGATTGTTTTCATTTGAAGTTGGAATCTCAACTATCTGGGCCTCGGTAGATGTTCTATACTTTGCATCATTCAATGCACGCCTTCATTATTTTTTGGAAAATCTGGTTCTATCCCCGGAACGAATTCGATTATCTTTTTGAATTATCTATAATATTCTCCAGTGATCCAAAGGTAGAAACTTTATTAAAGTCTGAGCCGTTGGATACACACACAATTTAGACTTGGGTCAATGGATTGAATTTTGGAAATCCACCAACTGGTTCCTCGAAAGACGACAGCGCTATATATTATATTCTGGATTATCTGCTGTATAGTGTTGTGTTTATGATCACGGGATATTAAGAACTTGCATGGTGTAGATGTTCCTGTATTTAATCAACGGAATATCACCATCAATCATTCTGGGGACATTAAATCTGTACTAAGGATCCTGACTTTTTATTTAGGTTTGTACCTTTTACCCATATCCAACTTAGATGAGGCCACCTTAGAAACATTCTTTGCCAAGTTGAATGCGCCAACTCCTGAGCACTTTGGCCACATCCCGAACATTCTATTATTTTTCTCGGGATAGAGGTAAGGTAACTTCTCTTTTCCGGCGGTTTGCACAAAACATGTAACAGCTGATATGGTTTCATCATTACAATGTTGATTTATTAGCAGCTTTGGATGCATTTAATACCCTTTGCATGCATTGATATACAATCTCATGGCATTGTTTATGATAATCGCTATGACTGTCCTCCTTTTGATATCATTTCCATACATTGTCTACTTTCGATATAATTTCCAATCACACATTATTTTAATGTAATCCTTACTCGTTTTGATATAATATCAATCACAATATTGATACAATGTCATCACATGCAATTCATAATTAAATATATAACTCTGAGCATGTGGTTAGTATACAACCTACACAACATTTAAAATATACGCCTTTTCAATGATTAATATACGGCCTTTGCAGTGCTGATATATACACATATATAGCCTCCCATCACAACGTTGTTTTAATACGACTTTTAGCCACCGTCGCTTTGAATATGATATTCATTGCATAATTTTATATAATGTTTGACATATTATCTTCACAGAAATCTGCTTGCACTCATTTATAATGCTATCATAGTATAATATGCAGCTCTGACAATTAGAAAATAGGTCCTCACACCATAACAGTTTGACCAGTCGATTATATTTACTTTATATCGATCCACATTCAATTTAGCTTTAGTATCAATGATTATCACAGAAGCTCTTGGCCTCGTAATCGGTTTACTTTTAAAAGGTTGCAAGGGTTTTAATGAATTTCCAGGGTTTTAGTAAAGTTTGTTGAGGACTCTTATAGCATTGTTCTCCCTTTGAAGTTTTAATGATTTTTATTCGATAGTGATCGATACTTGGATCATGAGAGTTATAGTTGTTTTGAATGGTTGGAATTTGTCTTTTCCTAGATTTTTACCATTGTCCTGCAGAAATTGGATTGATTTATGGACTCGATTTCTGTCATTGATATTTTTTTTTGGTGATACTATCATACAAAGTATTTGTTTGGAGGTTATGGTGGTCAATACTCATTTAAATTGCCTTCATCACCGTAGACATCACGCTGACTTCCCTGCCACTAGCATACTTGGTAATGTTCTTGAAAGGAAGAATTGTTGCCTTTCCTTTGTGTAATTAATCTGTTGCGAGAAATTCATTATACAAATAACTTGAAAAGGCGTTTTTCGGTGTCACCCGATTGGCCTTACGCACATCACTCACCAGTTTAGCCTAACTTATATGAAGAACCTTGAAGGCGATCTTGCTCTCTCATACAATTCTAACTGAAACAACTTGTTTGCCATATCGTCTGATGCAATTATTTGGAGTGCTATACGACTTTGAAAACCAATTTACCCAATTAGTGCTCGACATACATCCTCAACTTTGCATTATCAGCTGATCCATCAAGCAAACTGTATAATGAACTCATGAATTTTGCATACAAATTAGGAGGTGTTTTGGTTTTAAAATTTGAAGGAGATGTTCTTCTTAGGATGGTTGCCTGAATTGATTTATTTTATGCTAATATTTTCATAGTCTAAAATATATTCTAATGGGTGGTTTAGTGATTTATGGGTAACTACTGAAGAATCCAAATGACTGGCGCTTTATTTAGGAATCACTACTTTTCTTTGTCGACTATACAAAATTCTCAAGAAGAGAAAAAGGTAAAATAATATATTGGTTGACTTGAAGCAAATGATTTCCTTGATCTTTGATTACTCTATATCCATTGATGTTTAGTTTCTACATCTGCTCACTCGTAACTAGCATAAGAAAGTTGTGTTTATATGGATAATTAATGCACTAAATAAGGTAAATATTGTGCTATTGCATTGTTTTATTAACAATGATAAGGAAAAATCATGAGATGCAATTAAAAGTATGAAATAATCGATCAACTTTTGTTAAACTCTCTATAAAAAAGCCAATTTTCATAAATAACGTAGGAAAATATTGAAATTCCCTTAGTAGATGTATCATTGATGAATTATGTAATTGGATATGTCAAAGTATTGGGAGTGAAACAATGTTTTATAGAACGTTGGTAAGGCTAGTAATAGCTTAATTAAAGGTTAAGGCTCTAGATGTTGAAACTTGCAAATAAATAGACTACATCAGAATTGTAGCATACAAATTGTGTGATGAACTAATTAGGAGTGCTTACTTAGCTAAGACAGTTACCTTTATGGACAATCTAAATCATGTTTTATTGTTTAAACTTTATGATGCATCCAAATCGTACACTATGATTTTAGTTTAGTTAATTGTTATGATGTTGAGTATAATGTTACATGAGGTTTAGTGATATAATCGTAGGAGGATATGACCTCTCTACACTACTATACAACTGCTTTGTGTAACAACTAATAAAGTTGAATAATAAAGAAGATCATTTCAATGGCCTAAAGGGTATGATAACATTAGATTAAAGAAGAGAATCCATAATAAAAATGAGCAATTCAAGGAAGATAAGTTATTATATTGGAAGAGTAGTAGCAACATTTCAAGTGTAACATGTTTTAAATTGAGACTAAGGGAAAAATAAATGGTATCTATGAATATATGGTAGGAGGAAGTAAAGCATGTTTATGTCAAGAAGAAAATTCTCTTAATGATATTAATGATTGAACCGAGCAACATGATTGGTAAGGTCAAAGTGATGGCCTATATAAGTGTCATTATAGGAAGTTCTAAGCACTTGTAATCAGTGAGAAATGACAAATGATAAACTAGGAAAATGTTCTGAGGCTGATAATTGTTTAACTTTTTGAAAAAGAAATACATGATGTAGACAAATGAGAAAACATTGAGCATGAAGTATAGGAAGAAATATTGTTGGAAATATAGTTGGAAATTCTATAATGAGACTTTGATAAGGATTACATATAAATTGGCAAAAGAATTCAGATTCAACTAATAAAGGGTGCAATTGAATAAATTTCACTCACGAGGGGATTGATCATATATTGTTACCTCATACAAAACAACTTATTAGTGCACGTCATTAGTATTGAAAGAAGTTATGGTCAAAATACAATGGGCATACCAAATCATTCATAGATGATAATGATGGTAGTAGTTCCAATCATTTCAAAGTCTCAACTGAATAATTAATGAGTGAAAATTAAAGTGGAAGAATCCCTATTCCAACTTGAACATGGGTGAATCTACGATAACAGAGATCAAGTGGAAACTTGATGAGAAAACCAAATATTTTTAGGATAAACAATGAAAATTATGCAACTAATGAATAAATTATGAGGAGGCAACAGGCCCTCATGCACGTAGATTAAGCATAAAATAAGACTTAAATAGGGATGACCTCTTGTATGTGCGCTATTTGGTTAAGAAAAATATGTATAGTGATCATGGAATTTTAACTTGATATTGATGATTTAAATGATTATACAAATGGTAATATCTTAACAATGAATTTCACCAGAATTTGCTTGGGAAAGGAAGAAATATGACGAGAGATTAAGACTCAAGATAATGAGGCTCATGTGAAATTTAACAATGTATTTAGATAATTATACCTATGGTGTAAATGGTCAACTTCTTAGTTGAAAGAAGTGGAAATGATTATTGAAAAAACTAATTGGCGTCTTGATGAAAACATCACACTAATAACATTGATGAGATAACATAAATCCTAGATGGATGTTGAATAATCTTAGTTCATAGTTGAATGTTTATGAAATTCATTTTTCTAATGAATCATGATAAGAATGCTTATAGAGTATTATTCTATATTTGATAAGTATTGAGATGTTTCTCATATTGATGATGTTTCATAATATGATGGTATGAGGGTGATCATGCCCACGTGGTTCATATTTATATACTGGTTACAATAGTGATGATGTATACATATGATGAGGCATTATGATTGACATATTCATTTACTACGTGATGATAGGTATTTAATGTTGAAAACTCATGATGGATATGATATACATAACATGGCCTAGGAATTATGATGCTATAATATGAGGTTTATTGACATGTGGTTCATTTATTATGTGAAGTCATGATATATTTTATTGCAAATATGTTGATGTTATAACTTATGATGGTATTTCATGAGGTGAAGTAGGCGATACTTCCATAAAAATTTATGACATGCATGAGCATGTGGTTTGTTATTATTCATAATATTATGATTAACAAGGATGAATGTTCTCATGATGACATGCAAGACTTGGCATGTGGATTATTTTTTTATGATACTATGATGGTATAGCTAATCCATTGGTTGCATGTTGAGGTGTGATGATTGACAGGACTCCACAAATGGGCCAAGAGGGCCTGTTTATTTGATGATATGGTTAATGCATTGGATGCATGTGGAGATGTGAGGATTCACAGGACTCCACAAATGGGCCGAGAGGGCCGGTTTATTTGATGATCTCGTGTGAGCCCATATGCACGAGGGAGAATAAGTAACACCATATGGGCTGGGGACAAACTCAATCAACACTACATATGCTAGTGGTTCCTTTGTCTTGTGTATAGCTCTTGATGGATAGCTCTTGAAGAGCTATGAGACCATCTTGAGGAGGCCAAGTGCTTGATATTCTAGGCTTGGTGCCTAGTATTGGATTGGGATGCCGAAGTCTGGAAGGGTTGTATAAGACTTCGATGGCTGGGGCTGTGCGCCTTAGTAGTTGTGGAGGGAGTGGGCCAGCCTTGCGAGATGCCCGGGGTCATTGAGTACCGGACCGGATGCCTGCCTTGGGGCAGATTAGGTCTGAGTCAGGCGCAAGCCTTGGGGCCAGCCTTGGACTAGGATACAGACCGGGTCAGGCTTAGCCTGGTGCCGAAACTGGGAAAAATGACAGAGATCCCTTGAGATTTCCCGGGGTGTTGGGGACTTTCGATGCCTGCTGGTTATACTAGTTCAGCAGAGGGTGTTGGCAACAGGAAGTAAATAGAATAATAAATAATAATAAATAATAAATAATACATAATTCAACATAACTTCGGGGCGAAGTTCCTTAAAGGGGGAGAGTATGTAATATCCCTCCCCTTAAAAATAAATAATAAATAATAATAGAAATAATGAATAAATAATAATTAGTAAAATAAATTATAAATAATAATAAATAAATCAATTAAATAATAAGATTAAAAATATATACAAAGAAATCAATAAATAATAAAATAATAAAATAGAATAAAATAAAAATAACCATACTAAAACTCTAGATAAGAATAAGGAAACTATAAAAAAAAACTATCAACAAAAAGGAAATAAAACAAGAAATGGAAACTATCAAAAAGGAAAGAAATCAAAAGAAAGTGGCATGAGACTTCTATTTAATAGAGGGCAAGGAAGATGAGGTATGATTATTCTTTCCGGCGTTCTATCAGTCTGAGGTTGTATCTTCCATTCTCTTGGAAGAATGTATACCCAGGCTTGGGGGCACTGGCAGTAGTAGTTGATTGAGGCTCGGGGGTGGCCAGTTGTCTTGCACAATTGAGCCTACGGTTGGGTGGAGAGTCGTCCCCACAATCTTGTTGTCATCTCGTAAACTTTGTTAGCAGGTAATATAGATATCAAATTATTTGTCAGCATATATTTCTATCAAGAATTTAATTTGTATTTTTGTACTGTTACAATACCCATAAAGTGCCATAAATGGGGTCATTTTTGTTGTTGTATGGAAGGAAGTGTTATACCACCATTCAGCCAGAGGCAACCATTTGACCCATTGTGTCTGTTTATTAGATACAAAGCAATGAAGATATCCTTCCAAACATTTGTTTACTATTTCAGTTTGCCCATCAGATTGAGGATGATAAGATGAGCTATGAGCTAACTGAGTACCAAGACAAGAAAATAATTCTGTCCAAAAGTTTCCAGTGAAAATGGGATCTCTGTCACTTACAATAATCTTTGGGTTTCCATGTAGCTTTTGAACTGTTTCCATAAATGCAGTAGAAACTGTATTGGCTTTAAATGGATGTGATAATGCACAAAAGTGTGCATACTTGGTAAGTCTGTCAACTACCACCATGATGACACTCTTTCCCTCAGACTTGGGTAAACCTGTGATAAAATCCATTGAAACCTCCTCCAAACGTTGGCTTGGAATGGATAAAGGTTGTAATAGACCTGGTGTCTTAATTGTTTCAACTTTATTTTGCTGGCAAACCAAACATTCCGCCACAAACTTTTGAATATCTGATTTAAGGCCATCCCAAAAAAATTCCTTCTTAACCCTGTGGTAAGTTTTTAAAAATCTTGAGTGCCCTCCTAAGGGAGAAGTGTGCAATTCCATAAGAATCTTTTGTTTTAGCTGGGAATTCTTACAGAGGTATAAGCGATCTTTGTACCATAAAAAAATATTTTGCCAGCTAAATGTATCAGAAGTACTGGAATCTTGTTGTAGCTTTTGAATAAGTGCCCACACTTCTTCGTCGTTCTTCCATTCCTCCCTTGCTTCGTTTATCCAATCTGGTTGGATAATAGAAATGGCACACAACAATGCTTCCACATCCTCATCCTTTCTTGAGAGTGCATCTGCCACCACATTTTGCTTCCCTTTTTTGTAGATGATTTCAAAGTCATAACCCAACATCTTTGTGACCCACTTTTGTTGCTCTTCAGAGGATAATCTTTGTTCTAAAATGTATTTAAGGCTATCATGATCCGTTTTTACCTTGAAGTGTCTTCCCATTAGGTAGGGTCGCCATTTCTTAAGTGCATGGAGTATTGCCAACATTTCCTTCTCATAAATAGCTTTGCTTAAAAACTTTCCCTTGATTGGATGACTTTCAAAAGAAATGGGTCTTTCATCTTGCATTAGAACAACACCAATTCCATTTCCTGAAGCATCACATTCCACAATAAAGGTTTTTGTGAAGTCCGGCGTAGCTAAGACCGGTGCTTGGCACATTGCCTCTTTAAGATGTTCAAAGGCCTTTGTTGCTTCCGAAGTCCATGAAAATGAATCTTTCTTCAATAATGTTGTTAGAGGTGCTGCTATTCTCCCATAATTCTTAACAAACTTGCGATAATACCCTGTCAACCCAAGAAATCCTCGCAGATGCTTTATGGATGTGGGGATTTTCCATTCCTTAATGGATTTAATTTTGCTAGGGTCTACCTTAACTCCTTCATGAGATACAATATGACCCAAATATTCTACCTCCTGGACTCCAAAGAAACATTTGGATCTTTTTACATATAATTGTTTCTCCTCCAATAGTTGCAACACCCTGTCAACATGTTCAACATGATCCTTCCAAGACTTGTTGTAGATTAGTATATCATAAAAAAATACTAACACAAATTTTCTAAGGAATGGTTTGAAAATTGAATTCATCAAACCTTGAAATGTTGAAGGTGCATTGGTAAGGCCAAAAGGCATTACCAAAAATTCATAATGACCCTCATGAGTTCGAAATGCCGTTTTTGGAATGTCTTCAATCTTCATCCTAATTTGATGATATCCCGAACAAAGATCCAACTTGGTGAAGTAAATTGATCCATGCAATTCATCCAGTAATTCATCAATAACAGGAATGGGGAAATTATCTTTAATAGTGAGCTTGTTGAGCTCCCTATAATCTAGACACATGTGCCAAGATCCATCTTTCTTATGCACCAATATTGCTGGAGCTGAGAAAGAACTTTGACTCGGTTGAATTATACCAGCATCTAGCATTTCTGCAACCATACGTTCAATTTCACTTTTTTGGACATATGGATATCTGTACGGCCTGATTTTTGGAGGAACACTTCCTAGAATCAGATGAATAGCATGATCATGATCACACATAGGTGGGAGACCTTTGGGAGTCTCAAATACCTTGGAATGATTGTCCAGGACTTTTTGGAGATCTGGAGAAATAGATGATTCCATTGTGGAAACATCTAGCGAACATAATTGTGCAATTACACCTCTTTGCTCCTTTTTTAAAAGCTTTGTCATGCCATTAGAGCTGATTATCTTTCCTGGTTTCCCTGCAATACCCCTTAATTCAACTTCATTTCCTTCCACAGAAAATTTCATGAAAAGTTTTTGAAAATTAAAATCTATTGTACCCAAGGATTGTAGCCATTGGACTCCTAGTACAACATCAGCACCTCCCATTGGAATGGAAAGCATTGGGCTAGTCAATACATATTCTCCCATGGATAGCTTGATATTATGGCACTTTCCAGAACAATTTATTTTTCCTCCATTTGCAATCATCACTTGACACTCTAGTGCTGGATATAGGAAGCAATTCAATTCTTTTGCTACCCTACAATGAATAAAATTGTGGGTGCTTCCTGAATCAATCAACACTATTACCTTTTTCTTCTTGATTTGTCCTTCTATCTTGATGGTTTGAGGAGTGGTAATTCACGCCAATGCATTACAAGATATGGTCGGATTTATTTGTTCTTCATCTAGGCTTTGTTCCTGGAATATATCCTCTTCTTTTGACCTTTCTTTCTCCTTTTCTTCTTCCTCTTCACAATCTATGTAGAATAATTTCTTCTCAGCACACTTATGACCTTTTGTGTATTTGCTATCACAATTATAACAAAGCCCTTTTGCTCTTTTTTCTTCCAATTGTTTTGGTGTCAACCTTGTAGGTTGTGGAAGACTATGGGCAACAACACTTCCGTCTTTATAGTTGTGAATGGTATGCTTCCTAGTTGCCATAATTTTGCTTTCCATTTTTCTTGCTAACCTGAATGCCTTCTCTAATGAATCAGGTTCCCAAAGGAGCACATGATGTTGGATATTATCCTTTAAAGACCCTATGAACACATCAATCCTATGCTCCTCTGGAATAACTTTTACCCTTATGTTCAATTTTTGGAACTCCTCAATGTGCTCCATTATTGAACCCTTTTGTTTGAGACTTATCAATTGGCTAAAAAAAGTGTTGCTTTTTGTATCCTCATAATGTGCTATCAATTCTTCCGTAAAAATTGCCCAAGTGATAAACTGTTTACGAGAACAAAGCCATTGATACCATACAAACTGATTTGGTTCCAAATATAAAGTTTCCATACGTACCTTTTGTGTGTTTTGCACATTATTGAGATCGAAGAATTGCTCCATCTGTAATATCCATGTGGCGGGATCCTTGCCATGAAACTTCCTCATATCGATTTTTGGAACATGGTGAGTCTTCGATCCAACATTAGAGTCTATGGAATCATGATTAACATTTCTTTTGTTCTCATCATGAGTTTCCTTTACTACCTTTTCACCATTAGTGACCCTTTCTTGTAGCAACTTCTTCAATTCTTCCATGTCTGTCTTCAAATCTATCTTCAAATCATCCATCTTAGCTTCCACTTCAATCATCTTAGCTTCTACGCCTTTCTTTAAATAGTCCATCTTAGCTTCTACACCTTTCTTTAAACCATCCATCTTAGATTCTGTTCCTTTTTGTGTAAGGGACAGTTGTTGCACTTGGTCTTGTAATTTTGATATATCATGTTGCATTTCTTCCTCTTCTTCATGAGTCATGCCAGAGCTTTCAGGTTCCTTACTAGGTGTTTGCATTTTCTTTCCTCGAGGCATCAGTTACCGATAATACTGCTCTACTATGCCCTTTGAATTCCTTCAAAATAAACTTTCAAACCAAGCTTAAGCAAAACTTTAAGAAAATCTACACACCTTTTTTCACTTTGTAGGAGCTCGATATTGCCTCTGATGTATCTCTGTACTCTCTGATTATCTAGTTCTGAATTTGCGACCTGTAGTAGCCCTATGTGTCCTCTTTCCAATGCCACAAGTCTGACCCAAATTGGATTCTCCAAGAAAGAGTTATGCGAAATCTCCCACAGTGACTTGATTATAGACTAGTTCAGTAGAGCGAACTTGTACGGCATGCCACGAGTCACTGTTTCGATCTCTGGATCTGAAAAACACCCACAAGAAACTACAGTCCGTCCTCTTTCTGTACCTCCTTACGAAACTTCAATCCAATCCCCAGAGAGAAAGTTATGACGATTTTCCCCAGGTCACCTGTTTTGAATGTAATTCAGGAGTTTGCAAAAAGACCAACTTCCTCAGATCATATCTCCGCAAATATCGCGCAAAAAGCTCTGAAATTTGGACCCAAGGTTCAGCGCGATTTCGTCTCAAATGGGTTTTTTTTTTGCAACTTATGAAACATCACAGAAAAACAGTTATAGCGAAAATGCAACGATGACCTGTTTGGAGTAGCGAAACCCTAGAATCCAAAGCTCTGATACCAAATGTTATGAAACCAGCTCAAGAAAAGATAGAAAAGAAAGATCAACGCCTTAGAATTCAGCCTCTTCGAGGGGGCAACCTCCTTGACATTACATAAATGAAGAATTATTGGATGATACAAATGACAAAGCCTCCTTTCTATATATAGGAGTCTAAGGAGTCACAATATAATCTAGCCGACATAATAATAATAATATAAAGCCACAAAAATAACAATAGAGGGATTCTATGGGGTACAGAAATAACAATATGGGGGTAATAGGGGCACAACAATATAAATAGGGGGTATAACTACAATAGTAATGGGGTAATCACTAGTATTATAGTGACCCAACAATGTCTTACATTAGTTAAAATTTTATTTGTCCCATCAAACATATTATGATGAACGGTTGCAATTCCCACAATGTTACATGTGACTTCATTTCCCATGTAAACTACTCCATCATTGATTGGTTCATAAGTTTTAAACCATTCCCTTTGAATACACATGTGATTTGATGCACCAGAGTCTAACAGCCAATGTTGATCATGACTAGACAAATCAACTGATAACACTTCATCACTCATACCTGTCTTGGATGCCGAACCTGTATTTGTCGTGTTTGCTTCTTGCTTCGCTGGTGAAGAGTCTTATTTGGATGCTTGCTGTCTCTTCCAACAATCCTTCTTCAAATATCCCGATTTGCCACAAAACGAGCACTTTACCTTACTCCTCTTCCTTTTCGATTTTGAACGCGAGTCGCTGTGCCTACTGGAGCATCTTTCTCTAGAACGACCTCTAGCCATCATTGCTTCTAATGTAGAGGTTTCGAAATTTGACCTCTTCCTTGTCTCTTCGGACAAAAAAGCTCCAACAACATCATCAAATTCAAGGGTTTTTGATGTACTAACATTTATAGAAGTAATAAAATGATCCCATGACTCAGAAAACAAGCATAATAAAGTTATAGCTTTATCTTCTGATTCAAATTTTACTTCTATACTTTCTAATTGCACCATAAGAGTATTAAAGACATTTAAATGATCAGTAATAGTTGTACCTTCCTTCATGCGCAAACTGTACAATTGTCGCTTCAGAAAAATCCTATTGGTCAAGGATTTTGTCATGTACAGCTTCTCAAGCTTTGTCCACAAACCAGCAGCAATTTTCTCTGACACGATGTTAAACAAAACATCATCCGCCAAACACAGTCGAATACCGCTCAAAGCTCTTCCATCCAATTCATTCCATTCATCATCTGTCATGGTGTAAGGTTGTCTAGATTTTCCCAACAACGCCTTCGCCACGCCTTGTTTCACAAGCAAATCATACATCTTCACTTTCCTGAAGTTATTTTTGCCATTGAACTTCTTGATCTCAAAACGAGCACTTTGAGTTTTTGCCATGTTGTAACAAACTGAATCTCCAATTCCAACTTAATAAATAAAGTTAATGTCTAACAAAAAATGCCTTTGCCTTCTACTGTGATGCCTTTACCTTATCACACAATCCCTCTGTTGTGCAAACTACAGATTAAAAATAAAAAACAAATAACAAAATTGCAGTTTTACCAAAGCGATTCTCGCTTGGCGGGTTGGTGCTTCTTTGACAGTAGACTATCCGCGTCGGAACAAAAACGGTGTAAGTGGCAAAATATTGGCATGCTTAAACCCGTCGATTCCACGCCAATCGAGATACTGGCACTCTGGCACGAGTATCAAACGTGTCAACTCGATCTCTGTCAGAAATTGGTGCAACTGTCTCTCCCGAAACTGCGCCAATCGCCAAAACTCCACCTTCAGTAGCCTTGTCACACGCACCAGCTCCACAACTAGAGACCTCTAGGTTATGGGCCCTCCACGCTTCCGCTGCACCGCTCTATACCTCTTGTTAGACTAAACAATGCGTAGCGGAAATAAAATAAGCAAACATACACAGCACATTAAAAAATCACAAAACCATAACACACAGATTTAACATGGTTCACCCAACCAATCTCGGCTACGTCCACCAGAACAGAGGCATTGGCAATCTTATTATTCAACAAGACATTACAACAATTTTAATTCTTCACACATACTCTTAGCTCACCCTATTTTCTCTACACTCTACCACAATCCTATACGTGATTACATTTCTTATAGCTGAAGTATAAAACTGAATCATAAATTCCCTCACAACAAATATATAAAACAGCTAATCTTATTGTTCTCACATACATGAGATTTTTGCCAAATTTAATTAAAACATAAAATCTCAACAACTCAAATAATTAAACTGATTATATGGTAAGCCTACATACCGTTTGGGTTGGTGCGAAATACTCCTCTCACGGTGTAGCCTCTTTTGACGAGCATCTTGACAAGCCACGACGCAATGAATCCCCCTGCTCCCGTCACCCAAACTGTTCTGTTTGTTCGTTTCATTTGGTGTTATCTGGTGCTTTTTGCCCAGATAGTGCAGGACGCAACTCTTAGATGAGCAACTGAACCGTTGATATGATGAAGTCAGGCATCTAGCTCATCGAATCATATACATGTAATTTGTAAAGAGAAATGCGGCTTTTGGATGCCATTGATGGCGAGAATGTGATGACAATACATAACCGCCATGCCTGGAATTTTACTGCCTGTAGGATGTTGTTGGGTTTTTGTTTTTTCTTGTTGACAGTAAACATAAAAATGACATGTCTATAATAACAAGTACAAAATGAGTAAAACCTAGCCGTAATAAATCTGATTGGTTGGATCCATAATGTCTAGTCCGTGTATAGACAGAGAAGGGATGGTTTATTAAACTTGATAAGACCAAATTGAAGTTTGACAAAATAGCATGTTTTCTAATTTAAACTGTAACATTGTAAGTCCTTTAATGTGGAGAGTAGATAATCTCTCGAATGATTCAGTGGGCCATAGTCACATGATACGTTTTTAATAACCGTTGTCCAAAATACTAAATTTTTCAACTTTAGTCCGTCATCTGTCAGTAATTGTAAGGCATTCACACTCACTTTCAGAGTAATGCCGACGGGCCTTGTTTTATCTATGATTTGACATGGTTCTTTTCTTTAATAAGCGTGTAAGATCTGACATTGCACCAGCATAGCAGGTAGGTAGGGTGCAGATTGACGGATGTTCGAGGCGAAAATGGCGGCAGAATGGATGGATTTGGATTGAATAGAGGTTCTAGAAAAATTATATGGAGATGAATTAATTAGGAGGTCATTATTCACAGCAATACTCAAGTGAAATGCACCATGACAACAACTTCGGACAACGCTAAGCTCTTGCAATAGAGAATATCTGCTCTCTATTAAGCGTTTATTTTGCTTCTCCCAACACTCCCACATATGGTTGGATTTCTCTTTATCCGTAAAACAATTTTTATTTATTTTTATGCTTTGGATGTTTATGCTTGCCGTCAAGCCATTATGTTTAATATTTTTTCTTTCATTATGTTTTCATAATAAATTAACTTTTCAATTCATTTAAAATTCACATATTTAAAAAAATTCATCATAATACACAAATCACATATTAAATCTTGAGTTTTGAAATTGCATGGAATACTCACAATACAATCTCCATAACCTTGAAATCAAATGTCCTTGACCCAAACATGCCATAGCATTTGTATATATACGATATATGACTAAAGAAGTCTTACAGGACATATCAAATGTCAAAAGAAGTAAAATTATTGAATCTTATCAATAAAACTCAAAAATAGATTAATTAATATGGTTTATGCTAAGATTTACATATATAAGATATACTTTATGATTTATAGATAATTTATACATTTGACAATATATATTTTAGTGTTGTTTTGAATCATGGGATATACACTAATACTAACAAAGATTAAATGCATAATATCTAAACTTTTTGAAAATTAAAAGACTAAATTTATGACAAACTTATATTGCAAATCTCTTGACATCATGTTATAGGCTTATGTAATGGTTTCCTCCATTATTACGTTATTTGAGGGAAAATACTAATAAGAATTAAATGTGGTAAAAACAGGGTTTGATCAAATACTTTCTTCTATTTATTACCAAAATTAAGGGAAACCAATATACATTATTGTTCATATATATAAATAACTAAACACAGACACATAGAAAAACAAGTGTGTGTTTTAAAGTAACAATGAATAAAATCATAACAAACTCACTCTCACACACATCAAAAACAAGTGTGGGTTATAAAGTAACAATGAATAAAATCATAACAAACTCACTCTAATGAGCTCCATATCATATCTAACGAGTTTATTTTTTCGACAAAAGAATTTCCTTGAAAATTGACAAATAATTTTCATCCCACTCAGATGCTTCTAGCTATTTTTTTTAACAGTTGAACTTATAACCCTAATGCAGACAAGCATGGAATTATATTTGATCGTTGATTTTTTCCAACTAAACTAAAGGTGACCCTACATTCATCTCATCTCTTAATAGGATGCTTCTAGCTTTGGGAGAGGTGGGAGGACCTAAGAGAATGCATGGGAGATTGAAATTGAATAACGAAGGAATAACTTAACAAAGAAAAAACAAAGGGCTTTGGCAGTATGTCTAAAGAAAACTTATGCCTAAATGAGGATGATATAAACAATTATGGTAAATATATTCATGAACTACAGGTGGCCCTATGTTCATCCCATCTTTGATTGAGATGTTTCTATCTCATGAGCATAAACAACAGATAGATGTGGTGTTTAGGAACTAGAATCCAATAAACATACCCTAAAGAAGAAAAAGGATTTGGTAGTATGTCTAGAGAAAACGTATGCAAAGATGAGCATGATAGAACAAATTGGTTGCATTTTTATCATTTTCCTACATAGACTCAAATATCACATACAACTTTCTAAACACATCCCATCATCCACTAACTCAAATGCCAACTCAAGATCAAAATCCTCATTGTGCTACTCACAAATATTATGCAACAAATAACATGCTCCAAGAACAATTTTCAAGTCAAGCAACTTCACCTTATTGCAATTTTCTAGATAACACCACCTCCCTTTCAATCGACTAAATCCATCCCTTGCAATCTTCTGGATCTTGCTTATCTTGACAATGAAACCATGTTGAGTCTAGGTATGATTATCTTGAACATATGGAATCAGAAGCAAATCCAAGAGTGGATAAGTAGAGCTACGCATAACCCAACCCCTATTAAAGAAACCATTCATTCCCAAGTTGGACAAATCAAAATTCTCTAGGACTAAGTCATCAAGCATAAAACCTAGTAAGCCTATAGAAATATCAGTGAAGGATCATGTGCTATCAACAACTCGTTACAATGTAATGGAATAGGATGTTGTTTGGTTTCTTTTTGTGTGCCTTTTATTGAAGTAAGAAGCTAGATGAGAATTGGTTTCCTAATCTACCCTTCCATAAACTAACCTTGTCCAATGTAACTTCACCTACTTTAGTTGAGCTAGCCTTTCTTTTCCCAACAAAACCTATGCCAGAATAACCTACCATAGCATACCTATATCCTACCTTAACTTAGCTTAATCTAATCTAACCTAGCCACCTAACATAATCTAGCATATCCTATCTTAACCCATCCTTAACCTAGACTAGAATACTCTATCTTAAAGTACATAAGCTAATCTCTAACCTACATACACCAACTTATTCTTTCCTACCATAGACTTAAGTCTAAATTCTCGAGTCTCAATCCAATGTTTAAATACTAATCACAAAACTAGAACCATAGTGGATCCATACCCTAAACCTAAGACAAAGCCTTCCTCACATTGTATTTGCTTAAATAAATGATAATACTTCATTGAACACATATATGAGGTTACATCATTTTCAAATACACTTTTTAATATGAAATAATCAATCATAGACCCATAATGTGAACCAAATTAAAAATGACATAATCTAAAAAAAAATACAAAGTAAACCAAGTGATTTCAAAAAATGAAAATAAACACATCATTAGTGCAACCGTAACAAGCAAAACACTTACCACATGAGACATCTCGTGTTCTTAAAATTACAAAAAATATAAAATATAACTTTAAATTAAATTATTATTATTAATATGAATTATGACAAAAATTAATATATAAGTTAAACATTTATATATTTAAAATACATGGAATAATATTTTTAGCAATGGATATTTTTAATTTATAAATAGGATTTGTCACAATAACATGGACTAATACTATACTATGGCTTATGAGGACACCATGTCCAAAAAACCATAAATCACTTCATACAATGCTTGTTTATATGACTATTTCCTTTATTTAATCAATTTAAATAAAAAGAAAAATGGGGCATGGAAATAAATCTCAGCTTTTGGTTCATGTGTTTTAATATCAATATTCCAAAATATTCCATGGAGGTTAAATCTCTCCCATCCACCAAATAATTATTCATAATTACATTAACTTTTGGTTACTGTGTTTTAGTATGAATATTCCATAATATTCCATGAAGGTTAAATCCCTCTCATCCACCAAATAATTATTCATAATTACATTAACTTTTGATAGGTATGTTTTACTATGAATATCCAAAATATTTAATGGAGGTTCAAACCTACCATCCACCAAATAACTATTCATAAATACATTAATATAATCGAAAGACTATTCCAAAATAGACATGTCTATGTACTTAATTAAATCTTTTATTATTTAATCAATTTAAATAAAAAGAAAAACGGGCCATGGAATGACTTATGAGGACACCATGTCCAAAAAACCATAAATCACTTCATGTGATGCTTGTTTATATTACTATTTCTTTTATTTGAAAAATTTAAATAAAAAGAAACTAGGCATTGAATGGCTTATGAGGACACCATGTCCAAGAAAATCATAAATGACTTCATATGATTCTTGTTTATATGACTATTTCTTTTATTTAATCAATTTAAATAAAAAGAAAAACAAGGCATGGAATGACTTATGAGGACACCATGTCCAAAAAAACATAAATCACTTCATATTATGCTTGTTTATATGACTATTTATTTTATTTAATCAATTTAAATAAAAAGAAAAATGAAGCATGGAATGACTTATGAGGACACCATGTCCAAAAAAACCATAAATCACTTCATATGATGCTTGAATTATGAGGAAACCATATCCAAAAAACCATATATCACTTCATATGATGCTCGTTATATGACTATTTCTTTTATTTAATCAATTTAAATGAAAAAAAAAACGGGGCATGGAATGACTTATGAGGACACCATGTCCAAACAACCATAAATCACTTCATATGATGCTTGTTTATATGACTATTTCTTTTATTTAATCAATTTAAGTAAAAAGAAAAATGAGGCATGGAATGACTTATGAGGACACCATGTCCAAAAAAACCATAAATCACTTCATATGATCCTTGACTTATGAGGACACCATGTCCAAAAAACCATAAATCACATCATATGATGCTTGTTATATGACTATTTCTTTTATTTAATTAATTTAAATGAAAAGAAAAACAGGGCATGGAATGACTTATGAGGACACCATGTCCAAACAACCATAAATCACTTCATATGATGCTTGTTTATATGACTATTTCTTTTATTTAATCAATTTAAGTAAAAAGAAAAATGAGGCATGGAATGACTTATGAGGACACCATGTCCAAAAAAACCATAAATCACTTCATATGATGCTTTTTATATGACTATTTCTTTTATTTAATCAATTTAAATGAAAAGAAAAACAGGGCATGGAATGACTTGTGAGGACACCATGTCAAAACAACCATAAATCACTTCATATGATGCTTGTTTATGTGACTATTTATTTTATTTAATCAATTTAAGTAAAAAGAAAAATGAGGCATGGAATGACTTATGAGGACACCATGTCCAAAAAAACTTAAATCACTTCATTTGATGCTTGTTTATATGACTATTTATTTTATTTAATCAATTTAAATAATAAAAAAAAAAAACGGGCATGGAAATAAATCTCAGCTTTTGGTTGGTGTGTTTTAGTATGAATATTCCAAAATATTCCATGGAAGTTAAATCTCTCCCATCCACGAAAATAATTATTCATAATTACATTAACTTTTGGTTGGTGTGTTTTATTATGAATATTCCAAAATATTCCATGGAGGTTAAATCCCTCTCATCCACCAAATAATTATTTATAATTACATTAAATTTTAGTTGGTTTGTTTTACTATGAATATTCCAAAATATTTCATGAAGTTCAATCCCTACCATCCAAAAAATAATTATTCATAATTACATTAATATAATAGAAAAACTATTCCAAAATAAATATGCCTATAGACTTAATTAAAAAATATAATTTTTTTTATCATATTAAAAGAACTAAATATAAAAATATATAACATAATTATAATTTATTTTAAACTTATCTATAACAATAAAATATATTTTTAAATATAAGCTAAAATGAGATATAAATTATATGATAAAATATATTTTCTATACAATTTTTTATAAAATATATTAAATTAAAATAAAAAATATAAAAAATAAACTTTATAATTATAATTTAAATAGAGAAACATTACAATATATATTGAACATTAAAAAGAATTTATTTATTGAGTCCAATTTATACTTTAGTTCTTTATTATTATTTATTAAAAAACAAGACCATCATATATATTAACATAGTATAAATCTTCGTCCTCTTTCCAAAAGGAAATTATAAATCTACAAAATAAATACTTGATATATAATCAGGTAAATACACAAAACTTCCTTTATCCATATTAATATTTCAAATAAAAAAAAAGTCATATGCTATGGAATATAAAAAGGAGAAATATTTGGTTTCCAAAGCTGGATCGAAAAAAGTACATTTGGTTCTAGAATCTCGATTGAAAAAATTATCTAAATGTAATAAGCAGGGCATAAAATGTAAAGAAAACTGAAATGTGTTATAGAAGTTGTCACGCCCCTACACCTGCGGTGATCTTCCAACCGCTTGTAGCGAGGTGCGGCACCACCGAGCACTTTCTTTTTAACAATACTAACACCCGTGGACTACGCGTACTTCAACGTGAACATACTTAGCTTATGTTTTTGCAACTGAATAAAGCATTATCCTTTATACTTTAGTGAATACCATTCTCAATTATTAACCATGAACAATAAACTGAGAACATCAACAATAAGCAAGTACAAAGGTAGGGGCAACTCCCAGAAAGTTTGCCCAACAATATATTATAATAGCTTCTGCAATATTACAACACAAGTAATGCTTGGCAAACTCTAAGCCAATACTTAGAATAATTTTACAACAAAGCATAGAACAACCTTTTACATCATTTTATGCACCTTTGCATAAGAAGGAGTGCTCACCTGGGTCACTCGTCCTTCCTACCGAATCCTGCATAAAATTGCACTTGCAACTTGAACCTTCGCACCTCAAACCTCAAGGTACTTCCACCTTGCACTTAGGTTGGTCTACGCATGAGGTATGCGTATCCTACTCCAAAACTGCACAAGCCTTTTACCTATGTGCGTATGAGATGAACGAAGATGAGTTGATTCGAATGAGGAGCAGCCTTCCCATATATATACGCTTCACATCATGCGTACTCACTTTAGGCCGACCACTTAACTTATATCATGAAGCCCCCACATTATATTTTATGATGTCGGCTTGGTTATAAGTCTTATACCCACGTCCAACGCATATAAATCTTCGTGCGCTCACATAACACATGCGTACATGACACTTAGTCATTTTTCGTGCAGCCATATCGTCGCAAGTTTTGTCGCAATGGTGTCGCTCTCCTATCGCAGCTCATCGCAAATGCGGTTGTCGCGCGCCCATCATGCGCCCATCGTGCGTTCGTCCCTGGCGCCCGTTGCACCATCACCCAGAGGCCTTACATTCTCGTCCACCTGAAATCGTTGTCGTCCTCGACAACATACCATCATCCATGATGTTGACTCCTCCACATAAGGAAAACATCACTGCAACATATGTAGAACCACTGTCTCCACCATGTCTCGGCCTAGCGACCAACTACCACCAAGCTCACCATACCAAAGTATGTATCTCCACGATCCATGCCCAGGTCCATGGAAACTCCATCCATCTCATCTGCAACATGCCATCATCAATCATACCTGCTCCATATGCTTGAGGACTCACTTCCATGAGCAGCTAACAATGAGCCCATCTTCTTACTCATCTAAGAAGATGTAGAGGGAGTAGAGCCTGAAGGCTCTCCCTCACTAATCAACTTGATCCATCTATCAGGATCCTCAATCTCCATCCTTTGTAGATAAGCAACCTCGTCTTCCTTCTGGACATCCGGCCTCACATATACCTCATCATCATCATCATCATCATCTTCCACCAGCTCTAGCCTTCTTGTTAAGTCCAAGATGCTATCTGAATGTGTCTTGATGACCACTGACTGCTCCACAAGCTTTGCCTCAACAGTGGACAGCTGCTTGTTCACTTTTTCCTTATCCTCCATTTTCATTGCTCCCACTTTACAATAAGGTCTTGTTGCACCAACGGTAGGCACACCAATGGGCACATCTTCCCTTCCATCATAAATGTAGAGCTTCTTCAAATGTGGTACAATCATAGCATCGAATTGTTTTATAAACTCCATCCCCAATACAGCTTCGTAGTCATCAATCCGCACTATAGTGAAGTCCACCGTTCCGGTCCATTCACCAAGTGTAGTGTCCACTTTCTCAGCTATACCAAGAATGTCCATAGGAGGCGAATTCACTGTCTTCATTTGTGCCTTTGCCGATACAAACTTCAGCCCAATTCTTCTTGCAGTTTCCTCGTTCATGAAGTTGTGAGAAGCTCCACTATCTACCATAGTGAGCACATTAGTACCTCCAACCTTCATTCGAACATACTCTAACTTGTTTCTTTCTGGGTCTCTCTTAGAGACTACTTCTGTAGTAGCAAAAGCACCAAGTATCTGAATCATCCCCACAGAAGCATCATTACTCTCATCATCAGACTGCACAACCGTAGCCACCTTTGGTTTAGAGGGACAATTCTTCACCGTGTGTGGTCCTGCACATAACCAACACTTCAAAGGGTTCTTCATTTTCGGGCCAACCTCAGATTTTGAAGCACCATCATCCTTCTTCTCTTTTGGCTTTTCGGTATTCTTCTTCTTGTCATCAGAAGTTTCCTCAAAGTGATCCACCAACCTATCAACTGCAGCAAAAGCTTCTTCAAGTGTTCTAATCTTCTGTCTCCTCACCTCGTTGCGTGCCCAAGGTTTCAATCCCATAATGAAGTTGAACACCTTGTCTTTTTCTGCCATGTCATGAAGTTCCAAAGCTGCACTTGAATACTCTTGCTGGTATGCTTGTTGGCTTCTTGTTTGCTTTATGTACTTGAGTCTGGTCCTAGCTTCCCATGTGTCATCCTGAGGACTGAAGTGGGTTTGCAAAGCCTTCTTCAAGTCTTTCCACGAAGTGATGTCATCAGCACTGCCATTGGCAATCTGGTCCACCCTCCTTCGCCACCACATCTTAGCATCCTTTGTCAAGAACTGAGTAGCTACCTTGACTTGTGTCTCACCATCAACCAGGTTCAACCGCTCCAAGTACTGCTCCACGTCCCACAAGAAGTTGCCAAGAATTGCTGCCTTCCTTGTTCCATCATAAGATTCTGGTTCCTTGACCTTCATATGAGGCATTCCCCCAAATGAATTATGCCCCATGGCCCTCTTCACAATCGTAAGCTCATTCTTTGTATCTTCAAGAGTCTTCTTCAAGTTCACGATCTCTGCAAGACCTTGATTTCTTGATTCCTTGACCTCTTTGATTCTTTGTTCAAGTTGTGGACACCTAAGATCAGTGTACTCATTTTGTGTCTTAAGCTCATCATTATGTGTTTGGAGTTCATCGAGTGCTTCTTTCCAAGAAATCTCCATATTCTCTATCTTTTCCACCACCTTTTCAATGAACCCAATAATAGTATCCTTCTCATCATGACTAGACCCGGCTTGAGACCCGGCTGCCATTTTGACCAGCTTCTTCTTCCTTTGTGATCTAGTCTCGGCCATTCAACAATTCCACCGAGTATCCTGCAACCTGAACCAACCCTTGTTCCACTTCGTGTGAAATGGCTTCCTTCACCTGCAAGTACCCTTATCACTGTCATGAGAAACCTTTGCTCACCAGCTCCAACCGAGCTCTGATACCAACTATCACACCCCTACACCTGCGGTGATCTTCGAACCGCTTGTAGCGAGGTCCGACACCACCGAGCGCTTTCTTTTTAACAATACTAACACCCGTGGACTACGCCTACTTCAACATGAGCATACTTAGCTTATGTTTTTTCAACTGAATAAAGCATTACCTTTATACTTTAGTGAAGGCCATTCTCAATTATTAACCATGAACAATAAACTGAGAACATCAACAATAAGCAAGTACAAAGGGAGGGGCAACTCCCAGAAAGTCTGCCCAACAATATATTATAATAGCTTCTTCAATATTACAACACAAGTAATGCTTGGCAAACTCCAAGCCAATACTTAGAATAATTTTACAACAAGGCATAAAACAGCCTTTTACATCATTTTATGCACCTTTGCATAAGAAGGAGTGCTCACCCGGGTCACTCGTCCTTCCTACTGAATCCTGCATAAAATTGCACTTGCAACTTGAACCTTCGCACCTCAAACGTCAAGGTACTTCCACCTCGCACGTAGGCTGGCCTACGCATGAGGTATGCGTATCCTCCTCCAAAACTGCACAAGCCTTTTACCTCTGTGCGTATGAGATGAACAAAGATGAGTTGATTCAAATGAGGAGCAACCTTCCCATATATATACGCTTCATATCATGCGTACTCACTTTAGGCCGACCACTTAACTTATATCATGAAACACCCACATTATATTTTATGATGTCGGCTTGGTTATAAGTCTTATGCCCACGTCCAACGCATATAAATCTTCGTGCGCTCACATAACACATGCGTACATGACACTTAGTCATTTTTTGTGCATCCGTATCGTCGCAAGTTTTGTCGCAATGGTGTCGCTCTCCTACCGCAGCTCGTCGCAAATGCGGTTGTCGCATGCCCATCGTGCGCCCGTCGTGCGTTTGTGCCCGACGCCCGTCGCACCATCACCCGAAGGCCTTACAGAGGTGGCTTAAATTATTATAGCTTTCATCAAGTGGAGACGCAATGCATTTTATAAGACAATATGGAAAAAATCTAAATATGATATAGCGAAAAACAATGTTATGTTTATAGTGAGTAGTTGAGTATTTCATAGTTCAAATCCAAATTCAGAGACAAAATATAAGTATAAAACTGGGTTATGAAATCCACTTCAAAATTTATAAGTTAAAGACAGAGATTTGAGATAAATCGGAAGACACTAAATATCCCTGAGTTGATATGCACTTATGCTAGTTTTGAAAAAAAAAAAAATTCAAAGTATTAATGTCATTTTTAGAAAAATAATTAACTACCAAAAATATGTTATATGCATTTCAGTGCACTTCACAAGAAACGAACATGGAAATATTTTAACCTACAATATGGTCAAAATGAACTATGACTAGCAAAATCCATGTCAAATTACAACCCTGCTCCTACATGTTCATACTTCTACCCATCCTTTGTACATGTCAAATCCCATTATAAATTTTCTCACCAGAGGTGATAAAGAAATGCGTAGCTTAACTATTATACGTGTTTAACATTCTTATTGTATGTGTTTAAACTTTTTATATATTTTCAGGTTGAATTTTTTTGGTCATGACTCTAGCCTCTAAGGGATCATAATTATTTTTATATCTAAAATTTATAAAAAATAAATTTTAAATAATAAAAATTTATAATCTTCGTTTATTTCATATAAAATAATGATAACATTAATAGTTAAAACACTTTATTACTATATATAAAATTTGGTTTTGCCAAAGATGTTCCTCTCACATTGTAGCTTCTTTGGAGTGTAGTTAGAATGTGATGGCCATCTTTAGGTGCCATCCCTCTAGTTTGACATCCTCTTGGTAGACAAAACAATGACGTGTGAACTGTGAGAGGTAAAAAGAGATATACATTCCAAATTGATTTAGTTGTTTATTTCATAAATCTTAATAAATAATTTAATTGAATTAAACGCAAAGAGTAAGGTTAAAGATGATAAAATCAGTTTGAAAGATTAGTGATTTGTCAGTCACTTTAAAAAATTATTGATTCATCAATCTAACCTTAATATACCTAAGAAAATATTTGATAATGTAAATTTTTCCATCTTATGTCTTAACCAGAAATACAATAAAACATAAAGTAGCATATTCAGTGAAAGGTTTCTCATTTCATTAAATGAAAGCTTCTTATTTCATCCTCATGTGGATGAGCCCCTGTTGACTTTTTTTTTTTAAATATAATTAGACAACTGAGATTAAATATGGGGCGAACATGCCCAAAATATGCTTCTTCTGAGTTGCACATCAATGACTGAGTTGCGAGAGAGCGTGAAGTGATACAAAAATATTAGTTTCATTGATTTTTTAATTTATGCAATCTGGCGCAGCATTTCAAGAGTTGGCGCTTCCATACTCTGTCGGTTCGATAGACATCGTGAGACATCCAATCTCTGTCATCATATTATATTAATTTATGCAATCTGGTGTGACATTTCAAGATCCAGTGCTTCCATTCTCCACTGGTTTGGTTTACATCTCCAGGCATCCAAATGTGGTCAGATTATATGAGGTACATTAGTTAGGATTGCAAATTTTTATCTACAACGAAAATTTTTGGAATTAGATGAGTTTATTTAATCGTTGGTTTGGCTCTGAAATGAGTTTTGGAAAGTAAGAAGAAGATATACATCATTCTTGAATTTGTCACAAGATGTGAATTGATGCACAAACTCGTGAGTGTGACCACCAACCATTAAGGTAATGAGTTTCAATTTATGTTGTCATGTTGATGTGAATAACCATGCTCTTCCTTTCCAACCCGTAGTCGTATAATGACAAACTAGAGGAAAGTGAAGCGAGATGGTATTTCCAAAAAAATATTGACGTTGTAGGATATTGTCATAGCAAGGGTATTTATCATAAATATTTGACGGTATATATATAGTGAAAGTTGCATACTGCTGATGTAGAGAAAATGCTGAAGGCGCGGGAGGAGACAGAACGAGAGAAAAATGCGTAGCTAGGGTTTCAGTGTGCTTCAATGCTAGCTACTAATGAAGGGCCGCAGAGGAGGGAGCTCCACTCCCTCCTACAAGGAGGCTGTAGCCGTAGAGGTAGGGCCCCACAGGGTAAAGTCAGTAGTTATAGGGAAGGGGGAAAAACTAATAATGAAAAGGAGACGAATGGCATCAAGCCCAAGGAAAATGTCAGCACTAAAGACAAGGAGGAAGAAGACAAAAGCTAGAGAACAAAGGATACAAAACAAAAGGGACCATGCAAACCCAAATCGAAGACTACTCCTAGAGTAGTTTTAAACGATCCTGCACTGCAGGCACACAGGGAAGACATGGGGACTTATGCTATAATCTGCAAATTCATGGGACTATGGCCCACTGAAAATGCTTTACAGATGTGGATCAAGTACCACTGGAAACCCAAAGGAAGCATCGATCTGCATCTGGGGTCAAAGGGATTCTTCACTGTGGTGTTCACAAGTATTGAAGACAAGGACAAAATATTCGAAGGAGGACCCTACTTTTATGCAGCAGCTGGCCTCTATATGTGACCATGGATTATGAACTTTGTTACAGAGCAAGAGACTTTTACTTCGGTGCCAATTTGGGTAAGGCTCTATTCTCTACCTCTTGATTACTGGTAAACTGAATCGCTTGTTGCCATAGGTAATAAACTAGGTCACTTTGTCAAAGCTTCGGAGGCCACAAGAAGGGGCAAATACACATCCTATGAAATAATCTGTGTAGAAATGGATCTATCCAGAGCTCTTCCGGATGAAGTCATACTAGAAATTTTTGATGAGGACTGGGTGCAAACAGTGGATTACGAGCATATCCCATTCAGATGTCGTAAATTCCATGAACATGGACAGTCGTTCAGAGATTTCCCTCTTAGCAGAGATGACAATATAAGCAAACAAAATGCAATGAAGGACACATAAAGCTTTCAGAAAGTGGTAAATAAAGGAAGAGGAAGAAAAGGACCAAAAAATCTTCGAAATGAAGGTCAAAAGGCTAGTCAAAATAGGTATCAAGCTCTGGAAGAGAATGAAGAAATAGTTAATGTAGATCAATCTATGGACGAGGGCCTTAATGAAAAGGAAAAGGAAGGAAATGACCACCCAACACAAGAGATGGGGAATGAGAAAGAAATTATGATGAGTGAAACAGAACTAGAGTTGGATCAAGAAATGATCCAGAGTGAAACAGATATGGAGGACCAAGAACTTCAAGAAATTCTAGATAAGTAACACCTAGATCTGGAAGGGTTCTTGATGCAGGGAACCACGGGAGGGCTAGATTCACTACCCCAGGAAGAGTGCAACAAAATTCAAAAGTTGTTTTTATGGAGAACTCATGAAAAAGGGCCAAAGAAAGGAAAAACCATTGACAAGCAGGCGTACAAAGGGGTGAAAAAAATAAAATCAAATCCAAGACTAGCTACCAGAAATGCTGGAAAGAAAAGGGGTACGAAAAAGAAGAAGGACCTATTGATGGAGTGTGGAAAGTTGATGATAGATTCAGGTAAGATGAAAGACCTAACCAGTTATTCCTTTACAAATCTTGAATTATGAAGTTCCCATCTTGGAATATTAGAGGTATAGGTAGTAAGAGGAAACAAAGAATCCTAAGTTATAGAATAAAACAAGAAATGTCAGATATGATCTTCATCCAGGAAACCGAATGTTTCATTCAGAAAATAAAGCAAATTGATAGCAAATGGCTCAACAGATTTGGGTTTCTAGAAGTTAAAGCCGAAAGCACGGCGGGGGGTACTCTAACTCTTCAGAATCCCTAGAAAATTAGCATCATAGATGCTAAAGCATCCAGAAATTTCTTATCAATAATAATGCAACCAATTGGGGCCTCGGAAACCTTCTTGGTCACAAATGTTTACGGCCCTCAAAAAATAGATGACAAACTCAAATTAATAGATTCCCTAAGAGATCTCAAGAATAGACAGGATGATATTCCTTGGATCTTGGGAGGTGACTTTAATATGATCAAGTCTCTTTCAGAAAAAAAGGAGGAACCAGAGCGCTAGCCAAAGACTTGTTAGTGTTCCAATCATTCACAGAGGATATGAAATTGGTTGATGCAGAATTAAGAAATGGCCTTTTAACATGGAACAACAAAAGAGGAGGTGAGGCACAAGTAACCTCTAAATTAGATAGGTTCATGATTTCGGAGGAGCTGATGATAATAGATAAAGAAATAAAAACAAGAATCCTTCCCTTTGGAGGGTCCAATCATTGGCCGATTCAATTAGAAATCATGGATATGGTTTCTATTAGAAATATGCTCTTCAAATTTGAGAACATCTAGCTCTCCCACCCAGATTTCATTACTAACGTTGAAAAGGTGTTCTGAAGATCTACAATTACAAGGATCACTAATGTACCACCTTCATAAAAGACTAAAGAATGTTAAGTTCAGGCTCAAAGAATGGAACAAGAAGGATTTTGGAAACATTTTCGTGAACAAAAAATATTTGGAAATCAAAATTCAGGAACTCAACCAGGAATTGATCCAAGACGGCTTTGACAAGGTCAAGAGTGATCAGGCTAACAAACATCATCAAGAATGGGAAAATTTATGCAAACAAGAGGAAATATTTTGGAGGCAAAAGTCCAGAGTTTAGTGGCTCAAGGAAGGAGAGCAAAACACAAGATTTTTCCACAGATCCACCATAGCCAAAAGAGCACACAATTGAATCTCTTCGATAAAGAATGAGAATGGGGAGCTTCGGAATACTCATAAGAATATTGAAGAGGTGCTTATTAAGCATTTCCAAAATATCACTCGGGAAAACAATTCAAATAGGGAACAATCCTACAAGGAAATTATAAGGCATATCCCTAAATTGGTGTCTAGAGAGGACAATTGTAACCTCAATAGACCAGTCACTGAAGAGGAAGTAAGTGAGGTTCTCAAAGACATGCAGAATTGCAAAGCACCAGGCCCAGATGGTTTCAACGTGGATTTTTTTAAAGCCTATTGGCTTGTTGTCAAACAAGATATTCTGAATGTGGTGGAGGATTCCAGGTGTAGCGATACCATCCTGAAAGCCCTCAACACCTCCTTCATCTCCTTGATCCCCAAACCGGAATTAGCTCAAACTGCAGATAAATATAGACCCATAGCTTTATGTAATGTAGTATACAAGGTTATATCCAAAGTGGTTGCTAATAGATTAGAACCTATCCTTCCCTTCTTAGTATTAGAGGAATAGGCAGGTTATGTGGAGGGCAGAAATTGTTTAAATAAAATCATTCAAGCACAGGAAGTGATTCAAAGGCTTACTAGTAAAGAGCAGTCGAGGATGATCATGCAATTGGATATAGCCAAAGCATATGACAAGGTGAATTGGAATTACATCAAGAAGGTCCTCACTGCTTTTGGCTTCGATCACAACTGGGTCAGATGGGTCATGTCTCTGGTGACTTCATCTAGCTTTTCTATTCTGGTAAATGGATCTCCCTCAGAGATTTTCATCCCTTCTAAAGGCCTCAGGCAAGGAGACCCGCTCTCTCCCTTTCTTTTTATTCTCATGATGGAAAGACTTGGAAGATCCATTAAACATTCCAAGGAAACAGGAAAAATCAAAGGACTTCAATTATTTTAGAATGGTCAAGCCCTGACTCACTAACAATTTGTAGATGACACTATGCTGCAAGGTATCCCGACAGTCAAAGAGGCTTCAACCTTCAATCAAATCCTGAAGGATTTTTCCATGGCTACAGGTATGGAGGTCAATCTCTCTAAGTCAAAAATCTTCTTCTTAAACACTAATATAGCTATCCAAATAAATATCTCAAGAATTCTTGGCTTCCAAAGGGACTCCCTACCCACAAAGTATTTGGGAATCCCCCTCACAGCTAGACCTATGCAGAAAAGCATCTGGGAACCGGTGCTTACTAAGATGTAGGACAAAGTAAAATAATGGACCTTTAGAGTCTTGAACTTCGCAGGTAGGTTGGTTTTGACAAAGGCAGTTTTGCAATCCATCCCGGTTTTTATTTTATCAGCCCTCGCAGCTCCCAAAGGGGTTTTAGAACAATTCAGAAATATACAAAGAGATTTCCTCTGGGGCAAGGATGAAATAAAGAAAAAGTGGGCCCTGGTCTCTTGGGATAAAATCTGTAAACCCAAAAGTCATGGAGGTCTAGGCTTGGCTGATTAGGAGATTCTTAGTAAAGTGCTAGGAGCCAAGCTCTGGTGGCAATGGATTCAGGAGCCAACAGCCCAGTGGGCAAGGATCTAGAAAGAGAAATATGCCAGTGCTTAGCACACTAATGATATCATTAGGATGTTTGGAAACTTAAAAGGATCTCATATCTGGAACAGAGCCTGGGAAAATAGAAGCATAGTTCAAAATAACAATTTTTGGGAATTCAGAGTAGGAGATCTTGCACTCTTTTGGGAGGACAAATGGCAACAAGAACCAACCCTGTTAAGAGAGGAATTTTTAAGTCTCAAGCTGGAAACATACTCCCAAAGGTTAAACAAAGTCAAGCACTTCTAGGATCCTGCACAGAACTCTGGAAAGTGGAGAAGTTGGAGGAAAATTGATTGTAGAGAGGATAGCCCTATTAAAATTGAAGCAGAGGCTCTGGGAGCTTTCTTAAACAAAGAATGATTTTAGTTACAGAGGGGCATGATCAATTGAGATGGGGCAGTAACAATAGAGGCACCTTCAATCTTAAGGAAGCTAAAGGTATTCTCCTAGGGCTTGATTCCAGAATTCCAGAAGATACCTAGAAGCACCTCTGGAAGTACCAAGGTTGGATGAAAATAAATCTTTTCATGTTGTTGGTTCATCATAAGAAAATTTTAACCTGGGACAACATTAGGAAAAGGGGGGTTATGGGACCTTCGAGATGCTAGCTTTGTGAAGAGTAGGAGGAAACCATGGAGCACATTCTTAACAATTGCTCTTACACCACTTGGTTGTGGGATACATTTTCTAGCATTTTCCAACAGACAGATATGGACAGAAGAAGTATCACAAATACCTTAAAAAGTGGAGAGGAAACTATTCAGAGAATGAGTTCCTTAATTTGGCCTGGGTGTTCACACCAAGCTTCATTATCTGGAATGTTTGGAAAGAAAGAAATAAAACAATTTTAAAAAATTTAAAAGGTGATTCCTCTAAGACTTTTTGATCTGATCCTAAAACAACGCAGGGAGACAGTAAGTATCATAGTTCGCAATCTCCCTAAAAATCCCCTCTTTGAGACTGAGCTAAGAATCATCAGACAACTAGGAATGAAAGAGATTATTCCCCAAGGATTGATCAAGAAGTACATAAATACGGCTACAAAAAAGGATTTTTGGCAACCACCACCCAAAGGCTATCTGAAATTCAACATAGATGGGGCTTCAAAATGCAACCCGGGAACAGCTGGTTATGGAGGTGTTTTAAGAGATGAAAAGGGCAGTATTATCTTTATCTTCCACTATCATTTGGGAAGAGCCACCAGTAATATGGCAGAATTAATGGCTCTGGAACAATGTCTAGAGTGTCTAATCCAGTACCATATCTCTAACGTCATTATAGAAGCAGACTCAGAAATAACCATCAACTCTGTGAAAAGAATCAACAGTGGTTCTAGGTCGGAGAAAGTCTCCACCCACTGGAAAATAATCCAGGTCTATGAAAGAATCCATGTTCACCTCCAAGAGCTACGAACGGTTATTTTCAACCATGTTCGACGCCCGGCCAACAAACTAGCGGACCTTCTAGCTAACCAAGGGGTGAACAATGTTGATGGCAGATTGGCAAAAAACTGGCAGGAGATACCTCAAAACCGTTTAAAGGTTCTCTGCGAGGATCTAGCAGCAAAAGACACAAAAGTGTTTAGATATCACGCCAGGTTGACTGGCATGAATTGATTTCTCCGGCAAGAACATTTGTAACCATTCATTATGTTTGTAGTAGAAAGGAAAGCTAAAGATGGTCTTATTTTATCTTGGACCCTGTTGATTGGGGTTCTCAATTATCTGGTAGACCAGTTACCTGGTCTTATCCCGAACAAGCATAGTATCGAAATCAGGCTCCACAGCAGGAATATTCAGATTGTGGGGACCGTTTTTCTGGTGGCTGAAATTTTCTATCTTTCCGCTATCGAGCTTGGAAACCAGGGCATGGTGGGCTTTCCAGTTATCGTGCATCACATAAGAAGTTTATGGTTTTTCCTCTTCGGGAGCGATTCCATTGAGATTGTGACAAGTGGCAAGTGGTTGAATTCGATACCACCTTTGATGGCACACTATCTATCGGTTGTGTAAGGTTGTGCGATTTGATTGCGGGCCGTTGGATTCGGCGGCCAGGATCAATGGTCGGGATCATATGTGCTGGTTTTGGTAGGGCCAAGTGGGCCCTATCCTTTCTTCCAGTATGGCGCGTATTCCTCCTCTTTCGTGGGGTGTGGACTTTGTTTGGTTGGGGGTTTCCTTACAAGTTTGTTGGCTCTGGGAAGTTTGTTTTTTCTGAAATGGTGGTTGGGAGCTCTAGCAAAATTTTCTTGTTTTTCTTTTAAAAGTTTGGTTATCAGTGTAATAGCTTGGAGGGTTTTGGTCTTGGGCAGGGACTTATTTTTTCCCATATTCTTGTAAAGGATCGGGTCTTATGTACAATATGTATTTTTCTTTTGAATTAATGAATTAGAAGGATCGGTGGTTGCTTCAACAAAGAAAAAGAAAGTCGCATATCGCTAAATTATGAAGATCCTTATTTTTACATGTTTAATTGCCCTAAAACATGAAAATGGAAAGTGATTATTTGGCATAATCGTATTTGTTGAAAATGACTTATCAACAAATGGAAATGTGAAGATATGTGATTTTGACCTCACCAGCTACGAGTATGTCTGCAATGATATTTGGGAGAAATTTTAATGCAACTGTTGAGAAATTTGGGAGAAATTTCAATGTAATTGTCGATAAATTTGGATGCAATGATATTTGAGAGAAATTTCAATGCATTAGGATTTGAAAAAAAATATGTTTTCTTATTTTGGAATGTCAAAAATAATCATTAATGATAAATAGGTGTTAGGTAGAAGGTACCATTTCACTCATGGAAATTATTGTAATTTCTTGTTGAGAGACTGAATATTTTTACAATTATTTATTGTAAGAATATTTTTGGAGAAAATTATGAAATGAGATTTATCATGAGAGATAAGAGAGAATGATGACAATCTGGTGCTAATGGTTTTCTTTTATAGAAATAAACTCAACAAATTCAATTAGAAGTTTGAGAAAATAATTTTTTTAATCAATGTAATATTAAAAGGTTGAATCAATGTAATATTGAAAGGTCAAGTCAAAGACTAATTAATAAATTAAATAATTTAAATAAAATATTAATATTAAAAGGGCCAATTTAAATGGTAAAAAACTAATAAAATAAAATATTAAGAATTAATTAAGTTAAAATAACGAGAAGCAAAGGAAAATATTTAAGGAGTTAAAAGGATAAAGGAGCAAACAAAATATTTATAATATGAAAAATAATTAAAAGGAAATGAAAATGAAAAAATCAACCAAAGTTAAAAGGAAGAAAAAAGTAGCAAAATTAAACTAAATAAAAACAAATAAAGATTTATACAATAATGAGAGCTTGGTGCTTTGGAATAACTAATGAAAGACAAAAGGGATATTAATAATGATAAATCAATATATTAGAATAACTATCACACTCACATTATTATTTAATAATACTAATTATTAATTAAATAATTTGTTTTTAATAATCAAGTATGATCATCCATGGTCAATCATGATTAGCCATGGTCAACTATGACTAGCCATGGTTGAATTTTATAAACCATGATCAACTTTGATTAAATTATGTTTGATCATGATCAATGATGATGGTCAACCATGGATAATCATGGACAACCATGGTCAACCATGCTTTCTAAAATTAAACATGGTCAATCATAGTCAACAATGGTCGAATGTCATATTGTGACAAAGATTGTCTCGATATGACAGTCAACCATCTTCAACCATGGTCCAATGTCACATTATGACAAGGCTTGTCTCAATATGAAAATCAACCATGGTCACCCATGTTTATTTTAGTGTTTATAATATTTATCTTAGTGCCTATATACCTTGGGCTTATAATATTATTCCCTTTGGTTTAATATTATTCCCTTGGGTTCATAATCGTTTGTGGTTTTAGTATTAACCCCTTGGGTTTATAGTATCAATCATGGTAAATTATCATCAACCATAGCCAACAATGATCAACCATGGTCAAACACGATCGAATCTCGCATTGTGACAAGGATTGTCTCAATATGAAAATCAACCATTGTCAATAATGTTTATTTTAGTGTTTATAATATTTATCTTAGGGTTTATATACCTTGGATTTATAATATTAGTCCCTTGTGTCTAATATTATTCCCTTCAGTTGATAATTTCTTGGGGTTTTAATATTAATCCCTTGGGCTTATAATATTAATTCCTTGGGTTTATAATATCAATCATGATCAATCATAGTCAATCATAGCCAACCATGGTCACATGTCACATTGTGACAAAAATTGTGTCCATATGTAATCATCGACAATCATTATAAACCATGGTCAACCATGGTTTTTCATGGTGAACTATGTTTTGTTCAATCAAACATGGTCAACCATGGTTGAACGTCGCATTGTGATAAATAGTATCGATATGTAAATCAACCATGGTCAACCATGGTTTAATGTCACATTATGACAATTATTGTCTTGATATGAAAATCAACCATGGTTAACTGTGGTCAACTATGGTTCAATGTCACATTGTGATCAGGATTATTTCAATATGAAAATCAACCATGGTCAACCATGTTTATTTTAGTGTTTATAGTATTTATCTTAGGGTTTATATATGTTAAACACACATGGGCAACCAGAAATATGAAGGATAAAACATGTAAGTCCTTTTTTTTATTAACATGAGATATAAATTTATAGTACATTGTTGTGACCGTTGGGTTTCACATCCCAAGGTCTCTTGGACTCCTTTTGTCCATTCAGCTTCCACACTAACCCATTGAGGATTAGGTGTCCAACATTCCCCCCCTTAATCCGAATGGTTATGTATGAGTCCAAGAAGAGAGCTATAATACAAAATGTGCAAAAATGCATGACAACACTAGGCTGAATGTGCTCTCTGAAATGTTGGTATAAAGGGCGGTGGTTTAAGGATGACCACCAACACTAGAACGCTCAATGAAGTTCCCATAACTCTTCCAAAACTGGCAAGAAACTGAAGTTTTCTGCTAGAGGAAGTGCTCCTATTGTTTTGAAGAGGGAAACCTTCAACCAATAAAGGGAGGTCTCACCCCGCATAAAAGGGAGAACTTCAACCTGAAAAGGGAAGTCTCAACCTGTGATGGTTTAAGGATGACCAACAACTTTGGAATGCTTAATGAAATTCTTGGAACTCTTCCAAAACTGGCAAGAAGCTGGAGTCTTCTGCTAGAGGAAGTGTCCTCAATTTTGTTCCTGGAACTCTTCCAAAACTAGCAAGAAGTTGAAGTCTTCTGCTAGAGGAAGTGTCCCAGATTGCCAGCTGAAGGCATGTTCACGAGAATCTTTGTTTATGTCTACAACTCTGAAACTGGTGTGGCAGGTTGTCGCTCAGGCTCGCTTGATGTGGCTTTGAAGCTTGTAGATGACCATCATTTCCCCCCCTGTCAGATACAAGGTGATATGATGGAGAAAACTCAACTGAAAGACTATTCAATATTCTGGAACAAGTTCTGACATGTGTTTGGAATATCTTCTTGGTTGTTGTTGCCCATTGCCAAGAAGCGATCCATCCAAGATGAATCTTTGTTCTTGCAGGACGTTTGTTTCTAAAGCATCTGTGTGAAGAATGGCTGGTTTTATGACAGTGCTTACATGGATGAAGATCAAAACAGTGATATTTCAAATGGCCAACTCGGTCACAGTGTTGGCATTTCACAATATGTTGTTGTTGTTGTTGTTGTTGTGGAAGAGGGGCAGGATCTGGAATAGCTGAAGCTGAACTGTCATGAGGAGCAGGTGAACTATCATGAATGAATCCAACACTCTGAAACTGAATGGGCTTTGAGTAGTCTGGAATATGAAAGGACAAGTCCTTGTCATATCCAAGACCGGTTCTGTGCTTGTTGTGGACAAGCTATTCCCAATGTCTGATGATGGGCTTGGGAAGTGCAAGCTGAACCTCTGCATTTGCATGTAACCTTACTACTTTATCTGAATGAATTGTAACATTATTGACTTGTTGTTGATGGGTTGCAGTCTCAATGTTCTGAACAGAAACATGTTCAGAATGACTCTTCTGTTTTAATTCTTCTTGTTGTAGCTGGGATTCAAGCCGCAAAAAATAAATCTTTTCCTGTGCATTTTGTAGACATGTCTGAATTTCTGAGAGAGATCCTTTGCTGATTTGTAATGTGTCATCAACAGTAGATCGTATAAGAGTTTTCATGAACTCTAATACTTCACTGATTCTGGCCATTTATGCCTTAAAATCTGATCAAAACTACTACTTAATGCAGAAAAGTAACACCCACTCACAGTACATAGCAATATCCTTATAAATGTGCAGCAAATGATCAGTGTGCAACAAGAAGCAATAGGTAGAATTCGAAGATGTTGAAACCAGATCAACTTGAATTGCTTTACAGTAGGCCAAGAAAGTCTTGAAGCATACCAGAAAGAAACTTAAGTATTCATTCAACACTATAATTCTTTCTTTCTCAAAATTTGCAAGAAGTCAACAAACTAGATAATGTAGATTCGTTCTTATTGAAAACTTTTATATCTCAACACCTGATATAGACATATAATCTCAGTAATAGAATCTACAATAGACCAAGTTCTGGCACCCAATTTCGTTACCTCATCAAAACTGTCTCTTGAATATAAGTCTTGTAGAGTATCAAAAAACTGCAGCAATGTCTCTCAAGCAGTGCCTTCTAAAGCTGAAGTAGGTCTTCCACCTCCAGCGATTGCAAGTATAGTTAAAAAACCACTGGCAGCAAAGAGAATTGTTTGAAATAAAACTGGTGAGCTTGATGTCAAAAAAAGCTTACAACTAAGTCAAAAGGAGGATCTTTATGATCAACAAACCAGAAGAACTTGCATCTACTACAGCAGTACAGGATGCCTCTTGCCCTTCTCGGTTCACATACATGGAGAATAATTCCAATTCAAACTCAAATTGTGGAGCACATATCTCTGGTCATGTTCCTCCTATAGCTGGAGCAGCGTTCTTAGCATGGACATTTTCCACACGAGATATTCAGGAACACATTTGCCACCCTTGCAAGATAGTCACAACAACATTGTGTCAATATGAATCTTAGTTTGATCCTCTAGCTATCAAGTTCTCGGATATTGAAGCTCCATTAGAACCCTTCGCGCTCTACCATGATTTTAATTGCTCTCTGCCTGTCATGCCCCCAAATGCTAATGTTTTGTGCATATTTTCTATTCTAAAAAATATGCTTCTTGGTAAAATTCGTTGAGCATTTGATAGACTCTGGTAACACGATGAACGTATGACTAGTTTGGGAGTTGTTTGAAAACTAGTGTTATTAGAACGGTGTCTCTTTGATGCTATACCAGAAGTTATATGGTCGCTATTACTAACAGAATGTTGTAACAATTAGACTTCAATGTTGGTATGCACCAAATTTATACCTTAAAAACACTTCAATGCCAGGGTTCAATGTAATACACTAACCAGCATTCAAGCGTAAATACAAGAACTGTGTATTAGCATATACAGTGACTTATAACAGGCAATGTAAATACAAGAACTGCGTTAACAATCATATCACACAGCGTTCAAACTTCAATGGGGCAACGTAAATACAAGAACTGCGTTAACAATCATATCACGCAACGTTCAAGCCAGTCTTAATAAAAAATAAAAACCGCTAACTGAATATTTATACATATGCTGCATACAACATTCCCGGGGGAAAATTTCCCAACCTGCATCAAACCAAATTTACAGCCTTCTGATTGCAAGTGAATCACAATAAATGTCGCCGCACCTGAAGCGGCCATGTGGAAACATCAGTCTCAGACTAATACAGACAAAAATAGTACTGTATATGCCAGTCTCAAGCTCGGGCCCGTTTAGTGCTGCTACTGCAAGACGGGCATTTGTACTGTTTAATATGTTCTGCTCTTGCTGGTGTAATCTTCACACATTTACCATGGAACCATATCTCACACATGTCACAACAGATCCAAAACTCGTCAGAGGCATAATTTTCACCACAGGCTCCGCAGAGTGTATCGCCATGCTCTTCCTCATCCTCTTCATCAAGGGTATCATCCTCTTCCTGCAGCAGAGACCAGCAGCAGAACGACTGCTATGGTGATGACAGGCCAGCGTAAAACCTCACACAACAGCGTGTCCCCTTCCCTTGTCTGATCAGCTGAGCTACCTCAAGATGAAAATAAGCATCAACACAGCATGGAAATTGCTAATATTTGGACGACAAACATGCGGAGCCGCCTGAGACCTGTCACTAAATTTAATGCTTATGCAACCCATGAAACTAATAGACCTTTCAAACTCATCATCATTGACAGAAAATGGAGCAGAGAGCGCGATAGGTACTCCTCGCGGCAAGAGGGATAGTTTCTTCGTGGGATCAGAAAATGAGAATTATTGGCATACACCAAAGCTTCACAGGCTTAGGCTCTCCAGGGCTCTGTCTTATGATGGATCAAAAAGCATGGAGAAATTCAGGTCCGGATCTTTGTAATCAGTAGAGGTTTGTTTGCAAAATGTGTGTAGTGTATCTGATTTGCGTCAAAGACTTGCAATCTATTTTGATGCTCCTGACGTTGAGGAAGTTCTTTGTACAATGATTAATCTTGCAAAGCATGTAGAAGATGGCCGGTTAAAGATGAAAGAAGAATCACGGGACAGGCGGCAAACAGAACTAGCCAAGCTAATCAACCACGGCAGACAGGAAATGCCACAAACAGAGAAACCGCAGCAGGAAGCCGAGCAATTGTCCAGAGGGTTAAAAATAGGAGGAGTAAGACAGGGCACGCTGGCAAGAAGTGACAGTGCTGGCAGTGTCAGGCAGAGGAACGTTTCATCATTCAAGTGATTGTTAGGCGCAGGTCTGTATAAAAGGAATATGGCAGATAGAGGGCACAGGTAACGCAGAAGAGATTCTTAGAATAGCCAAAGTCAGGTGCAGCGTATACAGTGCCAGAAGTCAGGTAGGAGAAGCAGCAAATTTCTGGCAGACAATGAATTAATGGAGCATTACAGGTAATGGGAAAAACTGGCAGGTTTGCACACAGTAAAACGCTTTATAAGGTGGTAATTATGCTCAATTCTGATTAGAAGAAAGGTAGAAATGACATACATATAGAGACCACAAAACAAGTGGCTCAAATTGGAGCAGGACCAGCAATCGCCTACTCTGATACCATGTTAAACACACATGGGCAACCAGAAATATGAAAGATAAAACATGCAAGTACATTTTTTTATTAACATGAGATATACATTTATAGTACATTGTTGTGACCATTGGGTTTCACATCCCAAGGTCTCTTGGACTCCTTTTGTCCATTAAGCTTCCAAACTAACCCATTGAGGATTAGGTGTCCAACAATATACCTTGGGTTTATAATATTAGTCCCTTGGGTTTAATATTATTCCCTTGGGTTGATAATCCCTTGGGGTTTTAGTATTAATCCCTTGGGTTTATAATATCAATCATGGTCAATTGTGGTTAATTATAGCCAAGAATTGTCAACCATGCTCAAATGTCAGGTTGGGGCAAAGATTGTCTCAATATGGAAATCAACCATGGTCAACCATGGTCCAATGTCGCACTGTGACAAATATTGTCTCAATATAAAAATCAATCATGGTCAACCATGGTCCAATGTCTAATTGTGATAAGGATTTTCTTAATATGGAAATCAACCTTGGTGAGCCATGTTTATTTTCAGGCTTATAATATAAATCCCCTCAATTTATTGATGTAAGGGTTCACATTCCTAGGGTTTAATATTATTCCCTTCAGTTTATAGTGCCCTTAGTTTTTAGTATTAATCCCTAGGGTTTATATTATCAATCATGGTCAACTATGGTCATTCACGGTCAATCATGCTCTACCATGTCTACCATGTTTTATAAATTCAACCATGGCCAATCATGGTCCAACGTCACATTCTGACAAGGATTGTCTCAATATGAAAATCAACCATCGTCAACAATGTTTATTTTAGTGTTTATATTATTTATCTTAGGATTTATATACCTTGGATTTATAATATTAGTCCCTTGGGTTTAATATTATTCAACTAAGGTTAACCATGTTTTATAAAATCAATTATGGTCCACCTTGGTTAATGAGGGTCAACCATGGGCTAATGTTGCATTGCAACAAAGATTGTCTAATATGAAAACCAATCATTCTCTCAACCATGATCGAATGTTTCATTATGACAAATATTGTCTCAATATGATAATCATGGTCAACCATGTTTAATAAAGTCAAACATGGTCGAATGTCGCATAGTGACAAGATTGTCTTAGTACGAAAATCAATCATTGTCTCAACCATAATCCAATGTTGCACTATGACAAATATTATCTTAATATGATAATCATGGTCAAACTTGGTCAACCTTGGTAAACCATGTTTTATAAAATCAAACATTATCATCCAATGTTTAACATGGTAAACCATGGCCCAATGTCACATTGTGATAAGGATTGTCTCAATATGAAAATCAACCATGGTCAACCAAGGTGGACCTTGTTTATTTTTGTGTTAGAATATTTATCTTAGGGTTTATATTCCTTGGGTAAATAATATTAGTCGCTTGGGTTTAATATCATTCCCTTGGGTTCATAGTCCCT
The DNA here is from genome assembly GCA_031772625.1 of Pinus tabuliformis. Classification (NCBI taxonomy): domain Eukaryota; kingdom Viridiplantae; phylum Streptophyta; class Pinopsida; order Pinales; family Pinaceae; genus Pinus; species Pinus tabuliformis. Next base: position 671,910,161 of record CM062810.1, on the reverse strand, counting down.
TGGGGTTTTAGTATTAATCCCTTGGGTTTATAATATCAATCATATCCAACCATAGTAAACCATAGTCATATGTCCCATTGTGACAAATATTGTCGAAATATGAAAATCAACCATGATCAACCATGGTTCAATTTCGCATTGTGAGCAATATTGCCTTGATATGAAAATCAATCATGGTCAACCATGGGTCAACGTCACATTGTGACAAGGATTCTCTTAATATGGAAATTAATCATGGTAAACCATGCTTATTTTAGGGTCTATATACCTTGGGTTTATAATATAAATCCCTTGCATTTATTAATATAACTATTCATATTCCCAGGGTTTAATATTATTCCCTTAGGTTCATGGTCGACCATGGTCGAATATCACATTGTGACACAAATTGTCTCAATATGAAAATTAATCATTATCTCAACCATGGTCCAACGTCCAATTATGATAAAGATTGTCTCAAAATGATAATCATCGTCAACTATGGTCAATCATGGTAAATCATGTTCAACCATGGTCAACCATGTTTTATTAAATCAAACATGGTCATCTATGGTCGTCCATGGTCAATCATGGTATACCATGATAGAACGTCACATTGTAAGAAATACTGTCTTAATATAAAAATCAACCATTGTTAAGGATGGTCAACTATGGTCCAATGTCACATTGTCATGCTAATTGTCTCAATATGAAAATCAACCATGATCAACCACTTTAATTTTTTTTATAATATTTATCTTAGGGTTTATATACCTTGGGTTTATAATATTAGTCCATTGGGTTTAATATCATTCCCTTGGGTTCATAATCCCTTAAGGTTTTAGTAGTATTCCCTTGTGTTTATAATATCAATCCCTTTGGTTTATTATTCCCTTCTGTTTATAATATTAGTCATGGCCAACCATGGCAAATCATAGGCAACCATCATCAACCATGATCAAATGTCACATTGTGACAAATATTGTCTCAATACGAAAATCAACCATGGTCAACCATGGGTCCAACATCACATGGGGACAAATATTATCTCGATAGGAAAATCAATCATGGTCAAGCATAGTCCAACGTTGCATTGTGACAAGGATTGTCTCAATATGGAAATCAACCATGGTCAACCATGTTTATTTTAGGGTTTATAATAAATATTTTATGGTTTATATACCTTGGGTTTATAATTTTTATCCCTTGTCTTTATTAACCTAAGGGTTCATATTCAACCATGTCTATTTTAGTGTTTATATTATTTATTGTAGGGTTTATATATTTTGGGTTTATGATATTAGTCCTTTCGTTTAATATTATTCCTTTGGATTTACAATCTTACCCCCTAAGGTTGATCGTATAAATCCCTTTGGCTTAATATTAATTAATATATAATAATATAATAATATTTAAATTAATATTTATTAACACAATATTTTGTCAATACGTTATTAATATATTAGTATTTAATATTACAGTCTATAATATAGGTTTTATAATTACAACTTGTAATATTGGGTTTCATATTATGGTTTATATTAGTAAGTTTATAATATAGCATCTATTAAGTTAACGCCTATGACGTATATCAACCACATTTACTAATGTGGTTTTTTTTTACATTTATAAAAAACTAATAATTATATTTTCTAATAAATAGTAGTAATATTTACTTTATTATTTAATTATTTTGAAATACAAAATGAATTAATTTGTAAGAAGCTTATTGAAATCAATCCACTTACCCCCAAGATTTATGGCCATCCTAAGTTTCACAAGGCTCGAGTCCCCCTTAGACCTATTGTTAACACAATAGGTTGGCCTACATATTTTCTCGCTAAATTCTTAGCTCAGAGACTCAAACATCTTGTTGGTCACACTGATTCCTTTGTTAAGGACTCTACTTCATTTTTTAAAGAATTGAAGGATATTAGGCTGGAACTTGGTGATTTGTAGGTGAGTTTTGGTATTGTTTCCCTTTATACATGTATTCATATTAAAGAGGCCATTTATGTTACAAATAGTATCACTGACAATGACACTACCAAATTAGTTGGCCTCTGCCTCACCTCTACATTCTTGAGTTTTCAAGATGAGTTCTTTGAACAAACCTCTGGGGTGGCGATGGGTTCTCCTCTTTCCCCTATAGTTGCAAACTTATTCATAAATGATTTTGAGGCTAAGGCCTTAGCTTCAGCTCCATTTTTCCCTAAAAAATGGAAGAGGTTTGTTGATGATACATGTTTCGTTTGGCCTCATGGTAATCAAAAATTAGTTGTGTTTCTTAACCATATTAATTATCAATCGGACTCCATCAAATTCACAATGGAGGTTTAAGTGAATGGGTGTCTTCCTTTCTTAGACATCCTTCTATCAAAAATTAATAATGATTATGTTTCTCACTGAGTCTTTCACAAGAAAAATCACACAGAACAATCTCTTCTTTCCAGTTCTCATCATTTTTCGGCGCAAAAATTCAGGGTTGTTAGTACTCTAGCCACCCGCGCTTTAATAATTTTGGATGAGATGCACCTAGAAGAAGAAAAATGTCATCTTCTTAAATTTTTTGAAAAGAATGGCTATAACAGGTCCCACGGCCTCAAGGTTTTCCAAAGGTCCCATAAAGATTTGGGGGTTAAGCCTCCTAGTGATGGCCCAATATCTAAGGTGCAACTATATTTTATCCGAGGGACCACTAACATGATTGCCCATATTCTGAAGAAGAATAATGTCTCATCTAGTTTCAAGCCCCTTAATATCATTAGAAATTCTCTTAGATCCTTCAAATACCCTATTGACCCCAAGGACATGAAAAGAGTCTACTTGATCCCATGTTCATGTCGGGTTCCCTATATTGGGGAGACCTGTCGCTCTACTAAAAAAAGAATCCAAGAGCATGTTGCAGACATCAGGCACAACCGATCTCTCTCATTAGCTCTTGCAGAGCATGTAGAGAAATATAAGCACCATGTTTGCATTTAGGATGCGAAGGTCATTGCCAGGGTTGATCATTTCCACCATAGGAAACTAAGAGAGGCTATTGAGATTGAGAAACATGTTAACAATCTCAATAGGGATGATGGGTTGAAATTGAGTAAGAGTTTGATTCCAACTCTTTTATCTTGATTATTTCCCCCCTTTTTTTAGATAATGAGTAATTTCATATATGTCTAAACTATTGATAAATATTATATTTTTTTTATTTGTCTATTTATTGATTTATTTATTTATGAAATAGAAATGAGGTTAGTTGGTATTTTTAATTTGACTCTAGTCATTTTATAAATAAAAATGGTTATTGTAATCAATAAATATAATAATTTAATATTATTCTATTTATTGATTTATTTATTTATAAAATAGAAATAAGGCTAGTTTGTATTATTAATATGTTTTTGATTTGATTATGGTCATGTTATAAATAAAAATTAGTTATTATAATCAATAATACATATATAATAATTTAATATTATTAATAAAAGAATTCTTATTTGGTTATTATAATAAGTAATATATATATATATATATATATATATATATATATATATATATATATATATATATATATATATATATATATATATATATATAGATATATATATATATATATATATATAATTTTAATATTAATAGACAATTAAATATTTATAATTAACGACTAATTTTATAACAACTAATCTTTTGATTGGAATTCAAAAATTTAAAAACATATTTATTTATTAATTAAATAACTAATTTCCTAATGGCTAGTTTCTAACAACTAATTCTGGACTATGATGCATCCTTGCTATTTATTCATTAGGATCTATGGATTTTTTCACCTTTGTCCTGAGGATGAACCACATTAGCTCGTTCAAAACGTCGACCAAATAATACTGATGTGATTAATCTAAAAGACATGCTTACTACATTATGGATCACAAAAGTCTAAGATCTCATATTAATACTTTTATTTATTTAATTATTATTATTATTTAGTAATATTTAATTAAATAAGTATTATTTTTGTTTTAATTAATTAATTATTAATTATTATTAGTAAATTATTTTAACAATATTATCAACGACAATTTTATTATTATTATTATAAAATAGAATAGAAATGAGTAGTCTTTAGTGCGACTTTTTGGAAGCTTTTCCATTCTAATTTCTCTAAAATCCGGCAGGAATTCATTGAAATTACAAGTTTAATGGGTAACCCATGCACAATAGAAATTCCACAGGGGTTTTCTAGAGTGTTGAATCCACATAAACAATAAAACAACTAGTTTAAATGACACAAATCAAGGTTTCACCACAAAAGTTTCCACCAGATTCTAGCACCGAAAAATCCAACAAGTTGCACTAAAGACAACTCCAAATAGAAATGTTTATATTTTCTTACAAACAATATTAAAAATTATTTATTTATTTATTTATTTTTCCAAGGAAAAAAACAGTAACTTTTTATTAAAAAGATAATGAAAAGTTACACTAGCAGATGCATTGAAGCATTCCGTATGCTGCCACAAGGGCCCGAGTGCTTTCTCACCCCACACAACGTTAGAGGACTAACGTGCAAAAAGAATAAGAAAAGAGAAGAGAGGAGAGAGTATGAAAGGGGCAAAAACTGGAATCCGGCAGTGAGTAGAACTCATGCTTCAGGTTTTTCTCCCCTTTTTCTTTTCGACCTTGCGCCACTCTCCTTGAGTGGGCTCGATCGAAGCAATGACTAACTGTGTCTCTGTATTCTGTGGGTCAGGTTCTTTGTCTGAATCTGAAGTATCTGAGTCGTGGTGTCCTTTGGTGCCTCCCGTACTAGGATCCATGCTTGTCTCCACTGCCTTGTTGTTTGATGAGATTCCTTTCTGTTTCTCCATTTCTTGAGTTACCTCAGTTTTCTTTGCTGGAGGTTCTTCCTCTGCTGCTTCTGATTATTCGTCCTCTGAATATGGGGGAGAAAAATTCCAACCTTTCCTCTGCTTCCCTTTCTGCTTCTTTTTATTCTTGGCTTCTGGACATGTGCTTTGTAAGTGTCCTGTCTGCCTACAGATCCTACATCTGAAAGCGGTGTTTTCATAATCTAGTACCTGCAACCAATTCTGTAGTTTGTAGATCAACCTTATATTTTCCGGCAGCCCTTTACTTAAGTCTACTTCCACACAGATACGTGCATACGTGTAGATCCTTTCATCGATCCTGTCCAGGTCTATTTTGATATATTTCCCTATGCTATTCCCAATGCCTTCCAGCACTCGTTCATCCCAAAAGTGCAATGGAAGATTGTGTAGTCTAACCCAAACTGGCATTCTAGTTACCGTCATTTTATTTGGATCAAAATCTGGGAACCATGGAGTCACAAACAACCCTGTTGTTCCCCAAAACCATGGCCCGGCACTGATGATTATATCTCTGACTTCCTTGGATGTAAATATTACTATGAAAAAAACCTTTGCACATAAATGAATGTCACACTCCATGGTCCAGCTGGTGAAGATCCAATGGAAAAGATCCATAGGTTTAGGCCAAAAGCTGTTGAAACGGCAAATTAAAGCTTGTGTTTCATAGGACTTGACGAAATCATCGAGCCCTGAGGAATCTAAGTTTAACGCTGGGGTTTGCTCTGACTGATCTACTATGTATGGCCTGGGCATGTGTCCTCCTTGATCTAGGGAGGACCCTGAATTTCTGCTGCCCTGTAAAATGTTTTTATAGGATCCTTTTGGTTGGTGCTGGGCTGCAGCTTTTTTCCCCTTGTCTCCCCCTGAGGAGCTTGTCTGTCCCTGAGGCAGAGCCCCTCCTCTCAATCTGAGATTTAAAATAATGATTGATCCTGGCACAGTCTCATAACTTTCCAAAGATCTACAGTCCTGAAGGGACCGCCTTCCACTGACCAGATGCTGGGCCTGAACTGGGTATCCCATTTCTGCCCATATTTGTTGTTTTAGCTGCATGGAGGTGTCTCCTGCATGAACCCATACTAATCGAGATTTCCCCTGAGGGGGTTTAATCAGAATCTGAAAACAAATATTTGTTACCTGCTTTGGCTGATGGCGAAATTCCAGATCTGGCTCCGTTTTGATTTGTTTTTCCTTTTGCATGTCTAAATCTACATAAACTCTGCTCGATCTAGGATTGATGTCTCCGTTCTGCCGCCTGGTCTCCAGCTGTACTCGGATAAAGGCTTGGTCGTGTTCGATCTGGTGCCTCGAATCACGCTGTGCTCAGATATAGACTAGATCGTATGGATCTGAGCGAAAACTGCAATGATTGGGTCCATGTGTTGTAGGAGGGAGCGGATCTGCATCATGCAGTCCCCCCCTGCCGATTCTCCGCGCGATCTGGGTTGGACAATGCCTAGCCTCTAAACTCCATATGCCAGACAGGCTTCTTTTTTCAAGGCTACAGATTGGAGCCTCAATCTTTCGCAGGAGAGAACCCTCCTCGTATCTCCATGCAACAATGGGAACCTCCGTTAATGCCTTCACCCCATCTCGCTGAAGATTATATGCAGAGCCACGTAGATCTAAGTGTATTTGGACCATTCGTCTTCGTGAGACCGACCATTTCTATGCAGGTGATTTCAGAAGAGACGTCCTCCCACCAACGATCACCGTTTCCCTAGTCCCTGGTTCACCTTCGGCCCTTGAGGCAAGCTTGGGAACCGTTGCAGCTGCAACCAGATCTCTTATCGAAACCCTAACCATCGCCATCGCCACCTCCCTCTCCTTTTGGGAAACCCCTCAACTCAAAGAAGATTTATTTATTTATTATAAAAATGAAATAATTAATTATTATTATTTTTTTTCTCGGTAAAACTAGCTAGTCTATTATATTATATTTACAAGTAAACTTTACATGCAGAGAGACAGGCCATCCAGGGCCAACTGTGGCACCTTCGATAGCTTAGCTTGACACAAAATGCTCCCTCACAGGGGCAGCACCTCCAGAACATACCAAAACACTGCCAGAACATACCAAAACATAAGACAGTAATGACATGGCTATACCAGAACATAAAACAGTATTGAGCTCAGACAGTAGCGATACGGCCCACGCAGGGGCTTCCAACAAAAAACTCACGGTAAACCTTGCCCAAACGCATGACCGCCATACACATGACATGATTAAGAACTGAAAATATACATACACAGTAACGTATCATAATCCAAATACCCGCCGAGACCTTTGACTTAGACCATAGCCGAGAGAGAGAAGAGAAATCCGGAGAGTGCCTATGGGGATTAATCTTCAGGCTTTTCCTCAATGATGTAGCTCCAGCCTTGGCCTTCAGGGATGCCTACCGACATTGCCATAGGATCCTTTGCAATGGCCAGAGGTTCCTGCTCTGGAGGTTGGGGAGGGGCTTGCTTGGGCTCTTTCCCAGAAGTTCCTTCTTCAATTGGTGGTTGCAGCACTGGACTTTCCTCACGATTGCCTTCTGGAAGTAGCTCATCCGAAACTGGTAGCTTTCCATCTTCATTCTCCTCAGGAACCTTAGTAAAGAGAACTGAGATATGTGCACTGATGCCTGCATTATCCTTCGAGCTGCCCAAGGTGAAAACGACTGAGCCGAATGCTGGAAGCATGGGCTCTCCTCCACTGGAGCTACCGACCTCCATGAACTGACTGGCCTAAATTGGGGTGGCTCTCGCCCTCCTGTGGCAGTAGCAGCAGCAGCAGTGATGGTGCACATCTGTTGCAGGGGGTCGTGAAGATGCACCTCGACTCGGTCCCCTTCTGCTCGGTTGTCTTTCCCGCAATCGTGCCATAGACTCCACCTCTCCTTCAACTTGTTCCAGGACCGAGCTCGTGGGCTTGAAGTCCCTGCTGTGACTGCGAAAGGATTGCAGTACCTGGATTGATGCAGGGAAGAACTCAACTGCCCAAAGACCACGCACAGGAATAACAAACAGGGAGCGGACTTTGCCCGAGTGAGTGTCTTCACGTTTCGCCTCAAATTCACTCCAATTGCTCTTGGATCTCTGTTCCCACCCGAGGCATTCACCAGAGTCACAATGACGGATTTCAGTGGCTGCGTTTTGAGGGATGAGAGCGCCCGCCCGTCCAGAATCCTTCCAAGCCTGCACCACCCAGGCCTTACCATGCAAATGAGCCTACAGTGATCCGTCTTCCCTGTGAAATCTCACAACATTCCCTCGATAAGAGCCCTCCATAACTGCTTCCTGCATCCACATCGCTTCACCCTGCATAGCATTGAATGCCAAGAGCTTGGGCTGCTGAACATTAAACCTCGGCGGCAGTGAACCATTACTATGCATCGTTAGCACGGGGCAGCACATGCTGGGCATGTGGCTCGTCCCTGTCTGACGTGCCATCACCCGCATCCGGGGAATTAATTATTATTATTAATTAATATTTTATCTATATTTAATTGAATACATTTATTTCTAAATATTATTATATATTTATCAATGGAGTGGTCTTTACTGTGACTTTTTGGAGTTTCTGGCGTTGGAGTCCAATGGGAAAATTTGAGGTGATATATTAATTTTTGTGGTTTAAACTTGTTTTTTGACATTATATATGGATTCAGGACCCTAAAAAACCCCTATCACACTTCAGTTGTGCAGGGGTTACCCATCAAGCTTTTGATTTCATTAAATTCCTACGTGATTTTTGAGAAATTAGACTAGAAAAACCCAACTATAAAGGTTCCAAAAAGTCTCATTAAAGACAACTCGTTTACCAATGACTTGTGTGACAAATACAAATGAACCCTTCATTGTATATCAACCACATTTACTAAAATAAGTATTGTTATTAAGATTATCATTGTTAATCAATATTACTACTATTATTATTAAATATTTAAAATTAAATATTAAATAATAATAATATTTTTATTCTGATAATAATATTTTTATTAATATATATTTATCATAAAGCCTCCTGTGTATATCAACCACATTAATATTTTTAACGTTGTTGTGCTAGTTAATAATGCAAAATGTTTCGTCCTCCATCTTAATTAAATTACACATCTCATAGAATACAACTAGATAATTTTTGATGTGAAGAGATGATGTTTGTCCTCATTAATTGACAAATATTTTACCTTTGTTAAATTTATCAAGTATATAATACTTTGTGTCTCTATTACATTTATGATATGATAGAGTTTTTAATAAGTATTATGCAACATGTTGTACCACTTTATCGTGTACCATTTTACTAAGTGATTGTTTAATTTGGTGTTGCTTAAATATTTTATATCTTAGAGAATTTTTTGGTTTAAATTTGGTGAAACTAATTTTTAGTCATACCATTTTGCTTTTGCAATTTTTAGTTATATGACTTTTTTCTTAAATGAATGGATAAATATATTGAGCTTCCAAAAAATATCTATGGTGCTAAACCTTTGATTTCGACAAATCTCTGCAAAATTCAATAAAATTTAGAAGGAAAAAAAAATCCTTCAATCATCTAGTCATAAAGTAATATTGCATCTATCTCACAAGGTTGTTTAATAAGAGATATGCATAAACATCTAACAATGTACCATTTATGCTGCAACATGATGAAGCTTGGAAGCAACAATGTCACTGGAATGGAGAAAATTTGAATTGGAATGAATTAAGGTTATACAATTATTATATGGTGATGAATTAATGTTAGGTCCCTATAATACTAGTGATTCACCCATTACTATTGTCACTGTATCCTTTATTGTTATTATTGTGGCCCTATTGTCCCCATATTGTTATTTTTGTGCCTTTATATTATTATTGTTAGACCAGCTTGGTTATATTATGTCCCCTTAGAATCCTATATATAGAAAGGAGGTTTTGTCATTTGAATCATCCAAGAATTGTTTATTTGTGTAATGTAAAGGAGGTTGCCCCCTCAAAGAGGCTGAATTCAAAGGCGTTGACCTATCTTTTTATCCTTTTTTTTGTGAGTTGGTTTCCTAACATTTGGTATCAGAGCTTTGGATTCTAGGGTTTTGTTGCTCCAAATAGGTCATCGTGGAATTTTTGATATAACGTTTTTCTGCGACATTTCAGAAGAGAAAAAAAAACCCATTCGATACGAAATCGCGCTGAACCTCAGGTCCAAATTTCAGAGCTTGTCTCGCTATATTTTCGAAGCTATGATCTGAGGAAGTTAGGGTTTTTGCAAGCTCTACAATTTAAGCTAAAATAGGTCATTGTGGGATTTTCGCTATAACTCTTTCGCTACGAAGTTTCAGAAGCTAAAACAAAAACCCATCTGAGAAGAAATTGGTTAGAACCTCAGCTCTTAATTTCAGATCCTTTCTCACTATAGTTCCAAAGATATGGTCTGAGGAAGTTGGGGTTTTTGCAGAACCCCGAATTACATTCCAAATAGGCCACCGTGGCAAAATCATCCTAGTTGTCTCTCTGAGCATTAGATTGAAATTTCGTAAGAAGTTACAAAAAGAATTCTCGTGTATATTTTTTAGATCCAAAGTTCAAAATAGTGACACGTGGAACTTCATACAATTTTTCTCTTCTGAAAAGGTATATAATGAGGCCATCTTGGGAGATTGTGCATAAATATTTCTTAGAGAATCCAATTTCGATCAGACCGGTGGCATTGGAAAGAGGACGCAGAGGACTATGGAAGGTCGCAATTTTAGAACTGGAAGAAATGAAATTACAGAAATATATCAGATTCAATATCAAGCTCCTACAAAGTGAAAAAAAAGGTGTGTAGTTTTTTTTTTCAATTTTTCCATAAGCTTGGTTTGAAAAAATAGTTTGAAAGAATTCAAAGGGCATAGTGAAGCATTATTATTAGTAATTGATGCCCCGAAGAAAGAAAATGGAAACACCTAGTAAGCAACCTGAAAGCTCTAGCATGACTCATGAAGAAGAGGAAGAAATGCAACATGATGTATCAAAATTACAAGACCAAGTACAACAAATGTCACTCGCACAAAGAGTAGCAGAAGCTAAGATGTATGATTTAGACAAAGACGTAGAAGCTAAGATGGGTGGTTTAAATAAATGCGTGGAAGCTAAGATGATGGTTTAAAGAAAGGCGTAGAAGCTAAGATGAATGGCGTGGAAGCTAAGATGGAAGGTTTAAAGAAAGAAGTAGAAGCTAAGATGAATGGCGTGGAAGCTAAGATGGACGACGTGGAAGCTAAGATGGATGGCATGGAAAATAAGATGGACGATTTGAAGACAGGCATGGAATATTTCTAGACAAATTTGACAAAGTTTCTACAAGAAATGCTTACTAATGGCGAAAAGGTATTAAAGGAAACTCATGATGAGAACAAAATAAATGTTAATCATGATTTCATCGACTCTAACGTTGGATCAAAGAACCACCATGTTCCAAAGATCGATATGAGGAAGTTTGATGGCAAGGATCCTAGAACATGGATACTACAAATGAGGCAATTTTTTGATCTCCATAATGTGCAAAACACACAAAAGGTATGCATTGAAACTTTATATTTGGAACCAAATCAGTTTTTATGGTATCGATGGCTTTGCTCTCATAAACAAATTTTCACTTGGACTATTTTTACGGATGAAATGATAGAACATTATGAGGATACAAAAAGAAACACTTTCTTAGCCAATTGATAAATCTTAAACAAAAGGGTTGAATGATGGAGCACATTGCGGACTTCCAAAAATCTAATATAAGGGTAAAAGATATTCCAGAGGAGCATAGGATTGATATGTTCATAGGAACTTTAAAAGATAACATCCAACATGAGGTTCGTCTTTGGGAACTAGATTCATTGGAGAAGGCATTCAAGTTGGCAAGAAAAATGGAAAGAAAAATTATGGCAACAAGGAAGCCTACCACTCACAATCATAAATATGGAAGTGTTGCTGCCCCTAGCCATCCACAACCTACAAGTTTGACACCACAACAATTGGAAGAAAAAAGAGCAAAAGTGCTTTGTTACAGTTGTGATAGCAAATACACTAAAGGTCATAAGTGTGCTACGAAGAAATTATTTTACATAGATTGTGAAGAGGAGGAAGAAAAGGAACAAGAAATATCAAAAGAAGAGGATATACACTAGGAAAAAACCCTAGAAAAAGAAGAAATGAATCCGACCATATCTTGTAATGCATTGGCTGGAATTACCACTCCTCAAACTATCAAGATAGAAGGGAATATAAAGAAGAAAAAGGTAATAGTGCTGATTGATTCAGGAAGTACCCATAATTTTATTCATTATAAGATAGCCAAATAATTGAATTGCTTCCTATATCCAGCACCAGAGTGTCAAGTGATGGTTGCAAGTGGAGGAACCATAAATTGCTCAGGAAAGTGCCATATTATCAAGCTATTCATGGGAGAATATGTATTGAATAGCCCAATACTTTCCATTCCAATGGGTGGTGCTGATGTTGTACTAGGAGTCCAATGGCTACAATCCTTGGGTACAATAGCTTTTAATTTTCAAGAAATTTTCATGAAATTCTCTTTATAAGGAAAGAAAGTTAAATTAAGGGGTGTCATAGGGAAACCAGGAAAGATAATCAGCTCTAATGGAATGACAAAGCTTCTAAAGAAAGAACAATGAGGCAAAATTGCACAATTATGTTCACTAGAGGTTCCCACATCAAAATCATCCATTTCTCCAGATCTCCAAAAAGTCTTGGACAATCATTACAAGATATTTGAGACTCCCAAAGGCCTCCCATCTATTCGCGATCATGATCATGCTATCAATTTGATTCGAGGAAGTGTTCCTCCAAACATCAGGCCTTACAGGTATCCCTATGTCCAAAAGAGTGAAATTGAATGTATGATTGCAAAAATGCTACAGGCTGGTATAATTCAACCTAGTCAAAGTTCTTTCTCTACTCCAGTAATATTGGTTCACAAGAAGGATGGATCATGGCGCATGTGTCCAGATTATGGGGAGCTCAATGAGCTCACTATTAAAGATAAATTTCCCATCCCTGTCATTGATGAATTATTGGATGAATTGCATGGATCAATTTACTTCACCAAGTTTGATCATCGTTCAAGTTATCATCAAATCAGAATTAAGATTGAAGACATTCCAAAAACAGCATTTAGAACTCATGAGGGTCATTATGAATTTTTGTTCATGCGTTTTGGTCTTACTAATGCACCTTCTACATTTCAAGGTTTGATGAATTCCTTTTTCAAACCCTTCCTTAGAAAATTTGTGTTAGTATTTTTTGATGATATACTAATCTACAACAAGTCTTGGAAGGATCATGTCCAACATGTTGACATGGTGCTCAAACTATTGGAGGAGAAACAATTATATGCAAAAATTTCCAAATGTTTCTTTGGAGTACAAGAGGTGGAATATCAGGGTCATATTGTATCTCATGAAGGTGCTAAGGTAGACCCTAACAAAAATAAAACCATTAAGGAATGGAAAATTCCCACATCCATAAAGCATCTACGAGGATTTCTCGGGTTGACAGGGTATTATTGCAAGTTTTTTAAGAATTATGGGAGAATAGCAACACCTTTAACAACATTATTGAAGAAAGATGCATTCTCATGGACTCCAGAAGCAATGAAGGCCTTTGAACATCTTAAAGAGGCAATGTGCCAAGCACTAGTCTTAGCTACACTGGACTTCACAAAAACCTTTATTGTGGAATGTGAGGCCTCACGAAATGGAATTGGTGTTGTTTTAAAGCAAGAACAAAGACCCATTGCTTTCAAAAGTCGTCCAATCAAAGGAAAGTATTTACACAAAGCTACTTATGAGAAGGAAATGTTGGCAATACTACATGCACTTAAGAAATGGTGACCCTACCTAATGGGAAGACACTTCAAGGTAAAAACAGATCATGATAGTCTTAAATACTTTTTGGAACAAATATTATCTTCAGAAGAGCAGCAAAAATGGGTCACAAAGATGTTGGGCTATGACTTTCAAATCATCTACAAAAAAGGGAAGCAAAATGTTGTGGCAGATGTACTCTCAAGAAAGGATGAGGATGTGGAAACATTTCTTTGCACCATTTCGATTATCCAACCAGATTGGATAAACCAAGCAAGGGATGAATGGAAGAACGACAAGGAAGTGTGGGCACTCATTCAAAATATACAGCAAGATCCCAATACATCTGATACATTTAGCTAGAAAAATGATTCGTTATGGTACAAGGATCAGTTATACCAATGTAAGAATTCCCAACTCAAACAAAAGATTCTTAGGGAATTGCACACCTGTCCCTTAGGAGGGCACTCAAGATTTCTAAAAACTTACCACAAGGTTAAGAAGGATTTTTTTTGGGATGGCCTTAAATCAGATATTCAAAAGTTTGTGGCAGAATGTTTGGTTTGCCAACAAAATAAAGTTAAAACAATTAAGACCCCAGGACTGTTACAACCCTTATCCATTCCAAGCCAACGTTTGGAGGAGGTATGAATGGATTTTATCATAGGTTTACCCAAGTCTGAAGGAAGGAGTATTATCATGGTGGTAGTTGACAGATTTACCAAGTATGCACACTTTTGTGCATTATCTCATCCATTTAAAGCGAGTACAATTTCTACTGGATTTATGGAAACAATTCAAAAGCTACATGGAAACCAAAATATTATTGTAAGCGATAGAGATCCCATTTTCATTGGAAATTTTCAAACAAAATTATTTTGTTGTCTTGGGACTCAGTTAGCTCATAGCTCATCTTATCATCCTCAATCTGATGGGCAAACTAAGATAGTAAACAAATGTTTGGAAGGATATCTTCGTTGCTTTATATCTAATAAATAAACACAATGGGTCAATTGGTTGCTTCTGGTTGAACGGTGGTATAACACTTCCTTCCATATTTCAACAAAAATGACCCCATTTATGCTACTTTATAGATATCATCCACCATCCATCACATCATATTTAAGAGAAAATTCTAAGGTTCAAGCAGTGTAATATCACATCGAGCATCAACAACAAGCTCTCCAACTCTTAAAGGATAACCTTACCTTGGCATAGAATAGAATGAAACAACAGGCAAATCAACATCACAGTGAAAGAAGTTTTGATGTAGGTGATTGGGTATTCCTACGACTTCAACCATATAAATAAATTCCCCTCAAGAAAGATAAGAAGGATAATAAATTATCACCGAAGTATTATGGTCTATACAAGGTGTTGCAAAAGATAGGTACTATGGCATACAAATTGGAACTTCCTACAACCTCCCGAGTGTGCCTAGTTTTCCATGTTTCATGCTTAAATAAGGTTATAGGTGACAAGATTCTAGGTCAAACAATATTTCCAAAACTTGATGAGGAAGGAAAAATCATATTGGAACCTGAAGCAATCAAAGAAACAAGAATTTGACAGCTACGAAATCAATCAATTTTAGAGTATCTCATCAAGTGGAAGAACTTACCCGTTGAAGATTCCACATGGGAGGATGATAATTTTATACGGAAGCACCCAAAACTACTCAAGCGTTGAGGAAAACACTTTTTTGAAGGAGAGGGGCATGTTAGGTCCCTATAATACTAGTGATTCCCCCATTACTATTGTCACTGTATCCCTTATTGTTATTGTTGTGCCCCTATTGTCCGCATATTTTATTATTATGCCCCATAGAATCCTACTATTGTTATTCTTGTTCCTTTATATTATTATTGTTAGGTCAGCTTGGTTATATTGTGTCCCCTTAAAATCCTATATATAGAAAGGAGGTTTTTTCATTTGAATCATCCAAGAATTTTTCATTTGTGTAATGTAAAGGAGGTTTCCCCCTCGAAGAGGTTGAATTATAAGGTGTTGATCTATATTTTTATCTTTTTGTGAGATGGTTTCCTAAGAATCAATTATTGGTTCATTGTTCATTGTGATAACCAATTAAAATACACCACAATAACTTTAGATGATTGTCAGTAAGAACTTGTGATCCAGAGTATTATCTCTCACAAGCTTAAACCTTACTTTTTGATATACAATGTATCATTATATTTTTTTCATCCATCTAGATGCATTGAGAGTAGAAAAAATGGAAGACTCACCTCATAGGACCAGTTTACCAATGGGGCCCACTATGGAAAATTTGGGTCTAAAACCTTTTAGGATCATTTTGAGGCATCAAATGATTTTTTTGGGGGTAAAACTTTGTTTCTTTAGTCTTGATTGTTTTCTCCCATTATAACTCAAATACATTTCCAACAATGGACAAATATCCTCAATCGAAGACCGAATGCAAAAGTTATGTCAGTTGGAATTTGACCTCCCTATTTTGTCCCCAATAATTTGAGAGGATGCCACATTAGCCCCATTAATCATGGAAAATAATCTAGCCACATGACTATGATAAATAGGACTCTATAGTTGTCAATGTTGTAACTCCATTTAAGAGATGAAAGATTCAAACTTAATCAATAGTAGGATATCAGGCTATGTTATAACAAGGCCACTAGGAGGAAATGATCTTCAATTGCTTTCAAGTGCATTTTGTTTTATAGAAAAATGAAGTATTCAAGAGGGATAAGGAGAGAGCACATACAAATGATTCTTTCACTATAGTATCACACATGCCACAAGCCTCAAAATTCTTTGTACTCATTGCCACCTTCACAGAAAGAGAGAAAAGGAGCCTCACTTTCCATCTAGATTTTCTACCGAAAGGGTTTCGCAAGTTATATCTTGAGGCAAATAATGGTTTGTGAGTTTTTATTTCACTCTTCTCTATTTTTTGCATAGTTATAGTTTGCATGTATATGCAATAAAAAGGAATTTATACATCCAAAAATCTAAAGATATATAAACCCTCATAGTATAGATTTCATGTTTTTAAGTATAATTTATCTGATTTTTTCTAACGAATTTTCTAGTGGAATATACATGGAAGATTATAGATTATATTCATATCAGAGCAAGTTTCTTTGGGTATATTGTACATATTTGTAGTGGATCTAGATCAATGAATCCAAAAGTGAAAGAAACCCTAGTAATGGTGGACAAGTTTGTGAATAACCCTTGGGATTCTATAGAGGAGATTTTTTTGTAGCTGGAAGCATAAATTGAAAATATAAATTGTTACATGAGTCTCCTTTTGGCGACCTTGATGAATAAGCTTGGGATATTCAGAGAAGATGGGGGTTCTTACATAGATATCCAATCAGTGGTGAGATTAGGAAGAAATAGAGAATGAGCCAAAGAAAAGACTCGAAAAAGAACAACTCATTTCGAGTGTAATGAACCATTCTTAGTCCTTGTTTAAAATGGAAGCAAGGATTGATATCAAGTAATACCAAGGTGAGATTGATGAGTTTAAGATAAATCATTGGTTGCAAAAATTAGAAGTTTATTTCAATGTTCCTCATATGGCGGAAGAATAGAATATTTCATTTTTGCAATTGAAATTAGAGGGTCATTCCCTAACTTGAGGGAAATCCACATAGAGACCTTGAGGTTGGACAGTGTTCCTCCAGTGACTCAGTGGAAGGACTTTAAAACCCTCATAAATTCACAATTTTAGCCTATTGAATAAGTAGAGGAACACTAGATCCAATGTTACATCTTTAAGTAAAAGTAGGGGAAAAGTATACAAGAATACGCCATAAAGTTTAGAGATATGGCCATAATGTTGGGTGTATCCCCAAAGAATCTAGATGTAATCCACAAGTATTTTTGGGGTCTACACAACCATCTACGGAAGAAAATGATTTTTTTCAATCCCAGATCAGTGCAAAAGGCCTATGTATAAGCACAATACGTAGAGAACATGGGCTTGAAGAAATGGAAATAAAGTTGATTGAAACAAAAGGAGCACCGAGACACTTCTAAGGTGGGGTATAAGAAGTGGAAAGGTGGAAAATATTAAAAAAGAGGCCTTGAAATTACACAAATGCAAGGATCTGAATAACCACTGTAACATTGACATCCATACAAAGGAGAAGTGCTTGAAGTTGTATCCAAAGATTAACCCAAAGAAAAAAATAAGAAGAAGAATCTCACAACCACTGATCTAAGAAACTAGGTTAAAATCAACTCGGAAATGGATGGGAATATAATTTGCACATCAGTGTAGAAGGAGTTCAATATAAGTATCCTTTAGTATAAAGAAGAGAAAGGAATTACCAAAATATTCCACATAAAGATGTAGGTAAATTAGATAAATATTGTTGCTCTCGTTGACACGAGCTCGTAAGTGAATCTCATTGCAACAAAGCAAGTCAGAAAATTTGGATTAGCAATTCATGAACATCCAAGCCCATATCGAAGAGATCAGTATCTCCAATATTCCATTGGGTTTAATGGTGGATTTTTTATCAAGTTTGAGTATAGTAGGGGTTTCCCAATAGCAGAGACTCTTAAGGCTTTCATAATATCTAGTTTGATGACATCAACAATAACCCCTAAAAAAATAATGTGGTAGGATGAATATATTATTGATATGCAGATTAACGACTAGGTTGGTAGGGCTACATATTTGGTTGCAAGATCTCCCCCCCGAAAAGTAAAAAATCATTAGGTTTGACAGTTTTCCCATGACGTGGATAGTTTGGGTATCATTCCTTATTGCATCGAACCTTCCCAATCAAAGTTCCCTTATCACTTTCGAATAGATGGCCATATCATTGATGTATTGAACCAATATTACTTTGACACACATTTTCTTGACTTCTTCCAAGAAACCAAACTTAGGTTGCGTAATAGGTTTCTCCTAGGTCAATATCTTTAGATAAGGTGGGTATTTAGTTTCATGGCATGCATGGTCATTCAAATGTCCAAGAGATGGTTCTTATTTTGGATCTTCATTTTGAATATCCTCATTAAATTCTTCAATATCAACAAGAGGATGGGTTTCGGTTAATTTCTTCCCAAACTGAAGATGAATATCATGGTAGTCTAGGGAAGAGATAAAATAGTTAGGGAAGGTAGCAATTCTAGTATGCTACGCTACTTCGGTTACTCTCCCGTTATTAGGGTTAATAATAGTTTGTTTAAGTAATTGTAATGCCCCTCCATTGTATGTAAAACTTTTCTAACCTAAGCTAAGAAAATCTAGGTTTGATTTGTAACAATAAAAGTAAATACTTTATTATGTAATAAATAAAATAATTTAATTACCTGGAAAAGTGAGACACAAAGAGATGATATTATTGCCAAATCCCATTGGTGAATGGGAAGGAATAATTATTTCATGATAAGACTTCTAGATCCAATTATAGACAAGCTTAATGAATTGGATATAAATATCCATTAAGCTACTTAGCTGAAGAAATATGCTAAGTTAAGAAAAACATAAAAGCCTTGCGGGAGAGAAAGTTAAGATTTTATGAGGAAAAGCCTCGCGGGAGATAAGGGTGAGCCTTTTGGGGAAAAGCCTATGCAAATGGATAAAAAAATCCATAAAAGCGTGACGCCGCTAATGGAAACCATATCATGAAAGAGGGTATTAAATACCCATTGAAGAGATCAACATGAGGCAGTTGATCAATGAAAAAATACTCTAGGCTCTGGGGTGAACTGGGGGAAGTGAATTCTAGGTTGGGTGGCGGTGCTCAGTTTTCCAAGAGACATCCTTTCAGATAATCTGGTTTGGATGGGATGTTTTGTATGTTGACTCCTTACTCTTTATGTTGTCAATTTTGTAAGCATATAAGAGAATTGCTTAGGTTGTTCTTGCATATTAGATGATTGAATAATTTGCATATGACTGCTATGCATGAGTAAAATTTCATGTGTTAACTATGGGCATGAGATGATTATATATGGGCACATGTGACAACCATTACATATAAAATAAATCCAAGTTAAGATTAGTAACGGAACATAATATGTGGATCTTATGCAGTATTGGTTTTATCCCATTTGTTTAAGATAGTGAATAATTATGCTTGAGATAGCTATGTAACTTGAGTAACTATGGTTAAGGCTTGAAATTGTATAGCCTATGGTTTACATTATCTATGATATGCATTATGCATCATGGGGGAGGGAAAATTTCATCCAGTGAGGCTCTTTTAACTCATTCTGCATATTACATAAGATATATATGTTAGAAATACATTTGACTATGGCAGTAGGACTATGATAATGACATAGGAAATGATAGATATAATTTATTTACGTTAACGTTTCAATTAATGCTAGTGTTGAGTTAGAAAAGCAAGGATGTCTTTATGCATAATCTTCTCTTGTTTAATTCCCATGATTGATTGTTCCTCCAAGTTGTAATACATGCATAAGGGTTGATTTCGAAGGTTACATTAAAGTCTATTCATTGAACCTAAGAGCCCACATTGTGAAGCATAGTAGGTAGTTGGAAGTATGGTGCCACAGGGGTATGTGACAAATGGTATTAGAGCACTAAGTTCAAATATTATGGTGGAAGGGTCACCCCACATCTGCAAGATATGAATGAGTTATGGGGTTCAATTATAAATGAATACAAGGAAAATATTCCAGAATCCATCAAGGGTGAAATTAAATCTTAAAATGATTTACGGAAGGAGGATTTTGTAGGAAGAACATATATCATATAGTATATATTGTATATAGATTAATTTTTTGCAAGAAAAGTTAATTCTGATTAAGGTCGTTTGAAATAATGGATATTGAGTTAAGAGTGAAGTCTTCCATGTTGCTGGAAAATCATGTAACTAGTTATGTTTACAATGTGTTTAAAGAGATCACTTAAAACATAATTAGCCATCGGATCATTAGATAGTGAAGGGAAGGTTTATGAATGATTTGAATAAGGTACACAAGATCATTAGTGTAATGGTATTCTCCTTGATTAAATAGTAAAATTTAAGAGTACCTTTACTCAAATCTTAGTTAAGGTACATGAAAGAGAGGATGAAGGGAGGCACAAGATTCCTTGGAAACGGTCGCTATTGAATAGTTATTGTCAAGAGTTCTTTCATGAAGGAGGATTTTCCCTTCCAGGTCAGATACTTTCAAATCCATGCACAGTTTTCTACAACTCTAACCTCTTCAACCCAGCTAGACACTCTGTGATCATCTCCTTCCTCTTTGCAACCTCTTGCCAAAGAAAACCAAACCCTAACTAGTGTTTCTCCTATCAGAAACAAGTCAGGCTTTTGAGGCCACTAGTTGTTAGGTAATCACCAAGGCCAACCCTCTCGTTAAGGCTTCCAAGATCACCAAACTTTGAAATAAAATTTTTAAATTCTAAACGATTGAATTCTTGACTGGACTTTGGTTGGTACTTCCTTTTCAGGAGTTAACATCCAAAAAAATTTAAAATTTGGCTGCCTATGACCTAGAAAAAAATTGAAAAGTTAAGTGGGTAGTTGTGCCATTCACCTTACCTAGTTGAAAATATGTGTATGAATTCTATCATAATCAATGGAGCCTAGTAAATGTGAAACCACATACATCTGCAAGGCAAAGTCTGTGATGAATTTTACGGTCTATCACACTAATTGTAATAATTGTTAGTAGTAGATGTGTCCACTTGGCTCTAGCATTGGGAGCCCTACCAAAGGATGCAAGTCAATACTAGATCTCATTTAATTGTTATAGATGGTGAAGACAAGAAGATTGAATAAAGTATGGCAGAATTGTGGATATGGAGGATGAACCAATCATCGGTATGGTGTCTTCCATAGTCAATGGAAAGAAAGGACATGAGTATGAGAGATCTAAGAACTCCTCATGAACGCCTGGCCACTGGCTGAACAGTGGACTTGCAACTTTACTCCCCAAAACGACCACATGTAGATATTTAGAAGTTTTTTTTGTGTGTTGATAATGACTATTGATATTCATTGGAAATGAAAAATATGATGCATGCAAACAATTGATAAGAAAGGTGTCATGCATATAAACACCAAGGCAAATTTTTTTTTTAATTGATATTGCGATGTTATTTCCTCATGTGTTGCCTTTTTTATTGCTTTATAATTGAATGTATGTAGGTTATGGTAGCCTTATTATCCAGTTTTATGGGTATTACATTCCAATTGCAATAATGGAGAACATCCTGTTGTAGATTGATGGGTTTCTTTCCGATCCGCAATATTGATTTTTCTTTAGCTATTGATCCAGAGATGTTCAAGTTGCCTTAAAATCACCTTGAGGAGGATTTCTCCTTGCGATCCAAAGCCGTTTTTGTTGGTTACATTATCCACTGATGTGGAAATGTTCAGGAAAATTTTCTTGTCAAGCTACCTTAAAGCAGCCAGTTGGATAAGTTTTATCCCTATGACAACGCTCACAGCTATATTTATTTCCTTTTCGCTAAAGACTGGATCAGCAATACTGATGTTTTTTTTAGTATAACTCGGTGTGCTCACCATATTCTCTGAGTTGGAGATGTTTCCATCAGGGAAATAACCGTCAGATAATTATTATCTAGTTTCTCGATAACTTTATCACATCTCTGGGGTAGGGACAGTGACAATGCATATTTGAGGGGGTAAGAATGTTTTAATTAATGATTGTAACCATTGCGTGAGCGACCTTGGGTGTTACAGGTTTCACCTTCATTGGAATGATATAATGTGGTTTAATATAGCTCGACCGCATGTCGAAGCATTTTGTTCAGTCTACAACTGGAGAAATGGATGCCAATAACCTCACCTATGTTGATTGCTCCATCTAGACTAACAACTCCTAAGTATCCCGAATTATTGGATGCCATTAACCTCTTATAAACCTTAATGTGTTAACCCCTAATCCCTCAGCTTTGAACTGCTTATAAATTAAACAATTTTGTCTAATTGGTTGGGGCTGAAGAAAGTGGCCATCGAAACCAAACATGCGATATCCAAGTAAAATCAAGAAAGAATATGACATAATGATGAAGGTGAAATAAGAATGGGTTGTTTTTGTTGGTTGTGAGTATATATCTAATAAAGTATCTCTCCATCTAAATGATAAGAAAAATAACAATTTCCCTATATTTTTTCAACATATTCATAAACATATTGATAAATTGCACAAGCTTCATCATTGATTCGTTGTCTTTGTTTCTCACTCTCAGCTAAGTTTTATTTGTCGTTCTCTTTGTTTTCCTATATTATATTTTTAAAAGTTGTATCATTTAAAGATTTGTTATATACACTACTATTACTCACTTATTTGTAATTATAAATAAACAACACTCAAGGGCACTGGTCATGGATCAGGATAATGTGGTCGTTATAAAAGTGCATGTTCAGGAACATGGAGTGAATATTGAAGATAAAGTCAATGATCCTATGGAAGAAAATGATGATTCCAACACAGTTGAAGAAGAGGGGGCAAATATATTGATCCAAATACATTTAATAATGTTGTAATGGATGATGATGATGACCAAGTAGATGGTTGTTTTGATATACCTCTAATTGACAAGGAAACAAAACCTCTTTATTAAGACTACAAAACAAGTCTTCTCTGTGTAAAATTTGGATGCAATATGTATGATTAATATTATTTATATTAAGACTTGTACGGATTTTTAATTATGTTGTAGATTGATAGGTGAATGTTTCTTACCATGGCCAAAGGTTTTAGATCACACATACTGAGATTTCCATGATGTTATGAAAGATATTGGAATGAATTATCAAGTTCTTCATGCATGTCCTAGTGATCATATTATTTATTATGGTGAAGACGTGTTGGAAAAATAATTCCCAAAATGTGAAATTAGTATATATCGAATTGATCAAGCAAAAATAAATGTCTAATAAGGTGGAAATTAAACTTTAATTATTTGACCACGCACAGAGGGGATTGTGAACGGGGCCAACATTGAAAATTTTCATTTTTTTCTTGTATCTACTAAAATTTTACATGGTTATAGGAGATGCATTTGTTGATAGTATTGGAGGGTTCCAAGACTCAGATATGACTCACACAAATAATTTGACAAAATTATAACATAAATGTTGAGGAGATGAAATTATATGGGTAACATGATGTGATCATAGAAGAAACAATCCTAGCAACTACTAGAAGAAACAACATACCAATACTCATCACAATGTTGCCTTGAATATTAAATTTCTCCATTATCATAATAATAAAACACCAACACAATATTGAAGTTGAATTAAGGACTAGTGTCTATGATTATATTTAACAAGAAGAATTTTGTTGGCCATCTTATCTGAATCTTGTCTCCTCATAGTGAAAAAGATGCCTTGGGTTTATGGTTTAATGGATCAACCTAAATTTTGGGGGATAATCCTTAAACCTAATATCCACTCCCTCTGGTAATTTGTAATCCCTACTCCCCCTTGAGCCCTTTAGCCCTATAACATTAGTAACATATGGTCTCTAACACTTAATAATTCCCCACACTGCTAAATCACATAATCCATATATCCCTGATAACTCCTAAACTCATAAGTCTCAAATCCTTTATAACCTAATATAAATCTATAACCATCAATATTGAAATTTTAATACTTTAAGCCTTCAAATCATAATATAACAGTCAATGCATCTATTACTTGACAATAACACCTGACCATTAAACCATGTAACATATGTGGAATATAAAACTCAACTCCTAATCCTTAAAATATAAGCATAATATAAGATTTTAATTAATCATTAAATTCACATCCATATATCTCTTTATTAGTAAGTAATAACACTAATAATCCAAAAATTGTATAACAATTATCCCTTTATAACTCTAGAACCATACTAAAAAATAAATATATTGTATTATCATTATAGTCCATATTGAAGATAATTCTTGATATCCCTAACACTTATAATGATTAATCCCTATATCCCTTACAATCCTTACTCCTAAGATATTTCAATTTTAACCCTTGTACTTAATACTTCAAACTAAACATTATAGCCCTTAACATTTATATGTCTATTATAATCCATAACATGGATGACATAATCATCAGCGTAAAACTTAACCAATATAAACCAAACCTTATAACCTACAATATGAAATATTATCTCACAAGAAATATAAAGCATATTCCTTATAGCATATAGCATAGTATTTTCATAACTCCTATAACCCCATCCTTACAATTTTTATAACCTTTAAACCTTATATGCCATTATTATCAATATAGCCACTATAAATAACCACAAAATCTAATAATAGTTACCCAAAAAACCTTGTAAGTCATATGAGATCTATAACCCCTTAACACTATAATATCTACCCTCCCCCCTTCCCCCTCATTCCTAACCATTTTATCTCCTAATAATAACCATTCAAGAAAAAATAAAATGGATAATTAAGTTGCAAACCAATGCCAAAAAGTACTACTACCATTATATTTAAATAATAATATAAGTTTTCCAATTTTTCCAAAACTCATTTAAAATAAAAATTTACTTAAAAATATAAATCTCCATTTAAGTGATATATAATTCATCATTTAAATAAATATATATTTTTACGCCGTAAGGCATTTCCCTCTAAAACCAAAACCCCTCTGTGCACACCTCTCATCACACTTTTCCATTTGATCCATCATTAGGCGATTGGATTGTCCTAGTTCGTTGATTTAATTGCACCAACACAAACAGTTTTATGTTTCCCTTTGTGGAGATGTCATCTGTCTTATACAATTCCTATTATGTGTTTCGTCGGCGAGGGTTTTCTCGCAGGGAAAAAAGCATAAAACATAAAAGGACGAGGATTATGTGGGCACAAGATCGTGGGAGAGAAGTGGATTGATGAGGGCATTGGAGAGGAAGAGAACCAATAGACATTTCAATTCTGATTGAACGTTCAATGCACCTCTATAAAATAATGATTAGTCTCTCATTCATTCATTGCCCAATCCATCAATTCAAGAAAAAATGAGTCCATCAATATGAATTCAAGAAGAAATGTTTCCATCAAAATGTCCATCTGCGATAATATATGGCTTCAGTTTATCATCTCACATCAGGTAGGGAAGTGTGTTCCCTCGATGAGCCCTAGATGCTTGCATTAAATCAATGCTTGGGATTTATAGCTCTACATTGTGGTTTGGATTTTGTGTGTTCATGCATGTTCTTTGTTTACAATTAAAGTGATTATGCTCAATGTCTATGGTGGATTAGCCCCAAAAGACTTTGTTTCTTTATGCATCAGAAAATTACATACTAATGCATAAAGAGGTTGCATACATTATGTATTACACTAGTTTCTGAGAAATATAGAGCAAAATAAATAGAGAAAAATAGATTGTTTTACTTCTTGCACCGGGTCATGGATGAAAGATCATAGAATACTCTCTTTATTTATTTATTTTTTCTTTTACTATGGTGTGAAAGGCCCCGGTTCCATATTTTGGCATTTGAGGTTTCAATGGGCAAGGATCGCTTCAAAGAGTTGCGGTATATTATAATGGAAACGAATTTTTTCATCTTACTCCATTGATTTTTCTTTTTCTGATACTTACAACGATCATGTGTATGCCGTTAGACTTGTATGCCCGTAATGCAAGATACCTGAGTTTCCCCCCTGCTAGTTTTCATATCGAAGCCTATTGCTGTGAATAAACCCTTTCTTTATGTTGGGCATCATCTAATATTTGCATCTTCCAGTTTCTTGTGAAGGTGAGTACAAATACTATTCTTTATATAACGATATTCTTTTGCTTTTGTTTTCAGGTGCCTTTTTTGTTCTTGTTTCTTGGCATCCATATTTATTCATTAGATTTTTCAGTGGCTTGATCAATGTCCTCCTCCATTTCATTTCTACAACATGAAGGCGTGTCCCCTGCATTAATTGCTATTGCCCATAACCTCTGCTAATCTTCTTCTAAATTTCATCTCATTTCTGTTTCGATTATAAATTTATATGGTTGGTTAGTTGTAGCTTGAAATTAGTTTCCATAACCCTGTTTTGTTTACATTATAATTGAAGAGAGGAATTCAATATGCCACCTCTTTTAAATCAATATGAATTCAGGAAGAAATGTGTCCATCAAAATGTCCATTCACGATAGTGTCTGGCTTCAGTTTATCATCTCACATCATGTAGGGAAGTGTGTTCCCTTGATGAGCCTTGAATTCTTGCATTAAATCAATGCTTGGGATTGATAGCTCTAAATTGTGGTTTGGATTTTGTGTGTTTATGCATGTTCTTTGTTTACAATTGAAGTGCTTAGGATTAGCCCCGAAAGACTCTATTTCTTTATGCATCAGGAGGTTACATACTAATGCATAAAGAGATTGCATAAATTATGTAATACACTAGTTTATGAGAAATATAGAGAAAAATAATTTAGAAGTATTCAAACATTCTCTTTGCTTTATGATTGACCTGACCACTCCCCTCAATGGTAGGAGATGACTTTTATGAAGCCTATCCCTACTTTTCGATGGTCACTTTCATATAGGGCACGTCGTCTTCAATGTTACGGGAAAATTTAACAGGACTCTAAACGTCTACACCTGTTCTCCATGTGAAATCAACGCAGGGAAAGGGGATCTTAGGAAATGCAATGATAGTGTTTATTATAGTTTTTTCGACAGTGGGAATTTGATGAAGGAATTTTCCTTGACAAAAATAATAGGTGATGTGAGAAGAGTGGCATGGGTTTCAAATGATACAGTTAGAGATGAAAGGTGTAGATCAAGTCGAGGCATATGTGGTTATAACACTTCAGATTCAACTGAGACCTTCCTCTACTATTGCAAGGATGGGCCACAAACTGACAAATGTCCCAGCCATGGTATTCTTTCGATTTATATTTATGTGGAAGTTTGTCTAAATTATTTGGTTGAGTAGCCAAGGAATTAAATAGAATAGCCCTTGAAGCTAATTTAAATTTATATTTTTGAACCAGGAGAGAAGCTTAAGAATGGTGTTGCAATAGGTAAATATCTTTCTTATAGGTACATGTATTTTCACTTATCTGTTGACAGGTATTGCTGGGCTTATTAACTACTAACTGATTTTAACAAGTACAGGTTAATCTGTTGGAGCAACTGTTTTTATAGTAGCTTCTTTATTAGTGGCTATAACTATGTGCAGAAGGAAGAGTCTTGATTTTCATGAGAGTTCTGTTGTTATCTGTTTTACAGACAATGAGGATAAAGCTATGGAAGAAGCTACACAAGGTAAGATAGGGATGCTACCCATTTTCTCCTACGAAGTATTGAAACAGGCGACTGATAATTTCCACGAGAAGAGTGTAGTTGGAGATGGAGGATATGGTTCGGTTTATTTGGGTAAAATCTGGTATGGTCATGTTGGGGCAATGAAGAGACTGCATCAGGATACTTGTAAAATATTCAAATAGTCCATCAACGAGGTGTAGATTCTTTTGACCTTCTATCATCAAAACTTGGTTCATCTCTATTGTTGTAGTTCCCCACAAAGTCCAGATATGCTTCTTGTTTATGAATATGTTACAAATGGTACTTTGTCAGATCATCTTCATGAGGAAGTGAAAAAGGATAAGGGTCTAGATTGGGATACCCGTCTTAGAATTTGTATAGAGACTTCCCAGGCCCTAGCATTTCTTCGCTGCCATGAACTGCCTATTTTCCATAGAGATGTAAAATCTTCAAATATTTTGCTGGACGAGGAATTTCATGTCAAAGTAGCGGATTTAGGGCTTTCAATATTTGTACCATTAGATGTAACTCGTGTTTCCACTGCTCCACAGGGCAGGCCCGACTACGTTGACCCAGAATACCACCAATGCTTTCAGCTCACAGATAAATATGATGTGGACAATTTCGGAGTTGTTTCGATGGAAATCATCTCTGCCAAGTTAGTTGTGGACATAGGTCATAATAAACGGGAAATTGTCTTGGCCAATATGGCAATAGAAAATATTAAAGTGGGAGATTTTGATGAGATAATAGACCTAGATCTGGAAATTGACACAAACTCTAACATAAAAGTGATGGTTATTGCAATTGTGGAATTCACTCTAAGATGCCTTGTAGAGAACAAAGAAGACCAACCAGATATGAAGTAACTTGTGTCCAAACTTGAGCAAATAAAATAAAATGGAGTCCATTATAAACACTTGCTATTTCTGGTCCCTGATGATGATGGGTAATGGGTAGACATAATGGGTAGTTTCTACCCAAAAAGTTAATGGGTAGTGTCTATAGAACATAAGCTAACCATTAAGCAATTGGGATTCCCATAAATACTTTGTGAATAGGATTTAGAAATACAATTTGTTAATTGAAATTTAGAATGCAAACCATTTTGATACCTGGAAAAGAGTTAATTGGATCAAGAAAATGATAAGTTGAGGGCAATTGAACCATGGCAATTTATTTGTTGGATGCACAGTTGGGGTTCCTTTAACTACAGCATGCATCCCTTGAATTTCTAAGGCCAACTCTGTTACTATAACTTGTAGCTTTGTTCCAACCAACAAAATTATATGTATATTTTGGAGATAAAATGACATAAAACCCAAAGAATTCAATAAAAAAAAAATGTCATGATTATTAACTCCCATTATCAATAATTCAGTGTCATATCAATCCATGATTTTTGTGCACTTACAACTAAGGGAACTAAAGAGAGCTAAAAGAATGAATGCCACCTTGCTCACATAAATAAATCCAACCAAAAAGAGGATGTTAGCTTAGACGACAGCATAAACTCTTTTTAAGAATATGCAGATTGAAGTCATTGGAAGCAGAGATAGAGTGTTGAAGATTTACCATACACATTGAGAAGCAAAAATATTACAGCAAAATGCCACAATGGAGGACTATAGATAACCCTTTTTAGCCCTTCTTATTTCCTCTTTTCTTGTTGCATTTATTTATCTTACAAATGAGGATAATATTCTGCTCCTCCTCAATACCTGTAATAGTATCCAATATTGTCTCCTTCTAGTTGAAGTCATTCCATAGCCTGCTAAAAGTGGGAATTTTTTTTTGGACAGAGCCAAAAAGTTTCCAAAAACAACAAGAGCTATTTATGCAATGGGCATTGGGTACTAGCTCTTTACCCTTCACCTACTAATTTTCATCTTCAATGATTCCTGATATGTCACAATGCTTCTCGAATTTATGCCTTACGGTGTTTCCTTTGCAACATCTGGTGCAAATGCTCGTATTATTTTTAATAAGAAAAATAATATATATAATTCGAAAGGTTTACATTAAAAAGAAGTCTTTTAATTTAATATATAAATATAACTAATGTACTTATATAAATTAAATGAGAGGAAAATGCTAATAGCATCAATCAATTATAAACGTCAAAACACTTACTTAATCATACATTTTATGTTGCTAAAACTAAACAAATTATAAAATTTAACTTAATTATAAATTTTTTTAAATTCTTATTATTATTAATTGTAAAAAAAATAATATATAAGTTAAACATATATACATTTCAAAAAACATGTAACTAGATTTTTAACCATGGAAATTAATCCCATCTTAACATAGATGCAAATAGACTTTATTACAATATCAATAAACCAATGCCATGGCTTATCAATACCACATGCCCTTATTTCAGATAGCACTTACTAATAAGACCTTTTATTTATTTAATCAATCTAATTAAAATAAAAAATAGATAAAACAACAACTTTAAACATAAATATCAACTTTAATTGCTACATATTATTAAAAATATTAGATTTCTACCATGAATCCAACCTAACCCTTATAAATAATTAAATTAAAATTTCTCAAAATCATTAAAATAAAATATTAAATTTCTACCATCAATTCAACCTAATCCATCAATCAACCTAACTTTTATAGATTATTAAATTTCTACCATCAATTCAACCTAATCCGTCAATCAACCTAACTTTTATAGATAATTAAATTAAAATTTCTCGGAGTCCCTACAATAAATATAGTTATAGAATAAACATAGTTATATTAAACATATGTAAATGTTATTATATCATAAAATAAATTGACGAAATTCACTCAAATTTTTTTCGTACTATTAAAAATATTAAATTTCTACCATCAATCCAACCTAACCCTGATGGATAATTAACTTAAAATTTCTTAGAGCCCCTATAATAAACATGGCTATATTAAACATGTTTATATTAAACATGCTTTAAATTTTATTGTCTCCCAATATAAATCGACAAAAGTTACTAAAAGTCAAACTGTATGGACAAATGTTCGACATATGGTACGGTAATAACATACATATTTAATCAAATATACAAAGGCTATTGACGATAGAAATCTTTAATAACATAGATATTTAATCACATTGATACTAAATCAGAACTTATAGCTAAGGAACCGGTTCAGGTTGATCAGATCAGCGCACTTTATGGAGTTTCAGTTCGGCCATTGGATTCTAGTTTCATATAATACGATTCCATATCAAAACCATTTTTTCTGAGATTCAGTTCGGACATTGGATTTTGGTTTCATATACTTGGAATCCATATCAAACCACGTATTTGATTTCTGATTGGGGATGGGTCATTAATAAAATTGACTATAAGATTAATCATTGGGCCCATAAGTGGCTTCCAATGGGTGGAAGGCTTATATTGATTAAGACCGTTTTATAATCAATATCTGTATTTTGGATGCACATTTACACCCTCTCGATGGCCATCATCAGGAAGATTGACGCTATTCTGGTTAGATTCCTATGGTGTGGTTCAGGTGCACTTAAAAAGATCCAAAGATCCATCTTGTACGTTTGTCCACTCTAGCCTGCTGACTGTGGGGGCTAGGATCCTAGATACTTTATCTTTCAACACGACATTAATCTGCAAGAGTCTGTGGAGAGGACTGAGTGGTAGTGGCATCCCGTCACAGATTATTCAGGAAAGTATATGGCTTATAAGTATCTAGAAGATTGGATTAAAGATGGGGCTTATCAATCATCCTTTCCTCTTGTATTTGGCCCAGCATGATCAGAAATAGACACTGGCCATTCGCTTGTATATGTTGGGAAGTAGGAAATGGTAACATGACAGGTGTGGGTCTGGACATCATTAAAGGACTATTGCGCTCTCATTCTCGGCGGTCTCCTTTCCTTCATCATCTGCACAGTAGAGGTATGTATTCTATATCTCATATTCTATCTCATAGAACTACATCTCGTTACATCCAATCTTGGATTCGAGCTGTAGACATCGATCTCTCTTGTACATTGGCTACAGAATGGGACCTATACATCAGACAGATTGAGGCTGTTGGGATTCAACTGTCGGGAATTTCTGGTTATTCCAAACAAAATACAGTGGAAAAATCCTTTGTTTCCACTGTTCAGAATTTTCTGATAAATTCCGAAACAACAAAAATATGAACAGAGAGTAATACTCTGTTTTCTGATAATTCAAAAACACAAGAACAGAGCATAAAATAATACTCTACTTTGCCTCAGGACCAAAAACTGATCAAAATAATACTTTGTTTTTGACGCAGAAAAATACTCTGTTTTTAACTCAGAAAAATAAAAAAATTCGTTCTCTGGAAACGGTGTTGCAGCAACACAGTTTTTTTTCAATTGCTGTTCGTAGTGTTGCAGCAACGTTGTTCGTGGTGTTGCAGCAACGGGGATTTTTGACGTCAAGTATTTTTCGACTTACGAGAAATTTTTTGACAAAATAACTTTTGGTGAAACAGAAACACACAGAAAGAAATTTCCTTTTATGAAAATAAACCAACAGATAAAACGAAGTCTTCCTCACACAGAGGGATCTTCTTAACAGATTACAACAAGAACGTTTCAGTTCCACAAAACAACTATTTCAGAAAATTTCAGCACCGTTGTGCAATACAAAAAAAAACTCTCTTGTTCTACACTGCTGTGTGTTACAAAAGGACTTTCAATCTATTTCCTCTCTATATTTCTACACTGCTATATCTGGATTTTATAGTGCGGGAAAGGGTCTTGACCACCTCAACTTGCTGATAGAGTTTCTGTTGTTCATTATTAACAGATTTGATATTTTGTTGTATTTCTTGAGTCGGTTGTGCTAAAACCCAAGACTGATAAATGCTGCATCGGCTGGAGGCTGGTTCTTTTCTCTTTCAGCCGTTCTGCTCATTAATATGGTTGTTGAGAAGTAATGATGTAGTGTTGTATTTGATCTTCATCCTTCGGGAACTCAAAAATAATTAAAGAGTGAAAAGATGGTAATGGCGGTGACTAAAAAGATCGGGAAAAAATGTGGGGCGCCGGATCACAACAAATAAATAAAGTAGCTGCTGCTGCTGCACAACAGTTGGAATTAATATTCCAACACTCCCATTTTAATTTCAACTGTTGGGTTATCAGTCATACCCAGAAGTTTCCTTAAAAACTCAAAACGTTTCTGATCCAATGGCTTTGTCAGAATATCTGCAACCTGTTCCTGAGTCCTGCAATGTTGTAAAATGATTTCTCCATTGTTCACCAGTTCTCTAATGTAGTGAAACTTTGTGTCTATGTGTTTTGTTCTCTTGTGGAAAACAAAGTTCTTGGATAATGCAATAGCTGAGCTATTGTCACAAAAAATAACTGTTGCTGTTGCGTGCTCCTGGCATAGACTTCTCAACATTCTCCTCATCCAAACTGCTTGACATGCTACTGCTGTAGCTGCCACATACTCTGCTTCTGCTGTAGACAATGCCACAATTGGCTGTTTCTTGGAAGCCCATGAAATGGCTCCTGAACCTATGTGAAAAATGTAACCAGATGTGCTTTTCCGGTCATCTACACTTCCAGCCCAATCACTATCTGTGTATCCAACTAAATCTGAACATTCTGAAACAGTATAAAATATGCCATACCTTTTTGTACCTTTAACATACCTCAGAATTCTCTTTGCTGCATGCCAATGTGTTTCTTTTGGCTTCTCCATGAATCTGGAAATTAAACTAACAACATACATTATGTCTGACCTAGTTGCAGTCAAATACATGAGGCTGCCAACTATGCTCTTGTACACACTAGGGTCAAAATATTTGTTGCTATCCTCTTTGCTGAGTTTTAATCCCATCACTGTGGGAGTGATTGCTGCCTTGCTGTCGTGCATGTTAAATCTGCTCAACACTTCATTTACATATTTTTCCTGTGAAATAAAAATTCCATTTTCATTTTGATCTACTTCTATTCCTAAGAAGTATCTCAGCAAACCCATGTCATTCATCTCAAATTCTTCTTTCATGACTGATTTGAAATTTTCAATGAGGTAGTCATCATTACCTGTAAAAATCACATCATCAACATATAACACAACAATTATAATTTTAGAGTCTTTTTCTTTAATGTAAACGGTGGGTTCTCCCTCACACTTATCAAATCCGTTCTCCAGTAGATAGGAGTCTATCCTACTGTACCATGCTCTTGGTGCTTGCTTCAGCCCATAAAGAGCTTTCTTCAATCTGCAGACTTTGTGCTCTTGGCCTTTCTTCTCATAGCCTAGAGGTTGCTCGATGTAAACCTCTTCCATTAATACTCCATTCAAGAATGCTGACTTCACGTCCATTTGGTAAACTTTCCATTTGTTTTGTGCTGCTATGGACAACACTGCTCTTACTGTTTCCATTGTTGCAACTGGTGCGAAAGTCTCCTCATAATCTCTCGCATATTGCTGCTTGTATCCCTTGACAACAAGTCTTGCCTTATGCCTTTCTATCTTGCCTTCAGCATTACTCTTGGTCTTGTAGACCCATTTAACTCTAATGACTTCTTTACCTTTTGGTAGATCAACTAAATCCCATGTCTTATTTCTTTCTATGGCATTCATCTCCTCATCCATAGCTTCTATCCATTTCTTATCCTTAATTGCATCTTCGAAATGAACAGGGTCATCAACATGACAATACAAGGCAAACAAAGAATTCATTCCTTCATCATAAATATCACTTAAATTTCTGAATTTCTTACCTCTTTCATTCGGTGTGCAAGTGCTTGCAGATGCACTTGAATTTCCTCCTTGTGGTGTGCTTGGAGAAGCACTCTCATTTCTCCTCAAGGGTGTCTTTTGTTGTTCTGTTGTTGGCGCTGCTGTTTGGGGATGTGTTTCAGCCAACTCCTCATCATCATCATCATGAGACAAACAGTTTTTAACATTAATTGTTTTCTCTATGCTTCCATCCCAAGCTTCCTCTTCAATAAATTGAACATCTCTGCTCACAAAAAACTTCTTGGTGGATGGGATATATAACCTGTAAGATTTGGATTCTTCACTGTATCCAATGAAAATACATTTCTCCCCTTTGCTGTCCAATTTCTTCCTTCGCTGATCTGGAATGTGTGCATAAGCCACACAACCAAAAACTTTCATATGGGTGACTCCTTGCTTTCTCTTACTCCATGCTTCTTCTGGCACTTTGTTCATCACTGCTTTTGTAGGACATCTATTCAAAATATATACTGCACAGTGTACAGCTTCATCCCAATAATCATTTGGCAAATGCTTTGCCTTCAACATGCTCCTCACCATATCCATGATTGTTCTGTTTTTTCTTTCAGCAACTCCATTTTGCTGCGGGGTGTACCTTGCTGTAAATTGCTTATGAATTCCATTTTCTCTACAAAACCGTAAAAATTCTTTGGAGATATACTCACCTCCTCTGTCAGTTCTCAAAACCTTGATACGCAGCCCACTTTGATTTTCTACAAGTGCTTTGAAATTTTGAAAATTTTCAAACACTTCACTCTTATTCTTCAGAAAATAAACCCAAGTCTTTCTGGTAAAGTCATCAATAAATGTTAGAAAATATTGGCTGCCTGCAAGTGATGGAGCTTGCATCGGTCCACATAAATCTGAGTGGACAATTTCTAAGGGTGCTTTTGCCCTTATGCTTTTCCCAGTTGGAAAACTTTCTCTGTGTTGTTTTCCCAATATACAACCTTCACAAAGGCTGTCTGGCTTTTCTCTCAATGGTAATCCTCTTACCATTCCTTTTCTACTCAACAAATTAAGACCTCCAAAGTTGAGATATCCAAATCTCAAATGCCACAACCAATTTTCATCCTTTGGTACGCTTTGGAGAGCCTCTTGTGTTACTGCTGCAATTACTTCTTTATTTTTCAAATCTGCCCTTATCCTGAGAGCGAACATCCTGTTCCTTGTCATCTTCACTTCAGCAATACAACGTTTGCTGGGTAATCTGTCCATGATGGTGCATACATCATTCTCAAAGAAAACATTGTAACCCTTCTGAACAAGCTGTCCAATACTCAAGAGGTTACACTTCATTCCAGGAACATAATAAACATCTGCTATGGTTTTCTTTTCACCTTTCTTTGTAAATATTTTAACTTCTCCTTTTCCCATAACGGAAATTTTACTATCAGTCCCAAGTGTGACTTGTGACTGCACACTCTGATCTAAAGCAGAAAACAGGGCTATGTTTCCTGTCATATGGTTGCTGCAACCAGAATCTAGAAACCATATATCTTCACTGTTTGTTTCAGCCATATTACAAACTAACAATACATTATCTTGACTGATATTTTCTCTAGTGATATTTGCACTAGATCTATTACTCATATCATGCTGCTTTTTCTTACATTCATTTGCATAGTGCCCATATTTTTTACAATAATAACATTGGAAATTGGATTTTTCATACCTTTGTCCTTGAGCATGATGTTGTCCACTTTGCTGGCTACTGCCATGGCCTTGGTTCTGATTTGGATTGCTGCCTCTTCCTTGAACATTTGCTGGATTGTTTCTTCCGCCTCTGTATTGGGTTCTTCCTCTTCCTCTCCTGTTTCCTCTGCCTTGACCTCTTCCTCTTCCAAATGACATTTGGGTCTTGAATGCTTGCTCTAGAGATGAGTTTTCATTTCTATTCAACCTCTGCTCATGAGTTATCAGTGATGCATGAAGTTCATCAACTAAAAAATTTGAGAGATCCTTTGTCTCTTCTATGGTGGTGACAATCACATCAAACTTTGAGGGTAGGCACCTCAATAGTTTCTCCACAATCCTCCTTTATTCAAGAGTTTCTCCATGAGACCTTATCTGTGTGACCAAACCAATTGCTTGTGTGAAGAATGAGTCAATATTGTCTGACTCCTTCATACGCAGGTTCTCAAAATCTTTCCTCAGAAACTGTAGTTTTGTTGTCTTCACTTTCTCCATGCCTTGATAGGCTGTCTTGAGAGTTTGACATGCTTCTCTGCATGTATTGGTTGTTGCTATCCTCGGAAACACACTCTCATGCACTTCTTGATATAAGAATACAAGGGCTTTTGAGTCCTTCTTCTTATTGCTCTTCAACAGCTCTTTCTCTGCCTGAGTTAATCCAATAAACTGTTCTTCATTTGCTGGCTCTTCAAATCCATATTCAACAAGTTCCCATAAATCATGTGAGGCAAACACGGTTTTCATGGTTATTGCCCAGTAGTCATAATTTTTCCCATTGAACTGTGGGAGCTGGGTATTAAACATACCCACAGTGGTGCTGGTCATTCTTGTAATACTTGACTGTAAAAAAAATAACTTAATTGTCTTCAACAGCTACACAAAAACTAATCTGAAAAATACCTTGACAGCGTTTTCGCTCTGCTGTATAATTTGTTGCAGCAACAAATCTTCTTTCAGCTTCTTTGATGTCTTCAAAGAGCCTGGACAAGCTCTGATACCATGTCGGGAATTTCTGGTTATTCCAAACAAAATACAGTGGAAAAATCCTCTGTTTCCACTGTTCAGAATTTTCTGATAAATTCTGAAACAACAAAAATATGAACAGAGAGTAATACTCTGTTTTCTGATAATTCAAAAACACAAGAACAGAGCATAAAATAATACTCTACTTTTCCTCAGGACCAAAAACTGATCAAAATAATACTTTGTTTTTGACGCAGAAAAATACTCTGTTTTTAACTCAGAAAAACATAAAAATTCGTTCTCTGGAAACGGTGTTGCAGCAACACAGTTTCTTTTCAGTTGTTGTTCGTAGTGTTGCAGCAACGCTATTCGTGGTGTTGCAGCAACGGGGATTTTTGACGTCAAGTATTTTTCGACTTACGAGAAATTTTTTGACAAAATAAATTTTGGTGAAACAGCAACGCACAGAAAGAAATTTCTATTTATGAAAATAAACCAACAGATAAAACTAAGTCTTCCTCAAACAGAGGGATCTTCTTAACAGATTACAACAGGAACGTTTCAGTTCCACAAAACAACTATTTCAGAAAATTTCAGCACTACTATGCAATACAAAAAAAAACTCTCTTGTTCTACACTGCTGTTTGTTACAAAAGGACTTTCAATCTATTTCCTCTCTATATTTCTACACTGCTGTATCTGCATTTTATAGTGCGGGAAAGGGTCTTCACCGCCTCAACTTCCTGATAGAGTTTTTGTTGTTCATTATTAACAGATTTGATATTTTGCTGTATTTCTTGAGTCGGTTGTGCTGAAACCCAAGACTGATAAATGCTGCGTCGGCTCGAGGCTGGTTCTTTTCTCTTTCAGCCGTTCTGCTCATTAATATGGTTGTTGAGAAGTAATGATGTAGTGCTGTATTTGATCTTCATCCTTCGGGAACTCAAAAATAATTAAAGAGTGAAAAGATGGTAATGGCGGTGACTAAAAAGATCGGGAAAAAATGTGGGGCGCCGGATCACGACAAATAAAAAAAGTAGCTGTTGCTGCTGCACAACAGTTGGAATTAATATTCCAACATCAACTCACTGAAGAGGAAGATAGATTGCCCTGGATTGGGAAAACTAATCAGAACCATATTGTGATCAGCGAAATTTATAAGTTCATCTCTAACTCAACACCTGTAAATAAAAAACCACATTGGCTCTACAAGATATGAAAGTGGAAGATTCCATTAAAACTTAAATGTTTTTGCTGACGGGCCCTCCACTATAAAATACTCACTTGGGAAAACCTCTCTCACAGAGGCTTCTACGGTCGTAGCATATCTCCTCTCTACATGCAAAAGTAGGAGGATGTGTCTCACCTACTTTTAAACTATTCTATTGCATTAAAGATCTGACTTTCTTTTCTCAATATTTTCCAGAACGATGGGAGTTGGACACAGCACAACCTGGAGGCATGTTTCAACCTTTGGTTCACTTCACACAAAAAATTCTTCTCCTTTACATCATATGGGGCATCTGGAATTGCAGAAATAGTAGGATCTTTGAGCATAAGAAAGTAGATATCAGATACAGTGTATTGTATTGGGGACAGCTAAGATTGGATCCAAGAAAAAATGATGTGTGGCCAAAGTTGTTCCTTGACATTATCTTCATTTTTGGTGGGAGGGATGCATGGGCAGGCTCAGAAATTATTGCTCTCTAGGGTTTACTTACAATGGCTCAACATAAAAAACATACATATATTAGGAGACTCAAGGGTTCACCTGCTTTCAACCACCATCAATGTCCCATTAGATGAAGCGTATTCGATCCGTAAGGCATTCCTTTTAACGAATCTCCTATGATCACATTTACATAAGGCT
Source organism: Pinus tabuliformis (assembly GCA_031772625.1). Taxonomy (NCBI): domain Eukaryota; kingdom Viridiplantae; phylum Streptophyta; class Pinopsida; order Pinales; family Pinaceae; genus Pinus; species Pinus tabuliformis. Next base: position 671,870,938 of record CM062810.1, on the reverse strand, counting down.
TTCTTTTTAACGAATCTCCTATGATCACATTTACCCAGAGCAAAATACCATGGCAGGCATGCTCGCCAAGAGAAGTGTGTCTGGCTCTCATGGATCCACTATGCTTCTTACAAGCAGTACACCACACCAGAGTTGATTCCGGAAGCATACCTATTTCATGATCTATATATCTTAGATTTTGATTAACCAGAGTTATCATGAATTTTGAGAACTATTTTTATAAATGTAAAACGCCAAATGTACTTTCAAACATACAGTATCCTGCAAATTTTCCACTTTTGTTTATAAAACAAGTATAGATAAAAATTTTGTGTTTATGTTCAGGATGAAAAAAAGACACGATCCATGATCAAGTTTATGTACACTCTTTTTCCTTGTATAAAAGAAAGCTTCCTTTTCTAAAAAATATATATATCTATATATATATAATCACACATACAAATACTATCCCAATTCCGAATTGATATCTTCATTATTACAATGTAGGCCGCCTTGAAACATTAACTACTATGACAGAGAAGTAATAATTCAAATCGTCGTGAGCATCTAAGTATGTTATATGTTCTAAAGCTTGTAGAAATATACAAGATTAACTTGTATTAAGGATTACACGATTAACTTGTATCATTCTGTTTCTCAGATCCTAGACAATACCGGGTGGTTGCGGTCCATGTCATCCCACCCTGAAAGATGGCGTTGAAGTAACCCCTTTTTGTGTAAGCTTTCGACGGTTTCAGCTACACTCTTTATCACAGGTGTAAATGAGAAATTTAAATCCTTTAGCTTCTGGTTAGAAAACTCATATGGTTGCTTCCTTAGATTTATCCGGTCTGTGTTGAAATATTAATTTCCCCTGCTGCGTACTGTTTCCAGAAAGCCAGTACGCTTCCTAGCACAAATTAAAACAGCAGACACATGGACAACAATTTTACCAAAGATATTTTCCCTGGAGCAGATAGAGTCGTGCGGTATGGATGGGCAGCTGTTTGATTGAATGTACAGGGCCTGCAGCAATGAATTTGACGTGAAGTTGAATCTTCATTGACAACCATATTTATGAGTCAAGCGATAAATGAAATTTAATGCGGTTGAGAGAGTTGGTAAAAATGGTAAACAACAGGTTTTATTGCAAACATGGGGAATGTACCGCAACATCCAAAAATCTCAGGAATTAGATTTATTTGTCTGCTGCTCCATACCTTGTCTTAATTTCCAGTCTTCTCATAATAATTTTAAGTAGTTTTTTTTTGGTGTGCTGTTTTAATGTAATGAGCAGCAGCATAGAAGGAGAGCAGCAGGAGTGTTAATCTCTTAGCAATACAGTGCAGCAGCGCTCGAATGTAATTTCTGTGTTTTGAAAAAGAATGTGCAGCAGCACGAGCTCAGATGAATGAAGCTTTCATGCACAGCAGTGCAGGGACTGTAAATGAAATGTAAGAGAGAAGCGCAGCAGCGCTTGAATGTGATTGTGTGCTGCAGAGAAGAGTAGAAGCAGCAACGAAGGCACATCAGTGCAGAAAAGTAGACACAACAGTGTGTAAGTTTTTTTGAGGAACAGAGACAGAGCTCTCTTTGTAATGCACAGCAGTGCAAAAGTTTTTTTTGTTACAGCAGCGTGTTACAGCAGCGTTCTGAGCTGAACCAGAGTGTTTTGTAAATGCACAGGAGTGCAGTCACAGCAATGCAAAGTGCAGACACAGCAGTGAAAAACAGCGTGTTGATTTTTCAGAGGAGACAGAGTATTTTGTTTTCTGTAATGTACAGCAGTGCAGACACAGTAATGTATTTTCTGTTTACAGCATGAAGTTTTTTTAAGTCTTGAACTGTCTCTAAAGTAGCCTTGTTGAATCCCTCTGTCAAGAGGAAAGTTTTTTTTTAAGCACAATCTTTTATGAAAGTCCTGTAACAGTTAGTTTACTTTTAATAAACGCAAGTTAATCTTTTCCTCTTGCTATTACACCGTAACCAAAAAAAATACTTGACGTAAAAAATTTACGTTGCTGAAACACCAGTTACAGCAACTGAAAAAAAACTGTGTTGCTGAAACACCATTTCCAGCAAGCGATTTTCTGGGTTTTCTGTGTTAAAACAGAGTATAAAAACAGAGCATTTTTTTTGTCTGTCTATTATGGAATTTTCATAAATCTCCAACATGGTATCAGAGCTAGTCCAGGCTCTTTGAAGTGTCAAAGAAGCTGAAGGAAGGGTTTATTGCGGTAGCAGCTTCACCAGCAGAGTGAAGACTCAGCCAAGAAAGGATCCAGGTATTTCTCAGATTAATTTTCTGTGTTGTTGTTGAAGAAACAGTCAGTGATTTTAAAAACACAGTCAGGGATTTTAAAAATAGTTAAGAATGGCAAAATCAAAGAAGAAAGTGTCCAAATCCCCTAAGGTTGTATCTCCCTCCTCTATTAAAATAGAAGACAATCTACTTGAAAACATTCTATTTGAAACCCCAAAGTTTGATGGAAACTTTGATGTATGGGAAATAAAGATGAGGGCTTTCCTAATGTTTGAAGGGATTGAAGTCTGGGAGTCAGTGATTGATGACAGCAAGATGGATAAAGAATCCATGGAGTATGATGCACAAGCAGCAAAGACTATCTTGGATGGTCTCCCTGATTCAGTGAAGAAGAATCTTGGAAAATATACATCAGCAAAGGATATTTGGGACAGACTGCATGACCTTCATGCAAAGGGAGCACTGACCATGACAATGAGTCAAGAAGAACCCATCATAGAAGCTGAAAATGAAAAGCTTGACCTCATCAAGCTTCAAGTAAAAGAAAGGGATGAAGAGCTTGCCAAGCTTAAGAAGGAACTTGATGAAAGCAAGAGGAAACATCATGAAGAAGTCATATCCATGACAAATCAGCTGAATGAAGCAAGGAAGCAGGCAAAAGGAGCTGAAAAGAAAATGGAGAGCAGTCAAGCAGAAATCTCCAAAATGAAGTCTGATATTATCTCCCTTAAAATAGTAGCAGCTGAAGCTACTCGTAGCAAGGAAGAAACTGAGGGACAACTAGCAAAGAAAAATAATGAATGTGAAAAGTTAGAAGAAGAGATTGTCCTCCTCAGGAAGAAGGTTGAAGGGATGAACAAGATCATGAAGAGCTCTCAAGCCTTGGATGATATGCTCAGCTATCACAGATCTCCATATGATAAATCAGGACTTGGGTATGTAGGTGAACCCTCAAACAAGTATGAGGATGCCTTAAGCAAAGGAGATGTGAAGAAGCCAGAAAGAGATGGTGATGCTCCTAGTTCTAGCAAAGGCAAGGAGGAAAATGAAGGCTGCAATAGAAGAAATCCTGCTCCAAGCATAAAACCAGCTCCAAGAAGAAATGTAGCTGATGTCAAAGAGGCAAAAGGCAATGGTTATCATCAAAGGATCTCAAGGCAGCAAGGCTTCAGAAGTACATCAAGGAAACCTCCATCTCCCAGGTACCAAAGTTCATTTTTTGGTTATTGTTATGCTTGTTCAAACTTTGGTCATATGGCAAAAGACTGTAGAGCATTTCATGGAGATAGATGTTGTGGTCCCCGACAATCTCCAAGAAATAATTTCACAAGAAGAAATCTTGAATTCTTATTCATGAACAATGTTGAATGCTTCAAGTGTCATAACATTGGGCATATGGCACGTGACTGTAACTTAACATGGGCTCCTATGCAAGCTAGACCCATGCAAAAGAAGAAAGTTACACAAGTATGGAGAAGGAAGGAAATACAGTCAGAAAGTCTCTTGAGCTCTCCAGCCGATCTAAGTTTCTTTTGAGAAGATTCTGCTGAAAGAAGATAAAGCATACACTAAAGGGGAGCTTGTAATTTTTTGTTGTTGAACTGTCTTAACAGTCACTCTTTGATGAAGACCTTTTCATAAGGGAAAGATATGAAGTTAAATCTGCCATAGAAGCAGAGAAGAAAAGTATGCAAAGCAAGAAGACCCTCACAGCAGTGGGAAGACAGAACATAAAACAGCAGTTTGGAAATTTTTGTTATGGAGCACATGCATTGAAATGCATAGCAATGGAAGGTAGTTTCCTTCTATGTAATGTGAGAGAACATACTCACAGCAGAGTGAGTACAATACACAGCAGTAAAAAAAAATGTAATGTTTTTCTTCATATGCAATGCAGCATGCAAAGAAATGCATAAAGAAAAACAGGGACAGCAGATTTTTAATGCACATGGGTGAATGATAATGTGTGGCAGCAGAGAAATGAAAGGAACTGCACAGCAGTGCATTGTGTAAAAAAAAATGATGAATGAAGACTAAGATTGTGTGAAGCAAGGGTGTAAAAAGAAAAGGCAGCAATCCGTGTTAATTTTTTTTGTTGTGTGGAGAATGCAGTGCAAAACATCGTGAGGATGATTTCTTTCTATGTTCAAGTAATGGAGAGTAAAGAGTTAGTGTATGGGCACACAACAGTATGATGAAACAAAAGGCAGCCATAGTGCAAATTGCAGAGGCAACGCAGCAGCAAATAAAAAACCGAGGGATGACAGAGTCTATGGTTATGGGTATGGACAACAGTGCATAAGAAAAGGCAGCAGCGTGATGGCAAGAAGGAGAAGCACAGTAGTGCGAAGAAAATGAAACCAGAACTAAGAGAGAATGAAGAAATGTGTTTTTACACAACAATGCAAATAAGAAAATGCAGCAGCATGAAATTTTTTTGTTGAAGAAATGAAAGGTAATGGCACAGCAGCAGTGCGAGTGTAATCAATGAAGGGGAGCACGCAGTGCGTATTTTTGTTGTTAAATGTGAAAGGAATGCGCAGCAGCGCAAGAGCAATTTGAGAAGTTATTTTATGCACAACAGTGCAGTGATAGAGAAAGTGCTCAAACAACAGTGCTGAAACAATAGTGCTGAAACAGAGTGCTGAGACAGAGTGCTGAAACAGCAGTGTTGAGATAGAGTTGGTGAGATAAAGTTTTGTAATGGAATATGCAGCAACATAAATGTATTGAAAATTTTACACATAGCAGTGTAATGTTTTTCAGGAGAAGACAGAGTCTGTAATGAATAGCAGTGTAGAGCATATTGCAGCCTAAGCACTATTGTGAAGAGCAATGCGAATGAAGATATTTTCACACACAGCAGTGTAAAATATCAGGCAGACACAGTAGTGTCAATTTGGACAGATTGAAGTGCCTCTGAAGTAGGCATGTTGAAATCTCTCTATTAAGAGGTAGATGTTATTTGTGTGGAACAGAAGTGTTCCTTGGTGAATCCCTCTGTTGAGAGGAAGACGCTTTTCAACATAGTCACAGGTGAATCCCTCTCTCATGAGGAAGGTGCTCTTAAGCACAGTCTCAGGTAAATCCCTCTATTAAGAGGAAGACAATTTTAATTGGGTGTGGAACTGCATCAGAAGCAGTTGGTGAATTCCTCTATGTGAGGAAGTGTTTGGGTACGACATAATGCCCAGCAGTTGAAATTAAAGGGGAGTGTTGAAATATTAATTTCCCCTGCTGCGTACTGTTTCCAGAAAGCCAGTACGCTTCCCAGCACAAATTAAAACAGCAGACACATGGACAGCAGTTTTACCAAAGCAATTTTCCCTGGAGCAGATAGAGCCGTGCGATATGGATGGGCAGCTGTTTGATTGAATGTACAGGGCCTGCAGCAATGAATTTGACGTGAAGTTGAATCTTCATTGACAACCAGATTTATGAGTCAAGCGATAAATGAAATTTAATGCGGTTGAGAGAGTTGGTAAAAATGGTAAACAACAGGTTTTATTGCAAACATGGGGAATGTACCGCAACATCCAAAAATCTCAGGAATTAGATTTACTTGTCTGCTGCTCCATACCTTGTCTTAATTTCCAGTCTTCTCATAATAATTTTAAGTAGTTTTTTTTTGGTGTGCTGTTTTAATGTAATGAACAGCAGCATAGAAGGAGAGCAGCAAGAGTGTTAATCTCTTAGCAATACAGTGCAGCAGCGCTCGAATGTAATTTCTGTGTTTTGAAAAAGAATGTGCAGCAGCACGAGCTCAGATGAATGAAACTTTCATGCACAGCAGTGCAGGGACTGTAAATGAAATGTAAGAGAGAAGCGCAGCGCGCTTGAATGTGATTGTGCTGGAGAGAAGAGTAGAAGCAGCAACGAAGACACATCAGTGCAGAAAAGTAGACACGGCAGTGTGTAAGTTTTTTTGAGGAACAGAGACAGAGCTCTCTTTGTAATGCACAACAGTGCAGAAGTTTTTTTTGTTACAGGAGCGTGTTACAGCAGCGTTCTGAGCTGAACCAGAGTGTTTTGTAAATGCACAGGAGTGCAGTCATAGCAATGCAAAGTGCAGACACAGCAGTGAAAAACAACGTGTTGATTTTTCAGAGGAGACAGAGTATTTTGTTTTCTATAATGTACACCAATGCAGACACAGTAATGTATTTTCTGTTTACAGCATGAAGTTTTTTTAAGTCTTGAACTGTCTCTAAAGTAGCCTTGTTGAATCCCTCTGTCAAGAGGAAAGTTTTTTTTTAAGCACAATCTTTTATGAAAGTCCTTTAACAGTTAGTTTACTTTTAATAAACGCAAGTTAATCTTTTCCTCTTGCTATTACACCGTAAACAAAAAAAATACTTGACGTCAAAAATTTACGTTGCTGAAACACCACGATCAGCGTTGCTGAAACACCAGTTACAGCAACTGAAAAAAAACTGTGTTGCTGAAACACCATTTCCAGCAAGCGATTTTCTGGGTTTTCTGTGTTAAAACAGAGTATAAAAACAGAACATTTTTATTGTTTGTCTATTATAGAATTTTCATAAATCTCCAAGAGTCTGAACACCTACGTGAATGATGGTGGAGAGAATTAGAGTGTTTATTTTGCTTGATTCGTGTATATGTATATAATTTGAAAATAAATATATTAAAATATATATTATGCAAAAGGGCTGTGGGTGCGTACTCGGTAGGGAGGGGACTGCGTGGGCACAGTTTGGCCAACATGTCGACGAGGTCTCCTCGGTATATGTTGCATTCTGCGCACATATATCTGTGGCCGGTGGCTGAGGGCGTTTCATACACTAAAATATGAGCCTCTGCAACGTCTCTCACGTCCACATATACGTGAGTTAAGTTCGCATACGTCTTCGCTGACCCTGGCATCGATCTTCGTCGATTAAATCGGTAATCGTGTAACTATATATATACGTATAACTAACTAGGATAGAAAGATTTACTTACCTGTCAAGTATTTCATAATATGAGCAGTGCCAACGTCCATGCTGGGATTCAAATTCGAACCTAAAACCAGCCCAGGAATCAACACTACCAGCTCTAAATTCAATTTCTTGGCTAGCTCCCATGCCGATCTCTCTGCCAAGGTTTTTCCATAGCAATACCAGTTCTGCAATTAATGAACAAAACCAAGTAATACAGTTAGCCCAAATCCATACGATCCAACTTGATATTTCTATATATATTGAGAGTAGTGTATTAATCCAGAGAAAGTAATAAATACACTGGTCTGTATGCAGTAATCCAAATTGCTCCAGCGATCCTCATCGACTATGGCAAATGGGTTTCTGTGAGGGTCCAGGTAAACAGCACCGATAGAAGACGTAAAAACTACGCGCTTCACCCCCATTTCTGCGCAAACCTCTATCATATTCTTCGTTCCTTTCACCGCTGGCCCTATTACCTCTTCCTCCATATAATTACATCCATCATGTACGGACCTAAGCCCATCAGTGGACTACAATTGTTAACAATATCTAACAGCCAAATGGCCACAAGACTAATACAGTTGCTTGCCGCCATTTTAAACTACAACTAAATTGATGGGCGCTAACTAAATATATTGGAATTGCAAGGTCTAGAGGTTATAAAATAATTAATTACGGGGTTATTGCTCATAGCGGTAGCCACATGAAATACACCATGGCAGCCTCGGATGACTACTACTAAGCTCTGGTAATCGAGAATATCAGCTCTCACAAGCTCAAGCTTCTCTTTTGCTCCTTCCAACGCTCTATGATGTGCATACTTCCACCCATCATCTGTACATGTCAAATACCATCAGAAACCCTAGCTCCATGAAGAAATAAACAAATAATTAAACTGATTATATGGTAAGCCTACATACCGTTTGGGTTGGTGCGAACTACTCCTCTCACGGTGTAGCCTCTTTTGAGGAGCATCTTAACAAGCCACGAGGCAATGAATCCCCCTGCTCCCGTCACGCAAACTGTTCTGTTCGTTTCTTTCATTTGGTGTTATCTGGTGTTATCTGGTGCTTTTTGCCAAGATAGTGCAGGCTGCAACTCTCAGATGAGCAACTCAACCGTTGATATGAAGTCAGGCAACTAGCTCATCGAATCATATACATGTAATTTGTAAAGAGAAATGCGGCTTTTGAATGCCATTGATGGTGAGAATGTGATGACAATACATAACCGCCATGCCTGGAATTTGACTGCCTGTAGGATGTTGTTGGTTTATTGTTTTTTTTTGTTGACAGTACACATAAAAATGACATGTCTATAATAACAAGTACAAAATGAGTAAAACCTAACCGACATAAATCTGATTAGTTGGATCCATCAATTCTAGTCCGTTTATAGGTAGAGGAGGGATGGTTTATTAAACTTGATAAGACCAAATTGAAGTTTGAAGGACTCTTGTGTCGTCACTCTTGATACAAAAGAGCATGTTTTCTAATTTAAACTGTAACATTGTAAGTCCTTTAATGTGTAGAGTAGACGATCTCTCAGTCCGTTTACAGGTAGAGGAGGGATGGTATATTAAACTTGATAAGACCAAATTGAAGTTTGAAGGACTCTTGTATCGTCACTCTTGATACAAAAGAGTATGTTTTCTAATTTAAATCGTCACTCTTGATACAAAAGAGTATGTTTTCTAATTTAAACTGTAACATTGTAAGTCCTTTAATGTGTAGAGTAGACGATCTCTCGAATGATTCTTTGGTCAGTTGGCACAATAGGCCAAAATATTAAATAATTTTGCTGATAGTTTAATTAGTTGGAGGAATTGCTCTGAAAGTTATGGAAATTCTGGTTATATTTAAATAAAATCCAATAAAATCAGGCAAGGATTTTTTTAAATACAAGTTATAGTTGTTAAACTTTAAAATTTTAAGTTTCTTACACATTTTTTTATAGTGCTAAATCTATACTATTCAAATACTGACTCTACAAAAAAATTGACTTTTCTCCCCAAATTTCTACCACTTTTAATTTGACTTTTTTCCCAAATTCCTCCACCTAAATAGACTACTCTAATAATTTTTCAATTTTAGTCCCTGTCCCTCATCTGTCAGTAATTGTAATGCATTCACACTCACATTCAGAGTAATGCCGACGGGCCTGGTTTGATCTATGATTTGACATGGTTCTTTAATAAGCGTGTAAGATCTGACATTGCTCCAGCATAGCAAGTAGGTAGGGTGCAGATTGACGGATGTTGGAGGCGAAAATAGCGGCCGAATGGATGGATTTGGATTGAATAGAGGTTCTAGAAAAATTATATGGAGATGAATTAATTAGGAGGTCATTGATCACAGCAATAGCCCAGTGAAATGCACCATGACAACCTCGGGCAACGCTAAGCTCTTTCAATAGAGAATATCTGGTCTCTATTAAGCGTTTATTTTGCTTCTCCCAACACTCCCACACATGGTTGGATTTCCCTTTACCCGTTAAACACATTTTAATTTTTTAAATTTTTTTTGATTATATGTTTGGGATGTTTATGCTTCCGCTCAAGGAGTTATGTTTAATATTTTGTTTTTATGATGTTTTCATAATAAATTATCTTTTTATTTCATTTAAAATTTAATTTTTAATAATCAGTGACGTTAAAAATATTCAAATATTTTAAAAAATACCATAATACACAAATTACTTATTAAATTTTGAGTTTTGGTTTGAAATTGTATGGAATAATCACAATACAATCTCCACAATCTTGAATTCAAATGTCTTTGACCCGAACATGCCATAGCATTTGTATATATATGAGATATGACTAAAGAAATCTTATAAGACATAAAATGACAAAAGAAGTAAAATTATTGAATCTTATCAATAAAAACTCAAAAATAGATTAATTAATATCGTTTATGCTAATATTTACATATATAAGATATACTCTATGATCTATAGATAAATTATACATTTAACAATATATATTTTTAGCACTATTTTGAATCATGGAATATACAATAATACTAACAAAGATTAAATGCATAATATCTAAACCTTTTGAAAATTAAAAGACTAAATCTATAACAAACCGATATTGCAAATCTCTTGACATCATGTTATAGGCTTATGTTATGGTTTCCTCCATTATTACATTATTGGAGAGAAAATACTAATAAGAATTAAATGTGGTAAAAATAGGGTTTGATCCAATAATTTATTCTTTTATTACCAAAATTAAGGAAAATCAATATATATTATTGTTCATATATATAAATAACTAAACACACACACATATAAAAACAAGTGTGAGTATTAAAGTAACAATGAATAAAATCACAACAAACTCACTCTCACAGACATAAAAAAACAAGTGTGTGTTACAAAGTAACAATGAATAAAATCATAAAAAGTTCACTCTGATAGAGCTCCATATCATATCTAACTAGTTAATTTTTTAGAGAAAAGAATTTCCTTGAAAATTGAAAAATAATTTTCAAACAATTGAACTTATAACCCTAATGCAAGCAAGCATGGAATTATGTTTGATCGTTGAGTTTTTCCAACTCAACTAAAGGTGACCCTACATTCATCTCATCTCTTAATAGGATGCTTCTAGCTTTGGGAGAGGAGGGAGGACCTAAGAGAATGCATGGGAGATTGAAATTGAATAATGAAGGAATAACTTAACAAAAGAAAACAAAGGGCTTTGGCAGTATGTCTAAAGAAAACTTATGCCTAAATGAGGATGATATAAACAATTATGGTAAATATATTCATGAACTACAGGTGGCCCTATGTTCATCCCATCTTTGATTGAGATGTTTCTATCTCATGAGCATAAACAATCGATAGATGTGGTGTTTAGGAACTAGAATCCAATAAACATACCCAAAAGAAGAAAAAGGATTTGGTAGTATGTCTAGAGAAAACGTATGCCAACATGAGCATGATGGAACAAATTGGTTGCAATTTTATCCTTTTCCTACATAGACTGAAATATTGCATACAACTTTCTAGACACATCTCATCATCAACTAGCTCAAATGAAAACTCTAGATCAAAATCCTCATTGTGCTACTCACAAATATTATGCAACAAATAACATGCTTGAAGAACAATTTTCAAGTCAAGCAACTTCACCTTATTGCAATTTTCTAGATAACACCACCTCCCTTTCAATTGATTGAATCCATCCCTTGCAATTTTCTGGATCTTGCTTATCTTGTCAATGAAACCATGTTGAGTCTAGGTAAGATTATCTTGAACATATGGAATTAGAAGCAAATCCAAGAGTGGATAAGCGGAGCTACCCATAACCCAACCCCTATTAAAGAAACCATTCATTCCCAAGTTGAAAAAATTGAAAATCTCTAGGACTAAGTCATCAAACATAAAACCAAATAAGCCTATACAAATATGAGTGAAGGATCATGTGCTATCAACAACTCCCTGCAATGTAATGTAATAGGATGTTGTTTGGTTTCTTTTAGTGTGCCTTTTATTGAAGAAAGAAGCTACACGAGCATTGGTTTCCTCATCTACCCTTCCATAAACTAACCTTGTCCAATGTAACTTCACCTACTTTAGTTAAGCTAGCCTTTCTTTTCCCAACCAAACCTATGCCAGAATAACCTACCATAGCCTACCTAAATCTTACCTTAACTTAGCTTAATCTAATCTAACCTAGCCACCTAACATAACCTAGCATATCCTATCTTAACTCATCCTTAACCTAGACTAGCATACTCTATCTTAAAGTATATAAGCTAATCTCTAACCTTCATACACCAACTTATTCTTTCCTACAATAAAATTATGTCTAAAGCCCCGAGTTCAATCCAAAGTTTAAATACTAATCCCAAAACTAGAACTATAGTACATCCATACCCTAGACCTAAGACAAAGCCTTCCTCACATTGTATTTGCTTAAATAAATGATAATACTTCATTGAACACATATATGATGTAACAATTACATCTTATTCAAATCCACTTTTTAATATGAAATAATCGATCATAGACCCATAATGTGAACCAAATTAAAAATGACATAATCTAATAAAAAATACAAACTAAACTAAGTGATTAAAAAAAATGAAAATAAACACATCATTAGTGCAGCCATAACAATCAAAACACTTACCACATGAGACATCTCATGTTCCTAAAATTACAAAAAATTAAAATATAACTTTACTTTAAATTATTATTATTAATATGAATTATGAGAAAAAATAATATATAAGTTCAACATTTATATATTTAAAAAACATGGAATAATATTGTTAGCAATGGATATTTACAATGGAGATTTTTAATTTATAAATAGGATTTGTCACAATAGCATGGGTCAATACTATACTATGGCTTATGAGGACACCATGTCCAAAAAGCCATAAATCACTTCATACGATGCTTGTTTATATGACTATTTCTTTTATTTAATCAATTTAAAGAAAAACAAAAATGGGGCATGGAAATAAATCTCATCTTTTGGTTTGTGTCCAAAAAACCAAACATCGCAACACTTCCAAGTTTTGATCAGGCTCTCACACTAATTCTTCAATCGTTTTCAACTTTCCAAAAAAATGTCTCAACACAGCAATACTACCCCTTCAATAGTAATATTATTGTTGAATACAACATGCAGTGACGCGCTTCAACGAATGTATTCAAGAATGAACGAGATTTGTAGAGTTTCGACAGAGATTTTAGCATAGAAGCACAGAGAGCGAAATGAGCTCGGACAGGTCATGCATAGAGGCACCAATGAATGTCTGGGCAGGCAATGGAATATGGAGCAGAGCACAGGTCAGGTAGCTTCCAAATTATTTCAAGATAGAGGCAGAGCAGCTGGCAGTGGAAAATTATTTAAGGACAGAGGCAGAGCAGTGCTTAGTGGACAGAACGACAGAGGCGTTTGAGGACAAAGCTCACGCCAGCGTACAACACACAGTAGCAAAGAATGAGGGGAGTTACAACTATTTTTAAAACTGGCTATGATACCATGTCAGGCCAGGCAGTAACTCTCCAAAGGCAGTAAAACTGATTCGTCTATTATTCCATAGTTAGCCTATTGTTATATACAATAGGAGTGATTGTTCAGTTCATCTCTCGATGATTGTTCACATTCCTAATTTATTTATTTACAAATTCCCCCAATCATGAAGATTAGGTGTCAACAATGTGTTTTAGTATGAATATTCCAAAATATTCCATGGAGGTTAAATCTATCCCATCCACCAAATAATTATTCATAATTACATTAACTTTTGGTTAGCTTGTTTTAGTATGAATATTCTAGAATATTCCAAGGAGGTTAAATCCCTCTCATCCACCAAATCATTACTCATAATTACATTGAATTTTTGTAGGTATGTTTTACTATGAATATTGCAAAATATTTCATGGAGGTTCAATCCCTACCATCCACCAAATAACTATTCATAGATACATTAATATAATCTAAAGACTATTCCAAAATAGACATGTCTATGTAATTAATTAAATCATTAATTATTTAAGCAATTTAAATAAAAAGAAAAACAGGGCATCAAATGACTTATGAGGACACCATGTCCAAAAAACCATAAATCACTTCATATGATGCTTACTTATATGACAATTTATTTTATTTAATCAATTTAAATAAAAAGAAAAATAGGGCATGGAATGACTTATGAGGACACCATGTCCAAACAACCATAAATCACTTCATATGATGCTTGTTTATATGACTATCTCTTTTATTTAATGAATTTAAATAAAAAGAAAAACAGGGCATGAAATGACTTATGAGGACACCATGTCTAAAAAAACATAAATCACTTCATGTGATGCTTGTTTATGACAATTTATTTTATTTAATGAATTTAAATAGAAATAAAAACGAGGCCTGGAATGACTTATGAGGACACGATGTCCAAACAACCATAAATCACTTCATATGATGCTTGTTTATATGATTATTTCTTTTATTTAATCAATTTAAATAAAGAGAAAAATGGGGCATGGAGTGAATTATGAGGACACCATGTCCAAGAAACTATAAATCACTTCATATGATGCTTTTTTTATATGACTATTTATTTTATTTAATCAATTTAAATAAAAAGAAAAATGGGGCATGGAAATAAATCTCAACTTTTGGTTGGTGTGTTTTAGTATGAGTATTTCAAAATATTCCATGGAGGTTAAATCTCTCCCATCCACCAAATAATTATTCATAATTACATTAACTTTTGGTTGGTGTGTTTTAGTATGAATATTCCAAAATATTCCATGCAGGTTAAATCCCTCTCATCCACCAAATAACTATTCATAATTACATTAACTTTTGGTTGGTATGTTTTACTATGAATATTACAAAATATTTCATGGAGGTGCAATCTCTAATGTCCACCAAATAACTATTCATAAATACATTAATATAATAGAAAGACTAGCCAAAAGTATATATGTATATGGACTTAGTTAAATCATTTATTATTTAATCAATTTAAATAAAAAGAAAAATGGGGCATGGAATGACTTATGAGGAAAACATGTCCAAAAAACCATAAATCACTTCATATGATGCTTGTTTATATTACTACTTCCTTGATTTAATAAATTTAAATAAAAAGAAACTGGGCATGGAATGGCTTATGAGGACACCATGTCCAAAAAACCATAAATCACTTCATATGATGCTTGTTTATATGACTATTTCTTTTATTTAATCAATTTAAATAAAAAGAAAAACATGGCATGGAATGACTTATGAGGACAACATGTCCAAAATGCCATAAATCACTTCATATGATGCTTGTCTATATGACTATTTCTTTTATTTAATCAATTTAAATAAAAATAAAAATGAAGCATGGAAGGACTTATGAGGACAAAATGTCCAAAAAACCATAAATCACTTCATATGATGCTTGTTTATATGACTATTCCTATAATTTAAATAGAAAAAAAAAATGTGGCATGGAATGACTTATGAGGACACTATGTCCAAGAAACCATAAATCACTTCATATGATACTTGTTTATATGACTATTTTTTTTATTTAATCAATTTAAATAAAAAGAAAAATAGGGCATGGAATGACTTATGAGGACACCATGTCCAATCAACCATAAATCACTTCATATGATGTTTGTTTATATGACTATTTCTTTTATTTAATCAATTTAACTAAAAAGAAAAACGGGGCATGGAATGACTTATGAGGACACCATGTCCAAAAAAAACTTAAACCACTTCATATGATACTTGTTTATATAACCATTTCTTTTATTTAATCAATTTAAATTAAAAAAAATGGGGCATGGAAATAAATCTCAGCTTTTGGTTGGTGTGTTTTAGTATGAATATTCCAAAATATTCCATGGAAGTTAAATATCTCCCATCCATCAAATACTTATTTATAAGTACATTAACTTTTGGTTGGTGTGTTTTATTATGAATATTCTAAAATATTCCATGGAGGTTAAATCCCTCTCATCCACCAAATAATTATTCATAATTACATTAACTTTTGGTTTGCGTGTTTTACTATGAATATTCCAAAATATTTCATGGAAATTCAATCCCTACCATCCACAAAATAATTATTCATAATTACATTAATATAATAGAAAAACTATTCCAAAATAAACATGCCTATAGACTTAATTAAAAAAAATAATTTTTTTATCATATTTAAAAAAATATATAACATAATTATAATTTATTTATCAAAATCACAATCTTATCTATAACACTAAAATATATTTATAAATATAAGTTAAAATAAGATATGTATCATATAATAAAATATATTTTCTATACAATTTTTTATAAAAATTTTCCATTAAAATAAAAATATATATAAAATAAACTTTATAATTATAATTTAAGTAGAGAAACATTACCATATATATTGAACATTAAAAACAATTTATTTATTTATTCCCATTTATACTTTGGTTATTTATTATTATTTATTAAAAAGATATATAATAACATAGTATACATCTTCTTCCTCTTTCCGAAAGGAAATTATAAATCTACAAAATAAATACTTGATATATAATCAGGTAAATACACAGAACTTCCTTTATCCATATTAATATTCAAAATAAAAAAAATGACATATGCCATGGAATGTACAAAGGACAAATATTTGGTTTCCAAAGCTTATCGAAAAAATTACAATTGGTTCCAGAATCTCGATTGAAAAAATTACCTAAATGTAATAAGCAGGGCATAAAATGCAAAGAAAACCTATAAGACAATACTAAAAACAACTAAATATGATATAGTGAGAAATAATGTTATGTTTATAGTCAGTAATTGAATATTTCATACTTCACATACAAAATATAAGTATAAAATTTGGTTATGAAATCTACTTTAAGATTTATAAATTAAAGAGAGAGATTTGAGATAAATCCAAAGACACTAAAATTCCTGAATTCATATTCAAAAAATGATAATTTTGAAAATCAAAAAATTCAAAAAAGGTTGAAAAATAAAAAAGGGTTTTGGAAGGTATTAATAACATTTTCCAAATCAACTATCAAAATACGTTATATATACTTCAATACATTTCACAAGAAACGATTATCGAAATATTTTAACCATATAATACGGTAAAAATGAACTATGACAAATCCCTGTCAAACTCCAACCCTGCTCCTTGATGTTCATAGTTCTACCCATCCTTTTTACATGTCAAATCCCATTAGAAAATCTTTCACAGGAAGTGATAAAGAAATGCGTAGCTTAACTATTATACGTGTTTATCATTCTTATTGTGTGCGTTTAACCTTCTTATATATTTTGAGGTTGAATTTTTTTGGACATGACTTTAGTCTCTAGGGGATTATAATTATTTTGATATTAAAAAAAAAATTAATCAGTAAAAATTTATAATTTTATTTGATTTCAAATAAAATAATCATAATATTTAATAGTTAAAATATTCTATTACTTAAAATAATTATTTTATTTAATAGTTAAAATACTCCATTACTAAATACAAAATTTGGTTCAGTGAAAACTGTTCTTCTCACACTAGCTTCTTTGTAGGGTAGTTAGAATGTGATGGCCCTCTGTAGTTGCATGCCTCTAATTTTACATCCTCTCTATAGACAAAACAACATGTGAACTATGCGAGGTAGAAAGATATATAGATTCCAAATTCTTTTAGTAGTTGATTTCATAGATTTTATTAATTAGTTTAATCGACATAAATAGTAGGTTAAAGTTGATCAAATCAGTTTGAAGAATTAGTGATTTGTCACTCACTTTCAAGGAATATTGATTCATCAATCTCACCCTAACATGCTCAAGAGAATATTTGACAATGTAAACTTTTCCATCTTATGTCTTAATTAGAAGTAAAATAAAACATATTATAGCATATTTATCCAAAAGTTTCTTATTTCATTAGCTGAAAGCTTTTTATTTCAACTTCATGTGGATGAGACCATGTTTACCTTTCTTTTAAATTATAATTAGAAAACCAAAATTAAATATGGGGCGAACATGACCCGAATATGATAATTCTGAGTCGCACATCGACGACTAAGTCGCGAGAGAGTGTGAAGCGATGCAGAAATATTAGTTTCATTGATTTTTTTATTTATGCAATGTGGTGCAACATTTTAAGAGTCGGCATTTCCATACTTCATCAGTTTGATCTACATTGTAAACATCCAAATGTGGTTATATTATATTAATTTATGCAATCCGGTGCGACATTGCAAGAGCAAGTACTTCTATTCTCCACCGGTTCTTTCTGCATCACCACACATCCAAATGTGGAAAAATTATATGAGGTACGTTAGTTAGGATTGCAAAACTTTTATCTACAGCAGAAAATTTTGGAAGCAGATGAGTTTATTTAAACGTTGGTTTGGCTCTGAAACAAGTTTTGGTGAGTAAGAAGAAGATATACATTGTCCTTTAAATTGTCATAGGAGGTGAATTAATGAACAAAGTTGTGAGTGTGACCTTCAATGGCATCCACCAACCATTAAGGTAACGAGTTGCAATATATGTTGTCATGTTCATGTGACTAACCATGCTCTTTCTTTCTGATGGGGCCAGCCCACGTGATCCCGCCGTCAACGCGTTCCACTTGGTGGGTATACAAACAGATAATAATGTTTAACAGAGATTTTTTTTTATATATGCGAATTGTTTAACCGCGTTGAATTAAATGAGGGTTATGGTGATTAGTACGATGTTTTTTGTGTGTTGGACATCTGTCCCTCCTTGGGATTCCACGAGCCCGCCTTGGTATAGGGTTTCACCGCCTTTGTGCTCATTCGGTTCATTCGTTATTGTCTCGGTCATTTGTGTTGTGTGCTCTCGGCGGCCTCTCGCAGCTTCACTGTGGATTTCGTTTTTGTTTATGGTTTGTCCGCCTGATTCTCTGAGTTATGTGATCTTGGTGGTCTTGGCGGCTTCAATGTGGGTTTCGTTTTTGTTGTCTTACTTTACTGGTTCGAGACTCGACCTGGAAGTTTTTCCATTTGTTCGGCAAGGTTTGAAACCCTGGTAAGGTTTTCTCCCTTCGTGGTCTCCTTCTCGAATGTCGACTGTTATGGTATGCTTGGTATCCAACTTGGTATGTCTCCATCTCTGTGCGTCCTTGTCTCGGTTCGTTATCTATGCTTTCCATGAGTCTTACAGTCGGTTGTTGGTTGCGTTGTTCATGGTAATGTTTCTCCAGCTCCGAGTTGAATTCCTCTACGAGCCCGATAGAACTGAGGTGACAAATTCCTTTAGTTCCCCTGCCAATTTATCTGGGTAAGTCCCCTGTTCTATACTGGATATATGTGCTCCTTTTTTCTCAGTTGTCTAACGTCTTCGGCTCGTGATGAGCAGGGAAAAACCTAGAGGAGTGGTTGCAATTATGGCTTGCCTCCGTCAGGTAACCAGATATGTATTGATTGTTTTCTTCAACTTTCGACTCCCCTTTGTTCCATTTCACAAGAACTCATTTCATTTGTCATTTCTCTTTGCAGGTAGAGCCACCCGAGGGTTTCGGCGCATGGAAACTCGACCGTTCCAATCGACCATGGGTAGTATCATTCTGTTCGTTAGTTGTTTTTGCTTGGCTTTAGTGTTACAACTGTAGGGTCGGTATATCTTTGGTCTTCGAGCTGCTGTCTCTATTTGATCCTTCTGTAGTTTGTCACCGTCGTTGGGTTATGGTAATGAGTTGAGGACAATGGGGTTTGGATTCCGCTTGTTATAAGTATGAGTCATATATTTATGAACTCGGTTCATTCCTTTATTTCGAACAGAATGTAAATGAGAAAATAATGGGATGACTGTATTTATGTTTTCTATGAATTCAACTCTGGAACTGATTTGGACTATATTTATAAATTCGCATACCTGGTGTTTACAAAATTTGTTTGCTTATATGGACTTGCAATTTATGACTTCGTATCGTTTGTTCACATAAATGACTTTATGTCTGATTGTTTGATTGAGTTCGCCTGTAATCTGGGCACTATCACTTCTCCTCTGGTTTCGGTTATCTCCTCTTTCGCTTTATAACTTGTAGTGGTATAACAACAATCTCCACGAAGTAATTTTACACAAATTATTATACACAGTGCTTGGGACGCTGTAGGGATGAATGTGCATAGAAAATTTATATTTTTCTCCTTTTTATTTCTTTGTCAGTCGAACCCTTACATTGTGCTTTGTCCCTCTTTTTAATATCAGTGTTCTCAGAATGTCACTAACTGCTGTTAGTTATGTTCAATTGGTTACATCAGTTATTCCACATACAAAACTTTTCATGGTCGTCTAGCATATTTTCTTTTCATGTTTTTATAACAGTAAATTAACTGTCTGGAAATAATGACTCTAACTAATTCCTACTATTCCTAATTACAATTTACTACATCAACTTAGGAAACTAAATAAAAGAAGGAAATAATAAAAAAAATCAAGTACGCTATCCATTTAGTGAATTAACTCCTTCGTCGCCTTCAAAGACCATATCACCTTCATTGTTGTCTTTGCCTTGTCAGCCAGATGCTCCTGCATCAGGCTCCCGGGGTAAAAGAAAATCATGGCCCTGTTCCATGAGCTCCTCCACCGAATAGCCAGCCTTCTGTATCTGTGCCGCGTCGAGCCACAAATTATCCTCCATTGGACAGTCTCTCCACTTGATGATATATCGTAGATATTCCTTCCTACGTGTTTTCTTGGCTATCTGGGTACCGAGAATCCCTTTAATCTCATGGGATTGAGCCGAAGGCATATGCCTCATCCAAGAATTGTCTCCAACTTAGGTGTCCCATTATGACCGTACCACACTGCCTTCCTCTGCTTAGGCAGTATATGGGAACAGGTCTACCACATTGAAAATAGGTGATATGCCTATATCAGGTGGCAGCTGAATTTCGTAGGCATTGGCTGCTAATTTACGCAAGATCTTGCAGGGACCACTTTTTTTAAATTTTAATTTATTATATGTGCCCTTAGGAAATCGTTCTTTGCGCAAGTGTGCGAGGACCTCGTCTCCAACATTAAATTGTACTTCTCTCGGCCTTGAATCTGCTTGCTACTTATATTTCTGCACACTGTCCTGCAATTTTAATTTTACCTATTCATGTAGTTTTCTCATTGCTTCGGCAAAATCTTCTCCATCCACACTTCTCCACTCTAATTTTCCCAAATCTCGCAGTTCATGTATTCCCTGAGGATCCATGCCATACAAAATTTGGAATGGGCTGTATCTGGTGCTACGATTTGGCGAATCGTTATAAGTGAATTCCGCCTGAGCGACACCATGATCCCATAACCGTGAATTTTCCCCAGTCAGACTCCGTAATAAATTCCCCAAACTCCTGTTCACCACTTCCGTTTTTCCATCTGTCTGCGGATGATACGCAGAGCTGAAATTCAATTTCGTGCCCAATTTTTTTCATAGGGTGCGCCAAAAGTGTCCTGTGAATTTTACATCCCTATTAGAAATGATAGATCTGGGTAGGCCGTGTAATCTAACAACCTCCGTGAAAAACAGGTGAGCTACATACATGGCATCACTATTTCTTCGGCAAGGGATAAAATGCACCATTTTTGAAAATCTGTCTACCACGACCATCACTGAGTCACACCCCCGCTGCGTTCTAGGTAGTCCCAAGACAAAGTCAATGTTGACTGAGTCCCATGGCCTGCTCGGAACAGGTAGTGGCGTGTAAAGTCCAGTATTCTGACTATGTCCTTTCGCCAGTTGGCAGACTTTACACCTGTTCACATATCACTGTACATCCCTGTGCATTCTGGGGCAGTGATAAAAGTGTCTGAGCTACTCCAAAGTTTTTTCCATGCAAAAATGACCAGCTAGACCACCACTATGTTTCTCTCGTACAATATTTTCCCTCATCGAACAATCCAGGATACATAACCGTCCACCTCTGAACAATAGTCCTTCCTGAAAATTTTCGTCCAACCATGGACTTGTATTCCTCAACACTGGATTTTGGCAGGCTTAAAAGGCTTCTTTAAAGTCTCTGTTGGTCTGGTACAAATCCTTTAGATGTTCGAATCCCATCACCTGTATTCTACTTTCCTGTAAGAGCAAAGCTCTCCTGCTCAACGCATCTGCCACTTTATTGGCTTTCCCACTAATGTGTTTTAACATGAAAGTGAAACTTTGCAAGTATTCTACCCATTTGGCATGCTTATGGTTTAATTTGTGCTGCTGCATCACATACTACAGCGCTGAATTATCAGAAAATAATAAAAACTCGTTGCCCAGCAAGTAGTGTCTCCAATGCTTTAAAGCTTGAATCACGGCATAAAATTCTTTGTCATACGAGGAGTATTTCTGCCTGATTTCATTCAGTTTCTCACTAAAGAATGCCACCGGTCTATCTTCCCATCTAAGAACAGTGCCAATAGCTGCCCACTTGCATCACATCAAACTTGAAAAAGTTTGTTGAAGTCGGGTAGCCTTAAGATTGGCCTCTCTGTAATATTCCGCTTCAAAAGCTGAAAGTTGTCCTCTACTGCTCTGGTCCAACAAAAAGGTTGACTAGCCTTTTTGATGGTGTCTAGCATCGGCGCGCAGATTTCACTGAAGTTCCTAATAAACTTTCGATAAAAACTTTCCAGTCCATGAAAACTACGTACCTCAAATAAGCTCTTTGGTGACGACCAATTCATGATTGCCGTAATCTTTTCTGGGTCTATCTTCAATTCATTTTCCGCAATTACAAACCCCAAATAGACTGGTTCCTTCTGCAGGAAAGTACATTTTTTTAAGTTTATCAGCAGTTTTTTCTGCTGTAACTTCTCTAGCACCCTTCGAACATGTTGAAGATGTTCTCCCATTGTTCTGCTGAAAATCAAAATATCGTCAAGATAAACTATCACAAACTTGCCAATAAATTCTTTTAACATCTCATTCATCAATCTCATAAAAGTACTAGGAGCATTGCTCAATCTGAAAGGCATGACTAGCCACTCGTACAACCCTTCATTAGTCTTGAAGGTTGTCTTCCACTCATCTCCTTCTCTAATCCTGATTTGATGATATCCACTCTTCAGATCAATTTTCATGAAATAAGCTGCCCCGCTAAGACAATCCATCATGTCATCCATTCTGGGTAGGGGAAATCTATACCGAATAGTGATTTTATTGATAGCTCTTGAATCCATACACATCCGCCATTCTCCACCCTTCTTGGGTGCGAGTACCGTTGGTACTGCACAAGGGCTCAAGCTTTCTCTGATCAGTCCCTTATCCAGCAACTCTTGCACCTGTTTACAAATCTCTTCATTATCTTTCGAGCTCATTCTATATGGTGCCTTGTTCGATGGGCTTGCTTCAGGTATGAAATCGATATGATGGCTAATGCTCCTGTTGGGAGGCAACTTATCTGGTAAGTCGTCGACTACAATGTCCTTAAATTCTTCTAACAACTCTTGAATCTCTGTAGGAAATTCTGACTTTTCTGTGTTTAGCAACACTTTCTTAGTCCTCCTTACAATCCCATAATTCACCTCGTTTTCCTCGATCTTCTTAACAAACTGTTTTCCTCCCATTAACAATGCTTTTGTTCCACTTGCTTCTGTTGTATCCTCCTCTTTGGTGGGTACAAGCGTATGCTTGACTCCCTCTTTCACAAATTTGTAACAATTCATCTTCCCATCGTGCATCACCTTCCGATCATACTTCCACGGTCTCCCTAGCAGTACTTGGCACACATCCATTGGCATGATATCTTAGACAACCTTGTCTTCGTATTTGCTAATGTGAAATTCAACCTCGCATTGTTCATCAACTAATAGTTGGTGGCTTTTCTGTAGCCACGACACCTTGTAAGATGTGGGATGCTTAAGTCGATTCAATCCCAGCTTTTCTGCCATCTCTGTGGAAACTAAATTATCTGTACTTCTGTTGTCTATGATCAATTTACAACACTTTCCATGAGATTTACAAACTATTCGGAATAGTGCCTTCCGTTGGGTCTGCTCAACCGTCTCCTTGGCTAGCTTCAACAATACTTTGTTTAAAACTAAAACCTCATCTGTTTCTGCCACATTTTCTACCTCCCGAGGTTGTGCTTCAGCTTCCTCAGGCTGTGCAACAAATGCTCCCCTCTGGCCAGCGTGCTCGGCTTCCGGGAATTCGAAGGATTTGTGCCCCCACTTATGGCACCTGTAGCACTGGACATTAGTCCCCCTTCCACGACCATTTCCTCTTCCCTGCTGATATGGCCAACCTCCTCTGGTACTATCTCCCTTCTCTGTTGTCCCTAAAGCTCTGGAGCTGTTGCCTTCTTCACTGTTAGTGGTAGTTCTCCCTCTGCCGTAGGACTGTCCTCGTCCTCTGCTATTTCTCGTCCTCTCCTATTATTATGTTTCCTGTTAATCTTCTCTTCAACCTTTACAACACTCTGAAAGGCTTCTTCTATATTCCGTGGAGAGAGAATACTGATCTCATCTAGTATTTCCAACCTCAAGCCATTCACGTATCTGGCTATCTTCTCTAGAGCATCATCAGTATAACCAGCCCACAAGTTTACATGATAAAACTCCTCTATGTATTCCTTTGCGGTCATACCTTTCTGTCTTAAATTCTGCACCTATTGATAAAGCTCAACCTGATAGTCTTTAGGGAAAAATCTGCCTTTCAGTTTTGCCACCATCCTTGGCCACTTCCTTATCGATAGCTTGTTCATCCTCTTCCTATCCGCTTGGACACTATCCCAACATAAAGCAGTGTGTCCTTTTAACTTGGTTGCAGCAAATCTGACTCTTTTGTCCTCACTGATCTTTTCGTTTTCAAAATACTTATCTAACTCACTTACCCAATCTAGCAGAACATTTGCGGATAGACTGCCATCATAGTTAGGGATCTCAGGTTTGGGTTTGTTGTTGGCTAACATTACCGATCTCAACAGTCTTAACTCCAGGGCTTCTTCTTCTGATCCGTCCGTAGCAGCTACTGCCTCCTCTTCACTGTCATCCCCAAGTTCTGGGTCTCTTCTCCTTCCTACCTCCACTGCTTCCAAGCGAGCAGTAAGGGCCCTCAATTCTTCCCTCAATCCATCATCTGCTACTCTGCACACACCTCTTCCACGTCCTCGTCTTTGAACCTCCATCTCCCCTTTTTTTTTCAACTTCCTGCTCTGATATCAGTTGATGGGGCTAGTCCACGTGATCCCGCCATCAACACGTTCCACTTGGTGGGTGTACAAATAGATAATAATGTTTAACATAGATTTTTTTGATATATGCAAATTTTTTAACCGCGTTGAATTAAATAAGGGTTATGGTTATTAATACGATGGTTTTTGTGTGTTGGACATCTATCCCTCCTTGGGATTCCACGAGCCCGCCTTGGTATAGGGTTTCACCACCTTCGCGCTCATTCAGCTCATTCGTTATTCTCTCGGTCATTTGTGCTGTGTGCTCTCGGTGGACTCTTGCAGCTTCACTATGGATTTCGTTTTTGTTTATGGTTTGTCCACCTGATTCTTTGAGCTGTGTGCTCTTGGTGGTCTTCGCAGCTTCAATGTCGGTTTCGTTTTTGCTGTCTTGCTTTACTGGTTGAGGACTTGAGCTGGAAGTTTTTCCATTCGTCCGGCAAGGTTTGAAACCCTGGTAAGGTTTGCTCCCTTCGTGGTCTCCTTGTCGAATGTCAACTGTTATGGTATGCTTGGTATCCAACTTGGTATGTCTCCGTCTCTGTGCGTCATTATCTCAGTTCGTTATCTATGCTTTCCATGAGTCTTAAAGTTGGTTGTCGGTTGCATTGTTCCTGGTAATGTTTCTCCAGCTCCGAGTTCAATTCCTGTACGAGCCCGACAGAACTGAGGTGATTAATTCCTTCGGTTCCTCCGCAAATTTATCTGGGTAAGTCCCCTATTCTATGTTGGATATATGTGCTGTGTTTTTCTCAGTTGTATAATGTCTTCGGCTCCTTGTGAGCAGGGAAAAACCTAGAGGAGTGGTTGCAATTATGGCTTGCCTCCGTCAGGTAACCAGATATGTATTGTTTGTTTTATTCAACTTTTGATTCCCCTTTGTTCCATTTCACAGGAACTCATTTCATTTGTCGTTTCGCTTTGCAGGTAGAGCCATCCGAGGGTTTCAGTGCATGGAAACTCAGCCGTTCCAATCGACCACGGGTAGTGTCGTTCTGTTTGTTAGTTGTTTTCACTTAGCTTTAGTGTTACAACTATAGGGTCGGTATATCTTTGGCCTTCGAGCCGCTGTTTGTATTTGATTCTTCTGTAGTTTGTCACTGTCGTTGGGTTATGGTAATGAGTTGAGGACTATGGGTTTTGGCTTCCGCTTGTTATAAGTATGAGTCATATATTTATGAACTGGGTTCATTCCTTTGTTTCGAATAGAATGTAAATGAGCAAAGAATGGGATGACTGTATTTATGTTTTCTATGAATTCAACTCTGGAACTGATTTGGACTATATTTATAAATTTGCATACCTGGTGTTTACAGAATTTGTTTGCTTATCTGGACTTGCAATTTCCGACTTTGTATCGTTTGTTCACTTAAATGATTTTATGTCTGATTTTTTGGTTGAGTCCACCTGTAATCTGGGCACTGTCACTTCTCCTCTGGTTTCAGTTATCTCCTCTTTCGCTTTATAACCTATAGTAGTATAACAACAATCTCGACGAAGTAATTTTACACAAACTATTATACACAGTGTTTCGGGTGCTGTAGGGATGAATGTGCACAAAAAAATTATATTTTTCTCCTTTTTATTCTTTGTCAGTCGAACCCTTACATTGTTCTTTGTCCCTCTTTTTAATATCAATGTTCTCAAACTGTCACTAACTGTTGTTAGTTATGTTCAATTGGTTACATCAGTTATTCCTCATACGAAACTTTTCATGGTCGTCTAGCATATTTTCTTTTCATGTTTTTATAACAGTAAATTAACTGTCTGGAAACAATGACTCTAACTAATTCCTAATGTTCCTAATTACAATTTACTACATTAACTTAGGAAACTAAATAAAAGAAGGAAATAATAAGAAAAACAAGTATGCTATCCATTCAGTGAATTAACTCCTTCGTCCCCTTCAGAGACCATATCACCTTCACTGTTGTATTTGCCCTGTCAGCCAGATTCACCTGCATCAATTTCCAACATTTAGTCATATAATGACAAACTATAGGAAAGCGAAGCGAGATGTTATTTCCAGCAAATTAAGAAATTATTGTTGTCATAATATATTGTCACAGCAAGAGTGTTTATTACAAATATTTGAAGGTATATACACGGCGAAAGTCGCATACCACTGAAGTCTAAAGGTCCTTATTTTTTCCCATTTAATTTCACTAAAACATGAAAATATCAGTAACCCTATACAAATATCAATGAAGGAGCCTATGCTATCTACAAATCCCTCCAATGTAATGGAGTAGGATGGTCTTTGGTTTCTCTTAGTGTGCCTTTCATTGAAGTAAGAAGCTACATTAGCATTTGTTTCCTAGTCAACCCTACCATAAACTAACCTTTTCCAATGTAAGTTCACCTATTCTAGCTAAGCTAGCCTTAATTTTCCCAACCAAACCTATGCCAGAATAACCTACCATAGCCTACCTAAATCTTTCCTTAACTTAGTCTAATCTAATATAACCTAGCCACCTAACATAATCTAGCATATCCTACCTTAACCCATCCTTAACCTAGGCTAGCCTACATTATCTTAAAGTACATAAGTGATCCGAATCAGATCCATAAACGACTGTCCTAGAACCGTGACTAAATCAAGTTGAACAAATCCTTGAAGAATCCAAAATATAAATCGAAAACACCCTGAACCAGTGCCCATGGCAGCTGGTGCAGAACGACGAGGACCTCGGTCAAAGCGCACTGACCAAGGCCCATGGAGACTGCACAGGAGGCCAAAATAGCCCCTGGGAGCCTCGGATCGGGAAAAGGAGCTGATTTTCGATGCGCGTTAGCACTTAGCTACGCAAACAGGGCTGAAATGGTAGAGCTTAAGCACTTGGTCACATTAGGAGCCAGAGGACCGTGGGCAGAGAAACGTAAAGTGCCATCGTACGAAGGTGGGACCCACAACCTAGAAACTAGCGGTTTGATCGGGGTGCCCTTGAACGGTAAGCGATTTTGGAGAGAAAGGAATGAGCACCCTCAGTAAACAATTCGTGGTAGCGGAGGTGAGAGAAAAAATGCCGCGATCACGCATTATCGGTCCAGCAAGTCAACCGCTCTCGATGTGCGAATGACGTTGGATCTAGAGGAGCCCAAATCAAAAGGCTAAGATTGTGCCCGATAGACAGAGCAGAATCGATAGGGGATGGAGCTGCAATTTAAGGGGATTTGGAATTCGTTGACCACCACAGTGGAGAAAGAAATGAATCAACAGACAAGTTGGTGCTATTCTAGTGAGGACGCATGGCTTGTTCTCAAGCATTCATGCTAATGCCGAACAAGGAACTCCAGGCACACAGGGGGTAGGCGAATCGATGTAGGCAGGAGAGGAACCTAACAGGCATGCAGGTCAAGTGGCTAAAGCCATGAATAGAGATAGTGAATTGGGATGAGAAGAGAGATTCTGATCGAAGAGTCAAAGTGACCAAGAGAGACAGTGAACAGTGAACCCTAAGAGGAGGACTAAGCACAGAGAGCAGTAAAGCCAAGCAGAGGCGACAAAGGGCCGAGCTGACCACAGGTAGCATAGAGCACTAGAGAGCTTGAGGAATCAAGTCGTCCCATAGAGGAATATGTCCAGATTGAGCATCAAATTTCCTCTTTCCACTATAGACCAAGGGTCACAGAGCTGGTAGGAAGAACAAGAGTCTGTGTACTCCAAGTGGCTTGGGAATCCAAGAACCACCCTGCCAAGAAAACTCTACTTCAGGAGAACTCATATTGAGTCCCTGCATTATAATTTCTCTGCTGAAAGAAACAATAAAATAAGGCCGCCACTGAAGCTGGACTGGAGACATATCCTTGGAGAATAGGGTGAACTCCTTATTAAAATTGTTTGTGTCTTTGTGTTGTGTCTTTTGTTTAATAAATCTTAACTGAGGTCACTCATAGGGTGATTATCAGATCAAGTGGTATCAGAGCTCTAGGCTGTAAGGTTAGACAAGCTTGTGTTGGTTTAGTTGTGGATGCTCACTAGATCAAAGCTCAAATTAGGAGAAGTAGAGTTGGTGGAAAATAATCCTAAAATTGGGAGAGTCTATTCTTGAAAGACAATGTCAGAAGAAGGTTCTGTAGGGCCAGACTCTCCATTCATAAAAAGTTTCCTATCTATAAAGTCCATGGTGGAAGAAATGTATAGGGACTTTAGACAGCATAAGGGTGAAGATTCATCAGGCTCTAAGCAAGACAAATAAGCGGATGAATATCATTCCCAAGACCACTGTAAAGGAAAGGGGAACGAAGAAAGCTTCCCTACACCTCCTAGTAGCCCTGAGCATAATAAGAAAGCATCTTTGATTAAGTTAGATGTTAAATTTGATTTCCCTATATATGATGGAGAGTTAAATGCTGAAAAGTTGGACAATTGGATAAGAAAAATTGATGTGTATTATAGAGTACAAAATATAGAGTCAGACAAGAGCAAGATTCAGCTGGCAAGCCTTCGCCTAGGGGGCACTCCCTTGGTATGGTGGGAAGGTGGAACCCAAGCTGATATGAAGAAGCATGGTGAGACTATCTCTGTCTAGAGTGACTTTGTTTCTGCCACCAAAAAGTAGTTTTATCCATTTGCCTACATGGAACAAGCCATGATGAGTTGGAAAACTCTTCAGTAGTTGAAAGGGCAAAGTGTACAAGGGTATACTCAAGAGTTCAGAAAGAGAGCATTAATGTTAGTTATTTCATTAGACTCACCAGAAACTATTTTGAAGTACATTGGTGGTCTACACAGCTACATGAGGCATACCATCCTCATGTTTAATCCCACTAGTATAGATGAGGTATCTGTACAAGCTACTCATCTAGATGCTAGAGGAAAGAATGGAAATCCAGAACTTGGGGGACCATCCCAACCCACTGTAAGCAAAAGCAAGGAAGGCTAACACTGCACAAAAAACCAAAGCTTCATGCACTCACTGTAAAAAGGAGGGGCATGATCATGAGCACCGTTGGATTCTGTATCCAGAGCTGAGACCTAAGAAGTCCGAGGGCAATAAGAAGAAAGTTTTTGCAGCTATTCAAAAGGATTTGGGGTTATACAGAGGAGATGAAACAATCATTGAGCCATAGGTATAAAAGGTTATCTGCTTTAGAGAATGCTAAAATCAAGAAGCAGGTGCAGGAGTTGCTCGAGAAAGGGTTCATCAGGCTTAGCACATCGCCATGTGGGTAACCAATCGTTTTGGTGAGAAAGAAAGATGGCTTGTGGAGAATGTGCATTGACTACCGAGCATTGAATAAAATAACGATAAAAAATCGTTAGCCCCTTCCTTGCATAGATGATCTCTTAGATCAATTGAAGGAAGTTGTTTATTTCACCAAGCTGGATTTGCACAGTGGATACCATCAGGTCAGAGTTGTAGAGCAAGATGCATGGAAGACTACTTTCAAAACAAAGTAGGGATTGTATGAATGGCTGGTTATGCCTTTTGGCTTGACCAATGCCCCTGCTACTTTCATGAGATTAATGAATGATATAATTAGACCTTTTCTTGATGATTTTGTTATTGTGTATCTGGATGAAATTCTGATTTTTAGTAAAATGTTGGAAGAACATTTAAAGCATGTTAAGCAGACATTAGATGTTTTGAAAAGAGAAAAACTTCATGTTAAACTCTCCAAATGTGAATTTGGCAAAACTTGTCTAAATTATTTGGGTCATATATTAGGGGGAGGTGAATTGAAAATAGATCCCTCTAAAGTGGAAGTCATTATAAACTGGCCTAAACTCAAGTCTGATATAGAAGTGAGAAGTTTCTTAGGAGAAACACAGTATTGAAGGAAGTTAATTTCAAATTTCTCCTCAATTGCAACTCCTTTACATGCTTTGACAGGATTGAACAAGGTGTTTC
The DNA here is from genome assembly GCA_031772625.1 of Pinus tabuliformis. Taxonomy (NCBI): domain Eukaryota; kingdom Viridiplantae; phylum Streptophyta; class Pinopsida; order Pinales; family Pinaceae; genus Pinus; species Pinus tabuliformis. The sequence continues at coordinate 671,840,237 of CM062810.1, read as the reverse complement.
AGTGGGGAGGCAAACAACAGAAAGCCTTCGATACCTTGAAAAAAAAATTAGTACAGTGCCTGTATTAGCACTGCCAGATCTACAAAGGCCATTTGAGATTCAAACCGATGCCAGTGACTATGCCATGGGAGCAGTGATGATATAGCGCAGTAAACCCATATGTTATCATTCTAAGACTTTTAATCCTGCAGTAGCTAACTATCCTACCTATGATAAAGAATTGTATGCATTAGTTCAGAGTGTGAAAAAGTGGAAACATTACTTAATGGGCAAAGAAACAGTAATACATAGTGATCATGAGCCACTTCAATATCTAAACTCCCAAACTAAGTTGCAACAATCAAGACCTTACAGATGGATGGGTGTGTTATGAAACAATCTCAAGAAAAGATAGAAAAGATACATCAACCGCTTAGAATTCAACCTCTTCGAGGGGACATCCTCCTTTACATTACATAAATGAACAATTCTTTGATGATACAAATGAAAAGACCTCCTTTCTATATATAGGAGTCTAAGGGGTGATAACATAATCAAAGCCGACATAACAATAATAATGTAAGGGAACGATAATAACAATAGTGGGATTCTATGGGGCACATTAGTAACAATATGGGCACTACATGGGTACATCAATATAATAAGTGGGTTGTACTAATAACAATAAGGGGTTACACTAGTAGTATAAGGGCCTAAGATGCCCCTCTCCTTCAAAAAGCGTTGTCCTCAACGCTTGAGTAGTTCTTCATGCTTCTGTATAAAATTCTTGTCCTCCCATGTGGAATATTCAGCAAGTAAGTTCTTCCACTTGATGAGATACTCTGAAATTGATCGATTTCATAGCTGTCACGTTCTTCTTTTTGTGACTGCTCCAGGTTCCAATATGATTTTTCCTTCCTTTTCAATATCTGGCAGTATTGTTTGAATTGGGATCTTTTGCAACTTCTGAATAAGTGGCCATACTTCTTTGTCTTTCTTCCATTCATCCCTTGCTTCGTTTATCCAATCTGGTTGGATAATAGAAATAGAACAAAAAAATGCTTCCACATCCTCATCCTTGAAGAGTCTTCCCATTCGATAAGGTCGCCATTTTTTAAGTGCATGTAGTATTGCTAACATTTCCTTCTCATAAATAGCTTGCTTTAGATGTAGCAGTAAAAATACCCAGTCGCCTACATCAAAACATTTTTCACTATGATGTTGATCTACTTGTTGTTTCATTTGATTTTGCACCGAAGTGGCGTTATCCTTTAAAAGTTGGAGAACTTGTTGTTGATGCTCGATGTGATCTTTCACTACTTGAACCTTTTTCTTCTTGATATGTCCTTCTATCTTTAGAGTTTGAGGAGTGGTAATTTCTTCCAATCCTTTACAAGATATGGTTGGATTCATTTCTTGATGCTCGATGTGATCTTTGACTTCCTGAACATTTTTCTTCTTGATATGTCCTTCTATCTTGATAGTTTGAGGAGTGGTAATTTTGACCAGTGAATTACAAGATATGGCTGGATTCATTTCTTTTTTCTTGATGTGATCTTTCACTTCTTGCACCTTTTTCTTCTTGATATGTCCTTCTATCTTGAGAGTTTGAGGAGTGGTCATTCTTGCTAATAGTGTACAATATATGTTCTGATTCATTTCTTTTTTCTCTGGGGTCGGGTCCTGGCATATATCCTCCTCTTTTGACTTTTCTTGATCCTTTTCTTCCTCCTCTTCATACTCTATGTAAAACAATTTCTTCTCAGCACACTTATGACCTTTAGTGCATTTGTTGTCACAATTGTAACAAAGCCCTTTTTCTCTTTTTTCTTCTAATTGTTGTGGTGTAACCCTTGTAGGTTGTGGAAGGCTAGGAGAGACAACACGTCCATCTTTAAAGTTGTGAGGGGTAGACTTCCTTATTGCCATAATTTTACTTTCAAATATGTCACAAAGCCCTTTTACTCTTTCCAATTGTTGTGGCGTTGCTCTAAAGAAGGTGTTTCTCTTTGTATCCTCATAATGTGTTATCATTTCCTCCGTGAGAATTGACCACGTAACAAGTTGTTTACGAGAAAAAGGTCGTTTATACCATAAAAATTGATCCGGTTCTAAATATGAAGATGCAATACATACCTTTTGTAACAGTGGTACACAATGTAGATCAAAATATTGCTCCATCTGAAGTATCCAATTTATCGGATCCTTGCCATCAAACTTCCTCATCTTGCTTTTTCTTGATTTTAGGACCTATATCTTGAAACGACTGTAACTCTGTACTTGCGGATATTTAAGTTCTAAACTGTCTACCTATAGTAGCCCTCTGTGTCCTCTTTCCAATGCCACTAGTCTGATCCCAATTGGATTCTCCAAAAAAAAATTATACACAATCTCCCAAGATGACCTCATTATAGACCTTTCCAGAAGAGCAAACTTGTATGAAATTCCACGTGTCAATTTTTCGACCTTGGGCTTCGAAAAAGATATAAAAGAAACTATAGTCCGTCCTTTTTCTATACCTTCTTACAAAATTTCAATCCAATGCTTAGAGAGAAAGTTATGACTATTTTCCCCAGGTCACCTGTTTTGAATGTAATTCAAGAGTCTGCAAAAAGACCAATCTCCTCAGATCATATCTCTGCAAATATCACGTGAAAAGCTCTGAAATTCAGACCCAAGGTTCAGCGATATTTATTCTCAAATGGGTTTTTTTTTGCGACTTCTGAAAAGTCACAGAAAAAAAGTTATAGCGAAAATGCCACGATGACCTATTTGGAGCAGCGAAACCCTAGAATCCAATGCTGTGATACCAAATGTTATGAAACCAGCTCAAGAAAAGATAGAAAAGATAGATCAACGCCTTATAATTCAGCCTCCTCGAGGGGGCAACCTCCTTTACGTTACATAAATGAACAATTCTTTTATGATACAAATGAAAAGACCTCCTTTCTATATATAGGAGAAGGGGTGATAACATAATCAAAGCCGACATAACAATAATAATGTAAGGGCACGATAATAACAATAGTGGGCTTCTATTGGGCACATTAGTAAAAATATGGGCACTACATGGGTACATGAATATAATAAGTGGGTTGTACTAATAACAATAAGGGGTTACACTAGTAGTATAGGGGCCTAACAGGGTGTTCTACAACAGTTTTATTTAGTCATCATATATAGAAAGGGCATACATAACAAGGTTGCAGACATGTTATCAAGGCCCATTATAAATGCATCTACCATACTTCAGCATAATTATGTGCTACATGAAAGCTACATAGAACAATATGCTTAGGATATGGACTTTAAAAGATGTAATGAAACTTTGAGTCGAGGCAAAAGAGTAGAAGAATTGGACTATCATGTGAACGACCAACTCTTATATCATTGTGGGAAACTGTGCGTTCCAAAAATTGGGAGAGCAAAGATAATTAGGGAAGCACACATTTCTCTGATATCAGGTCACTTCGGAGTAAGTAAAACAGTTGCACAGCTACAAAGGTTCTGTTATTGGCCAAGAATGAGTGAGACAGTTTTTAGATATGTAAAGGGGTGTGCTATGTGTGCTAAAAGCAAGCCCAACAATAGAAAACTAGGCTTGTACACTCCATTTCCAGTTCCTTCTCACCCTTGGGAGAGCATTTCCATGGATTTTGTTGGAGGATTGCCTAAATCAAGGAAAGGTCATGACTATCTATATGTTGTTCTGGATAGGTTCGAGAAAATGTGTATTTTGATACCCTGTAGTAAATAGATTACAGCTGAACAAATGGAAAAACTATTCTTTCAACATGTATGGGTTCATTTTGGATTACCCAATTCCATTATATCTAATTGAGACACCTGATTTGTGGGAAAGTTTTGGTCCAGTCTGTGGGAACTAATGGACACCAAATTAAAGAAAAGCACAACTTTTCATCCATAAACAGATGGCCAGACAGAAGTAGTTAACAGGACAGTGATCCAGTTATTGAGAGGATATTGCAACAAACACCCTAAGCTTTGGGATGAACACTTGTGTTATGTGCAGCTTGCTTACAATAGAACCAAACACTCTTCTACCTAGAGATATCCTTTCGGGACTTACTTTTGTTTCATACCAAGGTCTATCTTGGATTTTGTCTTTGGTAAATATACCATGGTTGATGGACATAGTGATGTGGAAAAAGCAACTAGGTTCATTGAATAGATCCAGGAGATCGACCAAGCAGTACAGGAACAGCTGGAAAAGAGCTAGGCCAAGTACAAGGCTAGGCATCATAAGCATCAGATGGAGGATAGTTTTCAAGTTGGAGACCAAGTCTGGCTGTATATCAGCAAGGACAAGATTCAAGGTGAAGGAAAGAAGCTAAAACCTATCACGTATGGACCCTTAAGGATACTTGAGAAGATTGGTGAGAATGCTTTTCACCTTGATCTTCCATCTTACATGCACATCTACTCAGTCGTGAATGCAGATTGCTTTAGGTTGTTTGAACCTTCAAAGATTGAGGACCATGAAGAGTAAAGTCAATTACCTTCTGTTGATGACCTACTACCTGAATATCTTAATGAGTTGTAGGGATATACAATGTTGGACAGGAAGGTAAGGACGATGCACAGTGGATAGGTGGAATGCCTTAGAATGGGGCTTAAAGGTTCAAAGCCGAGCAATGCGAAGTGGATTGAAATTGGACGAGTGAGATAGCAGTTTCCTCACTTAGTAGATGCTTCAAGAAAACTAACTTTTGGTGGTCCAAAAGCTTTTCAGTTGGGAGGTCATGATCCGAATCAGATCCATAAACGACTGTCATATAACTGTGACTAAATCAAGTCCAACAAATCCTTGAAGAATCCAAAACAACAATTGAAAATACCCTAAACCAGTGGCCATGGCAGCCGACGTAGAATGACGAGGACCTCCATCAAAGCGCATTGACCGAGACCCATGGAGACTACACAGGAGGTCAAAACAGCCCCTGGGAGCCCCGGATCGGGAAAAGGAGATGCTTTTCGATGCACGTTAGTGCTTAGCGCTTAGCGATAATGCTCATCGTTGGGCAAACAGGGTTGAAATGGTAGAGCTTAAGCACTCGGTCATGTTGGGAGCCAGAGGACTGTGGGCTGAGAAACGTAAAGTGCCATCGTACGAAGGTGAGACCCACAACCCAGAAACCGATGGTTTGATCGGGGCACCCTTGAATGGTAAGCGGTTTTGGAGAAAACAAAGCGAGCACCTTCAACGATCGAGAAAAGTCGCCGCGATTATGTGTTATCGTCGAGCAAGTCAACCGCGCTCGACATGCGAATGATGTTGGATCTAGAGGAGCCCAGATTGGATGACTGCGATTGCGCCCGATAGGCATAGCAGAATCAACAGGGGATTGATCCGCGATCTAAGGGGATTTGGAATCCATTGACCACCACGGTGGAGAAAGAAACAAATTGACGAACAGGCTGGCATTGTTCTAGTGAGGACACATGGCTGCTTCTCGAGCGTTCATGCTGACGTCGAACATGGAACTCCAAGCACACAAGCAGCAGGCGAATTGGCGTAGGCAGGAGAGAAACCGAACAAGCGTCGAGGTCGAGTGGCTAAAGCCATGAACAGAGACAGTGAACGGGGATCGGAAGAGAGATTCAGATCGAAGAGTCGAAGCGACCAAGAGAGATGATGAACAGTGAACCCTTAGAGGAGGACTGAGCACAGAGAGCAGTAAAGCCAACCAAAGGAGATAAAGGGCTGAGCTGAGCACAAGCAGCATCAAGCACTAGAGATCTTGAGGAATCAAGCCATCCCATAGAGGAATTTGTTCGGATTGAGCATCACAGTTGACTCTTTCCATTGTAGACAGAGGCTCACAGAGCTAGTAGGAAGAACAAGAGTCTGTGTACTCCAAGTGGCTTGGGGAGTCCAAGAACCACCCTGCCAAGCAAAATTTGCTTCAGGAAAACTCATATTGAGTCCTTGCATTGTAATTTCTTCGCTGAAAGACACAATAAAATAAGGCCACCACTGAAGCTGGACCGGAGACGTAGCCCTGGAGAATAGGGTGAACTCCTTATTAAAATTGTTTGTCTTTTTGTTTCTTACTGTATTTCTCTGTTGTCTTTCCATTCAAAATTTCTGTGTATTGGCAATCTGATCAATCCATTGTTTCAATAACACAGAACACAAACCAGCACATGAGTCTGTGATACCTTTTGTTTAATAAATATTATTTGAGATCACTAATAGGGTGATTATCACATCAATAAGTTAATCTCTAACCTACATACACCAACTTATTCTTTCATACCATAAGCTTACGTCTAAAGAACTATGTCCCAATCCAATGTTTAAATACTTAGTCCCAAAACTGAGACTATAGTGGATCCATATCCTAAACCTAAGAAAAATCCTTCCTCACATTGTATTTAATTAAATAGAATGATAATACTTCATTGAACACATATATTATATATCAATATACATCTTATTTAAATCCACTTTTTAATATGAAATAATCAAACATAGACCCATATTGTCAATCAAAGTAAAAATTACATAATCTTATAAAAGCATACGAAGTAAAGTAAATGATTTTAAAAAATGAAAATAAGCACATCATTAGTGCAACTATAACAAGAAAAAAACTTACCACATGAGACATCCCATGTTGCTAAAACTACAAAGAAACATGGAAAAAATATAACTTTACTTTAAATTATTATTTTTATTAATATTAATTATGAAAAAAATAATATATAAGTTAAACATTTATACATTTAAAAAACATGGAATAAGATTTTTAGTAATGGATATTCAAAATGGAGATTTTTAATTTATAAATATGTTTTGTTACAATATCATTGGCCAATATTATGACTTATGACCATGTTCAGAAAGCCATAATCACTTCATATAATGCTTGTTTATATGACTATTTATTTTATTTTATCAATTTAATAAAAATAAAAACCCGTTATGGAGATAAATCTCAACTTTTTGTTGGTGTTTTAGTATGAATATTTCAAAATATTCCATGGAGGTTAAATCCCTTCCTTCCACCAAATAATTATTGATAATTACATTATCAAAATTTATAAGTTAAAGACAGAGATTTGAGATATATCGGAAGACACTAAAAATCCTTGAATTGATATGCACGAATGCTATTTCTGGAAAAAAAAAAAAAAAAAAGTTGAAAGTATTAATATCATTTTAGAAAAATAATTAACTAACAAATAACAAAAAACGATCATGGAAATATTTTAACATATTGTATGGTCAAAATGAACTATGACCAGCAAAATCCCTGTCAAATTACAACCCTGCTCCTGCATGTTCATACTTCTACCCATCCTTTGTACATGTCAAATCCCATTATAAATTCTTTCACATGAAGTGATAACGAAATGCGTAGCTTAGCTATTATACGTGTGTAACATTCTTATTGTATGTGTTTAACCTTTCTATATATTTTCAGGTTGAATTTTTTTGGTCATGACTCTAGCCTCTAAGGGATTATAATTATTTTCATATCTGAAATTTATATAGAATAAATTTTAAATAATAAAAATTTATAATCTTAAATAAAATAATCATAATAGTTAATAGTTAAAATACTTATTACTATATATAAAATTTGGTTTTGTGAAAGATGTTCCTCTCACATTGGAGCTTCTTTGGAGGGTAGTTAGAATGTGATGGCCATCCGTAGGTGCCATGCCTCTAATTTGACATCCTCTGGCTAGACAAAACAACGAGGTGTGAACTGTGAGAGGTAGAAAGACATATAGATTTCAAATTGATTTAGTAATTGATTTCATAAATCTTAATAAATATTTTAATTGACTTAAATGCAAAGAGTAATGTTGAAATTGATAAAAACAATTCGAAGGATTAGTGATTTGTCACTCACTTTCAAAGATTATTGAGAATTTTTCCATCTTATGTCTGGAAGTACAATAAAACATATTATAGTATATTTAGGTGAAGGTTTTCTTATTTCATTAGACGAAAGCTTCTTATTTCAACCTCATGTGTGTTGACCACTTTTTTCTTGGTGAGGATGAACCCGTGTTTTTTAAATATGGGGGCGAAACATGCCCAAAATATGCTTCTTCTGAGTCGCACATCGACGACTCAGTCGCGAGAGAGCGTGAAGCCATAGAAAAATATTAGAGGTTGAAGAGTCGGGGCTTCCCTACTCTGTCGGTTTGATAGACATCGTGAGACATCCAAATGTGGTCATATGTCTCGACATTTAAAGATCCGGTGCTTCCATTCTCCACTAGTTCGGTTTAATCTTAATTTAAATAAGATATTAAGATTAAAAGGGGCAAGTTACACGGTTAAAAATTAATAAAATAAAATATTCAAAATTAATTAAATTAAAATAAACAGAAACAAAAGAAGATGTTTAAGGAGTTAAAAGAATAAAAGAGCAAACAAAATGTTTATAATGAGAAAAAAATTAAAAAGAAAAAAAATGAAAAAAATTGTAACTAAAGTTAAAATGAAAAAAAAAGGAGCTGAATTAAACTAAATAAAAACAAATAAAGACTCATACAATAATGAGAGATTGGTGTATTGGAATAACTAATGAAAGACAAAAAAGAAGTTAATAATGAGAAATCGATATTTTAGAATAACTATGACACTTACATTATAATTTAATAATAATAATTATTAATTAAATAATTCATTTTTAATAAGCAAGCATGATCATCCATGGTCAATCATGATTAGCCATGGTCAACCATGACTACCATGGTTGAATTTTATAAACCATGATCAACTTTGATTAAATTTTGTTTGATCATGATCAACGATGATGATCAACCATGGACAATCATGGTCAACCATGGACAACCATTGTCAATTATAGTCAACCATGGTCGAATGTCACATTGTGACAAAGATTATCTCGATATGACAATCAACCATCTTCAACCATGGTCAAACATCGCATTATGACAACGCTTATCTCAATATGAAAATCAACAATGGTCACTCATGTTTATTTTAGTGTTTATAATATTTATCTTCGTGCCTACATACCTTGGGTTTATAATATTAGTCGCTTTGGTTTAATATTATTCCCTTGGGTTCATAATCCCTTGGGTTTATTTTTACCTTGGGTTTATAATATCAATCCCTTGGGTTTATTGTCACCTTGGGTTTATAATATCAATCCCTTGGTTTTATTATTCCCTTGGGTTTATAGTATCAATCATGGTCAATTATTATCAATCATAGCCAACAACGGTCAACCATGGTCAAACACGATCGAATGTCGCATTGTGACAAGGATTGTCTCAATATGAAAATCAACCATTGTCAACAATGTTTATTTTAGTGTTTATAATATTTATCTTAGGGTTTATATACCTTGGGTTTATAATATTAGTCCCTTGTGTTTAATATTATTCCCTTCACTTGATAATTTCTTGGTGTTTCAGTATTAATCCCATGGGTTTATAATATTAATTCATTGGGTTTATAATATCAATCATGATCAATCATATTCAATCATAGCCAACCATGGTCGCATGTCACATTGTGACAAAAATTGTGTCTATATGGAAATCATCGACAATCATTGTAAACCATAGTCAACCATGGTTTATCATGGTCAACTATGTTTCGTCAAATCAAACATGGTCAACCATGGTTGAACATCACATTGTGAAAAATGGTTTCAATATGAAAATCAACCATGGTCAACCATGGTTTAATGTCACATTGTGACAAATACTGTCTCGATATAAAAATCAACCATGGTTAACTATGATAAACTATGGTTCAATGTCGCATTCTAATAAGGATTGTCTCAATATGAAAATCAACCATGGTCAACCATGTTTATTTTATTGTTTATAGTATTTATCTTATGGTTTATATACCTTGGGTTTATAATATTAGTCCCTTGGGTTTAATATTATTCCCTTTGGTTTATAATCCCTTGGGGTTTTAGTATTAATTCCTTGGGTTTATAATATCAATCATGGTGAAGTGTGATCAATTATAGCCAAACATTGTCAACCATGGTCAAATGTCGGGTTGGGACAAAGATTGTCTCAATATGGAAATCAACCATGGTCCAATGTCACGTTGTGACAAATATTGTCTCGATATTGAAATCAATCATTGTCAACCATGGTCCAACGTCTAATTGTGATAAGGATTTTCTTAATATGTAAATCAACCTTAGTGAGCCATGTTTGTTTTCAGTCTTATAATATTTATATTATGGTTTATATACCTTGGGTTTAAAATTTGTATCCCTTGGGTTTATAATGTAAATCCCCTCAGTTTGTTGATGTAAGGGTTCATATTCCTAGGGTTTAATATTATTCTCTTCGGTTTATAGTGCCCTTAGTTTTTAGTATAAATCCCTAGGGTTTATTATCCCCTTAGGTTTATATTATCCAATCATGGTCAACTATGGTCATTCATGGTCAATCATTCTCAACCATTATCTACCATGTTTAAAAATTCAGCCATGGTCAATCATGGTCCAACATCACATTGTGACAAGGACTGTCTCAATACGAAAATCCCCCATCGTCAACAATGTTTATTTTAGTGTTTATGATATTTATCTTAGGGTTTATATACCTTGGCTTTATAATATTAGTCCCTTGGGTTTAATATTATTCAACTAAGCTTAACCATGTTTTATAAAATCAATTATGGTCAACCTTTGTTTATAAGGGTCAACCATGGGCCAATGCCACTTTGCAACAAAGATTGTCTAATATGAAAATCAATCATTGTCTCAACCATGGTCGAACGTCACATTATGACAAATATTGTCTCAATATGATAATCATGGTCAACCATTTTTAATAAAGTCAAACATGGTCAACCATGGTCAAATGTCGCATAGTGACAAGAATGTTTCAATACGAAAATCAATCATTGTCTCAACCATGGTCCAATGTCACATTATGACAAATGTTATCTTATTATGATAATCATGATCAAACTTGGTCAACCTTGGTCAACCATGTTTTATAAAATTAAACATTATCATCTATGGTTAATCATGGAAAACCACAGTCGAACATCGCATTGTGGTAAAGATTGTCTTGATATGAAAATCAACCATGGTTAAGAATGGTAAACCATGGTCCAATGTCACATTGTGATAAGGATTTTCTCAATATGAAAATCAACCATGGTCAACCATGGTGGACCTTGTTTACTTTAGTGTTTATAATATTTATCTTAGGGTTTATATGCCTTGGGTAAATAATATTAGTCACTTGGGTTTAATATCATTCCTTTGGATTCATAATCCCTTGGGGTTTTAGTATTAATCCCTTGGGTTTATAATATCAATCATATCCAAACATAATAAACCATAGTCATATGTCCCACTGTGAAAAATATTATCACAATATGAAAACCATCCATGATCAACCATGGTCCAATTTCACATTGTGAGCAATATTGTCTCAATATAAAAATCAATCATGGTCAACCATGGGTCAACATCGCATTGTGACAAGTATTCTCTTAATATGGAAATCAATCATGGTAAACCATGCTTATTTTAGTGTTTATAATATTCATTTTAATGTCTATATACATTGGTTTATCACATAAATCCCTTAGGTTTATTAATCTAACAGTTCATATTCCTAGGGTTCAATATTATTCCCTTAGGTTCATGGTCCACCAGGGTCAAATATCACATTATGACACAAATTGTCTCAATATGAAAATTAATCATTATCTCAACCATTGTACAACATCGCATTATGACAAAGATTGTCTCAAAATGATAATCATGGTCAACTATGGTCAATCATGGTAAATCATGCTCAACCTTGGTCAATCATGTTTTATTAAATCAAACATGGTCATCCATGGTCAATCATGGTTTAAAATGGTAGAATGTCACATTGTGAGAAACATTGTCTTGATATATATTTCAGCCTTTGTTAAGGATGGTCAACTATGGTCCAACATCACATTGTCATGAGGATTGTCTCAATATAAAAATCAACCATGATCAACTGTGTTTTTTATTTTTTATAATATTTATATTAGGGTTTATATACCTTGTGCTTATAATATTAGTCCATTGGGTTTAATATCATTCCCTTGGGTTCATAATCCCTTTAGGTTTTAGTATTATTCCCTTGTGTTTATATATCAATCCCTTGGGTTTATTATTCCCTTTTGTTTCTAATATTAGTCATGGCCCCCGTGGTCAATCATAGGAAACCAAAATCAATCATGGTCAATTGTCACATTGTGACAAATATTGTCTCAATATGAAAATCAACCATGGTCAACCATGGTCCAACATCACATGGGGACAAAGATTATCTCGACATGAAAATCAATCATTGTCAAGCATAGCCTAGTGTCGCAATGTGAAAAGGATTGTCTCAATATGGAAATCAACCATGGTCAATCATGTTTATTTTAGGGTTTATAATAAATATCTTATGGTTTATATACCTTGGGTTTATAATTTTTATCCCTTGGGTTTATTAATCTAAGGCTTCATATTCAACCATGTTTATTTTAGTGTTTATAATATTTATTGCAGGGTTTATATATTTTGGGTTTATGATATTAGTCCTTTCACTTAATATTATTCCTTTGGATTTATAATGTTACCTAAGGTTGATCGTATAAATCCCTTCGGTTTAATATTAACTAATATATGATACTATAATAATATTTAAATTAATATTTATTAATACAATATTTTCTTAATACATTTTTAATATATTACTATTTAATATTATGGTCTATAATATAGGTTTTATAATTACAGCTTATAATATTGGGTTTCATATTATGGTTCATATTAGTAATTTTATAATATATCATATATTAAGTTTACGCCTACGGTATATATCAACCACATTTATTAATGTGGTTTTTTTTACATTTATAAAAAACTAATAATTATATTTTTTAATAAAGAGTAGTAATATTTACTTTATTATTTAATTATTTGAAATACAAAATGAATTAATTTGTAACACACTTATTTAAATCAATCCCCTTACCCCCAAGATTTATGGCCCTCCCAAGATTCATAAGGCTCGGGTCCCCCTTAGACCTATTGTTAACACAATAGGTGGACCTACATATCTTCTCGCTAAATTCTTAGCTCAGAGACTCAAACCTATTATTGGTCGCATTGATTCCTTTGTTAAGGACTCTACTTCCTTTGTTAAGAATTGAAGGATATTAGGCTGGAACTTGGTGATTTGTTGGTGAGTTTTGTTATTGTTTCCCTTTATACATGTATTCATATTCAAGAGGCTATTGATGTCACAAATAGTATCACTGGCAATGACGCTACCAAATTAGTTGGCCTCTATCTCACCTCTACTTTCTTGAGTTTTCAAGATGAGTTCTTTGAACAAACCTGTGGGGTGGTGGTGGGTTCTCCTCTTTCCCTTATAGTTGCTAACTTATTCATAGAGGATTTTGAGGCTAAGGCATTAACTTTAGCTCCATTTTTCCCTAAAAAATGGAAGACGTTTGTTGATGACACATGTTTCGTTTGGCCTCATGGTAACGAAAAATTGGATGTGTTTCTTAACCATATTAATTCTCAATCAGACTCCATGAAATTCACAATGGAGGTTGAAGTGAATGGGTGTCTTCCTTTCTTAGAAATCCTTCTATCAAGAATGAATGATGATTATGTTTCTCACCAAGTCTTTCGCAAGAAACTCACAGAGAACAATATCTTCATTCAAGTAATCATTATTTTTCGGCGCAACAATTCAGGGTTGTTAGTACTCTAGCCACTCATGCTTTAAGAATTTTGGATGAGATGCACCTAGAAGAAGAAAAATATCATCTTCTTAAATTTTTTGAAAAGAATCACTATAACATGCCTCAAAGCCTCAAGGCTTTCCAAAGGGCCCATAAAGATTCGAGGGTTAAGCCTCCTAGTGATGGCCCAATCTCTAAGGTGTAACTATCATTTATCTAAGGGACCACTAACAAGATTTCCCATATTCTGAAGAAGAATAATCTCTCATCTACTTTCAAGCCCCTTAATACCATTGTAAATTCTCTTAGATCCTTTAAAGACCCTATTTACCCCAAGGACATGAAAGGGGTCTACTCGATCCCATGTTCATGTGGGGTTCCCTACATTGGGGAGACCGGTCGGTCTATTAAACAGAGAATCCAAGAGCATGTTGCAAACATCAAGCATAACCGATCTCTCTCATCAGCTCTTGTAGAGAATGTAGAGAAATATAAGCACCATGTTTTCATTTAGGATGCGAAGGTCATTGCAAGGGTTGATCATTTCCACCATAGCAAACTAAGAGAGGCTATTGAGATTGAGAAACATGCTAACAATCTCAATAGGGATGATGGGTGGCAATTAAGTAAGACTTGGATTCCAACTCTTTTATCTTGATTATTTCCCCACTTTTTCTAGATATTGAGTAATTTTATATATGTCTAAACTATTGGTAAATATTATATTTTTTTTCATTTATCTATTTATTGATTTATTTATTTATGAAATAGAAATAAGGCTAGTTGGTATTTTTAATTTGACTCTAGTCATTTTATAAACAAAAATGGTTATTATAATCAATAAATACAATAATTTAATACTATTTTATTTACTGATTTATTTATTTATAAAATAGAAATAAGGTTAGTTTGTATTATTAATATGTTTTTGATTTGATTATGGTCATGTTACAAATAAAAATTAATTATTATAATCAATAATACATATATAATAATTTAATATTATTAATAAATAATTTCTTATTTGGTTATTATAATAAGTAATATATACATAATAATTTTAATATTAATAAATAATTAAATATTTATAATTAACGGCTAATTTTATAACAACTAATCTTTTGATTGGAATTTAAAAATTTAAAAATATATTTATTTATTAATTAAATAACTAATTTCCTAATGGTTAGTTTCTAACAGCTAATTCTGGACTCTGATGTGATTAATCCGAAAGCCATGCTTACTACATCATGGATCACAAAATCCTAAGATCTAATATTAATACTTTTAATTAATTAATTATTACTATTATTTAGTAATATTTAGTTAAATAAGTATTATTTTTGTTCTAATTAATTAATTAATAATTATTATTAGCAACTTATTTTAACAATATGATCAGTGACAATTATTATTATTATTATTATTATTATAAAATAGAATAGAAACGAGTAGTCTTTAGTCCGACTTTTTGGAGTTTCTAGTGCCAGAGTCCAACGGAAAAAATTGAGGTGATATCTTGATTTTTGTTACTTAAACTTGTTTTCTGACATTATATATGGATTTAACACGATAAGAAAACTCTAGCACACTTCAGTTGTGCAGGGGTTACCCATCAAGCTTGTGATTTCATTAAATTCCTACCTGATTTTACATAATTTAGACTAGAAAAACCCACCGAAAAAGCTTCCAAAAAGTCTCACTAAAGACAACTCGTTTATCAATGACTTGTGTGACAGATAGAAATGAACCCTTCATCATGTATCAGCCACATTTACTAAAATAAGTATTGTTATTAAGATTATCATTGTTAATAAATATTACTACTATTACTATTAAATATTTAAAATTAAATATTAATAATAATAATAATAATAATATTTTTTATTCTGATAATATTATTTTTATTAATATATATTTATCATAAAGCCTTCAGTGTATATCAACCACATTAATATTTTTAATGCGATTGTGCTAGTTAATAATGCAAAATGTTTTGTCCTCCATCTTAATCAAATTACAAATCTGATAGAATACAACTAGATCATTTTTTATGTGAAGAGATGATGTTTGTCCTCATTAAATTTATCCAAGTATATGATACTTTGTGTATCTATTACATTTATGATATTTTTAATAAGTATTATGCAACATGTTGAACCACTTTAATATGTACCATTTTATTAAGTAATTGTTTAATTTGGTTTTGCTTAAATATTTTATATTTTGGAGAATTTTTAGTTTAAATTTGGTGAAACTAATTTTTAGTCATATCATTTTTTTTTTGCAATTTTTAGTTATATGATTTTTTTCTTAAATGAATGGATAAATATATTGAGCTCCCAAAAAATATCTATGGTAATAAACCTTTGATTTTGACAAATCTCCACAAAATTCAATGAAATTTAGAAGGAAAAAAATAACAAAAAAACTTCAATCATCTATTCATAAAGTAATATTGCATCTATCTCACAAGGTTTTTTAATAAGAGATATGCATCAACATCTAACAATGTACCATTTATGTTGCAACATGATGAAGCTTGGAAGCAACAATGTGAGGAGAGAATTTGAATTGGAATGAATTGAGGTTATACAATTATTATATGGTGATGAATTAATTATTGGTTAATTGTTCATTGTGATACCCAATTAAAATACACCACACTAACCTTAGATGATTGTCAATAAGCTCTTGTGATCCATAGTATTATCTCTCACAATATTAAACCTTACTTTTTAATATACAATGTATTATTGTATTTTTTTCATCCATTTGGATACTTAAAGAGTAGAAAAAATGGAAGACTCACCTCATACAACCATTTTACCAATGGGGCCCACTGTGGAAAATTGGTGTCTAAACCCTTTTAGGGGCATTTTTAGGCATCAAATGAAGTTTTTTGGGGCAAAACTTCGTTTCTTTAGCATTGATTGTTTTCTCCCATTGTCACACAAAAACCTTTCCAACAACACATGAAAATCCTCATTCAGAGACCGCAAACAAAAGTTATGCCACTTGGAAGTTGACCTTCCTATTTTGTCGCCAATCATTTGAGAGGATGCCACATTAGCCCCATTACTCATGGAAAATGGTCTAGGCACATGACCCTGATAAATAGACTCTATAAGTGTCAATGTTGTAACTTCATTTAAGAGATGAAAGACTCAAACTTAACCAATAGTAGGATATCAAGGTATGTTATAACTAGGCCAATAGGAGGAAATTATGTTCAATTTCTTTCAAGTGCATTTATTCCATAGACAAATGAAGTAGTCAAGAGGGATAAGAAAAGATCACATACAAATGGTTTTTTCACTATATTAGCACACATGCCACAAGGCTCAAACGTCTTTGTACTCATAGCCACTTTCCTAGAAAGAGAGAAAAGGAGCCTCACTTTCCATCTAGGTTTTCTACCGAAATGGTTTCACAAGTTATATCTCGAGTAAAATAATGGTTTGTGAGTTTTTATCTCACTCTTCTCTATTTTTTGCATAGTTATAATTTGCATGTATATGCAATAAAATGTAATCTATACATCCAAAAATCTAAAGAGATATAAACCCTCATAGTATAGATTTCATGTTTTTAAGTATAGTTTATCATTTTTTTTCTGACAAATTTTCTAGTTGAATATACATGGAAGATTATAGATTATATTCATATCAGAGCAACTTTCTTTGGGTATATTGTACATATTTATAGGGGATCTAGATCAACGAATCCAAAAGTAAAAAAACCCTAGTAATGGTCGACAAGTTTGTGAATAACCCTTGTGATTCTATAGAGGAGAATTTTTTGCAGTTGGAAGCATAAGTTGAAAATATAAATTCTTACATGAATCTCCTCATGGAAACCTTAACGAACAAGCTTAGTATATTCAGAGAAGATGGGGGTTCTTACATAGATATCCAATCAGAGGTGAGATTAGGAATAAATATAGAATGAGCCAAAGAAAAGACTCAAAAAAGATCAACCCAGTTCAAGTGTAATGAACCATTCTTAGTCCTTGTTCAAAATGGAAGAAAAGATTGATATCAAATAATACCAAGGTGATATCGATGCTCTTAAGATAAATCATTAGTTGCAAAAATTAGAAGTTTATTTGAATGTTCCTCATATGGAGGAAGAATAGAATATTTCATTTTTGCAATTGAAATTAGAGGGTCATTCCCTAACTTGAGGGAAAGCCACATGGATACCTTGAGATTGGAGGGTTATCCTCCAGTGACTTAGTGGAAGGAATTTAAAGCCCTCATAAATTCTCAATTTTAGCATATTGAATATGTAGAGGAACACTACATCCAATGTTACTTCATTAGGTAGAAGTAGGGGCAAAGTATACAAGCGTATGCCATAGAGTTTAGAAATATGGCCATAATGTTTAGTATATCCCCAAAGAATCTAGATGTAATCCTCAAGTATTTTGGGGGTCTACACAACCATCTACAGAAGAAAATGATATTTTTCAATCCTAGATTAGTAGAAAAAGGATTATGTATAAGCACAATACCTAGAGAACATAGGCTTGAAGAAAGGGAAATAAAGTTGATCGAAACAAAAGGAGGACCGAGACACTCCTAAGGTGCGGTATAAGAAGTGGAATGGTGGAAAAGATTAAAAAAGAGGCACTGAAATTACACCAATGCAAGGATCTGAATAACCACTGTCACATTGACATCCATACAAAGGAGAATTGGTTGAAGTTGTATCCAAAGATAAACCCAAAGAAAAAAAAAAAGAAGAAGAATCTCAAGACCACTAATTTAAGAAACTAGGTTGAAATCAACTCGAAAATGGATGGGAAGATAATTTGCACATTAGTGAAGAACGAGTTCAATATAAGTACTTTCGTAGAAGGAAGAGAAAGAAATTACCAAACTCTTCCACATAAAGATGTAGGTAAATTAGACAAATATTGATGCTCTCGTTGACACGAGATAGTAAGTGAATCTCATTGCAACAAAGCAAGTCAACAAATTTGGATTAGAAATTCATGAAAATCCAACCCCATAACGAAGAGATCACTATCTTCCAATATTCCATTTGGATTAATGGTGGATTTTTTATCAAGTTTGAGTACAGTAGGGGTTTCCCAATAACAGAGAGTCTTAAGGCTTTCATAATATCTAGTTTCATGGCATCAACAATAACCCCTAAAAAATTAATGTGGTAGCATGAATATATTATTGGTATGCAGATTAACAACTTGGTTGGTAGGGCTACATATTTGGTTGCAAGAGCCCTCCACCTGCCCCCCGAAAAAATAAAAAATCATTAGGTTTGACAATTTTACCATGACGTGGATAGTTTGGGCATCATTCCTTATTCCATCGACCCTTCCCAATCAAAGTTCCCTTATCACTTTCGAATAAATGGGCATATCATTGATGTATTGAACAAATAGTACTTTGAAACACGTCTTCTTGGGTTCTTCGAAGAAACCAAACTTAGGCTGTGTAATAGGTTTCTCCTGGTTCAATATCTTTAGATAAGGCAGGCTATTGGTTTCATGGCATGCATGGTCTTTCAAAGGTCTAGGAGATGGTTCTTATTTTGGCTCTTCATTTTGAATATCCTCATTAAATTCTTCAATGTGAACAAGAGGATGAGATTGGTTTAATTCCTTCCCAAACTGAAGATGATTATCCTACTAGTCTAGGGAATAGATAAAATAGGTAGGGCAAGTAGCAAGTCTAGCATCCTACGCTACTTGGGTTACTCTCCCATTATTAGGGTTAATAAAATGTTATTTAGGTAATTGTAACACCCCTGCATTGTATGTAAAACTTTGCTGACCTAAGCTAAGAAAAGCTAGGTCTGATGAGTAACAAGAAAAGTAAATACTTTATTATGAAATAAATAAAATAATTTAATTACTTGGAAAAGTGAGACACCAAGAGATGATATTATTTCCAAATCCCATTGGTGAATGGGAAGGGATAATTATTTCTTGATAATACTTCTAGATCAAATTCTAGATAAGCTTAATGGATTGGATATAAATTTCCATTAAGCTACTTAGATGAAGAAATATGCTAAGTTAAGAAAAACATAAAAGCCTTGCGGGAGAGAAAGGCAAGCGTTTATGAGGTATTTAATACGCTCTTCAAACTTTGACGAGATATTTTTAAATTCTAAACGATTAAATTCTTGACTAGAGTTTGGTTGGCACTTTCTTTTTAGGAATTAACATCCACAAAAATTAAAAAATTTGGTTGCCATGACCTAGAAAGAAATTGAAAAGTTAAGTGGGTAGTCATGCCATTCACCTTGCCCAGTTGAAAATGTGTGTATAAATTATATCATAATCAAGGGAGCCAAGTAAATGTGAAACCACAGGCACCTGCAAGGCAGAGTTCGCGATGAATTTTACGGTCTATCGCACTCACTATAATATTTGTCAGTAATAGCCATGGCCACTTGGCTCTAGCATTGGGATCCCTACCAAAGGACGCTAGTCAATACCAGATCTCATTTAATTGCTGCATATGGTTGAGGACAAGAAGATTGAATAAAGTATGGTAGCATTGTGGATATGGACAATGGGCCAATCATCAGTATAGTGTGTGACACACTCAGTGGAAAGAAAGGACCTAAGTATGAGAGAGCGAAGAACTCCTCATGAGCGCCTGGCCATTGGCCGAACAGTGAACTTGCAATTTTACTCCCCAAAATGACCACATGTAGATATTTAGAAGTTTTTTTTTTGTGTTGATAATGACTATTAAAATTCATTGGAAATGAAAATTATGATGCATGCCAACAATTGTTAAGAAAGGTTTCATCCATATAAACACCAAGGCAATTTTTTAATTTATTTTTATTGATATTGCGATGCTCTTTCTTCATCCGTTGTTTTTTTATTGCTTTATAATTGAATGTATGTCAGTTATGGTAGCCTTAGAATCATGTTTTATGGGTAGTATATTCCAATTGCAATAAGGGATAACATCATGTTGAAGATCGATGGGTTTCCTTTTGATCCGCAATATTGATTTTTTCTTTAGCTATTGATCCGGAGAGGTTCGAGTTGCCTTAAAATCACCTTGAGGAGGATTTCTCCTTTCGGTCCATAGCCATTTTTCATTGTATGTTATCCATTGATGTGGAAATGTTTGGGAGAATTTTCTTGTTGAGTTACCTTAAAGAAGCCAGTTGGATAAGGTTTATCCCTTTGACAACGCTCATAGCTATATTTTTTTCCTTTCCGCTGAAGATTGGATCAGAAATACTGATGCTTTTTTTAGTATCACTCGGTGTGCTCACCATATTTTCTGAGTTGGAGATGTTTCCATTAGGGACATAACTGTTAGATAATGATTATCCAGTTTCTCGATAACTTTATGTCATCTCTGGTTTAGGGACAGTGACAACACATATTTGAGGGGGTAAGAACATTCTAATTAACTATTGTAACCATTGCGTGAGCCACCCTTAGTGTTACGGGTTGCACCTTCAATCAAATGATATAATGTGGTTTAATATAGCTTGGCCACATGCCGGAGAATTATGTTGAGCCTGGAGAAATGCATGCCAATAACCTCACCTAAACTGATTGCTCCATCTAGACTAACAACTCCTAAGTACCCCGAATTATTGGATGCCAATAACCTATTATAAACCTTAATGTGTTAAACGCTAATTCCTCAACTCTGAACCCCTTATAAATTAAGCAATGGCCTCTAATTGGTTGGGCTGAGGAAAGTGGTCATTGAATCCAAACATGCGATATCCAAGTAAAATCAAGAAAGAATATGACATAATGATGGTGGTGAAATAAGAATGGGTTGTTTTTGTTGGTTGTGAGTATATATCTAATAAAATATCTCTTTTTCTAAATGATAAGAAAACTAACAATTTTCCTATATTTTTTCAACATATTCATAAACATATTAATAAATTGCACAAGCTTCATCATCGATTCGTTGTCCTTGTTTCTCACTCTCAGCTAAGTTTTCTTTGTCGTTCTCTTTGTTTTCCTATATTATATTTTTAAAAGTTGTATCATTTAAAGATTTGTTATATACACTACTATTACTTGCTTGTTTGTAATTATAAATAAACAACGCCCAAGGGCATTGGTCATGGATCAGGATAATGTGGTCGATATACAAGCGCATGTTCAGGAACATGGAGTGAATATTAAGATCAAGTTAATGATCCTATGGAAGAAGATGATGATTCCAACATAATTGAAGAAGAGGGGACAAATATATTGATCCAAAATACATTTAATAATGTTGTAATGGATGATGATGATGACCAAGTAGATGGTTGTCTTGATAGACCTCTAATTGAGAAGGAAAGAAAACCCCTTTATTAAGACTACAAAGCAAGTCTTCTCTGTGTAAAATTTTGATGCAATATGTATGATTAATATTATTTATATTAAGAAGTACCAATTTTCTAATTATGTTGTAGACTAATAGGTGAATTTTTGTTACCATCACCAAAGGTTTTAGATTGCACATATCGAGATATACATGATGTTATGAAAGATATTGGAATGGAGTATCAATTTATTCATGCATGTCCAAATGATCATATTATTTATTATTGGGAAGATGCGTTGAAAAATAATGCCGAAAATGTCAAATTAGTATATATCAAATCGATCAAGCAAAAAAAATGTCTAACAAGGTGGAAATTACACTTTAATTATCTGAACACGCATAGAGGGGATTGTGAGCGGGGCCAACATTGAGATTTTTTAATTTTTTCTTGTATCTACTAAACTTTCAGATGGTTATATGAGATGCATGTGTTGAAAGTATGGGAGGGTTCCAAGACTCAAATATGACTCACAAAAATAATTGAACAAAATTATAACATAAATGTTGAGGAGATAAAATTATATGGGAAGCAATATGTGATCATAGAAGCAACAATCCTAGCAACTACTAGAACAAACAACATACCAATACACATCACATGGCCGCCCTGAATCTTAAATTTCTCCATTCTCATAATAATGAGACACCAACACAAGATTGAAGTTGAATTAGGGATTAGTGTCTATGATGATATTTAACAAGAAGAATTTTTTTGGCCCTCTTACCGGAATCTTGTCTCCTCATAATGACAAAGATGCCTTGGGTTTATGGTTTAATGGACCAACCTAAATTTTGGGGGACAATCCTAAAACCTAATATCTGCTCCCCCTGGTAATTTGTAATCCCTACTTCTCCTTGAACCCTTTAGCCCTATAACATTAGTAACATATGGTCTCTAACACTTAATAATTCTCCACACCCCTAAATCACATAATCCATATATCCATGATAACTCATAAACCCATAAGTCTCAAACCCTTTATGACCTAATATAAATCTATAACCCTCGATATCGAAATTTTAATACTTTAAGCCTTCAAATCATAATATAATAGTTAATGCATCTATTACTTGACAATAACACCTGGCCATTAAACCATGTAACTTATGTGGCATATAAAACTCAACTCCTAGTCCTTAAAATATAAGCACAATACAAATTTTTAATTAATCATTAAATTCACATCCATATATCTGTTTATTAGTAACTGATAACAATAATAATCCAGAAATTGTATAACAATTACCCCTATATAACTCCATAACCATAATAGAAAACCAACATATTCTATTATCATTATAGCCCATATTGTATATAATTATTGATATCACTAATACTTATAATGATTAATCTCTATATCCCATACAATCCTTAATCCTAAGATATTTCAATTTTAACCCTTATAATTAATACTTGAAACTAAACATTATAGCCCTTAACATTTATATGTCTAATATAATCCATAACTTGGATGACATAATCATAAGCATAAAACATAACCTACGATATCAAAAATTATCTCACAAGAAATATAGAGCATATTCCTTATAGCATATAGCATATAGCATAGAATTTTCATAACTCCTATATCCCCATCCTCGCAATTTTTATAACCTTTAAACGCTATACGCCATTATTATCAATATAGCCGCTATAAATAACTGTGAATTGTAATAATAGTTACACAATAAGCCTTGTAAGTCATATGAGATCTATAACCCCTTAACACTATAATATCTACTCGCTTCCCCCTTCCCCCTCATTCCTAACCATTGTCTCTCCTAGTAATAACCATTCAAGAATAAATTCTAACTATAAAAATGAAATGAAAAATTATTTAAAATAATAAAAATTGTAATATTTATTTAATTTCAAATATAATAGGCATAGCGTGCAGGTGAATTTGGTGTTTTCCAAACATAGCATAGAAACAAGTTGTTAAATTTGGGATTTTCCAGGAACAATTTGGGGTTTTCAAGACATAGCCTAAGAAGGAACAAATTGGGTCTTCCAGGTAAGCATAGCACAGGAATAAATGATTATCAGGCAACCTTCTTATAGAGCAATAGATACAAGCAATTAGACATTGCACAAGGACCTGGGGTAGTGCTCTCTCTTACCAACTATAAATATGAGTGGGAGTATATTTGGTCTTAGTTGGAGAGCCTTATCATTAGTTAATACCTTCGGGTAGGTTAATACCCTAAGTTAGCCCTTACAAAAATGATGAAGGTAACAAAGGCATGAGCATCTGGGGTTTTGTTCTCAACGAAGGCATTAGAATTTAGGGTTTAGTTCATGATGAAGGCATGACAATTTGGGGTTTTGTTCAACAATGAAGTCATGAGTGTTTGGGGAATTTGGGGTTTTTTCAATGACAAAGGTGTGAGAAATTGGGACAAAATTGCACCTCCTTTATTGTTTTTAATTTGACATAGTTTAATGAGTAGGCAAATGCAACACTCGAAGTGTCAGAGGCATGTTGTAAGGATTTTTAAGATTACCATCAAGTTCCCATGCACTTTCATACGAGGAATTATGTTTGGCTATTTTAAACCTTGTAAACCTCTATAAAACAAATATTTGTGAGAAAAAATCAAATGGATAATTAAGTTGCAAACCAATGCCAAAAAATATTACTAACATTATATTTAAATAATAATATAAGTTTTCCAATTTTTCCAAAACTCATTTAAAATCAAAATTTACTTAAAAATATAAATCTCCATTTAAGTGATATATAATTCATAATTTAAACAAAAATATATTTTTATGTCATAAGGCGTTTCCCTCTGAAACCATCACCCCTCTGTGCACACCTGTCATCATGTTTTTTCGTTTGATCCATCGTTAGATGATTGGATTGTCCTAGTCCATTGATTTAATTGCAGCGACCCAAATGGTTTTCTATTCCCCTTTGTGCAGATGTCATCTATCTTATACAATTCTTATTATGTGTTTCTTCGATGAGGGTTTTCCCGCAGGGAAAAAGGCATAAAACATAACAGAACGAGGATGATGGGGGCAAAGGACCGTGGGAGATAAGTGGATTGATGAGGGCATTGGCAAGGAATAGAACAAATAGATGTTGTAGTTCTAATTGAACGTTCAATGCACCTCTATAAAATAATGATTAGCCTCTCATTCATTAATTGCCCAATCGATCAATTCAAGAAGAAATGAGTCCTTCAATATGAATTCAAGAAGAAATGAGTCCATCAAAATGTCCATCTGAAACAATGTCTGGCTTCAGTTTATCATCTCACATCAGGTAGGTAAGTGTGTTACCTCGATGAGCCCTAAATTCTTACATTAAATCAATGCTCGGGATTTATAGCTCTGCATTTTGGTTTGGATTTTTGTGTGTTTAAGCATGTTTTTTGTTTACAATTGAAGTGATTATGCTCAATGCCTATGGTGGATTAGCCCTGGAAGAATCTGTTTCTTTATGCATCAAGGAATTACATACTAATGCATAAAGAGGTTACATACATTATGTAATACACTAGTTTCTAAACAATATAGAGCAAAATAAATAGAGTGAAATAAACCATTTCTCTTCCTTCTTCCACTGGGTCATGGATGAAAGCTCAGAGAATACTCCCTTTATTTATTTTTCTAATTTTACTATGGTGTGAAAGGCCCCAATTCCGTACTTTGGCATTTGAGGTTTCAGTGGGAAAGTATCGCTTCAAAGAGTTGTAGTATATTATAATGGAAATGAATTTTTTCATCTTACCCCATTGCTTTTTCTTTTTCTAATACTTGTAGCGATCACGTGTATACCATCAAACTTATATGCCCGTAACGCAGGATGCTTGAGTTTGCCCCCCTCGCTAATTTTCATATCGAAACTTGTTACTGTGAATACACCATTTCTTTATGTTGGACATCATCTAATATTTGCATCTTCCAATTTCTTGTGAAGGTGAGTACAGAGACCGTTCTTTATATAACAATATTATTTTGCTTTTATTTTCAGTTGCCTTTTGTGTTCTTGTTTCTTGGCCTCCAGATTTATTCATCATATTTTTCAAGGACCTGATCAATTTCCTCCTCTCTTTCAGTTCTACAACATGAAGGCACGTCCCCTGCATTGAGTTTTATTGCCAGAACCTCTCCTGATCTGCTTCTAAATTTTATTTCATTTCTGTTTCGATTATAAATTTATATGGTTGGTTAGTTGTAGCATGAAATTAGTTTCCATAACCTTGTTTTGTTTACATAAGAACTGAACAGAGGAATTCAATATGCCACCTCATTTAAATCAATATGAATTCTAGAAGAAATGAGTCCATTGAAATGTCCATCCACGACAGTGTCTCGCTTCGGTTTATCATCTCACATCACGTACGGAAGTGTGTTCCCTCGATGAGCCCTGAATTCTTGCATTAAATCAATGCTTGGGATTTATAGCTCTGCATTGTGGTTTGGATTTTGTGTGTTTATGCATATTCTTTGTTTACAGTTGAAGTTCTTATGCTCAATGCCTATGGTGGATTAGCCCTAAAAGACTCTGTTTCTTCATACATCAGTAAGTTACATACTAATGCATAAAGAGGTTGCATACATTATGTAATACACTAGTTTCTAATAAATATAGGGCAACATAAATTTGAAGTATTCAAACATTATCTTTGCTTTATGATTGACCTGACCACTCCCCTTAGTGGTAGGATATGACTTTTATGAAGCCTATCCATGCCTTTCATCCACCCATCTTTTCCAAATGGAATTATGTGTTCCTCGCTTTCCCTCGATGGCTACGCACCTCTTCTTCTTCCTTATCGTTAATGCATGTTGTGTGTCTCTACTCCCCTGCTCAGTATGCGCCTGGGACAAACAATATGAGTTTTGCCAAAATAACATTACTACATGTGGGATTATGAATATCACGTATCCTTTCAGTGTTGGAAACTGTGGATGTGGTCTCCCTCGCTTTCAAATTGACTGTGTGCAAAACTCAAGTCCTACAATCACCATTGATGGCCTCAATTTCACAGTATTAGGGATTAATTCCCACTCCCACTTCTTCTTTATTTTCACGAAAGAGAAATGTTGATTTTTCGATGATCGCTTTCAAATAGCGGACATCGTCTTCAATGTTACGGGAAATTTAACAGGACTTTAAACGTCTATGCATGTTCTCTGCATGAAATAAACACAGGGAAAGGGGATCTTAGGAAATGCAATGCTAGTGCCTATTATAGTTTATTTGATAGTGGGAATTTGATGAAGGAATGTTCTTGAACACAAATAATAGTTGATGTGAGAAGAGTGGCATGGGTTTCAAATGATATAGTTAGAGATGAAAGGTGCAGATCAAGTGGAGGCATATGTGGTTATAACACTTCGGATTAAGCTGAGCCCTTCCTAAACTATTGCAAGGATGGCCCATGGATTGACAAGTGTCCGGGCCATGGTATTCTTTCGATTTATACTTATGTGGAAGAGCCTTGAATGCTTGCATTAAATCAATGCTTGGGATTTATAGCTCTACATTGTGGTTTGGATTTTGTGTGCTTATGTATGTTCTTTGTATACAATTGAAGTGCTTATGCTCAATGGCTATGGTGGATTAGCCCTGGAAGACTCTGTTTCTTTATGCATCAAGAAATGACATATTAATTCATAAATATGTTGCATAAATTATGTAATACACTATTTTATGAGAAATATAGAGAAAAATAATTTTTTTCTCTTCCTTCCTGAATTGAGCCATGGATGAAAGCTCACAGAATACTCCCTTTATTTTTTTTTCTACTTTTACTATGGTGTGAAAGTCCCTAGCTCCACACTTTTTCATTTGAGGTCTCAGTGGACAAGGATCACTTCAAAGAGTTGTGGTATATTATAATGGAAACGAATTTGTTCATCTTACTCCATTGCTTTTTCTTTTTCTTATAATTATAATGATCACATGTATACCATCAGACTTATATGTCCGTAATGCAGGACGCCTGAGTTTGCCACCCCAACTGGTTTTCATATTAAAACCTGTTGTTGTCAATACACCCTTTCTTTATGTGGGATATCATCTAATATTTTCATCTTCAGATTTCTTATGAAGGTGAGTACAGAGACTATTCGTTATATAATTATCTTATTTTGATTTTATTTTTAGGTGCCTTTTGTGTTATTGTTTCTTGGCCTCCATAGTTATTCATCGGATTTTTCAGCAGCATGGTCATTGTCCTCCTCTATTTTAGTTTTGTAACATGAAGGAAATTGACATATTTTGTGCTTCCCTTTCATCGAGTGCTATTGCCTAGAACCTCTCCTGATCTGCTTCTAAATTTCATCTCATTTCTATTTCGATTATAAATTTATATGGTTGGTTATTTGTAGCTTGAAATTAGTTTCCATAACCGTGTTTTGTTTACATTAGAACTGAACAAGGGAATTAAATATGACACCTCCTTCAAATCAATATGAATTCAAGAAGAAATGAGTCCATCAAAATTTCCTTCCGCGACATTGCCTCACGTCAACTTATAATCTCACATCATGTATGGAAGTGTGTTCCCTCGATGAGCCCTAAATGCTTGCATTAAACCAATGCTTGGGATTTATAGCTCTGCATTGTGGTTTGGATTTTGTGTGTTTATGCATGTTATTTGTTTACAATTGAAGTGCGTAGGATTAGCCCGGAAGAATACGTTTCTTTATGCATCAGGAAGTTACATACTAATGCATACAAAGGTTACATACATTATGTAATACAATAGTTTATGAGAAATATAGAGAAAAATAAATTTGAAGTATTCAAACATTCTCTTTGCTTTATGATTGACCTGAACACTCCCCTTAATGGTAGGAGATTAATTTTATGAAGCCTATTCCTGCTTTTAATCCCCCCATCTTCTCCCAATGGAACTATGTGTTCCTCACTTTCCCTCGATGGCTACGTGCCACTGCTTCTTCCTTATCATTACTTCCTGCTATGTGTCTCTACTACCCTGCTCAGTATGCGCCTGGGACAAATAATATGAGTTTTTCCAAACTAATGGTACTACATGTGGGATTATGAATATCACGTATGCTTTCGGTGTTGGAAACCATGGTAAGAGATGACTTTTATGAAGCATATCCCTACTTTTCGATGATCACTTTCATATAGGGGACATCGTCTTCAATTCTATGGGAAAATTTAATAGGACTCTAAATGTCTACCCCTGTTCTCTATGTGAAATCAACACAGGGAAAGGGGATCTTAGGAAATGAAATGCTAGTGTCTATTATAGTTTGTTCGAGAGTGGGAATTTGATGAAGGAATTTTCTTCAACACAAATAATAGTTGATGCGAGAAGAGTGGCATGTGTTTCAAATGATACAATTAGAGATGAAAGTTGTAGATCAAGTCGAGGCATATGTGGTTATAACGCTTCAGATTCAACTGACACCTTCCTCTTCTATTTCAAGGATGGGCCACTTCTTGTTTATGAACATGTTCCAAATGGTACTAATTGTCAGATCATATTCACGGGGAATTCAGTAAGGATAAAGGTCTAGATTGGGATACCCATATTATAATTTGTATAGAGACTTCCGAGGCCCTATCATTTCTTCACTGCCATGAATCACCTATTTTCCACAGAGATGTAAAATCTTCAAATATTTTGGTGGAAGATGAATTACATGTCAAAGTAGCGCATTTTGGGCTTTCAATATTTGTACCATTAGATGTATCTCATGTTTCCACTACTCCATAGGGCAAGCCTAACTAAGTTGACTGGAATACCACCAATGCTTTCACCTCCCAGATAAATATGATGTCTACAATTTTGGAGTTGTTTTGATGGAAATCATGTCTGTCAAGTTAGTTGTGGACATAAGTCGTAGTAAAAGGGAAATTGTCCTTCCCAATATGGTAATATCAAAGATTAAAGTGGGAGCTTTCCATGAGTTAATAGACCTAGATCTGGAAATTGACTCAAACTCTGACATAAAAGTGATGTTTATTGCAATTATTGAATTCGCTTTAAGATGCTTTGCAGAGAGCAAAGAAGACCAACCAAATATGAAGGAACTTGTGGCCAAAGTTGAGAAAATAAAATAAAATGGAGTCCATTGTAAACACTCACTATTTCTGGTCCCTGATGATGATGGGTAATGGGTAGACATAATGGGTAGTGTCTAAAGAACATAAGTTAACCATTAAGCAATTGGTATTCCCATAAATACTCAGTGAATAGGATTTAGAAATACAATTTGTTACTTGAAATTTAGAACTCATACCATTTTGATACCTGAAAAGAGTGAAATGGATCAAGAAAATGATAAGTTGAGGGTGATTGAACCAAAAGAATTTATTTGTTGGCTGCACAGTTGGGGTTCCTTTAACTACAACATACCTCCCTTGAATTTCTAAGGCCAACTCTGTTATTATAACTTGTAGATTTGTTCCAACCAATAAAATTATATGTATATTTTGGAGATAAAATGACATAAAACCCAAATAATTCAATCAAAAAAATTATCATGATTATTAACTCCCATTATCAATAATTCAGTGTCATATTAGTCCAAGATTTTTGTGCACTTACAACTAAGGGAACTAAAGAGAGCCAAAAGAATGAATACCACATTTCTCACAAAAATAAATCCAACCAAAAAGAGGATGTTAGCTTAAACAGCAGCATAAACTATTTTTAAGATTATGCAAATTGAATTCATTGGAAGCAAAGATAGAGTGTTATTTACCATACACATTGAGAAGAAAAAATATTGCAACAAAATCCCACAATGGAGGATTGTAGGTAACCTATTTTACCCTTCTTATTTCCACTTTTCTTATTGATCTTATTTATCTTACTAATGAGGATAAAATTCTATTGCTCCTCAATACCTCCAACAATATCCAATATTATCTCCTTCTAGTTGAAGTCATTCCATAGCCTGCTAAAAGTGGGAATTTTTTTTGGACAGAGCCAAAAAGTTTCCAAAAACAACAAGGCCTATCTGATGCAATGGGCATTGGGTACTAGCTCTTTACCCTTCACCTATTAATTTTCATCTTCAATGATTCTTTATATGTCACAATGCTTCTCGCATTTATGCCTTATGGTGTTTTGTTTGCAACATTTGCTGCAAAAGTTTGTATTATTTTTAATAAGAAAAATAATATATATATATATATATATATATATATATATATATATATATATATATATATATATATATATATTCTCCAACGCAAATGATATATAAAAAAAATTGAAAGGTTTACATTACAAAGAAGTCTTTTAATTTAATATATAAATATAAGTAATGTACTTATATAATTAAATGAGAGGTAAATGCTAATAGCATCAATGAATTATAAACATAAAAACACTTACTTTATCATACATTTCAAGTTGCTAAAACTAAACAAATTATAAAATTTAACTTAGTTATAAATTTATTTTAAATTCTTATTATTATTAATTGTAAAAAAATTAATATATAAGTTAAACATATATACATTTCAAAAAACATGTAACTGGATTTTTAACCATGGAAATTCATACCACTTTAACATAGATACAAATAGACTTTATTACAATATCAATAAAAACAATGCCATGGCTTATAAATACCACATGCCGTCATTTCATATAACACTTACGAATAAGACCTTTTATTTATTTAATCAATCTAATTAAAATAAAAAATAAATAAAACAACTACTTTAAACATAAATATCAACCTTAATTTTTACTTACTATTAAAAATATTAAATTTCTACCATCAACTTTTATAAATAATTAAATTAAAATTTGTCAAAGTCCCCACAATATACAATAAACATAATTTTTTTTTTTTTTTTCTAGTTAAGACTAACCTAAGCACCCATGGGGGATTTGAACTGGTGACCTATCGCAAGGAGTGCCTTAACAGTGCACCCATTCACCGTCAATTCAAAGCCCCATGGGTATTCGACATATGGTACGATAATAACATAAATATAAATTGATTGAAGTTACTAAAAGTCAAACTCTATGGACAAGTGTTCGATATATGGTACGGTAATAACATAAATATTTAATCAAATATACGAAGGCTATTGACAATAGAAATCTTGAACGCATGGCAGGCCATTAACATAGATATTTAATCACACTGATCTTAAATCAGAACTTATAGCTAATACTGATGAACCGGTTCAGGTTGATCAGATCAGCACACTTTTTGGAGTTACAGGTTGGCCATTGGATTTTGGTTTCATATACTAGGATTCCAAATCAAACCTAACCATTCCATATCAAACCGAAGCAGCCAATTTTTTTGAGATTTAGTTCGGACATTGGATTTTGGGTTCATATACTTGGGAATCCATATCAGACCACACATTTGATTTCTGATTTGGGTGGATCATTAATAAAATTGACTATAATATTAATCATTGGGCCCATAGGTGGCTTCCAATGGGTGGAAGGCTTATGCTGATTAAGACCATTTTATAATCAATATCTGTATTTTGGATGCACATTTATATGGTTTCGATGACCATCATCAGGGAGATTGGCGTTATTCTGGTTAGATTCCTATGGTGTGGTTCTGATACATTTGTCCACTCTAGCTACTAACTGTGGGGGTTGGGTGTTGGTAGAATAGGAGAAATAATAGGAAAGAATTACACACATTCATTTCTCGGGCATTCACTAGTTTTATACCATCGACCTCCGTTACACAACTAACATTTCGGTATAGAACTGACTAGTTACATTTTACCCAAAATTACATAATTCGTTGTCAAACTAACAAACTCCACCTTGACAAAAATTTCCTAACCCCTTGCCCATGCCCATTCATCATATTTTCTGCAAGCCAAGAGAAGCTAAACACCACAACGGCTTCTCTACTGTAACTAGCTTTGTGAATATGTCTGCATAATTCTCTCGTGTATGGACCTTTTGAAGAGCTACTTTTCTGCCGTCGATCACATGTCTCAGAAAATGATACCTTACATCAATGTGCCAAGTGAATAGCACTTTGACTATGACAAAGTACATTCACTTTCTCCTACGTTCTTCCAATTTCATCGAGCAAACCCTTTAACCAGATTGCTTCTTTACTGGCATCTGAAGCAGCTATATATTCAGCTTCGTTAGTGGACAATGCAACTATTTCTTGAAGCTTTGAAATCCAAGTAATTGCTCCACCTGCAAGAGTAAAGACATAACCTGTAGTAGATCTTCTTTTTTCCAAATCACCTGCATAGTCAGCATCTACATATCCGCAGACTGATCCTTCACTACCATTAAAGACGATGCAATGGTCACTTGTGCCTCTTAGATATCGAAGCACCCATTTCACTGCTTGCCAATGTTCTTTACCTGGATTTGCCATGAACCTACTGACAACTCCAACTGCATGTGAAATGTCAGGTCTTGTAGATACCATCGCATACATTAAGTTGCCTACAACATTTGCATATGGTACATGAGACATATACTGCTTTTCTTCATCAGCTCTAGGACTCAAAACTGAAGAAATATTAAAATGGGAAGCTAGTGGAACATTAACAGGTTTCACATTGTTCATAGAGAACTTTTTAAGTACTTTCTCCACATACTTTTGTTGTGATAGCCAAATCTTACCATTTTTCTTGTCTTTGTGTATCTCCATGCCCAAGATATGTTTTGCTACTCCAAGATCCTTCATATCAAACGTCCTAGAGAGTTGAGCCTTTAACCTATTGATCTCTTTCATGCTTTTGCTTGCAATAAGCATATCGTCAAGATAAAAAGCTAAGATAATGAATATGCCATTGAAACTTTTGAAGTATAGACAATGATCATACTCACTTCTTACAAAGTTCTGGCTTAGCATGAAGGAATCAAACTTCTTGTACCATTGTCTAGGAGACTACCTTGGACCATACAATGATTTCCTGAGCTTGCAAACTAATCTTCTGCTGTGACCTCGTACAAAACCTTCTGGTTGTTCCATATATATCTCTTTGTTCAAATCACCATGTAGAAAAGTTGTTTTAACATCTAACTATTCTAACTTAGGATTAAGCAATGCAGTTAGTGCCAACATAGCATGAATAGAAACAAGTTTTACAACTGGAGAAAAAATCTCATGAAATTCTATACCTTCAACCTGAGAATACCCTTTTGCTACCAATCTCGCCTTATACCTTTCGATACTTCCATGCTCTTTTCGTTTCAGCTTGAAGACCCATTTTCATCCAACAACACTTCTCCGTTTAGGAAGCTCTACAAGATCCCATGTATTGTTCTTGGCTAAGGAGTCCATTTCTTCTTCCATAGCCATTTTCCATTTTTCGCTATCTGTACCATCTACAGCTTCCTGATAACAAGAAGGTTCCCCATCTTCAGTAATCAAAGAAAAAGATGAAGCAGAATCTTCATACCTCTTGGGAGTTTTCCTTTCCCTTGTAGACCTTCTTAGAGTGACTGGTTGCTGAACTGGTTCAGAAACTTGCACTAGTTCAGAAGGTTCAACAACTTCCTTTGTGTCTTCAACACCTTTTCCTCCAGAAGTCTCTACTTCCTTTCGACTGTCACTGAAAGGTCTAGCCTCCAACTAAACTCGTTGATTTGGCAATACCTGTTCCTGTTCAATTCTTTCAACATTTGATTTTAAAAGAGAGGATTCATCAAATGTTACATCTCTACTAATGACTATCTTGTGCAATGTAGGATCCCACAACCTATATTCTTTCACTACATAGTCATACCCAACAAATACATAACATTTCGACTTTGTATCTAATTTTGAATGCTGATTTTTCGGAATAAGAGAAAAGGCATCACAGCCAAATATCCACAAATGTGAATAGTCACAAGACTGACCTATCCAAACTTCTTCAGGAATTTTACAATCAATTGCTACTGAAGGTGATCTGTTAACTAAATAACAAGCAGTAGACACTGCTTCTGCCCACAACTGCTTCTGCATGTTAGCATTGCTAATCATACTTCTGGCTCTTTCCATAAGAGTCTGATTCATACGCTCAGCAACACCATTTTGCTTAGGAGTATAAACAACAATTTTGTGTCTAACAATTCCCTCATCCTTACAGTATTGTTCAAATTCAACTGAAGTGAACTCACCACCATTGTCAGTTCTTAAACATTTAATAGATTTGCATGTTCTTTTCTCTATCATTACTTTAAATTGTTTAAATACATTTAATACATCAGCTTTCCTTTTTAGCATATAGACCAAAACTTTACGGGAGTAATCATCCATAAACGTTAAAAAATGCAGTGCACCTCCATATGACACAACAGGGGATGGTCCTCATAGATCAGAATGAATATAGTCTAAAACACCTTTACTATTATGATTTCCAACTTTAAATCTTGTTTACACTGTTTTCCATACACCCATTGTTTACAGAAATCTGACTTCAAGGATTTCAGATCGGGAAGAGATTTACGTTTCATAAGAATTTGAAGACCTTTCTCGCTCATATGACTCAATCGCTAATGCCATAGATGCGTACCTGCTTCTTCCTTTTCTCATGCAACTTCTGCTTCACTAACCTGGGTACCTCCTTTTAACCTGTAAAGATTTTCGACCTTTTCTGCCTTCATAACCATAAGGGCTCCTTTAAAGACTTTCAAGACGCCATCCTGACCTGTAAACTGATAACCATCTGAATCCAACACTCCCAAAGAAATAAAATTTTTCTTCAAATCAGGTACATGTCTAACACTAGTTAATGCTCTAACTGTGTTATCATACATCTTAATCCTGATATCTCCCATCCCAACAGTCTGACATGACACATTGTTACCCATAAACACAGAACTACCGTTTACATTTTTACATGAAGTAAACCAATTTCTATGTGGGCACATGTGATGCGAAGCACTAGAGTCTAACAACCAGCTATCTAAAACCTGAGATACATTACATTCAGGGGAAGTTTCATCTATCATACATAATTCTTCAGTAGATAAAACTTCGTCTATCATACCTGAATCGACCTGATTCGCTTCCTTCTTCAGGTTTTCGAATTCCTTTCGTTTCCAACAATATTTCTTCAAGTGTCCAATTTTATTGCAGTTCCAACATTTTTCCTTACACTTCTTTCCCTTCGATTTCGATCTGGAAGACCCCCTTGGATTTTCTCCTCTTTCCTTTGAGCGTCCTCTACCTACCATGGCTTTAGATGTAGCTGTTTTAGTGCTAGATTTCCTTCGTACTTCTTTAGACAAGAGAGCTCCCATGACTGATTCAAACTTCAAAGAATCAGCAGTGCTCAAGCTGATTGAAGTTACGAAGTGATCGCATGATTCAAGTAGAGAACACAGCAAGGTTTTGGCTTTATCTTCTTCTTGTATTTTAACTTCCATATTTGTTAATTGACATATTAGTGTGTTAAAAACATTCAAATGTTCTGCAATGTTTGAACCTTATTTCATTTGAAGACTGTATAACTGTCTTTTCAGATAAATTCTGTTGGTTAATGACTTTGTCATAT
This sequence comes from Pinus tabuliformis, assembly GCA_031772625.1. Classification (NCBI taxonomy): domain Eukaryota; kingdom Viridiplantae; phylum Streptophyta; class Pinopsida; order Pinales; family Pinaceae; genus Pinus; species Pinus tabuliformis. Next base: position 671,803,743 of record CM062810.1, on the reverse strand, counting down.
AGAGTTTTTCGAGTTTTTCCCACAATCCTGAAGCTGTAGTCTCTTCAAGAATATTGAAGAGAACTTCATCTGCCAGGCATAACTGGATGGTACTGAGAGCTCGGGCATCCAAGTCCTCCCAGTCTGAAATAGTCATGGTTGCAGGTTTTTTAGTTGCTCCATCCAATGCCTTGTGCAACTCTTGTTGCACAAGCAGATCCTTAACGTTAAGTTTCCAAAGAGAAAAATTTCTCTTTCCGGTGAATTTCTCCACCTTGAATTTTGCATTCGACATCTTGGCCATTTTCTAAGCTTTCAATATTCAGTCTAGGGTTTCTTAAAAAAACATTTCAATTGTCTTCTTCCAACAAAAGGATTTCCATGTTTTAACTCTTCCTACTTCAATTTTCTTGAAAATTTCCATAAATTGACTTAAAACCCTACAAAATTTTTCTGAATATTTTTTAGGGAAAACCTAAGTTGTTTTTTTCGATTCAAAGAAAATCCTTTAACAAACCAAGAATTTATTTAACAATTGCTGAAAAATAAATAATACCCGATCTTTCACACAGCTTTGACTAGCACCTGCTCTTCGAGTTGGCTCTAACTTCTTCAACCAATACATGGAAAAAAAGGCTCTCGCTTCTTCAACCAATAGGCAGAAAAAAAGTACAGCACGCAGCATCTCAGCAATCAGTAATCAAACAGATTCACCAGTGTTTTCTTATGGGCAGCGGGCACGTAGCATCTCATCAATCAGCAATCAGGAAGATTCACTAGCGTTTTCTTCTGGGCAGCAGTCAGACTTCCTCGATCTCTGGTACGCAACAGCACCATAGTTCCGGCTATCTCTGGTCCAGCACACAGAGGGTAGTGGTGTTGTGGTCTTCACGCAGGCCACCCTTCCTTTCTTACACGTGCTCCTCATGTAGGCAGATGATTGACACTCCAACACACAAACAACACTGGAGTCTGGTCTCCACGGCCTCCCTTCACACTAGACGCACGTACATAGGCAAACGTAGCCAGGGGTTCTGCTCCGCCTATCGCCCTCTACGAACGCTGATCGCAGCCGGACAAGGGATTGACCAAGAAAACAAGATAACTAACTGGAAACTAAGAAAACAACATAGCTAACTGGAAACCAAACACACTCAAATAGACACAAAGGATTTACATGGTAAAACCTCGACAGGGTGTCAAGGAAACATGCATGGGGCAAGCGATTGGAATCTCTATTAATTGAATAATGATTCTCCGCACTTACATTTCTCAGGCATTCACTAGTTTTATACCATAAACCTCTATTACATAACTAACATTTCGGTATAGAACTGACTAGTTACATTTTACCCAAAATTACATAATTCGTTGTCAAAATAACAAACTCCACCTTGACAACAGTTTTCCTAACCCCTTGCCCATGCCCATTCATCATCTTTTCTGTAAGCCAAGAGAAGCTAAACACCAGCATAGCTTCTCTATTGTAACTGGCTTTATGAATATGTCTGCACAATTATCTCGTGTATGGACCTTTTGAAGAGCTACCTTTCCGCCATCGGTCAAATGTCTCAGAAAATGATACCTTACATCAATGTGCTTGGTTCTGCTATGATACACAGGGTTTGTAGCCAAGTGAATAACACTTTGACTGTGACAAAGTACATTCACTTTCTCCTGCGTTCTTCCAATTTCATCGAGCAAACCCTTTAACCAGATTACTTCTTTACTGGCATTTGAAGCAGCTATATATTCAACTTCGGTAGTGGACAACGCAACTATTTCTTGAAGCTTTAACATCCAACTAATTGCTCCACCTACAAGAGTAAAGACATAACCTGTAGTAGATCTTCTTTTGTCCAAATCACCTGCATAGTCAGCATCTACATATCCATAGACTGATCCTTCACTACCATTAAAGACGATGCAATGGTCACTTGTGCCTCTTAGATATCGAAGCACCCATTTCACTACTTGCCAATGTTCTTTACCTGGATTTTCCATGAACCCACCGATAACTCCAATTACAGGTGAAATGTCAGGTCTTGTAGATACCATCGCATACATTAAGTTTCCTACAACATTTGCATATGGTACATGAGACATATACTGCTTATCTTCATCAGCTCTGTGACTCAAAACCGAGGAAAGCTTAAAATGGGAAGCTAGTGGAACATTAACAGGTTTCACATTGTTCATAGAGAACTTTTCAAGTACTTTCTCCACATACTTCTGTTGTGATAGCCAAAGCTTACCATTTTTCTTGTCTCTGTGTATCTCCATGCCCAAGATATGTTTTGCTGCTGCAAGATCCTTGATATCAAACGTCCTAGAGAGTTGAGCCTTTAACCTATTGATCTCTTCCATGCTTTTGCTTGCAATAAGCATATCGTCAACATACAAAGCTAAGATAATGAATATGCCATTGAAACTTTTGATGTATACACAATGATCATACTCACTTCTTATAAAGTTCTGGCTCACCATGAAGGAATCAAACTTCTTGTACCATTGTCTAGGAGACTACCTCAGACCATACAATGATTTCCTGAGCTTGCAAACTAATCTTCTGCTACGACCTTGTACAAAACCTTCCAGTTGTTCCATATATATCTCTTCATTCAAATCACCATGTAGAAAAGTTGTTTTAACATCTAACTGTTCTAACTCAATATTAAGTAACACAGTTAGTGCGAACACAGTACAAATAGAAACAAGTTTTACAACTAGAGAAAAAATCTCATGAAAGTATATACCTTCAACCTGAGAATACCCTTTTGCTACCAGTCTCACCTTATACCTTTCGATACTTCCATCAACTTTCCGTTTCAGCTTGAAGACCTATTTGCATCCAAAAACACTTATCCCTTCAGGAAGCTCAACAAGATCCCATGTATTGTTCTTGGCTAAGGAGCCCATTTCTTCTTCCATAGCGATTTTCCATTTTTCACTATCTGTATCATCTACTGCTTCTTGATAAAAAGAAGTTTCCCCATCTTCAATAATCAAAGCAAAAGATGAAGTAGAATCTTCATACCTCTTGGGAGTTTTCCTTTCCCTTGTAGACCTTCTTAAAGCGACTAGTTGCTGAACTAGTTCAGAAACTTGCACTGGTTCAGAAGCTTCAATGGCTTCCTTTGTGTTTTCAACACCTTTTTCGCCAGAAGTCTCTACTTCCTTTCGACTTTCACTAAAAGGTCTAGCCTCCAACTGAACTCGTTGATTTGGCGATACCTGTTCCTATCCAATTCTTTCAACATTTGATTTTAAAAGAGAGGATTCATCAAATGTTACATCTCTACTAATGACTATCTTCCACAATTTAGGATCCCACAACCTATATCCTTTCACTGCATAGTCATAACCAACAAAGACAAAACATTTTGACTTTGGATCTAATTTTGAACACTATTTTTTCGGAATAAGAGAATATGCATCACAACCAAATATCCTCAAATGTGAATAGTCACAAGACTAACCTGTCCAAACTTCTTCAGGAATTTTACAATCAATTGCTAATGAAGGTGATCCGTTAACTAAATAACAAGTAGTAGATACTGCTTCTGCCCACAACTCTTTTTGCAAGTTAGCATTGCTGATCATGCTTCTAGCTCTTTCCATAAGAGTTCGATTCATACGCTCAGCAACACCATTTTGCTGAGGAGTATAAACATCATTTTTGTGTCTAATAATTCCCTCATCCTTACAGTATTTTTCAAATTCAACTGAAGTGAACTCACCACCATTATCAGTTCTTAAACACTAAATAGATTTGCCTGTTCTTTTCTCTACCATTACTTTATATTGTTTAAAGACATTTAATCATCAAATTTCATTTTCAACATATAGACCCAAACTTTAAGGGAGTAATCATCAACAAACGTTAAAAAATACAATGCACCTCCATATGACACAACAGGGGATGGTCCCGACAGATCAGAATGAATATAGTCTAAAACATCTTTACTATTATGATTTCCAACTTTAAATCTCTGTTTACACTGTTTTCCATACCCATAATGTTTACAGAAATCTAATTTCAAGGATTTCAGATCAGGAAGATATTTACTTTTCATTAGTATCTGAAGATCTTTCTCGCTCATATGACCCAATCGCTAATGACATAGACAAGTACTTGCTTCTTCCTTTTCTGATGCAACCACTGCTTCACTGACCTGAGTACTTCCTTTTAATCTGTAGAGATTTCTGATCTTTTCTGCCTTCATAACCACAAGGGCTCCTTTAAAGACTTTCAAGACGCCATCCTGACCTGTAAACTTATAACCATATGAATCCAACACTCCCAAAGAAATCAAGTTAATGTTCTAACTGTGTTATCATACATCCTAATCCTGATATCTCTCATCCCAACAGTCTCACATGACACATTGATACCCATAAACACAGAGCTACCATTTACATTTTTATACCAAGTAAACCAATTTCTATGTGGGCACATGTGATGCGAAGCACCAGAGTCTAACAACCAGCTATCTAAACCCTGAGAGACATTACATTCAGGTGAAGTTTCATCTATCATACATAATTCTTCAGCAGATAAAACTTCATCTATCATACCTAAATCAACCTTATTCGCTTCCTTCTTCGGGTTTTCAGATTACTTTTGTTTCCAATAGTCCTTCTTCAAGTGTCCAATTTTATTGCAGTTCCAACATTTTGCCTTACACTTCTTTCCCTTCGATTTCGATCTGGAAGATCCCCTTGTTTTTTCTCCTCTTTCCTTTGGGCATCCTCTACCTACAATGGCTTCTGATGTAGTTGTTTTAGTGCTAGATTTCCTTCGTACTTCTTCAGATAGGAGAGCTCTCACGACTCATTCAAAATTCAAAAAATCAGCAGTGCTCAAGCTGATTGAAGTTACAAAGTGATCCCATGATTTAGGCAGAGAACACAGCAAGGTTATGGATTTATCTTCTTCATGTATTTTAACTTCGATATCTGTTAATTGACATATTAGTGTATTAAAATCATTCAAATTTTCTGCAACGTTTGAACCTTCTTTCATTCGAAGACTGTATAACTGTCTTTTAAGATAAATTATGTTGGTTAATGGCTTTGTCATATAGAGTTTTTCGAGTTTTTCCCACAATCCTGAAGTTGTAGTCTCTTCAACAATATTGAAGAGAACTTCATCTGCTAGGCATAAACGGATGGTACTGAGAGCTCGGGCATCCAAGTCCTCCCAGTCTGAAGTAGTCATTGTTGCAGGTTTCTTAGTTGCCCCATCCAATGCCTTGTGCAACCCTTGTTGCACAAGCAGATCCCTAACCTTCATTTTCCAAAGAGCAAAATTGCTCTTTCTAGTGAATTTCTCCACCTTGAATTTTGCATTCGACATCTTGGCCATTTTCTAAGGTTTCAATTTTCAGTCTAGGGTTTCTTAAAAAAATATTTCAATTGTCTTCTTCCAACAAAAGGATTTCCAATTCCAACAAAGGATTTCCAAGTTTTAGCTCTTCATACTTCAATTTGCTTGAAAATTTCCACAAATTGACTTAAAACCCTACAAAATTTTGTTGAATATTTTTTCAGGGAAAACCATTTTTTTTTTCGATTCAAAGAAAACCCTTTAACAAATCCAGAATTTATTTAACAATTGCTAGAAAAAAATAATACCTAGTCTTTCACGCAGCTTTGACCAGCATCTGCTCTTTGAGTTGGCTCTGGTTTCTTCAACCAATATGTAGAAAAAAATACAGCACAGCGTCTCACCAATCAGCAATCAGGAAGATTCACCAACGTTTTCTTCTGGGCAACGGGCACACAACGTCTCAACAATCAGGCAGAGTCACCAGCATTTTCTTCTAGGCAGCGGTCATACTTCCTCGATCTCTGGTACGAAACAGCACCACGGTTCCGGCTATCTCTGCTCCAGCACGCAGAGGGTAGTGGCATTCTGGTATTCACGCAAGGCACCCTTCCTCTCTTACACGTGCTCCTCACGCAGGCAGATGATTGACACTCCAACACGCAGACAACACTGGAGTCTAGTCTTCACGGCCTCCCTTCACACTAGACGCAGGCACATAGGCAAATGTAGCCCAGGTTCTCCTTCGCCTATCTCCCTCTACAAATGCTAATCGTAGTTGGGAAAGGGATTGACACTCCAGCATGCAAAAAGCACTGAAGTCTGGTCTTCACGACCTCCCTTCACACTAGACGTAGGCACACAGGCAAACATAGCCGAGGTTCTACTCCACCTATCTCCCTCTACGAACACTGCGTATCACAACAGAACCAAGCACATTGATGAAAGGTAGCATTTTTTGAGACATGTGATTGATGGCGGAAAAGTAGCTCTTCAAAATGTCCACCTGTTGGTAGAATAGGAGAAATAATAGGAAAGACTTACACACATTCATTTCTCGGGCATTCACTAATTTTATACCATCGACCTCTGTTACATAACTAACATTTCGGTATATAACAGACTAGTTACATTTTACCCAAAATTACATAATTTGTTGTCAAACTAACACTAGGATCCTAGATACTTTATATTTCAACATGACATTAATCTGTAAGAGTCTGTGGAGAGGACTGAGTGGTAGTGGCATCTTGTCATAGATTATTGAGGAAAGTATATGGCTTATAAGTATCTAGAAGACTGGATTAAAGATGGGGCTTGTTCATCATGCTCTTCCTCTTGTATTTGGCCAAGCATGATCGGAAATAGACACTGGCTATTCGCTGGTCTATGTTGGGAAGTAGGAAATGGTAACATGATAGGTGTGGGTCTGGACATCATTAAAGGACTATTGGGCTCTCATTCTCAGTGGTATCCTCTCTTTCATGATCTGCACAGTAGAGGTATGTACTCTATATCTCATATTGTATCTCATAGAACTACATCTCCTTACATCCAATCTTGGATTTGGGCTGTAGACATTCATCACTCTGGTACATTCGCTACAGCATGGCACCAAGACATCACACAGGTTGAGGCGGTTGGGATTCAACTCACTGAAGAGGAAGATAGATAGATTTCCTTGGATTAGGAAAACCAATCAGAACCACATTGTGATCAATGAAATTTACAAGTTCATCTCTAACTCAACACCTGTTAATAAAGAACCACATTGGCTCCAAAAGATATGGAAGTGGAAGATTCCATTAAAACATAAATGTTTTCGCTGGCTGAAATACTCGCTTGGGAAAACCTCTCTCGCAGAGGCTTCTACAGTCCTAGCATCTGTCCTCTCTACATGCAAAACTAGGAGGATGTGTCTCACCTACTTTTAAACTATTCTATTTCATAAGAGATCTGACTTTCTTTTCTCAATATTTTCCAGATCAATGGGAGCTGGGCACACCACAACCTGGAGGCCTGTTTCAAGCTTTGGTTCACTTCACACAAGAAATTCTTCTCCTTACCATTTTACATCATATGGGGCATCTGGAATTGCAGAAATAAAAGGATCTTTGAGCATAAGAAAGTAGATATCAGATACACTGTATTGGGGGACAACTAAGATTGGATCCAAAAAAAGAGGATGTGTGGAAACATTTTCTCTCATTGTTAAGGAAGCATGACATTACTTTCATTTTTGTGAGAAGGATGCATGGGCAGGCTCATAAATCATTGCTCTCTAGGATTTACTTTTGTTGGCACGATGGCTCAACATCAAAGACATAGAAGTTTTAGGAGACTCAAGGCTCACCTACTTTCAACCACCATCGATGTCCCATTAGATGAAGCTTATTTGATCCATAGGGCGTTCTTTTTAACGAATCTCTTATACCCAGAGCAAAATACCATGACAGACATGCTCGCCAAGAGAAGTGTGTCTGTCTCTCATGGATCCACTATGCTTCTTACAAGCAAGACACCACACCAAAGTTGATTCCAGAGGCATACCATTTCCTAATCTATATATCTTAGATTTTGATTAACCATAGTTATCATGATTTTTGAGAACTATTTCTGTAAATGTAAAACACCAAATGTATTTTCAAACATACAGTATCGTACAAATTTTCCACTTTTGTTTATAAAACAAGTATAGGTAAAAATTCTATTTTTATGTTCAGGATGAAAAAAACACATGATCCATGATCAACTATATGTACACTTTTTTTCCTTATATAAAATAAACCTTCTTTTTCTTAATATATATCTATATATATATAAATAGATAGATAGATAGATAGATAGATAATCACAAATACAAATACTATCCAATTCCGAATTGATATCTTCAATATTTAGTTGAGTATTACAATGTAGGCCGCCTTGAAATATTAACTACTATGACAGAGAAGTAATAATTCAAATCCTAGTGAGCATCTAAGTACGTTATATGTTCTTAAGCTTGTAGAAATATATATACAGGATTAACTTGTATCATTCTGTTTCTCAAATCCTAGACAATAGCGGGTGGCTGCCGTACATGTCATCCCACCCTGAAAGATGGTGTTGAACTAACCCCTTTTTGTGTAAGCTTTCAACGGTGTCGGCTACACTCTTTATCATAGGTGTAAATGAGCAATTTAAATTCTTTAGCTTTTAGTTGGAAAACTCATATGGCTACTTCCTTGGATTTATCTGGTCTGCACACTTGCGTGAATGATGGTGCAGAAAATTACGGTGTTTATTTTGCTTGATTCGTGTATATATATATATATATATATATATATATATATATATATATATATATATATATATATATATATATATATATATATATATATATATATATATATATAATTTGAAAATAAATATATTTAAATATATATTATGCAAAAGGGTTACAGGTGCATACTCGGTAGGGAGTGGACTGTGTGGGCACAGTTTGGCCGACATGTCGATGAGGTCTCCTTGGTGTATGTTGCATTCTGTGCACATATATTTGTGGCCGCTGCCCGAGGGCGTTTCATACACTAAAATATGAGCCTCTGCAACATCCCTCACATCCACATATACCTGAGTTAAGTTCGCATACGTCTTCGCTGAACCTGGCATCAATCTTCGCTGATTAAATTGGTAATCGTGTAACTATATAGAAAGCTTTACCTACTTGTCAAGTATTTCATAATATCAGTAGTGCCAACGTCCATGGTGGATTTCAAATTTGGACCTAAAACCACCCGAGGATTCAACACTGCCAACTCTAAATTAAATTTCTTGGATACCTCCCATGCTAATCTCTCTTTGCAAGGTTTTGACATAGCAATACCAATGTAAATGTGTTAGAAAACCTGCACAGATGAATCTAGCTACTAAAGGCTGAACACATAGCTTTGCAGAGCAAAAACACTAAAAGAAATCGAAAGAACAAAAGAATGATTCATTAGAAAATAGGTTACAATGCTCATGATATAGCATTACTAGTTGAAGATCCCAAGGTAATGCACTATAGTGGTGATCAATGAGAAGACTCAACACCTACAACAAGTTCTGGAGAGAACTAGCTAGTTGCGAAGTGAAAGAAAGAGCAAATTAGGGAGTAAATCATGTAGAAGAAATAACCAGTTGCGGAGTTAAAGAATGAGAAAATCAGGGAGTAAATCATGCAGAAGAACTAACTAGTCGCAGAGTTAGAGAAGGAGCAAATCAAGGAGTAAATCATGCAGAAGGAATCTTAAATGTAGTCTTATGCTCTAACTAAGAGTCCACATGTAGGTTTGTAGTACTTCCAACACCCCCTCTAAACACCACTATGGGGAAAAATAGAAAATGGGCCTTGGCAACTGAGGCCAAAGGTCACCCAAAATACAGTGCAACTTGTACTAAAATTGAGGAAAGAAGGAAAACCTCGTGGGAAAACCCCCCCCTCAAAATACAATGTAATCAAAAGAAAAGAGGAAGAAAAGACAGTTGCTAAGAAACTGTGTCCTTCACTGCAAGACGGTCGCGTAGAGAGAAAAACTTCTTCTCAGTGAATGTCTTGGTGAAGATGTTTGGAGTCTGTTCTAATGAAGGACAAAACTACAAATCAATGACCCGATCATGTACTAATTCTTTGATGTAGTGCATATGGATCTCTATGTGCTTCGTCTGCTACTGCTGTACTGGATCCCTACAAAATTTGAGAGTGCTCTAGTTGTCACACCAGATAACAATGGGTTGGTGGAACTAGATGCCCAACTCAATGAGGAAGTTTTGTAGCCATAGAGCCTGAATGGTGATGTTGACTACTCCTCTGTACTCAGCCTCAGTTGAAGAGAGAGCAATAGCAGTGTGCTTCTTACTCGACCAACAGATAGGGCCAGATCCTAAACTGAGTGCATATCCAGAGGTGGACTTGCAATCAATGTTGTCTCCCGCCCAATAAAAATATGATAAGCCAAGGAGATTCAATGCAGTACCTACTACATAGTGAATCCCGAAGATGATGGTGCCCTGCACATATCAGAGGATGCACTTGGCAGCATTCCAGTATAGCTCATACGGCTCGTGCATGTATCTGGAAACTGCCCCTACTACATATGAGAGATCTGGTCTAGAGTGTGCGAGGTACAATAAGCTCCCCACTAGCTATCAGGAGAGAGTGTTGTCAACTAATGGAGTGGCACCTCCATCCTCAAGGTGGACCCCAGAAAGAAAAGGAGTCGGTTCTAGCTTGCAGTCAGTCATGAAAAATATCTCGAGGAGATCCCGTGCATAGTTAGCCTAAGAGAGTTCCATGCCTGTGGCATCCTGGCTAATCTCAAGACCAAGAAATAAGTGTAATGGACCCATGTCCATCATCAAGAACCTATCATGCAAGGCCCTCTTGAATGTAGCAATGGCCAAAGCTGAGCTCCCGGTGATTAGGAGATCATCGACATACAAAATTAGGATAAGAAGAGAATCATGTGTCCTGAGCATGTAAACATTCGGATCCGACTTACATCTTTCAAAGTTTTGTGATAAGAGAAAAGAATCCATCTTCGCATACCAAGCTCTCGGGGCCTGCTTAAGGTGATAGAGATATTTCTTCAGTCTGCAGACTAAAGATGAATCATGAATGAAACCATGTGGCTGCTCAATGTAGATCTCCTCAAATAGGTCTCCATGAAGAAAGGCATTCTTCACATCCATCTGATGTACTTCCCACCCCTAGGTAGCCGCAATGGTAAGTGTAAAGCATATGGAATCCATCTTTGCTACTAGAACAAAGGTCTTGTCATAATCAATGCCATGCACTTGTTGGAAGCCTTTAGCTACTAGCCTTGCTTCTCGTCTGGTGATTTGCCCATCTTAAGCACTCTTGGTCCCGTAGACCCATTTGCATCAAACAAGCTTCCTTCCCGAAGGAAGGGGGACTAGGTCCCAGGTCTGGTTCTTGAGGAGGGAGTTATACTCCTCTTCCGTGGTGGACTCCTAAGATGGATGCCCAACAACCTCAACATAAGACTGTGGATCAGAAGACTGAATGAAATGACAATGCCAGGATGGCGATGGTTCAATGGTAGTGAGGAAAAGAGGAGGCTCAATAAACTCTGAGCTAGTCCTCTGCAAATAAGAATTATGCCCCACAAGACCATTTCTAGCAGCTGGGTGGTCTTGCGCATATATCTCACGTAAACTCTTTGTTTTTTGATTTTTGATAGGGGAGTTTGATTCACTGCTGGAAACCCGATCTGGGCTTGGATGTGGATCATCATATGCATGCACTAGATTTGTATCTGAAGACTCTGTCTTTCCATATGCATGCTCTACAGTGGCATCAGCGTGCTGTGTATCTGAATCTAAGTGTACTGAGTCATCATCTCAGACATGAGGTAGATAAAAATTGTCTGCATGCGGCAATTGAGGTGCATGCGAGAGACTTTCCTCAAATTTGACACTTTGCTCAATGATGAGCTTGTCTGTAGAGGAAATCAGGAGTCAGTATCCCTTCATACCATTAGGGTATCCAAAAAATATGCACTCAATGCTCTGTGGATCAAGAGCTTTCCTCTTTTCAAAGGGGATTCTGGCCCATGCTCGGGAGCCGAAAACACAGAAGTGGGTGACATCTATTTTAGTGCTGCTCGAAGCCTCAAACGGGGTCTGATCCTTGACAGACCTATGAGGAGATCTGTTCTGGATGTAGTTAGCATAATTAAGTGCTTCAGCCTATAACTTATGAGGCAGTGACTTAGCATGTAACATGCAGGAAGCCATCTCTTTGAGAGATTGGTTTTTTCTCTCAGCAACTCCTCTCTGCTACGGAGTGTATGGAACTGTGTACTGCAACTATATGTCGGACTGAAGGAAATGGTTCTTAAGTGTTGTGTTAGCATATTCCCCCACATTATCTGTGCGGCGGGCTTTGATCTTTCTCTTTGACTGTGTCGCAACTAGTGCTTTGAAAAACTTCAGATTTGTTCCTGAGAAGATACACCCAAGTATATCGTGAGAAATCATCAATAAATGTAAGCAGATACCTTGCTTTGTTGATGGAAGGATAATGAAAAGGCCCCATGAGATCACCATGGATCATATCTAGAGGAGAGGATGCTTTGTGAGTCTTTCCAGTATCAAACTTTTCTCTAGGATGTTTGCCAAAGACACACCCTTCATAAACTCCTTTGGAGAAACTGATATTTGGCAAGCCTTCCACCATCTCATGCTTGCTTAGCTGCTACATATACCTGTAATTTAAGTGACCAAACCTCTCGTGCCAAAGCCTACTACTATCATCAGCATGTGTAAGCAATAATGAGGATTCAGATTCAATAAATTCAGAAAATGTATACAGTCTGACTCCATTGTTTACTTCACCGGTTGCAATTTTGGAGCTGCTATGTAGGTCATATATGTTCACTGCATCTGGAGTGAATTCCACTCTCTTTCTAGTGCCAGAAAGAGTGATCTAATAAACCAAAAGTAGGTTTACCGAAAGTTTTGGAACATGAAGCACATCTTCAAAGCTTCCATGTAAAAGTTCCACTCTACCTTTTCTGGTGACCTTAATAGGTGAGTCATCCACCATGAGGATGGGAGGTCATTTGCATGCATCCAAAGTGGAATAGAATTCCTTTGCAGCAGCCATATGATGTGATGCACCAGAATCTATAATCCATGCATTAGGGGAAGAATAATTGCAACTAAAGCATAAAAATTGTTACCTTTCCCATATGGTAGATCCTTAGTTTTCTTCTTGGCGCCTTGAGGGATGTAGTATCCAAGGTAGTGATTTTGAAGGATTTCTGCCATTTGGTCAATTTGTTTCTTCATGCAAGTGGATTTTGGATGGAATCCTCTTTGAAAATAGGTGCATATGTTTCCTTTCTTCCCTTTCTCATTTCTCGAGCCAGAGGAGTCATTGAAGGGCTTGGTGTACCCTTCCTTCTTTGGATGGGAATGCGCTTTTCCCTTATCTTTTTGCTATTGATTTTTCTGATTTGAATCAGATCTGTGATTTTTATTGTGGTTGCCATCATGCATAGCAAGTGCATGTGCTTTTGGAGGTTTGATTTTCCCCATGCCAGTGAGTTTATCTTGCTCAGAAGTAAGGGACTCCATGAACTCTTTGAGAGAAGGCATAGTGTAGTATTTACCTGTTGTGAGCCTTACTGAATGAATGTAGACACAAAGATGGAGTATTCCGGTCTGAGCGTTGACATAATAGAGAGAATTTGGCGACTCTCCTCCTTGGATTTGTCAATTCCACAACCCTTGAGTTGCAACAATAGATCATTATATTTGGTGAAGAAGTCTTGGATTCTGTCATAGTTCCATGGATCCAATGGCAGCAGCTCCACTTCAAGCAGATATCCTTTCATCTCATCCTGTTTCTCGTAGAGTTCTTCAACCTTCTTCAAAATCTCATTGGGAGTATTGTAGGCAGATAGATGAAACTGCAACTCCGGAGAGATGCACATGCATATGGATCCATCGGCCTCATCCATACAGTTGAGGTACTTGGATTTATCTATGGCTGAAGTGGGTTCCACTTATGCAACCATGGTAATCCTGTACAACCCTTGTTGATGAAGGTATCGAGCCATTTGGTCCTTCCACTCATGATAGTTTTACGGTGTTAGGATCAATGCTTTGGGAAACTCCATTTTTCTGTTGATCTTCGATCTCCAAGTTGTAACACCTGCAAAATAAAGTACTGGTGCACCTTTTATCTAGCAGCCTGTGGGCTCTCATACCATGTAAATGTGTTAGAAAACCTGCATAGATGAATCTAGCTAGTAAAGGTTGAACACAAAGCTTTCCAGAGCAAAAACACTAAAAGAAAATCGAAAGAACAAAAGAATGATTCATTAGAAAATAGGTTACAATGCTTATGATATGGAATTACTGGGTGAAAATCCTGTGGTAATGCACCATAGTGGTGATCAATGAGAAGACTCAACACCTACAACAAGTTCCAGAGAGAACTAGCCAGTTGTGGAGTGAAAGGAGTAAATCATGCAAAAGAACTAACCAGTTGCAAAGTTAAGGAAAGAGCAAATCAGAGAGTAAATCATGCAGAAGAACTAACCAGTTTCGGAGTGAAAGAAGGAGAAAATCAGGGAATAAATCATGCAGAATAAATCTTGCATGTAGTCCCATGCTGTAACTAAGAGTCCGCATGTAGGTGTGTAGTACTTCCAACTACTAGTTCTGCAATTAATGAACAAAACCAAGTAATACAGTTAGCCCAAATCCATACAATCCAACTTGATATTTCTACATATATTGAGAATAGTGTATTAATCCAGAGAAAGTAATAAATACACTGGTCTGTATGCAGTAGTCCACATTGCTCCAGCAACCCTCATCAACTATGGCCAATGGGTTTCTGTGAGGGCCCATGTAAACAACACCGATAGAAGACGTTCTGCGCAAACCTCCATCACATTCTTCGTTCCTTTCACCGCTGGCGCTATTACCTCTTCCTGCATATAATTACGTCCATCATGTACGGATCTAAGCCCATCAGTGAACTACAATGGTTAACAATATCTAAAACCCAAATGGCCACAAGACTAATACAGTTGCTTGAAGTCATTTTAAACTACAACTAAATTGATGGGCGCTAGCTAAATAATTAATTACGGGGTTGTTGCTCATAGCGGTAGCCACATTAAATACACCATTGCAGCCTCGGATGACTACTACTAAGCTCTGGTAATCGAGAATATCAGCTCTCACAAGCTCAAGCTTCTCTTTTTCTCCTTGCAACGCTCTTGTTAGACTAAACAATGCGCAGCAGAAATAAAATAAACAAACATACACAGCACATTAAAAAATCACAAAACCATAACAAACAGATTTAACGTGGTTCACCCAATCAATTTGGGCTACGTCCACCAGAACAGAGGCATCAACAATCTTATTATTCAACAGGAGATTACAACAATTTTAATTCTTCACACATACTCTCAGCTCACCCTATTTTCTCTACACTCTACCATAATCCTCTACGGGATTACATTTCTTATAGCTGGAGTATAAAACAGAATCATAAATTCCCTCACAACAAATATAGGATGCATTAACTCCTCCTCAAAAAATACTGGAGCTAATATAGCAACTAATCCTATTGTTGTCACATACATGAGATGTTTTCCAAATTTAATTAAAACAAAAAATCTCAACAACCTCCACCTTGAAAACAATTAGCCTGCTACCCTATTCATTTATTATTTTTATCTTTTCTGCAAGCCAAGAGAAGCCAGACACCAACGTAGCTTCTCTAACAAAACTGGTTTCGTGAACATGTTTGCACAGTTTTCCTTCGTATGCACTTTTTCAAGAGAAACACCCCTTTCAGTGATAACCTGTCTTACAAAATGGTACTTGATAGGTATATGCTTAGATTTACTATGATAGGTCGGATTCTTAGCCAAATGAATTGCACTTTGACTATCACAAAATAACTTGATGTTGTCCTGTAACCTACCAAACTCACCAATCAAACCTTTCAAACAAACCGCTTCTTTGCAAGCATGCGAAGCAGCTATGTATTCTGCTTCAGTAGTGGATAAAGCAACAATATTTTGTAGCTTTAACATCCAGCTAATAGCTCCACCTGCAAGAGTAAAGACATACCCTGAAGTTGACCTTCTCTGATCCAAATCACCTGCAAAATCGGAATCAACATATCCGCAAACAAATTCACTACTTCTATTATAAGTGATACAATAATCACTTGTGCCTCTCAAATACTGAAGACCCCATTTCACTGCTAACCAGTGTTCTTTTGCTGGATTTTCCATATACCTGCTGACAACCCCAACTGCATGTGAAATATCTGATCGAGTACAAACCATCGCATACATTAAACAACCTACTACATTGGCATATGGAATTCGAAACATATATTCCTTTTCTTCATTTGTATTAGGACATAAACTTGAAGAAAGCTTAAAATGGGAAGCTAAAGGGACTAAAATAGGCTTCACATTGTTCTTACCAAACCTCAAGAGTATTTTCTCAATATACTTCTGTTGTGATAGCCACAGCTTACCATTGCTCCTGTCTCTGAAAATCTCCATGCCCAAAATTTGTCTTGCTGCTCCTAGATCTTTCATATCGAATGTCCTAGCCATCTGAGCCTTTAACCTGTTGATCTCTGTTATCCTTTTGCTTGCTAAAATCATATCGTCAACATATAACACTAAGATAATGAACATGCCATTACTTAATTTCTTAAAGTAAACACAATGATCATATTCACTTCCTATATAATTTTGACTCAACATGAAAGAATCAAATTTCTTGTACCATTATCGAGGCGATTGCTTCAGACCATACAATGATTTCTTGAGATTGGAGACAAATTTCTTGTTGCGGTCTTGAACAAACCCTTCTGGTTGTTCCATGTAAATCTCCTCATATAAATCTCCATGTAAAAATGCAGTTTTAACATCTAGTTGTTGTAATTCTAAATCAAGTAAGGCAACTAATGCTAATACAATTCGAATTGAAACAATTTTTACAACTAGTGAAAAGATCTCATGAAAATCAATGCCTGCGTTTTGAGAAAAACCTTTCGCAACTAGCCTTGTTTCGTACCTGTCCTTTGAACCGTCAACACCCCTTTTCAATTTGTACACCCATTTACATCCCACAGCTTTTATGTCTTTAGGAAGTTCTACCAGATCCCATGTGTCATTCTTGTCTAATGCCATCATCTCGTCCTTCATAGCTTCTTTCCACTTTTCACTCTTAGATCCTTCTACAGCTTCCCGATAGCACAAAGGTTCATCATCGTTAGCGGTTAAAGCAATTGAAGTAACATAATCATCATACCTTCTAGGAGGACGTTTAATTCTCGTGGACCTCCTCAAAGATGTTTCTAGTACTTCCACAATTTGCTGATTATTATCTGTAGGAACTTCTTCATGATCTGCATCTGAAACATGTTCATGATCTACATCTGAAACTTGTTCATGACTAACATCTGAACCATGTTAATCTTGATCATCATCAGTATTTGAACTGGTTTCAAACTAAATGTGTTGAAGCTTAGATACATTATCCTATTTCAATTTATCATCTAAATCTGAACTTTCAAGTGAGGATTCATTAAATTTAAAATCTCTGTTAATGATGATCTTGTGAGTAGTAGGATCCCACAATCTGTATCCCTTAGTCCCATCACCATATCCAACAAAGATATATCTTTTTGATTTAGGATCTAATTTAGAACACTGATGTTTTGGAATTAGAGCATATGCATCACAACCAAAAACTTTCATTTTAGAATAATCACAAGGATGACCTTTCCATACCTGTTGAGGAATTTTGCATCCTATTGCAGTTGATGGTGATCGATTTATCAAATAGCAAGCTATAGCAACTGCTTCTGTCCACAATTCCTTTTGCAAATTGGCGTTACTCAGCATACTTCTTGCTCTCTAAAAGAGTCTTGTTCATGCGTTCAACAACTCCATTTTGCTGAGGAGTATATATAGTTGTTTTATGTCTTTCAATCCCAGCTTCCTTACAATAATTATCAAATTCCTTTGAATTAAACTCATCACCATTGTCAGTTCTTAAACATTTAATACTTCTTCCAGTGATGTTTTCAACTAATGCTCTAAACTGTTTGAAAACTGTAAACACATCAGTCTTCTTCTTTAACATGTAGACCCATACTTTTCTAGAGAAATCATCAATAAAAGATACAAAATATGACGAACCTCCATATGAGGTGATAGGAGATGGACCCCAAACATCAGAATTGATATAATCAAGGATTCCCTTACTAGTATGTTTTCCAGTTTGAAACTTCTTCTTGCTTTGTTTCCCAAACAGACAATGTTTGCAGAAATCTAACTTAACAGACTTTAGAATAGGAAGTAACTTACAATCAGATAAAATATTTAAACCTCTTTCGCTCATATGGCCCAACCTTTGATGCCATAAACGAATAGAATTACTGTCATTTTCAGACACTATAGAAACATAATCTAACTCGGTTCTTCCTTCTAACTGAAAAAGATTTCTGACCTTCTTTGCTTTCATTACTAGTAAAATTCCTTTATAAATTTTCATTACTCCACCTTGAATAAAGGTTTTATATCCATTTGTGTCTAGTACTCCTAATGAAATGAGGTTTTTCCTTAGTTCAAGTACATGTCTTACATCAGTTAAAATTTTATTTGTCCCATCAAACATTTTAAGCTGAACGGTTCCAATTCCCACAATGTTACATGTGACTTCATTTCCCATGTAAACTACTCCATCATTGATTGATTTATAAGTTTTAAACCATTCCCTATGAATACACATGTGATTTGATGCACTAGAGTCTAACAGCCAATGTTGATCATGACTAGACAAATCAACTGATAACACTTCGTCACTCATACCTGTCTTGGATGCCGAACCTGTATTTGTTGTGTTTGCTTCTTGCTTCGCTAGTGAAGAGTCTTCTTTGGATGCTTGCTGTCTCTTCCAACAGTCCTTTTTCAAATGTCCCGATTTGCCACAAAACCAACACTTTACCTTACTCTTCTTCCCTTTCGATTTTGAACGCGAGTCGCTGTGCTTACTGAAGTGTCTTTCTCTAGAACGACCTTTAGCCATCATTGCTTCTGATGTAGAGGTTTCAGAATTTGACCTCTTCCTTGTCTCTTCGGACAACAAAGCTCCAACAACATCATCAAATTCAAGGGTTTATGATGTACTAAGACTTATAGAAGTAACAAAATGATCCCATCACTCGGGCAATGAGCATAATAAAGTTATAGCTTTATCTTCTGATTCAAATTTTACTTCTATACTTTCTAATTGCACCAGAAGAGTATTAAAGACATTTAAATGATCAGTAATAGCTGTACCTTCCTTCATGCGCAGACTCTACAATTTTCGCTTCATAAGAATCCTATTGGTCAAGGATTTCGTCATGTACAACTTCTGAAGCTTTGTCCACAAACCAGTAGCAGTTTTCTCTGACACGATGTTAAACAAAACATCATCCGCCAAACACAATCGAATACCGCTCAAATCTCTTCCATCCAATTCATTCCATTCATCATCTGTCATGGTGTAAGGTTGTTTGGATTTTCCCAACAGCGCCTTCGCCACGCCTTGTTGCACAAGCAGATCATACATCTTTACTTTCTAGATTTCGAAGTTATTTTTGCCATTGAACTTCTCGATCTCAAAACGAGCGCTTTGAGTTTTTGCCATGTTGTAACAAACTGAATCTCCAATTCCAACTTAATAAATAAAGTTAATGTCTAGCAAAAAATGCCTTTGCCTTGTACTGTGCTTCCTTTACCTTATCATACAATCCCTCTGTTGTACAAATTGCAGATTACAAATAAAAAACAAATAACAAAATTGCAGTTTTACCAAAGCGATTCTCACTTGGCGCATTGGCGCTTCTTTGACAGCAGACTATCCGCGCCGGAACAAAAACGGTGTAAGTGACAAAATATTGGCACGCTTAAACCTTTCGATTCCGCGCTAATCGGGATATTGGCGCTCTGGCACGAGTATTAAACTCGGATCCGTGCCATTGGGGCGTCTGTTCCAAAAATAAAATGCGCCAACTCGATCTCTGTCAGAAATTAGCGCGATTGTCTCTGCTGAAACTGTGCCAATTGCCAAAACTCCACCTTCAGTAGCTCTGTCACACACACGAGCTCCAAAACCAGAGACCTATAGGTTATGGGCCATCCACGCTTCCGCTGTGCAGCTCTGATACCTCTTGTTAGACTAAACAATGCGTATCGGAAATAAAATAAACAAACATACATAGCACATTAAAAAATCACAAAACCATAACACACAGCTTTAATGTGGTTCACCCAACCAATCTGGGCTACGTCCACCAGAACAGAGGCATCGGAAATCTTATTATTCAACACGAGATTACAACAATTTTAATTCTTCACACATACTCTCAGGTCACCCTATTTTATCTACACTCTACCACAATCCTCTACTGGATTACATTTCTTATAGCTGGAGTATAAAACTGAATCATAAATTCCCTGACAACAAATATAAGATGCATTAACTCATCCTTAAAAAATACTGGAGCTAATATAGCAGCTAATACTATTGTTGTCACATACATGAGATTTTTGCCAAATTTAATTAAAACAGAAAATCTCAACAGCTCTAAGATGTGCATACTTGCATCCATCATATGTAAGAAACCCTAGCTCCATGAAGAAATAGACAAATAATTAAACTGATTATATGGTAAGCCTACATACCGTTTGGGTTGGTGCGAACTACTCCTCTGACGGTGTAGCCTCTTTTGACGAGCATCTTGACAAGCGACGACGCAATGAATCCCCCTGCTCCCGTCACGCAAACTGTTATGTTTCTTTCTTTCGTTTGGTGTTATCTGGTGTTATCTGGTCCTTTTTTCCAAGATAGTCACGCAAACTGTTATGTTTGTTTCTTTCGTTTGGTGTTATCTGGTGTTATCTGGTGCTTTTTTCCAAGATAGTGCAGGCTGCAACTCTCAGATGAGCAACTCAACCGTTGATATGAAGTCAGGCAACTAGCTCATCGAATCATATACATGTAATTTGTCAAGAGAAATGCGGCTTTTGGATGCCTTTGATGGTGAGAATGTGATGACAATACATAACCGCCATGCCAGGAATTTTACTGCCTGTACGATGTTGTTGGGTTTTTGTTTTTTCTTGTTGACAGTAAACATAAAAATGACATGTCTATAATAACAAGTACAAAATGAGTAAAACCTAGCCGTAATAAATCTGATTAGTTGGATCCATAAATTCTAGTCGGTTTATAGGCAGAGAAGGGATGGTTTATTAAACTTGATAAGACCAAATTGAAGTTTGACAAAATTGCATGTTTTCTAATTTAAACTGTAACCTTGTAAGTCCTTTAATGTGGAGAGTATATAATCTCTCGAATGATTCTCTGGCCCATAGTCACATGATACGTTTTTAATAACCGTTGTCCAAAATACTAAACAATTTTTCAACTTTAGTCCGTCATCTGTCAGTGATTGTAAGGCATTCACACTCACTTTCAGAGTAACGCCGACGGGACTCGTTTGATCTATGATTTGACAATAGTCAAGTGAAATGCACCATGGCAACAACTTCGGACAACGCTAAGCTCTTGCAATAGAGAATATCTGCTCTCTATTAAGCGTTTATTTTGCTTCTCCCAACGCTCCCAGATATGGTTGGATTTCTCTTTATCCGTAAAACAATTTTTATTTATTTTTATGTTTTGGATGTTTATGCTTGCCGTCAAGCCATTATGTTTAATATTTTGTCTTTCATTATGTTTTCATAATAAATTAATTCTTCAATTCATTTAAAATTCACATATTTAAAAAAATGATCATAATAACAAATCACCTATGTTGCATGAGTTTGGGAACATTGGGAACTTGAGAACGGGTGTCGGGAACGGCTAGAGGTTTCCCCAAAATTTACAGGAAGCGGCTAATGAGAGCGGTAATATTATATAATAAAAAAATATATATATATAAAAATATAAAATATTTTTTAATTATATAATTTGTATAATAATAAAAAATCATATTGAATCAAAGTATTCAAATATTAAAATCAATTTAAATATATAATCTCTTATATATAAATATATTCTTGGGTGTCTCTCTCCCTTGAGTCTCTCCCTTTTATATATATAAAATATTAACATTATGACACATGACGAGTCTTTGAAACAATCTGGCTTAAAAATACAAAGGAACAATTTTACATATGTTTTTCTAGTTATTCTTAAGAGAAAAAGTAAAGAAACTCTAATGTTTAAGCATTGACTACCACATACATACATAAACAACAAAAGAAATACTCATCAGCATAACATCGCAGATATCGCCCTTACATCGAGGTCCCACACACTTCCTTAACCCATCAAGTGATTGCTCCAGTTTCTCAATTAAGGATATCGGTGTTAAGGATGTCTTTGGCCTTTCTTCCTACAAAGGTTTCAACTTAGGCTCATGTTTTGTGGGCAGTTCAACATATTTCTCTACAGGCTTTGTATTCCCCAACCTCATGGAACATGGGAACTCCAAAAAAAACAGTCTTCAAAGCTCTCGGAACTTTCCCAAGCTCCCATTGCAGCTCCCCCTGAAAAGGGAACGTCCCCATACAGTTCCAAAGCTCCCAGGAGCGCGGGAACCATTGGAACAGGTTTCCCAACTCTTGGAAACGGTTCCCGTGTAACAGAGCAAATCACTTATTAAATCTTGAGTTTTGGAATTGCATGGAATACTCACAATACAATCTCCATAACCTTGAAATCAAATGTCCTTGACCCAAACATGCCACAACATTTGTATATATATGAGATATGACTAAAAAAATCTTATCGGACATATCAAATGTCAAAAGAAGTAAAATTATTGAATCTTATCAATAAAAACTCAAAAATAGATTAATTAATATGGTTTATGCTAAGATTTACATATATAAGATATACTTTATGATTTATAGATAATTTATACATTTGACAATATATATTTTAGTGTTGTTTTGAATCATGGGATATACACTAATACTAACAAAGATTAAATGCATAATATCTAAATTTTTTGAAAATTAAAAGACTAAATTTATGACAAACTTATATTGCAAATATTTTGACATCATGTTATAGGCTTATGTTATGGTTTCCTCGATTATTACATTATTTGAGGGAAAATACTAATAAGAATTAAATGTGGTAAAAACAGAGTTTGATCAAATACTTTCTTCTATTTATTACCAAAATTAAGGGAAACCAATATATATTATTGTTCATATATATAAATAACTAAACACAGACACACATAGAAAAACAAGTGTGCTTTTTAAAGTAACAATGAATAAAATCATAACAAACTCACTCTCACACACATAGAAAACAAGTGTTTGTTATAAAGTAACAATGAATAAAATCATAACAAACTCACTCTAATGAGCTCCATATCATATCTAACAAGTTTATTTTTTAGACAAAAGAATTTCCTTGAAAATTGACAAATAATTTTCATCCCACTCGGATGCTTCTAGCTGTTTTTTTTAACAGTTGAACTTATAACACTAATGCAGACAAGCATTGAATTATATTTGATCGTTGAGTTTTTCCAACTAAACTAAAGGTGACCCTACATTCATCTCATCTCTTAATAGGATGCTTCTAGCTTTGGGAGAGGTGGGAGGACCTAAGAGAATGCATGGGAGATTGAAATTGAATAACGAAGGAATAACTTAACAAAAAAAAAACAAAGCGCTTTGGCAATATGTCTAAAGAAAACTTATGCCTAAATGAGGATGATATAAACAATTATGGTAAATATATTCATGAACTACAGGTGGCCCTATGTTCATCCCATCTTTGATTGAGATGTTTCTATCTCATGAGCATAAACAACAGATAGATGTGGTGTTTAGGAACTAGAATCCAATAAACATACCCTAAAGAGGAAAAAGGATTTGGTAGTATGTCTAGAGAAAACGTATGCCAAGATGAGCATGATAGAACAAATTGGTTGCAATTTTATCCTTTTCCTACATAGACTCAAATATCGCATACAAATTTCTAAACACATCCCATCATCCACTAGCTCAAATGCCAACTCTAGATCAAAATCCTCATTGTGCTACTCACAAATATTATGCAACAAATAACATGCTCCAAGAACAATTGTCAAGTCAAGCAACTTCACCTTATTGCAATTTTCTAGATAATACCACCTCCCTTTCAATCGACTAAATCCATCCCTTGCAATCTTCTGGATCTTGCTTATCTTGACAATGAAACCATGTTGAGTCTAGGTATGATTATCTTGAACATATGGAATTAGAAGCAAATCCAAGAGTGGATAAGCAGAGCTACCCATAACCCAACGCCTATTAAAGAAACCATTCATTCCCAAGTTGGACAAATCAAAATTCTCTAGGACTAAGTCATCAAGCATAAAACCTAGTAAGCCTATACAAATATCAGTGAAGGAGCATGTGCTATCAACAACTTGTTGCAATGTAATGGAATAGGATGTTGTTTGGTTTCTTTTTGTGTGCCTTTTATTGATGTAAGAAGCTACATGAGCATTGGTTTCCTAATCTACCCTTCCATAAATTAACCTCGTCCAATGTAAGTTCACCTACTTTAGTTAAGCTAGCCTTTCTTTTCCCAACCAAACCTATGCTAGAATAACCTACCATAGCATACTTATATCCTACCTTAACTTAGCTTAATCTAATCTAACCTAGCCACCTAACATAATCTAGCATATCTTATCTTAACCCATCCTTAACCTAGTCTAGCATACTCTATCTTAAAGTACATAAGCTAATCTCTAACCTACATACACCAACTTATTCTTTCCTACCATAGACTTAAGTCTAAAGCCCCGAGTCTCAATCCAATGTTTAAATACTAATCACAAAACTAGAACTATAGTGGATCCATACCCTAAACCTAAGATGAAGCCTTCCTCACATTGTATTTGCTTAAATAAATGATAATACTTCATTGAACACATATATGATGTAATGGTTACCTCATTTTCAAATACACTTTTTAATATGAAATAATCAATCATAGACCCATAATGTGAACCAAATTAAAAATGACATAATCTAAAAAAAAATACAAAGTAAACTAAGTGATTTAAAAAAATGAAAATAAACACATCATTAGTGCAGTCGTAACAAGCAAAACACTTGACACATGAGACATCTCATGTTCTTAAAATTACAAAAAAAATAAAATATAACTTTACTTTAAATTATTATTATTAATATGAACTATGAGAAAAATTAATATATAAGTTAAACATTTATATATTTAAAATACATGGAATAATATTTTTAGCAATGGATATTTACAGTGGAGATTTTTAATTTATAAATAGGATTTGTCACAATAACATGGACTAATACTATACTATGGCTTATGAGGGCACCATGTCCAAAATACCATAAATCACTTCATACAATGCTTGTTTATATGACTATTTCCTTTATTTAATCAATTTAAATGAAAAGAAAAGTGGGGCATGGAAATAAATCTCACCTTTTGGTTCATGTGTTTTAATATCAATATTCCAAAATATTCCATGGAGGTTAAATCTCTCCCATCCACCAAATAATTATTCATAATTACATTAACTTTTGGTTAGTGTGTTTTAGTATGAATATTCCATAATATTCCATGAAGGTTAAATCCCCCTCATCCACCAAATAATTATTCATAATTACATTAACTTTTGGTAGGTATGTTTTACTATGAATATCCAAAATATTTAATGAAGGTTCAAACCCTACCATCCACCAAATAACTATTCATAAATACATTAATATAATCGAAAGACAATTCCAAAATAGACATGTCTATGTACTTAATTAAATCATTTATTATTTAATCAATTTAAATAAAAAGAAAAACGGGGCATGGAATGACTTATGAGGACACCATGTCCAAAAAACCATAAAACACTTCATATGATGCTTGTTTATATTACTATTTCTTTTATTTGATAAATTTAAATAAAAAGAAACTAGGCATTGAATGGTTTATGAGGACACCATGTCCAAGAAAATCATAAATCACTTCATATGGTTCTTGTTTATATGACTATTTCTTTTATTTAATCAATTTAAATAAAAAGAAAAACAAGGCATGGAATGACTTATGAGGACACCATGTCCAAAAAAGCATAAATCACTTCATATGATGCTTGTTTATATGACTATTTATTTTATTTAATGAATTTAAATAAAAAGAAAAATGAAGCATGGAATGACTTATGAGGACACCATGTCCAAAAAAACCATAAATCACTTCATATGGTGCTTGTTATATGACTATTTCTTTTATTTAATCAATTTAAATGAAAAGAAAAACAGTGCATGGAATGACTTATGAGGACACCATGTCCAAACAACCATAAATCACTTCATATGATGCTTGTTTATATGACGATTTCTTTTATTTAATCAATTTAAGTAAAAAGAAAAATGAGGCATGGAATGCCTTATGGGGACACCATGTCCAAAAAAAACCATAAATCATTTCATATGATGCTTGACTTATGAGGAGACCATGTCCAAAAAACCATAAATCACTTCATATGATGCTCGTTATATGACTATTTCTTTTATTTAATCAATTTAAATGAAAAGAAAAACAGGGCATGGAATGACTTATGAGGACACCATGTCCAAACAACCATAAATCACTTCATATGATGCTTGTTTATATGACTATTTCTTTTTTTTAATCAATTTAAGTAAAAAGAAAAATGAGGCATGGAATAACTTATGAGGACACCATGTCCAAAAAAACTTAAATCACTTCATTTGATGCTTGTTTATATGACTACTTATTTTATTTAATCAATTTAAATTAAAAAAAAAAAACGGGGCATGGAAATAAA
The DNA here is from genome assembly GCA_031772625.1 of Pinus tabuliformis. Classification (NCBI taxonomy): domain Eukaryota; kingdom Viridiplantae; phylum Streptophyta; class Pinopsida; order Pinales; family Pinaceae; genus Pinus; species Pinus tabuliformis. The sequence goes on along the minus strand of CM062810.1, from coordinate 671,776,987 downwards.
TCTCAATTTTTGGTTGGTGTATTACTTTTGGTTGGTGTGTTTTATTATGAATATTCCAAAATATTCCATGGAGGTTAAATCCCTCTCATCCACCAAATAATTATTTATAATTACATTAACTTTTGGTTGGTTTGTTTTATTATGAATATTCCAAAATATTTCATGAAGTTCAATCCCTACCATCCACAAAATAATTATTTATAATTACATTAATATAATAGAAAAACTATTCCAAAATAAACATGCCTATAAATTTAGTTAAAAAAATATAATTTTTTTTATCATATTAAAAAGAAAAACTAAATATAAAAATATATAACATAATTATAATTTATTTTAAAAATTCAAAATCACAATCTTATCTATAACAATAAAATATATTTTTAAATATAAGTTAAAATGAGATATAAATTATATAATAAAATATATTTTCTATACAATTTTTTATAAAAAAATATTAAATTAAAATAAAAAAATATAAAAAATAAACTTTATAATTATAATTTAAATAGAGAAACATTACAATATATATTGAACATTCAAAAGAATTTATTTATTGAGTCCAATTTATACTTTAGTTCTTTATTATTATTTATTAAAAAACAAGACCATGATATATAATAACATAGTATAAATCTTCGTCCTCTTTCCAAAAGAAAATTATAAATCTACAAAATAAATACTTGATATATAATCAGGTAAATACACAAAACTTCCTTTATCCATATTAATATTTTCAAATAAAAAAAAGTAATATGCCGTGGAATATACAAAGGACAAATATTTGGTTTCCAAAGCTTGATCGAAAAAAGTACATTTGGTTCCAGAATCTCGATTGAAAAATTACCAAAATGTAATAAGCAGGGCATAAAATGCAAAGAAAACTGAAATGCGCTATAGAGGTGGCTTAAATTATTATAGGTTGCATCGAGTGGAGACGCAGTACATTTTATAAGATAATACGAAAAACAACTGAAAATGATATAGTTAAAAATAATGTTATGTTTATAGTTAGTAGTTCAGTATTTCATACTTCAAATCCAAATTCATAGACAAAATATAAGTATAAAACTGGGTTATGAAATCCACTTCAAAATTTATAAGTTAAAAACAGAGATTTGAGATAAATCGGAAGACACTAAATATCCCTGAATTGATATGCACTTATGCTAGTTTTGAAAAAACAATTAATATCATTTTTAGAAAAATAATTAACTAGCAAAAATATGTTATATGCACTTCAGTGCACTTCACAAGAAACGAACATGGAAATATTTTAACATACAATATGGTCAAAATGAACTATGACCAGCAAAATCCATGTCAAATTACAAACCTGCTCCTGCATGTTCATACTTCTACCCATCCTGTGTACCCGTCAAAACCCATTATAAACTTTTCACAGGAAGTGATAAAGAAATGCGTAGCTTAGCTATTATACGTGTTTAACATTCTTAGTGTATGTGTTTAAACTTCGTATATATTTTCAGGTTGAATTTTTTGGTCATGACTCTGCCTCTAAGGGATTATAATTATTTTCATATCTAAAATTTATAAAAAATAAATTTTAAATAATAAAAATTTATAATCTTCTTTTATTTCATATAAAATAATAATAGTAGTTAATAGTTAAAATACTTTATTACTATATATAAAATTTGGTTTTGCCAAAGATGTTCCTCTCACACTTTGGCTTTTTTGGAGTGTAGTCAGAATGTGATGGCTATCTGTAGGTGCCATGCCTCTAATTTGACATCCTCTTGGTAGACAAAACAATGACGTGTGAACTGTGAGAGGTAAAAAGAGATATACATTTTCTTCTCAGTGGGAGGAGCGCGCGCGTCGAGACGGAGGCGCCAATCAGGGAAGCCATGGCTCTCTGCAACCTATATCCACTGTTTTCAGGTGCCTACCTGCCAACCGGGGCCAACCACTGAAGCCACAAAAGTCTGCGACCAATAACCACACAAAACTGGTATCCTCCTGCCAACCGGAGCCGTCCAAGCTGTGGAAGTCTATTCGCCATCAGAAGACTTTCTTCATATCGTGGCATCCATCAGGCAACGTCTCTCTCCTTTTTTGCATGCACGGGAGATTGCAGCTGGCCGACTTCTGTTCTGCGTCCGTCAACTTCCCCACGTTGCACTGGACCAGGTTTGAGCGTAGGAACGTGGCCTCTCGACGTGCATGTCTCTGGACACCTGGTGTCTAGTTACACCTCTTGCCTCTGTTATTTAAGCCCCTCCTGAAGAGTCTCATCGTTTTTCCTCCTCCAGCCCACAGGGCTGGTGGCTTCTCTCCTTCCTTTTTTCTGCTCCGCCTCACCGTGGCTGGTATCTGTATCGTCTGGTTCTTGGCTCTCCGTCTTTGGCGTTTGCGCGGCTCCTTTACACAGGTTAGTGGTTTTTATATTCTTTCGCATGCTTTTCTTACCCGATTTCAGATGAACTAGATTGAAGCAGGGTACGTTAAGCATATTTTATGTTTCTATATTAAAGGTCACATCTTTCATCTGACTCTGATCTACAGCCGTTAATGGTAAATCGTCTCTGCTTTTGTTACTCTATATTCCTCACCTTTTAGGGAGATGAACGGTCTGTATGGTAATTAGTCTCTTTTCCTGTATTGGGGGGTCAAAGGGTCTGTCCTGTATTCGGTAAGGGATGTTAAAAGCTTTCATAAACAGATTAAAAGCTTCCTTTTACATTTACAGTCCTTGCCAAGATATACGTTTTCGTGTCGGGAAATGGTGGTGCGTCTTACAGATCTACTGTTGCTGCTTCGACTGTAACAAATGGTCTGAAGTGCAATAGTATCTGTTTCTCCTTCACCTGCTTTCGAATCCCACTGTGGTTCCTAGGCTTCCCGGTTACCTTCCCGTTTTCTGAATTCAAATCCCTTTTCCGGCGACTCTTAATGACTCTCTCAAGAACAATAGATTTTTTCATCCAGCCTCATAAATGTCCCATCCTCCATTATAGTCTTTCGGAGGCTGGCTATCGTCATCAGACCCTCTACAGTACATTTCTAGAGTCTTCATTCTCTTCTCTGGCAAGTCTCATCTCAGGTGAACGTCCTTCAAGCCTGCCAAGATCCCTGGAGAATGATCTAATCCCGTCCTCTCTATAGCTTTTCTCTGCAAAGGTCTTTATTGTCCAGGTATTATTCTCCGCTGGCTCCCCTTCTTGGGATCCTCTAATTGTACGAGTGGTACGGGGGATCTCCATTTTGGGATTTCTCCTCTGACTAGGATGGCAGAAGATAGTGACTCTCCTGCCACGAAAGCCTTATTTGCTGCGGCCATTGAATCTGAATCAGCACGCGATTCCGCCAGTCGGAATCCTAGTTGGCATGCCTCGCTGTCAGACATGCTTCCACCTGGGTTACGGGACCCCCCTCTTCTCGGGAGTCTTGCCTCTCAACAACAATTGAAGGGCCCACTTCATACAAAGGATTTCCAAGGTCAGGGCCGCAACCGTTACAAGCATAAAGCCCCGGTGAAGACGGTTCCTCCCCCAAAGGCGGTGTTGGTATCTGGTTCTTCTTTGTCAGAGCGAATTCTCAGTCTACAAAAGAATGCTTTGGTGGGGAAATGGTATTTCCCGGAAATGAATGACGAACAAATGAGAAAGTGGATTACAAAATCTTGGTCCCCAATTATTGGATACACTCCTATCATCTCCCGCCTTATGAAGGACTGGTTCTCGTTCCACTTCCAAAAGGAGTCTGATCTGGATCTGGTTCTGAACAGACCCTGGGTCTCAGGCAGAAGTTTCCTGTCTCTGTCAAGATGGTATCTCGGCTTCGATCCTCTCAAAAATACTCCCTCCCACAGTATGATTTGGGTAAAGCTCCCCAATCTTCCGTTGGAACTTTGGACGCCGGAGATCCTGGCCTTAATAGGAAATGCGATTGGAAAGTTTATATATGTTGATCCATGGGTCAGGGGAGAGAGGGACAAAAGAATCGCGTGGATTCTTATTGAAAAACCATATAAGGGGGGCTACCCAGACCAGATTGAAATCTCTTGGGATGGTGCCAAGATAAGTCAACGATTAGATTTTTGGGGAATCCCGTTCCGGTGCTCCTCTTGCCATCGAACGGGTCACCTTATCAGAGACTGCAGATTCCGTCGCCACAGGCCTTTCTCCTTTCCCTCTGGAAAGGTGAGGCAATCGGGCTCTGAATCCCATTCTGAAGATGTCAGTCTATCGGGGAACCATTTCTCTTTCAAATCTTCAGATTTTCGAAGCACACAGGAGAATTCTCAGAATAGGCCTGAGTCGCCAAACTTTGCGGACTTCAAGAGCCCCCCCATATCGTCAGGGATTAAAGATGCTGCTGATTTCACTAGTCCGCCCATCCTGGAACAGCTCGAGGAGGCCGCCGTTCCTTCCCCTCCGGCGATGAACAGAGCTGATTTTGTTGTGGGATCGCATCCCATCCTCATCTCTTCTTCCTCGCCCTCTCCAATCAAATCGCCCTCTGTCTTGCATAAAGAAAAAGAGCCTCAGTTGACTCCGACCCCTTTCAACTCTCCTACAGGCTCTCCGGTCAACAAATATGATAGTGACATTGACCACCTTCTTCATCGCCACCCTCCGATTCTTGAACCGCTGACCATCCACAGGCCGTCTTTCCCAACCATCAGCCCAAACTCTGCCAAAAATATCACTGTAAGGAGAAAACATAAAGGAGGGAGTCGTCATTTCAGAGGCAGGACGATTGCCTCCGATTTGGGAGTCTTAAATCTTCCCCTGATTGATGTCCCAATTCTGGAATCATCTGATCCTCAGCCCCTTAGAGCAAGCACGGCTGGTCAGTCCTCAAAATGACCTTCCTGATTTCATACAATATCAGGGGCCTGGGTGCTGCCCCAAAATTCCTGGCACTCAAGGAGACTCTCGTTTCAGCTCGCCCCCATATCATATTCATCCAGGAGACAATGCACCCTAGCTCGGTTTCATTGGTCTATTTTAGAAGAATGTTTCCAACATGGCACATCGCCGCTACTAATGCAGAAGGCCTGTCTGGTGGTCTGGTGGCTATGTGGGATCCGCAAAAGGTTAAAGCAAAGGCTTTCAAGTGTTGCGCCGGAATTCTTATTTCTGCATCTATCAGAGGCAGATCACAGATTCTAAATATCCTGAATATCTATGCTCCCTACAGGAACAGACTCCCCTTTTGGGATTCTTTGTTTAACTCGGAAATTTTAGACATAAATTCTTTGCTAATTGCAGGTGATCTAAATATGACTCTTAATCCAGAAGAATGCTGGGGTCAAGGCAGAGCTGTGGACAGCCTGGCCGACAGAATGAGAAGGGAACTTTTAAAGAGGGATCTGGTCGATATCATTCCAGAAAGAATGACTCCAACGTGGAACAATGGCAGGCTGGGCTCTGCCTACATAGCAAAAAGAATCGACCGATTTATCTTAAACTCCAGCATTATTGAAAAGTGGGGAATGCCGATTGCAAAAACTGGAGGGGTTTTTTCCTCGGATCATAAGCCCATCTTCCTGGAATGGGTGCATATGGAGCGAAGGATGGGCTACTCTTTTAAGTTTAACAGAATTCATCTACAGGATGAATCTTTCAACGAGCTCATAAAATCTTGCTGGAGAGACATTCACCAATCTGAGGAGGCATTTCTATATACATTTCGAGAAAAAATCCAAATGCTGAGGGAGAATGCAAAGATATGGCAGATAAAAAAGAAGAGGAAAGATAAACAGGATCTACATGACATAAATCAAGAAATAAGTCTGCTTTCCTCCACAATCCATTATAGCGGCCTGTCGTTGGACAAGAAAACTCTTATCAGATCCCTGGAAAGAAAAAAGCAAGATCTGCTACAAAAAGAGGAAGCAACATGGAGGTTAAAAAGCCGAGCAACTTGGCTCAGGGAGGGGGACCGTAACACAAGAGTTTTTCATAATTTTGCCAATGCTCATAGAACAAAGAACTCAATTTGGAAAATTGAGAATGGTAATGGAGAACTTCTTTTCTCCCAGTAGGAAATTTCTGCAGAAGCCACAAGATTCTTCAAGGAACAATATAAAAGGCAAAATGGTGATCTAAATGACATGCTGTGGGTTGTGGACCAATTACCAGTTATGTTTGATGATGCTGCAAACGAAGACTTCTTTAGGCCTATATCAGAGGAGGAGATTTCTGATTCTATTAAGAGTTTCAAAAAAGATAAAATCCCAGGGCCAGACGGCTGGCCGGTTGAATTTTTATCTCATTTCTATGATCTATTCAAAAATGACATGCTGGGCATGGTGGAGGCCTCCCGCATCTCAGGGAACATAAATAGTGCCTTATCGGCCACCTTCATTGCTCTAATTCCCAAAAAAGACAAATCAACATCTTTTGGGGACTACAGGCCGATCGCCTTGTGCAATACGCTCTACAAGATCATTTCTAAAATAATTGCGGAAAGAATGAAGAAAGTCCTAAGCTCCTTCATTACAAAGGATCAACATGCATTCCTAAAGGATAGACTCATCCTGGATGCTGTAGCCATGGCCCAGGAATGTCTCTTCTCAATATCCTCCAAAAATATTGATGCTGCTGCTCTCAAGATTGATCTAAAAAAGGCTTTCGACTGTGTGGATTGGAGCTTTCTCAGAATCCTTCTAGCAAAAATTGGGTTAAGGCCTCAGGCAATAAGCTGGATTATGGCGTGTGTCGAAAGTGTAAACTTCTCTGTTATCATAAATGGCATCCCGTCTTCCTTCTTTCGCGCCGAGAGGGGGCTTCGCCAGGGATGCCCTCTTTCCCCTATCCTCTTTATTCTTGTAATGAATTCTCTAAGTACCCACATTAATCTTGCTATTGTAGAAGGAAGGTGTAGACCGGTCAAGATGTGCAGGGACATCTCTCTTTCTCACAATCTTTTCGTGGATGACATTTTAATTTTCGCAATGTTATGCAAATCTACATGGGTCTGTCTCTTTGTGCTCCCCCAGAAGTTTCATTCTGCCTCAGGCCTCAATATTAACAAAGGGAAAACAGTGCTATATCACAATGCTACAAACTTTGCAATGGCTCAGTGGATTGCTGATCGTTTTGGTATTAATCTTGCACTGATAAAGGACGGTTTTTCATATTTGGGGTTTCGTTTAAAAGCACGGGGATATCGCAGCCACGATTGGCATTGGCTGTTAGATCATTTCTACAAAAAAATCTCAGGTTGGGAAATGTGTCTTCTATCCCTTGCTGGCAGATTCATTTTGGTACAGGCTGTACTCTCCCAACTCACGGTGTATTGGGGCCACCTTTTTCTTCTTCCGGCCTTTGTCACAAAGAAAATGAAGTCCATTGCTGCAAACTTCTTGTGGGGCGGCCAATCATACCAGTCAAAATTTCACCTTGTGAGCATGGACTCTATCACAAGGCCAAAAAAGGCAAGTGGATGGGGCCTTCTTGACATGAAATGCTTTAGAAAAGCGCTCATCCGCAAATCCCTTCACAGAGGCATCTTTGGTAGCAGTCCGTGGAGTACTCTCATCAATCAGAAGTATCTCAAAGGCCGAAATATGGCATACTGGTACAGAAGGTCCACTCTCGGCATCAGATCAGGCTCCTCCATTTGGCTTTGCTTCAGGAAAATTCAATCCTTTTTTATGATGAATCTAAAATGGACTATCTTTTCTGGCACAAGTGTCTTCATTGGTATTGACCCTACCCTGCACAACCTAGAATCCATGATCCCACCGCCATTACTCTCCTTTTTCCATTCAAGGGGTCTTTTTACCTGGGACAATCTCATTCTCACATGGTCCTCTCAGGAGCCTATCTGGAAAAACGACCTCCAATTGGCCTTACCCCCGCCCCCCCTCCGCCCCCTATGGCTCTCTTTTACCAACCGATTCACTCACAGCGGAATCACTCAAATGGGGACAATGGATGAATTGATTTGGTCAATTGGGAAATCAATCCATCCCATCTCTGTCAGGAACCTCTACATAGCCCTATCCCCTCACTCTCCGCCTTCCTCCCCTACCTTCCCTGCCAAGCTCTGGAAAGCCCACTACCCTCTCAAGTCCATCCTATTCTCATGGCTTCTTTTCTCCAACAAGAACCTCACCTGGGAGGTCCTTCAAAAAAAAGGTTGGCACGGTCCTAGCAGGTGTCGGCTATGCTTAGCTGCAGCAGAATCAAATTATCATATGTTCTTCGAGTGTACCGCCTCCACTGCAATCTGGTATGAACTCTCTCTGACTTATGGTTTTCCTCACCGATCTTTTGCTTCTGTACAGGATGGTTTCTTATGGTGGAGCGCCCAATGTCCCTCCTGGCATGCTCTTTTCATTCTCACCTGCTAGCATCTCTGGAAGTGGCGGAATGGTCGTATTTTCCAAGGCTGATGTCTGCCTCTTAACTCCATCTTGACTACAATTTCGGGGTTCATGCCTTCTCTGGACTAAGCGGGCTCTCCTATAAGCTCTATCATCTTTTTATGCTCCAGCAATGCGCTCCAATATGTAAAATCTTTGCGCTCTATCTGAATGAGCTCCCTCAGAACTTTTATATTTCGTTACATTTTTGGACAGTTTTCTACAGAACCTATTTGGGGGAATCAGTTATTCCCTTTTCACAATGATTTGTCTATTATGGCTGAGGTTTTGAACACATATGTATATCTTGATCTTTATATATCCTTAATATAATCTATACTGATTTTTCTCTCTAAAAAAAAAAAAAGAGATATACATTCCAAATTGATTTAGTAGTTGATTTCATAAATCTTAATAAATAATTTAATTGACTTAAATGCAAAGAGTAAGGTTAAAGATGATAAAATCAGTTTGAAAGATTACTGATTTGTCAGTCACTTTAAAAAATTATTGATTCATCAATCTCACCTTAATATACCTAAGAAAATATTTGATAATGTAAATTTTTCCATCTTATGTCTTAACGAGAAATACAATAAAACATAAAGAAACATATTTAGCTTAACGTTTCTTATTTCATTAAATGAAAGATTCTTATTTCAACCTTATGTGGATGAGCCCCTGTTGATTTTTGTTTTTTAAATATAATTAGACAACTGGGATTAAATATGGGGCGAACATGCCCAAAATATGCTTCTTCTGAGTCGCACATCAATGACTCAGTTGCGAGAGAGCGTGAAGCGATACAAAAATATTAGTTTCATTGATTTTTTAATTTATGCAATCTGGCACAGCATTTCAAGAGTCGGCGCTTCCATACTCTGTCAGTTCGATAGACATCGTGAGACATCCAATCTATGTCGTCATATTATATTAATTTATGCAATCTGGTGTGAAATTTCAAGATCTAGTGCTTCCATTCTCCACTGGTTCGGTTTACATCGCTAGGCATCCAAATGTGGTCAGATTATATGAGGTACATTAGTTAGGATTGCAAATTTTTATCTACAACGAAAATTTTTGGAATTCTATGAGTTTATTTAATCGTTGGTTTGGCTCTAAAACAAGTTTTTGCAAGTAAGAAGAAGATATACATTGTTCTTAAATTTGTCACAAGAGGTGAATTGATGAACAAACTCGTGAGTGTGACCACCAACTGTTAAGGTAATGAGTTTCAATTTATGTTGTCATGTTGATGTGAATAACCATGCTCTTCCTTTCCAACCTGTAGCCGTATAATGAAAAACTATAGGAAAGTGAAGCGAGATGGTATTTCCAACAAAATATTGACGTTGTAGGATATTGTCATAGCAAGGGTTTTTATCATAAATATTTGAAGGTATATATATAGTGAATGTTGCATACCGCTGATGTAGAGAAAATGCTGAAGGTACATGCAGAGACGGAATGAGAGAAAAACACTCAAATAGGGTTTTAGTGTGCTTCAATGCTAGCTCCTAATGGAGGGCCGCAGAGGAGGGAGCTCCACTCCCTCCTAAAAGAAGGCTGTAGCCAGCAAAGGCAAGGCCCCACCAGGTAAAGTCAATAGTTCTAGGGAAGGGGGAAAAACTAATAATGAAATGGAGACAGATGGGGTCAAGCCCAAGGAAAATGTTAGCACTAAAGACAAGGAGGAAGAAGACAAAAGCCAGAGAACAAGGGATACAAAACAAAAGGGACCATGCAAACCCAAATCAGAGACTACTCCTAGAGTAGTGTTAAATGATCCTGCACTGCAGGCACATAGGAAACACATGGGGACTTATTCTATAATCTACAAATTCATGGGACTATGGTCCATTGAAAAGGCTTTACAGATGTGGATAAAGTATCACTGGAAACCCAAAGGAAGCATCAATATGCATTTCGGGTCAAAGGGATTCTTCACTGTGGTGTTCACAAGTATTGAATACAAAGACAAAATATTCGAAGGAGGACCCTACTTTTATGTAGCAGCTGGCCTCTATATTCGACCATGGATTATGAACTTTGTTCCAGAGCAAGAGACTTTTACTTCAATACCAGTTTGAGTAAGGCTCTATTGTCTACCTCTTGATTATTGGCAAACTGAATCGCTTGCTCCCATAGGTAATAAACTAGGTCGCTTTGTGAAAGCTTCGGAGGCCACAAGAAGGGGAAAATACACTTCCTATGCAAGAATCTGTGTAGAAATGGATTTATTTGGAGCTCTTCCAGATGAAGTGATAATGGAAGTTTTTGATGAGGATTGGGTGCAAACAGTGGATTATGAGCATATCCCGTTCAGATGTAGTAAATGCCACAAACATGGACACTTGTTCAAAGATTTCCCTCTTAGCAGAGATGACAATAGAAGAAAACAAAATGCAATGAAGGACATAGAAAGCTTTCAGAAAGTGGTAAATAAAGGAAAATGAGGAAGAAAAGGACCAAAAAATCTTCGAAATTAAGGTCAAAAGGCTAGTCAAAACAGGTATCAAGCTCTGGAAGAGAATGAAGAAATAGTTAACGTAGATCAATCTATGGAGGAGGGCCCTAATGAAAAGGAAAAGGAAGGAAATGGCCACCCAACATGAGAGATGGGGAATGAGAAAGAAATTATGATGAGTGAAACAAAACTATAGTTGGATTAGGAAATGATCCACAGTGAAACAGATATGGAGCACCAAGAACTTCAAGAAATTCTAGATAAGGAACACCTAGATTTGGAAGGGTTCTTGATGCAGGGAACCACGGGAGGGATAGATTCACTACCCCAAGAAGAGTGCAACAGAATTCAATAGTTGTTTTTATGGAGAACTCGGGAAAAAGGGCTAGAGAAAGGAAAAACCATCAACAAGCAAGCATACAGAGGGGTGGAAACAATTAAATCAAATCCAGGACTAGCTACCAGAAACGCTGGAAAGAAAAGGGGTAGGAAAAAGAAAAAGGACCTCTTGATGGAGTGTGGAAAGTTGATGATAGATTCAGGTAAGATGAAAGACCTAACCAGTTATTCCTTTACAAATCTTGAATTATGAAGTTCACATCCTAGAATATTAGAGATCTAGGTAGTAAGAGGAAACAAAGAATGCTAAGTTACAGAATAAAACAAGAAATGCCGGATATGATATTCATCCAAGAAACCAAATGTTCCATTCAGAAAATAAAACAAATTCATAGCAAATGGCTCAACAGATTTGAGGTTCTAGAAGTTAAAGCCGAAAACACGAAGGGGGGTATTCTAACTCTTTGGAATCCCCAGAAAATTAACAGCATAGACGCTAAAGCATCCAGAAATTACTTATCAGTAGTCATGCAAGCAATGGGGGTTTTAGAAACCTTCCTGGTCACAAATTTTTATGGCCCTCAAAAAATAGATGACAAACTCAAATTAATAGATTCCCTAAGAGATCTCAGGAATAGACAGGATGAGATTCCTTGGATCTTGGGAGGTGACTTTAATATGATCAAGTCTCTTTAAGAAAAAAAAGGAGGAACCAGAGTGCTAGCCAAAGACTCATTAGTGTTCCAATCATTCATAGAGGATATGAAATTGGTTGATGTAGAATAGAGCAATGGCCTTTTTACATGGAACAACAAAAGATGAGGTGAGGCACAAGTATCCTTTAAATTAGATAGGTTCATGATTTCGGAGGAGCTGATCTTAATAGATAAAGAAATAAAAACAAGAATCATTCCCTTTGGAGGCTCCGATCACTGGCCGATTCAATTAGAAATCATGAGTATGGTTTCTCTTAGAAATAGGCCCTTTAGATTTAAGAACATCTGGCTCTCCCACTCGGATTTCATTAGTAACATTGAAAAATGGTGGTCTCAAGATCTGAAATTACAAGGATCACTAATGTACCGCCTTCATAAAATACTAAAGAATGTTAAGTTTAGGCTCAAAGAGTGGAACAAGAAGGATTTTGGAAACATTTTTGTGAACAAAAAATCTTTGGAAATAAAAATTTAGGAACTCAACCAGGCATTGATCCAAGACGGTGTTGACAAAGTCAAGAGTGATCAGGCTAACAAACATCATCATGAATGGGAAAATTTATGCAAACAATAGGAAATATTATGGAGGCAAAAGTCCAGAGTTCAATGGCTCACGGAAGGAGAGCGAAACACAAGATTTTTCCACAGATCCACCATAGCCAACAGAGCACACAACAGAATCTCTTCGATAAAGGACAAGAATGGGGAGCTTCAGAATAGTCATAATAATATTGAAGAGGTGCTTGTTAAGCATTTCCGAAACATCACTCGGGAAAACAATTCAAACAAGGAATAATACTCCAAGGAAATTATAAGGCATATCCATAAATTGGTGTCTAGAGAGGACAATTGTAACCTCAATAGACCAGTCATTGAAGAGGAAGTAAGCGAGGTTCTCAAAGACATGTATAATTGCAAAGCACCAGGCCCAGTTGGTTTCAACGTGTGTTTCTTTAAGGCCTATTGGCATGTTGTCAAATAGGATATTCTAAATGTGGTGGAGGATTCCAGTTGTAGGAATACCATCCTGAAAGCCCTCAACACCTCCTTCATCTCCTTGATCCCCAAACAGGAATTAGCTCAAACACCAGCTAAATACAGACCCATTGCTTTATGTAATGTAGTATACAAGATTATATCCAAAGTGGTTGCTAATAGATTAAAACCTCTCCTTCCCTTCTTAGTATCAGAGGAACAGGTAGGTTATGTGGAGGGTAGACAAATTTTAAATAACATCATTCAAGCCCAGGAAGTGATTCACACGCTTACTAGTAAAAATCAGTCAGGGATGATCATGCAATTGGATATAGCCAAAGCATATGACAAGGTGAATTGGAATTACATCAAGAAGGTCCTCACTACTTTTGGCTTCGATCACAACTGGGTCAGATGGGTCATGTCTCTGGTGACTTCATCTAGCTTTTCTATTTTGGTAAATGGATCTCCCTTAGAGATTTTCATCCCTTCCAGAGTTCTCAGGCAGGGAGACTCTCTCTCTCCCTTTATTTTTATTCTCATGATGGAAGGACTTGGAAGATCCATTAAACATGCCAAGGAAACAAGAAAAATCAAAGGAATTCAATTATTTGAGAATGGTCAAGCCCTGATTCACCAACAATTTGTAGATGACACTATGCTGCAAGGTATCCCCATAGTCAAAGAAGCTTTAGCCTTCAATCGAATCCTGAAGGATTTTGCCATGGCTACAGGTATGGAGCTCAATCTCTCTAAGTCAAAAATATTCTTCTTAAACACTAATATAGCTATCCAAAGAAATATCTCAAGAGTTCTTGGCTTCCAAAGGGACTCCCTACCCACAAAGTATTTGGGAATCCCCCTCATAGCTATACATATGCAGAAAAGCATCTGGAAACTGGTGCTTACTAAGATGTAGGACAAAGTCAAAAAATGGACCTTTAGAGTCTTGAACATGGCAAGTAGGTTGGTTCTGACAAAGGAAGTTTTGCAATCCATCCCGGTTTTTATGTTATCAACCCTCCCAGCTCCCAAAGGGGTTTTAGAACAATTTACAAATATACAAAGAGATTTCCTCTGGGGCGAGGATGAAATAAAGAAAAAGTGGGCCCTGGTCTCTTGGGATAAGATCTGTAAACCCGAAAGTCATGGACGTCTGGGCTTGGATGATCAGGAGATTCTTAGTAAAGTGCTAGGAGCCAAGCTCTAGTGGCGATGGATTCAGGAGCCAACAACCCAGTGGGCAAGGAATTGGAAAGAGAAATATGTCAGCATTGGGCACACTAATGATCCCATTAGGATGTTTGGAAACTTAAAAGGATCTCATATCTGGAACATAGGCCGGGAAAATATAAGCATAGTCCAAAATAATAGTTTTTGGGAAATCAGAGTAAGAGATCTTGCACTCTTTTGGAAGGACAAATGGCAACAAGAACCAACCCTGTTGAGAGAGGAATTTTTAAGTCTCAAGCGAGAAACAGACTCCCAAGGGTTAAACAAAGTCAAGTATTTATGGGATCCTGCACAGAACTCCGGAAAGTGGAGAAGCTGGAGGAAAATTGATTGCAGAGAGGATAACCCTATTAAAATTAAAGCAGAGGCTCTGGGGAGCTTGCTTAAACAAAGAATGATTTTAGTTACAGAGGGTCAGGATCAATTGAGATGGGGCAGTAACAATAGAGGCACCTTCAATCTTAAGGAAGCTAAAGGTATTCTCCTAGGGCTTGATTCCAAAATTCTAGAAGATACCTAGAAGCACCTCTGGAAGTACCAAGGTCGGATGAAAATCAAGCTTTTCATGTGGTTGGTTCATCATAAGAAAATTTTAACATGGGACAACATTAGGAAAAGGGGGGTTATGGGACCTTCCAAATGCCATCTTTGTGAAGAGAAAGAGGAAACCATGGAGCACATTCTTAACAACTGCTCTTACACTACTTGGTTGTGGGATGCTTTTTCTAGCATTTTCCAATAGACAGATAGGGACAGAAGCAGTATCACAAATACCTTAAAAAAGTGGAGAAGAAACTATTCAGAGAATGAGTTCCTTAATTCGGCTTGGGTGTTCACACCAAGCTTCATTATTTGGAATGTTTGGAAATAAATAAATAAAAGAATTTTTAAAAATGAAAAGGCGATTCCTCTAAGACTTTTTGATCTGATCCTAAAACAGCGCAGGGAGACTGTAAGTATCACAATTCGCAATCTCCCTAAAATTTCCCCCTCTGAGACTGAGCTAATAATTCTCAAACAATTGGGAATGAAAGAGATTATTCCCCAAGGACTGATCAAGAAGTACATAACTACGGGTACAGAGAAGGATTTCTGGCAACTGATGAGCCCCAAAAATGTACAATTATTTGGGCTCATTCAACCTCCTAATTTGGCTTAGTCCACCATTCTCATTGGTTTATTGCATGTTTTTTATTATTTTTATGTTAATAGAGTGAATTTGGTTAGTCATTATGCCAACAAGTCTAATGGGTGCTTTGTGTAGCCTTTTTGGTCAACTTGGAAACAAAATTGAAGGTCTTAATGAGCACTTGGCAGCCAAATTCGTGGGAGAACAAGCTAGAGGATTTTTAGGAAGGTGTCCCCCTCATTTATGGGCCCTTACGTCGAATTCTCCACCATCAGCTCGGAGTTCAAGGGCCACCGAATCCATCAGCACAAGGGCAGCCAAGCAAGTCAAGTAGGACTGCTGTTAACTCCAAGTTTTGGGCAGCTGAGTCCCTAAATTTTAGGAGGACTGTTGGGTCCTCAAATTGTATAAATAAGAGGGCTTAAGACCTCATTTCAGTTAGTCAATTTGGTTAGCTAGTTAGCCAGTAGATAGTAGCTAGTAGTTAGTCATTTCATAGCTTTGTTTCAGTCATTTTGTAATTCGATTTTTATGCCATAGACTAGCTTTGCTTTCAACTCATATTCAAGTTCTTCTTGTGGACAATTTTGATGTAACTCTTCATTTCTTGATCAATAAAGATGAATCCAGCTTTGCACCAGCTCTAAATCTCTCTTGGGAGGCTGTAGCTCTTGGGTTTCGGCCCATCTCAAGAGACCAGTACTTCCCTTGTTTATCTTTACATGTGTTTGCTGCATTCTTCAATTGAAATCTGCTCTTTAGATCTTTCTTTGTTATTTTGGTTGTTTTTGATGGTTAAAGTAGCTTTTTATGGTTAGAATCGATTGATAGGAGTTTGTCATGCATTTAGATCTTTTTGAATGTTCTTACTCATGTGATGTACATGGTTCTCTTTCCAAACAAAGCTGTTGTTTATTCATTTAATTGACAGTTGGATTAAGTTAGCTAGGACTTGGTTTGTTTGCAAGGATTCATTGATTTGTTTGAATGAGCATTGTGCAGGGCATCTCTATCACCTTCATCACCTCCTCTTTCATCTGAGCCTCGTCCAGATCAGCTCCTCCATCACCAAGTTTGTTTCCTCATCTCCCATCTGCTCTTTTGCCACGTAATCCTACCTTCTTGCTTTTCCATTGCCTAAACCTTCGTTGATGCAAGTCAGCCTTCCACATCATCTCACCACTCCATCCGTCAGTTCCTGGGTCACTTCAGACCCCCATCCTACCTCCATAACCATCCATGCATCTTCGATCAACCATCCATGCTCCAAAATCCCATTTCGAAACATCCTGTAGAAGAATTACAGAACATCCTGTAGAAGACTTACAGAACTTCCTGTAGAAACCCCTGCAGACTTCCTGTAGAAGTTCATAAACACGGTTGCATGGCCTCCAGACTTTGTGAAACTCTTAGAAAGAATGCTAGGGATCCCTTAGACCCTCTCTGTACCATCCCAACCTTTCCCAAAGCATTTCATCCCTTGATCCATCCCTGCACAATGGAAAACTAGTTAGAAGCACATGCATGATAATTCCAACAACTTAATCAAAAATACAAAAAGATGTTTTCTTCAGATATTGATAACTTAGACACATGCATTTTACCCTCCTAGAAGTAATGGCACCTCTTCTCATAGTTTGCATTCTCATTTTTGCATCTGTAGGACTAGTTGGTAGAATTAGGGTTTCCTAGGGTTTGCTAGGGTTTGCGTTTCTTTTTGGCTTTCAGTTTCTTTCAGCAAGTAGATTAGCTTCCTTTGAGTTATCTTTCGTCCATCAGTTAAAAAGCTTCTTCTAAGAGCTCATAGAAGTTGGCTTGAGCCCCTAGCAAACTTGTGCCAGCTGACCAAGTGACAGCTGCGGCAAGAGCTAGTACTTGTGCATACAACACCGTCGCTTCCAAGTTTGTTACGAACTACCAGGTTGAGAAAATTAGAGATAGGAAGCTCCAGGAGTTGTAGCATTATTGCTACAATACTGGAGCCCACCAACAACCACCACCAAAAGGCTATCTGAAATTCAACAGAGATGGGGCTTCAAAAGGAAACCCAAGAACAGCTGGTTATGGAGGTGTTTTAAGAGATGAAAAGGGCAGTATTATCTTTATCTTCCATTGTCATTTGTTAAGAGCCACCAATAATATGGCAGAACTCATGGCTCTGGAATAATTTCTAGAGTGTCTGATCCAGTACCATATCTCTAACGTCATTATAGAAGCGGACTCAGAAATAACCATCAACTTTGGGAAAAGAATCAATTGCAGTTCTAGGCCGGAGAAAGTCTCCACCCACTGGAAACTAATCCAAGTCTACCAAAGAATCCATGTCCACCTCCAAGAGCTACGAACGGTTATTTTCAACCATGTTCGATGCTTGTCCAACAAACTAGCAGACCTTCTAGCTAACCAAGGGGTGAACAATGTTGATGGCGGATTGGCGAAAAACTGGCAGGAGATACCTCAAAACCGTTTAAAGGTTCTCTGCGAGGATCTAGCAATAGAAGACACAGAAGTGTTTAGATATCAAGCCAAGTTGACTGGAATGAATTGATTTCTTCGACAAGAACTTGTGTAACCATTCAGTATGTTTGTAGTAGAAAGGAAAGCTAAAGATGGTCTTATTTTATCTTGGACTCCATTGATCGGGGTTCTCAATTCTCTGGCAGACCAGTTACCTGGTCTTATCCCGAATAAGCACAGTATCGAAATCAGGCTCCGCAGTAGGAATATTCAGATTGTGGGGACAGTTTGTCCAGCGGCTGAGATTTTCTATCTTTCCGCTATCGGGCTTGGAAACTAGGGCATGGTGGGTTTTCTAGTTATCACGTGTCACATAAGCGGTTTATGTTTTTACCGCTTCGGGACCGATTCCATTGAGATTCTGACAAGTGGCAAGTGGTTGACTTCAATACTGCCTTTGATCACACACTATCTATTGGTTGTGTAAGGCTATGTGATTTGATTGTGGGTCGTTGGATTCGGTGGCCAGGATCAACGGTTGGGATCGTATGTGTTGTTTTTGGTAGGGCCAGGTGGGCCCTATCCTTTCCTCCGATATGGCGCGTATTCCTCCTCTTTCGCGGGGTGTGGACTTTGTTTGGTCGGGGGTTTCCTTCCATGTTTGTTGGCTCTGGGAAATTTGTTTTTTCCGAAAGGGTGGTTGGGAGCTCTAGGAAAATTTTCTTGTTTTTCTCTCAAAAGTTTGGTTATCAATGTAATAGCTTGGAGGGCTTTGGTCTTGGGCAGGGACTTCTTTTCACCAGTATTCTTGTAAAGGATCGGGTCTTATGTACAATATATATTTTTCTTTTGAATTAATGAATTAGAAGGATCAACACTTGCTTCAGCAAAAAAGGGGAAGTCGCATACCGTTGAATTCTGAATATCCTTATTTTTACATGTTTAATTCCCCTAAAACATGAAAATGGGAAGTGACTATTTGGCATAATCGTATTTTTTGAAAATGACTTATCAAAAAATGGAAATGTGAAGATATGTGATTTTAACCTCAATAGCTAAGGGTATGTCTGCAATGATATTTGGGAGAAATTTTGATGCAACTGCTGAGAAATTTGGGAGAAATTTCAATGTAATTGTCGATAAATTTGGATGCAATGATATTTGAGAAAAAATTCGATGCATTAGGATTTGAAAAAAATTATGTTTCTTATTTTGGAATGTCAAAATAATCATTAATGATAAATAGGTGTTAGGTAGAAGGTACCATTTCACTCATGGAAATTATTTTAACTTTTGTTGAGAGACTGAAGATTTTTACAATTATTTATTGTAAGAAGATTTTTGGAGAAAATTATGAAATGAGATTTATCATCAGAGATAAGAGAGAATGGTGACAATATGGTGCTAATGGTTTTCTTTTACAGAAATAAATTCAATTAGCAGTTTGAGAAAATAATTAATTTAATCAATGTAATATTAAAAGGTCGAATCAATATAATATTAAAAAGCCCAGTCAAAGATTAATTAATAACTTAAATAATTTAAATAAAATATTAATATTAAAAGGGGCAAGTTAAACGGTTAAAAACTAATGAAATAAAATATTAAGAATTAATTAAATTAAAATAACAAGAAGCAAAAAGAAAATATTTAAGGAGTTAAAAGGATGAAGGAGCAAACAAAATATTTATAATATGAAAAATAATTAAAAAGAAAAGAAAATGAAAAAGGTAACCAAAGTCAAAATGAAGAAAAAAGGGCAGCAAAATTAAACTAAATAAAAACAAATAAATATTTATACAATAATGAGAGCTTGGTGCATTGGAATAACTAATGAAATACAAAAGGGAAATTAATAATGATAAATCAATATATTAGAATAACTATCACACTCACATTGTTATTTAATAATAACAATTATTAATTAAATAATTCGTTTTTAATAATCAAGTATGATCATCCATGGTCAATCATGATTAACCATGGTCAACCATGACTAGCCATGGTTGAATTTTATAAACCATGATCAACCTTGATTAAATTATGTTTGATCATGATCAACGATGATGGTCAACCATGGATAATCATGGACAACCATGGTCAACCATGCTTTGTAAAATTAAGCATAGTCAATGATAGTCAACCATGGTCGAATGTCGCATTGTGACAAAGATTGTCTCGATATGACAATCAACCATCTTCAACCATGGTCCAACGTCTCATTATGACAAGGCTTGTCTCAATATGAAAATTAACCATGGTCACCCATGTTTATTTTAGTCTTTATAATATTTATCTTAGTGCCTATATACCTTGGGTTTATAATATTAGTCCCTTTGGTTTAATATTTTTCCCTTGGGTTCATAATCGTTTGGGGTTTTTGTATTAACCCATTGGGTTTATAGTATCAATCATGGTAAATTATCATCAACCATAGCCAACAATGGTCAACCATGGTCAAACACGATCAAATATCGCATTGTGACAAGGATTGCCTCAATATGAAAATCAACGATTGTCAACAATGTTTATTTTAGTGTTTATAATATTTATCTTAGGGTTTATATACCTTGGATTTATAATATTAGTCCCTTGTGTCTAATATTATTCCCTTCAGTTGATAATTTCTTGGGATTTTAGTATTAATCCCTTGGGTTTATAATATTAATTACTTGGGTTTATAATAGCAATCATGATCAATCATAGTCAATCATATCCAACCATGGTCAACCATGGTCGCATATCACATTGTGACAAAAATTGTGCCCATATGTAATCATCACCAATCACTGTAAACCATGGTCAACCATGGTTTATCATGATGAACTATGTTTTGTTGAATGAAACATGGTCAACCATGGTTGAATGTCGCATTGTGAAAAATAGTATCGATATGAAAATCAACCATGGTCAACCATGGTTTAATGTCACATTGTGACAATTATTGTCTTCATATGAAAATCAACCATGGTTAACTATGGTCAGCTATGGTTCAATGTCGCATTGTGATAAGGATTATTTCAATATGAAAATCAACCATGGTCAACCATGTTTATTTTAGTTTTTATAGTATTTATCTTATGGTTTATATACCTTGGGTTTATAATATTAGTCCCTTGGGTTTAATATTATCCCCTTGGGTTGATAATCCCTTGGGGTTTTAGTATTAATCCCTTGGGTTTATAATATCAATCATGGTCAATTGTGGTCAATTATAACCAAGCATTGTCAACCATGCTCAAATGTCAGGTTGGAGCAAAGATTATCTCAATATGGAAATCAACCATGGTCAACCATGGTCCAATGTCGCACTGTGACAAATATTGTCTCGATATAAAAATCAATCATGGTCAACCATGGTCCAATGTCTAATTGTGATAAGGATTTTCTTAATATGGAAATCAACCTTGGTGAGCCATGTTTATTTTCAGGCTTATAATATTTATATTATGTTTTATATACCTTGGGTTTAAAATTTGTATCCCGTCGGTTTATAATATAAATCCCCTCAATTTATTGAAGTAAGGGTTGACATTCCTAGGGTTTAATATTATTCCCTTCGGTTTATAGTGCCCTTAGTTTTTAGTATTAATCCCTAAGGTTTATATTATCAATCATGGTCAACTATGGGCATTCATGGTCAATCATGCTCTACCATGTCTACCATGTTTTATAAATTCAGCCATCGCCAATCATGGTCCAACATCACATTGTGACAAGGATTGTCTCAATATGAAAATCAACCATCGTCAACCATGTTTATTTTAGTGTTTCTAATATTTATCTTAGGGTTTATATATCTTGGCTTTATAATATTAGTCCCTTGGGTTTAATATTACTCAACTAAGGTTAACCATGTTTTATAAACTCAATTATGGTCCACCTTGATTAATGAGGGTCAACCATGGGCTAATGTCGCATTGCAACAAAGATTGTCTAATATGAAAACCAATCATTCTCTCAAACATGGTTGAATGTTGCATTATGACAAATATTGTCTCAATATGATAATCATGGTCAACCATGTTTAATAAAGTCAAACATGGTCGATTGTCACATAGTGACAAGATTGTCTCAGTACGAAAATCAATCATTGTCTCAACCATGGTCCAATGTTGCATTATGACAAATATTATCTTAATATGATAATCATGGTCAAACTTGGCCAACCTTGGTCAACCATGTTTTATAAAATCAAACATTATCATCCATGGTTAATCATGGAAAACCACGGTCGAACATTGCATTGTGATAAATATTTTGTTGGTATGAAAATCAACCATGGTTAAGCATAGTAAACCATGGCCCAATGTCACATTATGATAAGGATTTTCTCAATATGAAAATCAACCATGGTCAACCATGTTGGACCTTGTTTATTTTTGTGTTTATAATATTTATCTTAGGGTTTATATGCCTTGGGTAAATAATATTAGTCACTTGGGTTTAATATCATTCCCTTGGGTTCATAGTCCCTTGGGGTTTTAGTATTAATCTCTTGGGTTTATAATATCAATCATATCCAACCATAGCAATATTTCCCATTGTGACAAATATTGTCACAATATGAAAATCAACCATGATCAACCATGGTCCAATTTCGCATTGTGATCAATATTCTCTCAATATGAAAATCAATCATGGTCAACCATGCGTCAACGTCTCATTGTGACAAGGATTCTCTTAATATGGAAATTAATCATGGTAACCCATGCCTATTTTAGGGTATATAATATTTATTTTAGGGTCTATATACCTTGGTTTTATAATATAAATCCCTTGCGTACATTAAACTAACGGTTCATATTCCCAGGGTTTAATATTATTCCTTTAGGTTCATGGTCGACCATGGTAGAATATCGCATCATGACACAAATTGTCTCAATATGAAAATTAATCATTATCTCAACCATGGTCCAATGTCAAATTATGACAAATATTGTCTCAAAATGATAATCATCGTCAACTATGGTCAATCATGGTAAATCATGGTCAACCATGGTCAACCATGTTTTACTAAATCAAACATGGTCATCTATAGTCGTCCATGGTAAATCATGGTATACCATGATAGAACGTCACATTGTGAGAAATACTGTCTTGATATAAAAATCAGCCATTGTTAAGGATGGTCAACTATGGTCCAACGTCACATTGTCATGCTGATTGTCTCAATATGGAAATCAACCATTGTCAACAATGTTTATTTTAGTGTTTATAATATTTATCTTAGGGTTTATATACCTTGGGTTCATAATATTAGTCCATTGGGTTTAATATCATTCCCTTGGGTTCATAATCCCTTAAGATTTTAGTATTATTCCCTTGTGTTTATAATATCAATACCTTTGGTTTATTATTCCCTTCTGTTTATAATATTAGTCATGGCCAACCACGGCCAATCATAGGCAACCATCGTCAACCATGATCAAATGTCACATTGTAACAAATATTGTCTCAATATGAAAATCAACCATGGTAAACCATGGTCCAACATCACATGGGGACAAATATTATCTCGACAGGAAAATCAATCATGGTCAAGCGTAGTCTAACGTCCCATTGTGACAAGGATTGTCTCAATATGGAAATCAAACATGGTCAACCATGTTTATTTTAGGGTTTATAATAATATCTTATGATACCTTGGGTTTATAATTGTTATCCCTTGGCTTTATTAATCTAAGGGTTCATATTACTCATTTCATTTAATATTGTTCCTTTGGATTTATAATGTTACCCCCTAAGTTTGATTGTATAAATCCCTTTGGTTTAATATTAATTAATATATAATAATATAATAATATTTAAATTAATATTTATTAATAAAATATTTTCTCAATACGTTATTAATATAGTAGTATTTAATATTATGGTCTATAATATAGGTTTTATAATTACAGCTTATAATATTGGTTTTCATATTATGGTTTATATTAGTAATTCTATAATATGGCATCTATTAAGTAAACGCCTACAACGTATATCAACCACATTTACTAATGTGGTTTTTTTTACATTTATAAAAAACTAATAATTATATTTTCTAATAAATAGTAGTAATATTTACTTTATTATTTAATTATTTTGAAATACAAAATTAATCAATTTGTAAGAAGCTTATTGAAATCAATCCACTTACCCCCAAGATTTATGGCCATCCTAAGATTCATAAGGCTCAGGTCCCCCGTAGAACTATTGTTAACCCAATAGGTCGGCCTTCATATTTTCTCACTAAATTCTTAGCTCAGAGGCTCAAACGTCTTATTGGTCACACTGATTACTTTGTTAAGGACTCTACTTCCTTTGTTAAAGAATTGAAGGATATTAGGCTGGAACTTGGTGATTTGTAGGTGAGTTTTCGTATTGTTTCCCTTTATACTTGTATTCATATTAAAGAGGCCATTGATGTCACAAATAGTTTCACTGACAGTGACACTGCCAAATTAGTTGCCCTCTACCTCACCTCTACTTTCTTGAGTTTCAAGATGAGTTCTTTGAACAAACCTGTGAGGTGGCGATGGGTTCTCCTCTTTCCCCTATAGTTGCTAACTTATTCATAAAGGATTTTGAGGCTAAGGCCTTAGCTTCAGCTCCATTTTTCCCTAAAAAATGGAAGATGTTTGTTGATGATACATGTTTCGTTTGGCCTCATGGTAATGAAAAATTAGTTGTCTTTCTTAACCATATTAATTCTCAATCGGACTCCATCAAATTCACAATGGGGGTTGGAGTGAATTGGTGTCTTCCTTTCTTAGACATCCTTATATCAAAAATTAATGATGAGTATGTTTCTCACCAAGTCTTTCACAAGAAAACTCACACAGAACAATCTCTTCATTCCAGTTCTCATCATTTTCTGGCGCAAAAATTCAGGGTTGTTAGTACTCTAGCCACCCATGCTTTAAGAATTTTGGATGAGATGCACCTAGAAGAAGAAAAATGCCATCTTCTTAAAGTTTTTGAAAAGAATGGCTATAACAGGTCCCAAGGCCTCAAGGCTTTCCAAAGGTCCCATAAAGATTCGGGGGTTAAGCCTCCTAGTGATGGCCCAATCTCTAAGGTGCAACTACATTTTATCCAAGGGACCACTAACATGATTGCCCATATTCTGAAGAAGAATAATATCTCATATACTTTCAAGCCCCTTAATATTATCAAAAAAAAAAGTAGATCCTTTAAATACCCTATTGACCCCAAGGACATGAAAGGAATCTACTCGATGGCATGTTCATGTCAGGTTCCCTACATTGGGGAGACCTTCCACTCTACTAAACAGAGAATCCAAGAGCATGTTGTAGACATTAGGCACAACCTATCTCTCTCATTAGCTCTTGAAGAGCATGTAGAGAAATATAAGCACCATGTTTGCATTTAGGATGCGAAGGTCATTGTCAGGGTTGATCATTTCCACCTTAGGAAACTATGAGAGGCTATTGAGATTGAGAAACATGTTAACAACCTCAATAGGGATGATGAGTTGAAATTGAGTAAGAGTTTGATTCCAACTCCTTTATCCTGATTATTCCGCACCTTTTTTTTAGATAATGAGCAATTTCATATATGTCTAAACCATTAATAAATATTATATTTTTTTATTTGTCTATTTATTGGTTTATTTATTTATGAAATAGAAATAAGGTTAGTTGGTATTTTAATTTGACTGTAGTTATTTTATAAATAAAAATGGTTATTATAATCAATAAATATAATAATTTAATATTATTCTATTTATTTATTTATAAAATAAAAATAAGGTCCTTTTGTATTATTAATATGTTTTTGATTTGATTATGGTCATGTTATACATAAAAATTCGTTATTATAATCAATAATACATATATAATAATTTAATAGTATTGATAATATAATTCTTCTTTGGTTATTATAATAAGTTATATATATATCTATATATATATATATATATATATATATATATATATATATATATATATATATATATTATAATAACCAAATAAGAATATATATATATATATATATATATATATATATATATATATATATATATATAATTTTAATATTAATAAAAATTAAATATTTATAATTAATGGCTAATTTTATAACAACTAATCTTTTGATTGGAATTTAAAAATTTAAAAATATATTTATTTATTAATTAAATAACTAATTTCCTAACGGTTAGTTTCTAACAGCTAATTCTAGACTCTGATGCATCCTTTCTATTTATTCATTAGGATCTATGGATTTTTTCACCTTTGTCCAGAGGATGAACCACATTAGCTCGTTCAAAACGTCGACCAAATAATACTGATGTGATTAATCTGAAAGACATGCTTACTATATTATGGATCACAAAAGTCTAAGATCTCGTATTAATACTTTTATTTAATTAATTATTATTATTATTTAGTAATATTTAATTAAATAAGTATTATTTTTGTTCTAATTAATTAATTATTAATTATTTTTAGTAACTTATATTAACAATATTATCAACGAAAATTTTATTATTATTATTATTATTATTAGTATAAAATAGAATAGAAATGAGTAGTCTTTAGTGCGACTTTTTGGAAGCTTTTCCAGTCTAATTTCTCTAAAATCTGGCAGGAATTCATTGAAATCACAAGTTTAATGGGTAACCCATGCACAATAGAAATGCCCCAGGGGTTTTCTAGGGTGCTAAATCCATATAAACAGTAAAACAGCTAGTTTAAATGACACAAATAAAGGTTTCACCACAAACGTTTCCGGCAGATTCTAGCACCGAAAAATCCAAAAAGTCGCACTAAAGACAACTCCAAATAGAAATGTTTATATTTTCTTACAAACAATATTAAAAATTATTTATTTATTTATTATAAAAATGAAATAATTAATTATTATTATTAATTAATATTTTATCTATATTTAATTGAATACATTTATTTTTAACTATTATTATATATTTATTAATGGAGTGGTCCTTAGTGCAACTTTTTGGAGTTTTTGTCGCTAGAGTCCAGTGGAAAAATTTGAGGTGATATCTTAATTTTTGTAGTTTAAACTTGTTTTTTGACATTATATATGGATTTAGGACCCTCAAAAACCATATCACACTTCAATTGTTGATCTGAAAATCACCCTATGAGTGAACTCAGTTAAGATTTATTAAACAAAAGGTATTATAGACTCATGTGTCGGTGTGTGTTCTGTGATATTGAAACAACGGATCGATTAGATTTCCAATACACAGACATTTTGAATGGAAAGACAACAGAGAAATACAGTAAGCAACACAAAGACACAAACAATTTTAATAATGCGTTCACCCTATTCTCCAGGGCTACGTCTCCGGTCCAGCTTCAGTGGTGGCCTTATTTTATTATGTCTTTGAGAAGAGAAATTACAATACAGGGACTCAATATGAGTTCTCTTGAACTAGATTTTGCTTGGTAGGGTGGTTCTTGGATTCCCCCGAGCCACTTGGAGTACACAGACTCTTGTTCTTCCTACCAGCTCTGTGATCCTCGGTCTATAGTGGAAAGAACCAACTGTGATGCTTAATCCAGACAAATTCCTCTATGGGAAGGCTTGATTCTTCAAGCTCTTTGGTGCTCGATGCTACCTGTGGTTAGCTCGGCCCTCTGTCTCCTCTGCTGGGCTTTACTGCTCTCTGTACTCAGTCCTCCTCTCAGGGTTCACTGTTCACTGTCTCTCTTGGTCGCTTGGACTCTTCGATCTGAATCTCTCTTCTGATCCCCGTTCATTGTCTCTGTTCATGGCTTTAGCCATTCGACCTCCATGCCTATTCGTTTCTTCTCCCGCCTGCGTCGATTCGCCTATCACCTCCGTGCTTGGAATTCCCTGTTTGGTGTCAGCATGAACGCTCGAGAAGTAGCCACGTGTCCTCATCGGAACTGCGCCAGCCCACTCGTCGATTCGTTGCTTTCTCCACCGTGGCAGTCAACGGATTCCAAATCCTCTTAAATCGCGGCTTAATCCCCTGTCAATTCTGCTCTGTCTATCGGACACAATCTCAGTCGTTCGATTTGGGCTCCTCTAGATCCAACGTCATTTGCACACCGAGCACGGTTGACTTGCTCGACCAATAACACACGATCACGGTGGTTTTTCTCTCTCCTCCACTGCCACGCGTTTATCGTTGAGGGTGCTATCTCTGTTTTCTCCAAAACCACTTACCGTTCAAGGGCGCCCCGATCAAACCGTCGGTTTCCAGGGTGTGGGTCCCACCTTCATACGATGGCTCTTTTTTCGCTTTTCCACCCACAGTCCTCTGGCTCCCAACGTGACCGAGTGCTTTAGCCCTGCCATTTCGGCCCTGTTTTCCAGCTCCTTTTCCCAATCCAGGGCTCCTAGGGGCTATTTTGACCTCCTGCAAAGTTTCCATGGGCCTCGGTTAGCGTGCTTTGACCGAGGTCCTCGTCGTTCCACACCGACTACCATGGCCATTGGTTGAGGGTGTTTTCGATTGCTATTTTGGATTCTTCAAGGATTTGTTTGACTTGATTTAGTCATGGTTCTATGACAGTCGTTTATGGATCCGATTCGGATCTCAACCTCCCAACCGAAAAGCTTTTGGACCACCAAAAGTTGGTTTTTCTTCAAGCATGGACTAAGTGAGGAAACTGTTGTCTCACTTGTCCAATCTCAATCCACTTCGCACTACTCGGCTTCGAACCTTTAAGCCCAATTCTGAGGTATTCCACCTGTCCACTGTGTGTTGTCCTTACCTTCCTTTCCAGCACTATATCTTCATGCAACTCATTAAGATATTTATGTAGCAGGTCATCAACAGAAGGCAATTGACTCTGCTCTTCAGTGTCCTCAATCATTGCAGGTTCAAAAAACCTCAAGCAATCCGCATTCACGACTGAGTAGATGTGCATGTAAGCTGGCAGATCAAGGTGAAAAGCATTCTCACCAATCTTCTCAAGTATCCTTAAGGGTCCATACCTGACAGGTTTTAGCTTCTTACCTTCACCTTGCATCCTGTCCTTGCTGATATACAGCCAGACTTGGTCTCCAAATTGAAAACTATGCTCCATCCAATGCTTATCCTGCCTAGCCTTGTACTTGGCCTCGCTCTTTTCCAGCTATTCCGATATCGCCTGGTGGATCTCCTGGATCTGTTCAATGAAGCTAGCTTCTTTGTCCACATCATTGTGTTCATCAACCATGGTATCTTTACCAAAGATAAAATCCAAGGGAGACCTTGGTATGAAACCAAAGCAGGTCTCAAAAGGAGATCTTTGTGTAGAAGAGTGTTTGGCTCTATTGTAAGCATGTTGCACATAACACAAGTGTTCATCCCAAAGCTTAGGATGTTTGCTGCAATATCCTCTCAATAAATGGATCACTGTCCTGTTAACTACTTCTGTCTGGCCATTTGTTTGTGGATGAAAAGCTGTGCTTTTCTTTAATTTGGTGTCCATTAGTTCCCACAAACTGAACCAAAACCTCCCCACAAATCGGGTGTCTCGATCAGATATAATAGAAGTGGGTAATCCAAAATGAACCCATACATGTTCAAAGAATAATTTTGCATTTTTTTCAGCTGTAATTTGTTTACTACAGGGTATCAAAATACACATTTTGTTGAACCTATCCACAACAACATATAGATAATCATGACCTTTCCTAGATTTGGGCAGTCCTCCAACAAAATCCATGCAAATTCTCTCCCAAGGGAGAGAAGGAACTAGCAATGGAGTGTACAAGACTAGTTTTCTGTTGTTGGACTTGCTTTTAGCACACATAGCACAACCCTTTACATATCTAGAAACTGTCTCACTCATTCTCGGCCAATAACAGAACCTTTGTAGTTGTGCAACTATTTTACTTACCCCAAAGTGACCTGATATCAGAGAAGTGTGTGCTTCCATAATTATCTTTTCTCTCTCAGTTTGTGGAATACAGAGTTTCCCACAATGATATAAGAGTTGGTCCTTCACGTGATAGTCCAATTCTTCTACTCTTTTGCCTTGACTCAAAGTTGCATATACATCTTTAAAGTCCATATCCTGAGCATATTGTTCTATGTAGCTTTCATGTAGCATATAATTATGCTTAAGTATGGTAGATGCATTTACAATGGGTCTAGATAACATGTTTGCAACCTTGTTATGTATGCCCTTTTTATATGTGATGACTAAATGAAACTGTTGTAGAAAACCCATCCATTTGCAATGTCTTGATTGTTGCACCTTAGTTTGGGAGTGTAGATATTGAAGTGGCTAATGATCAGTATGTATTACTATTTCTTTGCCCATTAAGTAATGTTTCCACTTTTTCACACTCTAAACTAATGCATACAATTATTTATCATAGGTAGGATAGCTAACTACTATAGGATTACAAGTCTCAGAATGATAACATATGGGTTTACCGTGTTGTGTCAACACTTCTCCCATGGCATAGTCACTGGCATCAATTTGGATCTCAAATGGTCTTTGTAGATCTGATAGTGCTAGTACGAGTGCTATACTAATTTTCTCTTTCAAGGTGTTGAAGGCTTTCTGCTATTTTCCTCCTGACTAACACACCTTGTTCAATCATGTCAAAGCATGTAAGGGAGTTGCAATTGAGGAGAAATTTGAAATGAATTTCCTCCAATACTATGATGCTCCTAAGAAGCTTCTGACTTCTGTAGAAGACTTGGGTTTAGGCCAGTTTACAATGACTGCCACTTTAGAGGGATCTATTTTCAATTCACCTCCCCCTACTATGTGACCCAAATAATTTAGAGAGGTTTTGCCAAATTCACATTTGGACAGTTTAACATAAAGTTTTTCTCTTTTCAAAACATCTAATGTCTACTTAACATGCTTTAAATGTTCTTCCCACATTTTACTAAAAATCATAATGTCATCCAGATAGATAATAACAAAATCATCAAGAAAAGGTCTGAGTACATGATTCATTAATCTCATGAAAGTAGCAGGGGAATTGGTCAAGCCAAAAGGCATAACCAACCATTCATACAATCCCTGCTTTGTTTTGAAAGTAGTCTTCCATGCATCTTGCTTTGCAACTTTGACCTGATGGTATCCACTGTGCAAATCCATCTTGGTGAAGTAAACAACTTCCTTCAATTGATCTAAAAGATCATCTATGCGAGGAAGGGGATAACGATTTTTTATCGTTATTTTATTCAGTGCTCGGTAATCAATGCACATTCTCCACGAGCCATCTTTCTTTCTCACCAAAACAATTGGTGACCCACATGGTGATGTGCTAGGCCTGATGAACCCTTTCTCGAGCAACTCCTACACATGCTTCTTGATTTCAGCATTCTCTAAAGCAGATAACCTGTATATCCCAGTGTTAGGTAAAGGAACATCTTGCTGCAAAATAATATCATGTTCTATTCCCTTTTTGGGTGGCAGACCTTGAGGTTCTTGAAACAAGACATCATACTCTGAAACAATCTTTTTATATCAGCTTACTGATCAACCCTCAAATACATTGGTTTTATCAATTTTCTTTTCCTTTACAACCATTAGTAAGAACTGTTTGCATGAATTTATCATTCTTTTCATCTGTCCTGAGTTTATGAGAGTATAATTATTCTTAAGCTTATGAGCCCTTACAAAGTATTCGATTCCATCTTTAACAAGTAGATACTTGTTCTCAACTCTATAGAAAATAGCATTTCTATCATACAAGTAAGGACTTCCTAAAACAAATTCCACATATATCCAAAGGAATGACATCTAACTCAACCTCATCGACAAATGCTAACCCAAAAGAAAACTTGAGTTTGCAATGTCTAGTAACTTGTAGTTTTTCTTTATCGTTCAACCATCCTAATGGGTATGGTTTCTTATGAGGTGTAGTTGCTAATCCCAATTTCTTTATAATTGCTTCAGAAATCAGATTTACTTGTGAGCCACTATCAAACAATGTATCAATCTTTTGATATTTGGAAACAACTCGAATATGGAAAAGCTCACGGCTTTTTCTCTCATGTTATTCATCAATAACAGATTGAGCAGTATTACTAGTAGATGCTTCAGAATTATTACCTTTTATACCTGTGGCTACAATGATTGTTTCATCTCCTGAGTCTGACCCCAAATCCTTCTGAATAGCTGCAGCAATCATCTTCTTCTTGCCCTCAGACTTCTTAGGTCTCTGCTCTGGATGCAGAATCCAATAGTGCTCATCATCATGCCCCTCCTTTTTACAGTGGGTGGATGAGGCTTTGCCTTTCTCTTCAGTGTTAGCCTTCCTTTCTTTCCACTTCTGCTTTCTTTTCTCCTTGCTTTTGCTTACAATGGGTTGGGATGGTCCCCCAACTTCTGGATTTTCATTCTTTCCTCTAGTTTCTAGATGAGTAGCTTGTACATATACTTCATGTATACTAGTGGGATTAAAAATGAGGATAGTGTGCCTCATGTAGTTGTGTATACCCCCAATGTATTTCAAAAGAGTTTCTGGTGAGTCTAATGAAATAGCCAACATCAATACTCTCTTTCGGAACTCTTGAGTATACCCTTGTACACTTTTCCCTTTCAACTGCAAAAGAGTTTGCCAACTCATCATGGCTTGTTGCATGTAGGCCAATGGATGGAACTGCTTTTTGATGGAAGAAACAAAGTCACTTCAGACAGAGATGGTCTTACCATGCTTCTTCATATCAGCTTGGGTTCTACCTTCCCACCAAACCAAGGTAGTGCCCCCTAGGCATAGGTTTGCCAGCTGAATCTTGCTCTTGTCTGAGTCCATATTTTGTACTCTGCAATACACATCAATTTGTCTTATCCAGTTGTCCAACTTTTCAGCATTCAACTCTCCATCATATATAGGCAAGTCAAATTTAACATCTAACTTAATCAAAGATGATTTCTTATTATGCACAGGGCTACTAGGAGGTGTAGGGAAGCTTTCTTCTTTCCCCTTTCCTTTGGAGTTGTCATGGGAATGAGATTCATCTTCTTATTTATCTTGCTTAGAACCTGATGAATCTTCACCCTTATGCTTTCTAAAGTCCCTATACATTTCTTCCACCATGGACTTTATAGCTAGGAAAATTTCTAGGAATTGAGAGTCTGGTCCTACAGAACCTTCTTCTGACATTGTCTTTCGAGAATAGACTCTTCCAATTTCAGGATTAGTTTCCACCAGTTCTCCTTCTCATAATTTGAGCTTTGATCTAGTGATCATCCACAGCTAAGCCAACACAAGCTTGTCTAACCTTACAGCCTAGAGCTCTGATACCACTTGATCTAAAAATCACCCTATGAGTGACCTTAGTGAAGATTTATTAAAAAAAAAGGTATTATGGACTCATGTGTTGGTGTGTGTTCTATGATATTTAAGCAATGGATCGATCAGATTGCCAATACACACACATTTTGAATGGAAAGACAACAGAGAAATACAGTAAGCAACACAAAGACACAAACAATTTTAATGAGTTCACCCTATTCTCGAGGGTTACGTCTCCGGTCTAGCTTCAATGGTGGCCTTATTTTATTATGTCTTTGAGCAGAGAAATTACAATACAGGGACTCAATATGAGTTCTCCTAAAGCAAATTTTGCTTGGCAGGGTGGTTCTTGGATTCCCCAAGCCACTTGGAGTACACAGACTCTTGTTCATCATACCAACTCTGTGTCCCTCGGTCTACAGTGGAAAGAGCCAACTGTGATGCTCAATCTGAACAAATTCCTCTATGGGAAGGCTTGATTGTTCAAGCTCTTTGGTGTTGGATGCTGCCTGTGGCTAGCTCAGCCCTTTGTCTCCTCTGCTTGGCTTTACTGCTCTATGTGCTCAGTCCTCCTCTCAGGGTTCACTATTCACTGTCTCTCTTGGTCGCTTGGACTCTCAGATCTGAATCTCTCTTCTGATCCCTGTTCACTGTCTCTGTTCATGGCTTTAGTCATTTTTCCTCCATGCCTGTTCATTTCTTCTCCCACCTGCATCGATTCACGTGTCGCCTACGTGATTGGAGTTCCCTGTTCAGCGTCAGCATAAACGCTCAAGAAGTATGCCATGTGTCCTCATCGGAACTACACCAGCTCACTCTTCGATTTGTTGCTTTCTCCACTTTGGCGGTCAACGGATTCCAAATCCTCTTCAATCACGACTTAATCCCCTGTCAATTTCGCTCTGTCTATCAGACGCAATCTTAGCCATCCGATCTGGGCTCCTCCAGATCCAACGTCATTCGCACATCTAGCACGGTTGACTTTCTCGACCGATAATGTGTGATCACAGCGGTTTTTCTCTCTCCTTTGCTGCTGCATGTCGATCGCTGAGGGTGCTCGCTCTGTTTTCTCCAAAACCGCTTACCATTCAAGGGCGCCCCGATCAAACTACCGGTTTCCAGGGTGTGGGTCCCACCTTCGTACGATGGTGCTTTTTTCGCTTTTCTGCCCATGGTCCTCTAGCTCCCAACATGACCGAGGGCTTAAGCCCTACCATTTTGGCCTTATTTGCATCAAAAATCAGCTCCTTTTCCCAATCTGGGGCTCCGAGGGGCTATTTTGACCTCCTCTGGAGTCTCCATGGGCCTCGGTCAGCGCGCTTTGACCAGGGTCCTCATTGTTTCATGTCGGCTGCCATGGCCACTGGTTCAGGGTGTTTTCGATTGCTGTTTTGGATTCTTAAATGATTTGTTTGACTTGATTTAGTCACGGTTCTATGATAGTCATTTATGGATCCGATTCAGATCAATTGTGCAGGGGTTACCCATCAAGCTTGTGATTTCATTAAATTCCTACCTAATTTTTGAGAAATTAGACTAGAAAAACCCACCTATAAAGCTTCCAAAAGTCTCACTAAAGACAACTCGTTTATCAATGACTTGTGTGACAAATAAAAATGAACCCTTCATCGTATATCAACCACATTTACTAGAATAAGTATTCTTATTAAGATTGTCATTGTTAATCAATATTACTACTATTATTATTAAGTATTTAAAATTAATATTAAATAATAATAATAATAATATTTTTATTCAGATAATATTATTTTTGTTAATATATATTTATCATAAAGCCTCCCGTGTATATTGACCACATTAATATTTTAAACATGTTTGTGCTAGTTAATAATGCAAAATGTTTCATCCTCCATCTTAATCAAATTACAAATCTCATAGAATACAACTAGATAATTTTTGATGTGAAGAGATGATGTTTGTCCTCATTAATTTACAAATATTTTACCTTGTTAAATTTATCAAGTATATAATACTTTGTGTCTCTATTACATTTATGATATGATAGAGTTTTTAATAAGTATTATGCA
This sequence comes from Pinus tabuliformis, assembly GCA_031772625.1. Lineage (NCBI taxonomy): Eukaryota > Viridiplantae > Streptophyta > Pinopsida > Pinales > Pinaceae > Pinus > Pinus tabuliformis. The sequence goes on along the minus strand of CM062810.1, from coordinate 671,742,084 downwards.
ACACGTTGTACCACTTTATTATGTACCACTTTATTAAGTGATTGTTTAATTTGGTGTTGCTTAAATATTTAATATCTTAGAGAATTTTTTGGTTTAAATTTGGTGAAACTAATTTTTAGTCATATCATTTTGTTTTTGCAATTTTTAGTTATATGAATTTTTTCTTAAATGAATGGATAAATATATTGAGCTTCCAAAAAATATCTCTGGTACTAAACCTTAGATTCCGACAAATCTCTGCAAGATTCAATAAAATTTAGAAGGAAAAATAAAACCTTCAATCATCTAGTCATAAAGTAATATTGCATCTATCTCACAAGGTTGTTTAATAAGAAATATGCATAAACATCTAACAATGTACCATTTATGTTGCAACATGATGAAGCTTAGAAGCAACAATGTCACTGGAATGGAGAGAATTTGAATTGGAACGAATTGAGGTTATACAATTATTATATGGTGATGAATTAATGTTAGGTCCCTATAATACTAGTGATTCACCATTACTATTATCACTGTATCCTTTATTGTTAATGTTGTGCCCCTATTGTCCCCATATTGTTATTTTTGTGCCTTTATATTATTATTGTTAGGTCAGCTTGGTTATATTGTGTCCCCTTAGAATCCTATATATAGAAAGGAGGTTTTGTCATTTGAATCATCCAAGAATTGTTTATTTGTGTAATGTAAAGGAGGTTTCCCCCTCGAAGAGGCTGAATTCTAAGGCGTTGACCTATCTTTTTATCTTCTTTTTGTGAGATGGTTTCCTAACATTTGGTATCAGAGCTTTGGATTCTAGGGTTTCGCTGCTCCAAATAGGTCATCGTGGCATTTTCGCTATAACATTTTTTATGCAATGTTTCAGAAGCCAAAAAAAATCCATTTGATATGAAATCGCGTTGAACCTCGGGTCTGAATTTCAGAGCTTGTATCGGTATATTTTTGGAGCTATGATATGAGAAAGTTAGGGTTTGTGCAAGCTCCATAATTTAAGCTAAAACATGTCATTGTGGGATTTTTACTATAACACTTTGCTACGAAGTTTCAGAAGCTAAAACAAAAACCATGTTGAGAAGAAATTGGTTAGAACCTCGGCTATTAATTTCAGATCCCATCTCACTATAGTTTCGGAGATATAGTCTAAGGAAGTTATGGTTTTTGCAGGACCCTGAATTACATTCCAAATAGGTCACTGTGGCAAACTCGTCCTAGCTGTCTCTCTGAGCATTAGATTGAAATTTCATAAGAAGTAACAGAAAGAGTACGGACTGTAGTTTCTCGTATATATTTTTTAGATACAAAGGTCAAAACACTGACATGTGGCACTTCATACAAGTTTTCTCTTCTAAAAAGGTATATAATCAGGCCATCTTGGGAGATTGTACATAAATATTTCTTAGAGAATCCAATTTTGATCAGACTAGTGGCATTGGAAAGAGGATGCAGAGGACTATGGAAGGTCGCAATTTCAGAACTGGAAGAAATGAAATTACAAAAATATATCAGATTCAATATCAAGCTCCTACAAAGTGAAAAAAAAGGTGTGTAGTTTTTTTTTTCAATTTTTTCATAAGCTTAGTTTGAAAAAATAGTTTGAAGGAATTCAAAGGTCATAGCGAAGCATTATTATCCTAATTGATGCCCGAAAGAAAGAAAATGGAAACACCTAGTAAGCAACCTAAAAGCTCTAGCATGACTCATGAAGAAGAGGAAGAAATGCAACAAGATGTATCAAAATTACAAGACCAAGTACAACAAATGTCACTCGCACAAAAATTAACAAAAGCTAAGATGTAGAATCTAAGATGGGTGGTTTAAATAAAGGCATGGAAGCTAAGATGGATGGTTTAAATAAAGTCGTAGAAGCTAAGATGAATGGCATGGAATCTAAGATGGATGGTTTAAACAAAGACGTAGAAGCTAATATGAATGGCATGGAAGCTAAGATGGACAGTGTGGAAGCTAAGATGGATGGCATGGAAAATAAGATGGATGATTTGAAGAGAGGCATGGAATATTTGAAGAAAATTTTGACAAAGTGTCTACAAGAAATGCTTACTAATGGTGAAAGGGTAGGAAAGGAAACTCACGATGAGAACAAAATAAATGTTAATCATGATTTCATAGACTCTAACGTTAGATCAAAGAACCACCATGTTCCAAAGATCGATATGAGGAAGTTTGATGGCAAGGATCCCAGAACATGGATACTACAAATGGAGCAATTTTTCGATCTCCATAATGTGCAAAACACACAAAAGGTACGCATTGAAACTTTATATTTGGAACCAAATCAATTTGTATGGTATCAATGGCTTTGCTCTCATAAACAAATTTTCACTTGGACTATTTTTACAGATGAAATGATAGAACATTATGAGGATACAGAAAGCAACACTTTCTTAGCCAATTGATAACTCTTAAACAAAAGGGTTTAGTGATGGAGCACTTTGAGGACTTCCAAAAATTGAATATAAGGGTAAAAGATATTCTAGAGGAGCATAGGACTGATATGTTCATAAGAACTTTAAAAGATAACATCCAACATGAGGTTCGCCTTTGGGAACTAGATTCATTGGAGAAGGCATTCAGGTTGGCAAGAAAAATGGAAAGAAAAATTATGGCAACAAGGAAGCCTACCACTCACAATCATAAAGATGGAAGTGTTGTTGCCGCTAGCCATCCACAACCTACAAGGTTGACACCACAACAATTGGAAGAAAAAAGAGAAAAAGGTCTTTGTTACAGTTGTGATAGCAAATACACTAAAACTCATAAGTGTGCCACGAAGAAATTATTTTACATAGATTGTGAAGAGGAGGAAAAAAAGGAACAAGAAATGTCAAAAGAAGAGGATATACACTAGGAAAAAACCCTAGAAAAAGAAGAAATGAATCCGACTATATCTTGTAATGCATTGGTTGTAATTACCGCTCCTCAAACTATCAAGATAGAAGGGCATATCAAGAATAAAAAGGTAATAGTGTTGATTGATTCGGGAAGTACCCATAATTTTATTCATTATAATATAGCCAAATAATTGAATTGTTTCCTATATCCAGCACCAGAGTGTCAAGTGATGGTTGCATGTGGAGGAACCATAAATTGCTCAAGAAACTACCATTATATCAAGCTATCCATGGGAGAATATGTATTGAATAGCCTGATACTTTCCATTCAAATGGGTGGTGCTGATGTTGTACTAGGAGTCCAATGGCTACAATCCTTGGGTACAATAGCTTTTAATTTTCAAGAAATTTTCATGAAATTCTCTTCAGAAGGAAAGGAAGTTAGATTAAGGGGTGTCGTAGGGAAACTGAGAAATATAATCATCTCTAATGGAATGAAAAAGCTTCTAAAGAAAGAACAACGAGGCATAATTGCACAACTATGTTCACTAGAGGTTCCCGCATCAAAATCATCCATTTCTCCATATCTTCAAAACGTCTTGGACAATAATTCCAAGGTATTTGAGACTCCCAAATGCCTCCCATCTATTCGTGATCATGATCATGCTATCAATTTGATTCTAGGAAGTGTTCGTCCAAACATCAGGCCTTACAGATATCCCTATGTCCAAAAGCGTGAAATTGAACGTATGGTTGCAGAAATGCTAGAGGCTGGTATAATTCAACCTAGTCAAAGTACTTTCTCTGCTCCAATTATTTGGTTCACAAGAAGAATGGATCACGGCGCATTTGTCCAGATTATACAGAGCTCAACGAGCTCACTATTAAAGATAAATTTCCCATCCCTGTCATTGATGAATTGCATGGATCAATTTACTTCACCAAGTTTGATCATCGTTCAAGTTATCATCAAATCATAATGAAGACTGAAGACATTCCGAAAACAACATTTAGAACTCATGAGGGTCAGTATGAATTTTTGTTCATGTGTTTTGGCCTTACTAATGCACCTTCTACATTTCAAGGTTTGATGAATTCGATTTTCAAACCCTTCCTTAGAAAATTTGTGTTGGTATTTTTTGATGATATACTAATCTACAGCAAGTCTTGGAAGGATCATGTCCAACAGGTTGACATGGTGCTCAAACTATTGGAGGAGAAACAATTATATGCAAAAATGTCCAAATGTTTCTTTGGAGTACAAGAGGTGGAATATCAGGGTCATATTGTATCTCACGAAGGTGCTAAGGTAGACCCTAGCAAAATTAAAACCATTAAGGAATGGAAAATCCCCACATCCATAAAGCATCTATGAGGATTTCTAGGGTTGACATGGTATTATCAAAAGTTTGTTAAGAATTATGGGAGAATAGCAGCACCTCTAACAACATTATTGAAGAAAGATGCATTCTCGTGGACTCGAGAAGCAATGAAGGCCTTTCAACTTCTTAAAGAGGCAATGTGTGTTATAGACATTTTTGTGCCTTACAGCATTGAGCATGAAATGTCCATAATCTAAGGGATCCAAAGTCCCTAAACATATTGTTCCTACCCCTAGAGGAACAAGGCTAACAAACCACAGCAATTCACAGAAGTTCTCCACTAGGAACTGCTCAAAAACAAGTCAATTCAGGATCAATTCAGTGGCTCCACTAGCTGTCTGCGCTGAAATGCAAAGTCTGCACTGGCTACCTGCACTGAAATGCAGGTAGAAGCACTACCAGGGTGTGCTGAGTGGGAATTGACAAATGGCAAGTTCATTCCAAGAGGTTTCAAGACCCAGGAAGCTTCCAGAAGCTTCCTCAATGACACTTGCCTCAGTGAATTCGACTAGTGATGAGTAAGGGGCTCTTAATCTCCAAGTGGAAGCAAGAACCTCCAAGTGGAAACAAGAACTGACAGAGGGAGAGGACACTAGTCAGATGTCAATCTGACTCATCCTCTCTCCAAACATCTATATATGGATCTCTCCTCCATGAGATCTAGAGGCTGGAATTTTGTTATTGCAAAGAATTGATGTTGGTTTGAGATTGGAATCATTGGGTGCTTAATGCTTTGAAGGGGGTGAAGATAGGAATTCCATTTTCTGGGAAGGAGATCCTGGAATGGAGCCCTCTGGGTTGTATCTCTTCCTGAGCCTTGTTATTCATCAATAAAGCTATCTTGGTTTCTCCTATATATTGATGTATCCGTGATGTATGATTGCATTAGTATGTTTAGTTTATTTCTAATCCTGAACTAGTTATGAATATGAATCTGTGTCTTTGTGTAGTATTCTCTTCTTGTGATCTTGCAGAGACCTATTGAAGCTGGGCGAGTGAGAAGGCAAGTAGCTGGGAACTCTCAAAGAGAAGAGAAACCGGATCGAGGGACAAACGGAAGACACTGGTTAGTCCGTCCATCTCTCTTCATTCTTTATTCATAAAGGAAGAATACTAGAATAGATGTCTCTGTTTTTTGCTAAGGCACTGTCACACCTTAGGTGGATAGGATCGTCCTACATAGGCATTTTTCCCCACAACCAATTGGCGACTCCGCTGGGGAGATCTGTTTAGTCATTTTATTTGTGTCTCTATCATTCTTTGTTTCATAGACTCAACAGCAACAATCGAACGACATCTGCTATTCTCAGATGCAAAGTAAACAGTTGCTGCTTTGATCCAATCACTGGATTTTTCTATGATCTGAATGATGGACTCACAAATGATTTGATGATCCTTTGTGATAGATCTTAGTACTCCCTCAAAGCATCCCTTTGATTGTACCTTTCTTGTTGCTTTTATTTGGCCTGAAACCGTTGATTAATCAGCAAACTGTGACCCAAAACCCAGTGAGAAACTCTTGTTTCTCTTTCAGCGCAGACCCTGTGAAGAGGTTCTACATTTCAACGCAGTTCCCATGAAGGCTACCTATGTTGAATGTCAAAACCCCTGTGTTGAGGTTGCGCAGATCCAGTTAGGCCTTGTGCAGCTGGGGTTCTCTGCTCTGTTTTGCCTTGTTTTGATCTCTGTTTTTTGCAGCCTGTAACCAGCATAGGTACCAGTCTGATAACTCCTTTTCTCTGCTTAAATTCCGCCTCCTTTTGTACAAAAAGACTGTGAGTGTTTTTATGTGTTTGTGGCGTCATTTACAGTTTTCCTTTGCAAGAGTGAAATAATCATCCTATAGCCCTTGATTCAGATCTATTGATTGTGATCTTAGGAGAGAGTTCATCGGCTGTTTACAATTGATTATACATTTACTTTTGCTTTTGGTTTGATTTTGTCTCTTTTAAGTATCGAAACAAGTGTTCATTTCGAAAGTCGTAAAGTGTTGTATTCTCTTCTACCCTTTCTGATTTCGAAAAAGTAAACTTGTTTATATTTGTCATTTAAAAGCAAATTCAAAGTTGTACAAAAAGCTTTCTTTGTAGGCATCAATACTAAGAAAGCGGAAAACAAACACCTGCATTGTTCATTTGCATCTTGATAGTTCGCATGTTTGATTTAGGAAAAGTGCATTAGAGTGTGCTGATTGCTCTTTGAGAAAAGATGGTGTCTTTCTTTTCCCTTAGTAGCTAGGATTTTCATAGTTGAAAAGATATAGAGCTTGCTTATCATCTTTAGACTGCATTTAGGAATTGTATCATACATCTCGTGGTGATCCAGAAAGGCAAACTTCTAAAAAGATCAACCTAAAATAAACTGAATGAACTTAACAATGCTTTGCAACATAACGCACAACATAGAGGTCTAGGCTAGAGACGTGTTCCGGCGTCATAAAGCCTAGTGACTGTCGATCTCGTTGATGGTGGGTGTTTCATGCTGAGGGACGATAGCACCAAAACGGATTGTGCTCCCACGTACTGTCGCGTATATATTGGGAGACCCCTATAGGAATATAACCTTTATCCTTAGGAATCCATGTCGGCCGCCCTACTGATCGCAATGCACTGAACACAACATTCAGGAAGATCGACCGCCCGTACCCTAAAAAGTATTCTGCAGTTTTGCGAAAAGTTTGGCACACCCTCTGCCTAGAACTCCAGAGCAGTTTCTTTTGGCCTTTTTCAGACTCTATAACAGAAAAATTCCATCTGAGCATTTGTCACTTCGGGCTCGTTAAAACATCGAAGGAGACTAGAGTCATCTTTAGCTTTTTCTCAACTCTCTAAAATTGAAAAAGCAAGTTGTGTCTAAGCATCGTTAAAAATTTATTTTAAATGGAACAATCACCCTTTATTCCTGCGTTGATCTTTAGGTTGAAAAAATGGAGCCCACCAACCAAGGAATTCCCCTTGGTGGAAATCTTAGTCCCTTCTCCTCTTGGGGAGATGTTGGTGCGCCCCATATGGCCACATTGTCGCTTCCAGGACTGACAATTGGCTTGCTGGTCTGGCTCTTTTCAACCAATGTTGTTCAGAACATCACTATTCCTGAACAGTCGAGTCAACAGTTAGACTAGACCAGAGTTGCCCACCAACCTTCTACTTCATCTAATTCTTCCTCTCCTCCTTCCTCTTCGCTTGACAGAACTGGTAAAACAAAAAACCAAGTTCCTAAGGAGAAGAAGGAAAAGAAGAAGAAAGAGAAGAAGAAGAAGGAGCCAAAAGCGACTGGGGGCAAACAAGTGTCGTCTAACACAAATCCACACACAACACTGACTAGGCCTAAATCACCATGTGTCATATGCAAGGGAGACCACTTCCACAGAGATTGTCCCTGCATCCCTCGGATACTAAGGGACTGGTCTCCCCGTTTGCACAATTTGGTGGCGTCAACCTCTGATAGCCATGTTGACTTCACACCATCAACTAATGGAAGTGAAGTCACAGGACAGAGAAGGAAAGCTAGATTTCCCTGCAAACTGTGTGAAGGCGACCATGCCATCCACCGTTGTCCCTTCTTAGACGAGGCTAAAAGAGTTTTGGAAGATCACCCGATTTTACGAGCGCAACTTCCTCCTGGATATCAAAAACTCCTGCCAAGTCCTTCACTAGTTGAGAACCCAGCTGGCCCGCTCAGGCGGTCAGCCGAAGCACCTATCATTGAGGATGAACCGTCCGAATCCATACCTGACGAAAGTCAAAAGGTCGAGGCGACAGTTGACCCGGTCTTGCCTTTAGAGGTTATATCTTCGAATGATACCATCACGGAAGAGAATAAAGATGACATCGTCCAAATTCTCTTCATCAACACAGAATCCGACGAACAAGGGGGCAATGTTCCCATTCCTTGATCGCAGGAAGGAAATTCGTCAGAGTCATACCCGGCCGTCTATTCGGTCCCACCACGAAGAAACCTAGTTGTATCCTTCGACTGGAATCAACTAGGCAGACCCCGGTTGCCAGCCAGCATACCATTCAGAATTATCGTTCAAATATACAGAATGGTAATGGCTGGCACCATCATTGATGAGGGGGCATCTGTGAGTATCCTTCCCTCTATTGCTTGGAAAGCGCTTGGTTCGCCAGCGCTTTTGCCTGAAATGAGAAATCTGACAGGCTTTGATAAAGGAACCAGTCGACCTTTAGGGATTCTTCCCAATGTGCCAATCACATTGAAAGGGAAGACCGTTCAAATGAACGTGATGGTCGTTCAAGGACCCTTGGATTATAACCTACTCCTTGGACGGGACTATATATATTTCATGGGAGCCATCGTCTCCTCACTCTTTAGAGTAATGTGTTTTCCGCACGAAGGAAGAGTGGTCAAGCTCGTGGACGAACTTTCATTTCCTGGATCACGCATCGCAAATAGTCATATACCATCCTTAAATGGTCTCTTCACGCAAGAAGTGTCTCAACCCACGGTCCGTCCTCCCGATGAGCACGAGTGATTCGGAAGGATGTGACTGGAACCCAGGGGGCATGCATCCTGGTCTACTTCGGCAGGAAAACTTTGGGTATAGGGTAGGTTTCCGCGGGAGAATATGACTAGTCTGTACCCCGTCCGGCATGGAAGAGGGGTTGTTCTAGAATAAGATTCTTTTGTCAAAGTTATGTGATTTGACAGATGGAGTCTCTCACCTTTGTTTATCTCGGTAAACATCGCCAAAGAAGTGTTTTATTCGTGGCCGCAAATGGAGAAATCTTTGGTAACCTGAAAGAGGTAGGCCTTTCCTGATTAAACAAATGTTTTGGCAGACAAAGTAAGGGTAACCTTGAAATCATATTTTATACCTGGGGGCATGCAAAACTTTTGGGGTGCAAGCAAGGGGCGACTATTTATTTTTTAAATTTTTAGGACCTCTAACCCTTTAAACTCGTAGGATTAGTCGTTTCTGAACTTGCATAACGAAAGGATTCTGGAGCAAAGATTTGTAAGATCTAAGCTCCATAAAAAATAGCATCTTCAATGAGACATTCTTATCATATGACTGGATTAATCGAGCAGTTTTAGCACATAGTTCATGCTCGTTAAAAAATAAACATAAGATCGAGCAAGTGTTTCAATCCGCTTTTAAGCTCGTTAAAAAATGAACTACCCGGTAAATAACCACTGTGAATGTAACATTATCAGCCATTAAAGCCTTGGTCGTGTTTGTACCATCACCTCCACTTTTCCATTGGCCGATCGTTCACCTCCATATGATTGTTTACCCATTTTGAGGAACAGCTGCGAAGAGTGATTTCACCTAGCCATCCTTGTGACATTGCCGTGATTGGAAAGTTCCAACCTGTACCTGGAATCAGTTTCTAGCCCGTTTTATCACTCGTTCCTCAAAAGACGAGTCTTCTTTAAGCTCTTTTCATCTGACTCGTAAAATATGTAAATATTTCCGAGTTTTGGCCTTCCAGCTCGTTAAAGCGACCGGAAGTGCTATCCCTCCTCTAGATTTTAATATTTTTGGACCTGAGGGATTATTGCACAAAAAGATCGAGCGCTTGTTTTGTTCGGCTCGTTAAAACTATCGAAAACTCATCCCTTCTGTATTGTTTTATACTTTTTCGGACCTAAGGGATTAGATGACGAAAAAGGACTTTTGGAGTTAAATTTATGTACCTTTTCAGACTCTCTAAAAATGAAAAGGACCGAGTTATCTTTGTCGTTAGACTCGTTAAAATCATTAAATAGCGACAAACTTGTCTTTTGACGAGAATGAGTATCACTATCGCTAGGCTCGTTAAAACAAAGCGATGGGCTTGCCCGAAGGGCAAGTTATACAACAAGCATATGTTATCCTCCTCAAGATTGACAAAAATAAAGAGTTACTGGTCAGCAATGACTGGGGAAAAATTGGGAGAAACTCAAGAAAACTTTGATGGTAGCAAGTCGCTCTTGAACATGACACTTTTCCTCCGTACCACAATCGGGTTGGGTTGTTTCATTCACCAGTCACATCACCATGGTCTCTCCATACCATCCATATTTTGGGTAATGCTACCGATCCATCGCATCAGTGTCGCCATATGTTCAAGAGAAGTCGTTCAGAGAAGTCAACCGTGTCCCATCCACTGCCGTACATTATCCTTCATCCTTTCATGACCGCCACCCTGAATCATATGTCACAGATCGTTTTCACCTCCATCAAAATCATTAGCTCTGTTCCGTGTCATTGATGTGGGATTCATTAAGGCCCTCCTTTGACGGATCGCTTCGTGTCGACATCAGCTCATTATCCAAGAAGTTGATCTAGGAACAACCCCTTCAGTACTTTGAAGCTTGCATGCCTCAATGTCAAGTTTCTCACTTCCGGCGACAGGTATACATCAATGACCTTCGACCGAAAGATTTTGCGTGGTGCTCGACGCCAAGTCCTTTATTCACACCACGTGAATTGTACTGCAGTACCTTGAGGGTCATTATCATTATCGGTGATTCCTCTCGTGCTTGTTAACGGTTTACCTCATTGATCGGTAATCAAGCGATGTCTTTCCATGTTCGACTTCAGAACATTTCTCACATGGATCGACTTGTACTTAGAGTGAAGATCGAACGAGTTTGAAGACCCTGGATCTAGTTTCATCCATCCGGGCTGCGATATATATTCAGGAAATACAAAGACATTGACATGTACATCATTGCAGCAGATAATCATCCTACCCAAAGGATGATAATTTCATCAAAATTATCAGTCTACCATCAGACGATTGTCTGTTCTATGTACAGAAAAATGAATTTATAAAGCTGAGCATGGGAATGCCCACCTCAGCTAGATCATGAAAGCAGTATGAAAAATAATGTATTGTATTGTATCTTATTACAGGTCTCCTCCCGGCATTGGATGAACTTTGGATCCTCCTGATAAAGCATTTAACCCGATAAACGGCCTCATACTTTAGGGGGCAACTATTACAGACATTTTTGTGCCTTACAGCATTGAGCATGAAATGCCCATAACCTAAGGGATCCAAAGTCCCTAAACATGTTGTTCCTACCCCTAGAGGAACGAGGCTAACAAACCACAGCAATTCACAGAATTTCTCCACCAGAAACTGCTCAAAAACAAGTCAATTCAGTGGCTCCACTAGCTGTCTGCGTTGAAATGCAAAGTCTGCACTGGCTGCCTGCACTGCAACGCAGGTAGAAGCACTACCAGGGTGCGCTGAGCGGGAATTGACAAATGGCAAGTTCATTCCAAGAGGTGTCAAGACCCAGGAAGCTTCCAGAATCTTCCTCAATGACACTTGCCTCAGTGAATTAGACTAGTGATGAGTAAGAGGCTCTTAATCTCCAAGTGGAAGCAATAACCTCCAAGTGGAAACATGAACTGACAGAGGTAGAGGACACTAGTCAGATCTCAAGCTAACTCATCCTCTCTACAAACATCTATATATGGATCTCTCCTCCATGAGATCTAGAGGCTGGAATTTTGTTATTGCAAAGAATTGTTGTTGGTTTGAAATTGGAATCATTGGGTGCTTAATGCTTTGAAGGGGGTGAAGATAGGAATTCCATTTGCTGGGAAGGAGATGCTGGATTGGAGCCCTCTGGGTTGTACCTCTTCCTCAACCTTGTTATTCATCAATAAAGCTATCTTGGTTTCTCCTATATACTGATGTATCCGTGATGTATGATTGCATTAGTATGTTTAGTTTATTTCTAATCCTGAACTAGTTATGAATATGAATCTGTGTCTTTGTGTAGTATTCTCTTCTTGTGATCTTGCAGAGACCTGTTGAAGCTGGGCGAGCAAGAAGGCAAGTAGCTGGGAACTCTCAAAGAGAAGAGAAACCAGATCTAGGGACAAATGGAAGACACCGGTTAGTCCATCCATCTCTCTTCATTCTTAATTCATAAAGGAAGAATACTAGAATAGTTGTCTCTATTTGTTGCTAAGGCACTGTCACACCTTAGGTGGATAGGATCGTCCTGCATAGGCATTTTTCCCCACAACAATGTGCCAAGCACTAGTCTTAGCTACACCAGACTTCACAAAAACCTTTATTGTGGAATGTGATGCCTCAGGAAATGGAATTGGTGTTGTTTTAATGCGAGAACAAAGACCCATTGCTTTCAAAAGTCTTCCAATCAAAGGAATGTATTTACACAAAGCTACTTATGAGAAGGAAATGTTGTCAATACTAAATGCACTTAAGAAATGGTGACCCTACCTAATGGGAAGACACTTCAAGGTAAAAACAGATCATGATAGTCTTAAATACTTTTTGGAAAAAAGATTATCTTCAAAAGAGCAGCAAAAATGGGTCACAAAGATGTTGGGCTATGACTTTCAAATCATCTACAAAAAATGGAAGCAAAATGTTCTGACAGATGCAGTGTCAAGAAAGGATGAGGATGTGGAAGCATTTCTTTGCACCATTTCTATTATCCAACCAGATTGGATAAACGAAGCAAGGGATGAATGGAAGAATGACAAGGAAGTGTGGGCACTCATTCAAAAGATACAACAAGATCCCAATACATCTGATACATTTAGCTGGAAAAATGATTCGTTATGGTGCAAGGATTGATTATACCTATGTAAGAATTCCCAACACAAACAAAATATTCTTAGGGATTTGCACATCTCTCCCTTAGGAGGGCACTCGGGATTTCTAAAAACCTACCACAAGGTTAAGAAGGATTTTTTTGGGATGGCCTTAAATTGGATATTCAAAAGTTTGAGGCAGAATGTTTGGTTTTCAAACAAAATAAAGTTGAAACAATTAAGACCGGAAGACTGTTACAACCCTTATCCATTCCAAGCCAACAATGGGAGGAGGTTTCAATGGATTCTATCATAGGTTTACCCAAGTCCAAAGGAAATAGTGTTATCATGGTAGTAGTTGACAGATTTACCAAGTATGCACACTTTTTCGCATTATCTCATCCATTTAAAGTGAGTACAATTTCTACTGCATTTATGGAAACAATTCAAAAGCTACATGGAAACCCAAATATTATTGTAAGCGATAGAGATCCCATTTTCACTGGAAATTTTCGGACAAAATTATTTTCTTGTATTGGGACTCAGTTAGCTCATAGCTCATCTTATCATCCTCAATTTGATGGGAAAACTGAGATAGTAAACAAATGTTTGGAAGGATATATTTTTTGCTTTGTATCTAATAAACAGACACAATGGGTCAAATGGTTGCCTCTAGCTGAATGGTGGTTTAATACTTCCTTCCATACTACAGCAAAAATGATGCTATTTATGGCACTTTATGGATATCATCCACCATCCATCACATCATATTTAAGAGAAAATTCTAAGGTTCAAGCAGTGGAATATCACATCGAGCATCAACAACAAGCTCTCCAACTCTTAAAGGATAACCTTACCTTGGCGTAGAATAGAACGAAATAGCAGGCAAATCAACATCACAACGAAAGAAGTTTTGATGTAGGTGATTGGGTATTCCTACGGCTACAACCACATAAATAGATTCCCCTCAAGCAAGATAAGAAGGATAATAAATTATCACCAAAGTATTATGGTCTGTACAAGGTGCTGCAAAAGATAGGTACTATGGCATACAAATTGGGACTTCCTGCAACTTCCCGAGTGCACCCAGTTTTCCATGTTTCATGCTTAAAGAAGGTTATAGGTGACAAGGTTCCAGTTCAAACAATATTGCCAGAACTTGATGAGGAAGGAAAAATCATATTGGAACCTGAAGTATTCAAACAAACAAGAACTCGACAGCTACGAAATCGATCAATTTCAGAGTATCTCATCAGGTGGAAGAACTTAACCATTGAAGATTCCACATGGGAGGATGAGAATTTTATACAGAAGCACCCAGAACTACTCAAGCATTGAGGACAACATGTTTTTGAAGGAGAGGGGCATGTTAGGTCCCTATAATACTAGTGATTCCCCCATTACTATTGTCATTGTATCCCTTATTGTTATTTTTGTGCCCCTATTGTCCGCATATTTTATTATTGTGCCCCATAGAATCCCACTATTTTTATTTTTGTGCCTTTATGTTATTATTGTTAGTTGGCTTGGTTATATTGTGTCCCCTTAGAATCCTATATACAGAAATGAGGTTTTGTCATTTGAATCATCCAAGAATTATTCGTTTGTGTAATGTAAAGGAGGTTTGCCCCTCGAAGAGTCTAAATTCTAAGGTGTTGATCTATCTTTTTATCTTTTTGTGAGATGGTTTCCTAAGAATTAATTATTGGTTCATTGTTCATTTCGATAACCAATTAAAATACACCACAATAACATTAGATGATTGTCAGTAAGCTCTTGTGATCCAGAGTATTATCTCTCACAAACTTAAACCTTACTTTTTGATATAGAATGTATCATTATATTGTTTTCATCCATCTGGATGCTTTGAGAGTAGAAAAAATGGAAGACTCACATCATAGGACCATTTTACCAATGGGGCCCACTGTGGAAAATTTGGTTCTAAAACCTTTTAGGATCATTTTGAGGCATCAAATGAATTTTTTTGGGGTAAAACTTGGATTCTTTAGTGTTGATTGTTTTCTCCCATTCTAACACAAAGACCTTCCCAACAATGCACAAATATCCTAAATCGAAGACCGAATGCAAAAGTTATGGCAGTTAGAAGTTGACCTTCCTATTTAGTCCCCAATAGATTGAGAGGATGCCACATTAGCCCCATTAATCATGGAAAATGGTATAGCCACATGACCATGATAAATATGACTCTATAAGTGTCAATGTTGTAACTCCATTTAAGAGATGAAAGAGTCAAACTTAACCAATAGTAGGATATCAGGCTATGTTATAACCAAGCCACTAGGAGGAAATGATGCTCAACTTCTTTCAAGTGCATTTTGCTCCATAGACAAATGAAGTAGTCAAGAGGGATAAGGAGAGAGCACATACAAATTATTTTTTCACTATAGTATCACATGCCACAAGCCTCAAAATTCTTTGTACTCATAGCCACCTTCACTTAAAGAGAGAAAAGGAGCCTCACTTTCCATCTATATTTTCTACTGAAAGGGTTTCACAAGTTATATCTTGAGTCAAATAATGGTTTGTGAGTTTTATTTCACTCTTCTCTATTTTCTGCATAGTTATAGTTTGCATGTATATGCAATAAAAAGGAATTTATACATCCAAAAATCTAAAGATATATAAACCCTCGTTGTATAGATTTCATGTTTTTAAGTATAATTTATCAAATTTTTTCTAACGAATTTTCAAGTGGAATATTATAGATTATATTCATATCGGAGCAAGTTTCTTTGGGTATATTGCACATATTTGTAGGGGATCTAGATCAATGAATCCAGAAGTGAAAGAAACCCTATTAATGGTGGACAAGTTTGTGAATAACCCTTGGGATTCTATAGAGGAGAATTTTTTGCAGTTGGAAGCATAAGTTGAAAATATAAATTGTTACATGAATCTCCTCATGGCGACCTTGACGAATAAGCTTGGGATATTCAGAGAAGATGGGGGTTCTTACATAGATATCTAATCAGAGGTGAGATTAGGAAGAAATAGAGAATGAGCCAAAGAAAAGACTCGAAAAAGAACAAATCATTTCGAGTGTAATGAACCATCGTTAATCCTTGTTTAAAATGGAAGCAAGGATTGATATCAAGTAATACCAAGGTGAAATCGGTGCTTTTAAGATAAATCATTGGTTGCAAAAATTACAAGTTTATTTCAATATTCCTCATATGGCGGAAGAATATAATATTTCATTTTTGCAATTGAAATTAGAGGGTCATTCCCTAACTTGAGGGAAAGCCACATAGAGACCTTGAGGTTGGAGGGTGATCCTCTAGTGACTCAGTGGAAGGACTTTAAAACCCTCATAAATTCACAATTTTAGCCTATTGAATAAGTAGAGGAAAACTAGATCCAACGTTACTTCTTTGGGTAAAAGTAGGCGAAAAGTATACAAGAATATGCCATAAAGTTTAGAGATATGGCCATAATGTTTGGTATATCCCCAAAGAATCTAGATGTAATCCTAAAGTATTTTGGGGATCTACACAACCATCTACGGAAGAAAATGATATTTTTTAATCCCAAATCAGTGGAAAAGGCTTATGTATAAGAACAATACCTAGAGAACATAGGCTTGAAGAAAGGGAAATAAAGTTGATTGAAACAAAAGGAGCACCGAGACACATCTAAGGTGGGGTATAAGAAGTGGAAAGGTGGAAAATATTAAAAAAGAGGAATCGAAATTAAACCAATGCAAGGATCTGAATAACCACTGTAACATTGACATCCATACAAAGGAGAAGTGGTCGAAGTTGTTTCCAAAGATTAACCCAAAGAAAAAAAATAAGAAGAAGAATATCACAACCACTAATCTAAGAAACTAGGTTGAAGTCAACTCGGAAATGGATGGGAAGATAATTTGCACATCAATGAAGAAGGAGTTCAATATAAGTATCCTTTAGTAGAAGGAAGAGAAAGAAATTACCAAAATCTTCCACATAAAGATGTAGGTAAATTAGACAAATATTGATGCTCTCATTGACATGAGCTCGTAAGTGAATCTCATTGCAACAAAGCAAGTTAGCAAATTTGGATTATCAATTCATGAACATCCAGGCCCATATCGAAGAGATCAGTATCTCCAATATTCCATTGGGTTTAATGGTGGATTTTTCATCAAGTTTGAGTATAGTAGGGGTTTCCCAATAACAGAGAGTCTTAAGGCTTTCATAATATCTAGTTTGATGACATCAACAATAACCCCTAAAAAATTAATGTGGTAGGATGAATATATTATTGATATGCAGATTAGCGACTGGGTTGGTAGGGCTACATATTTGGTTGCAAGAGCTCCCCCCCCAAAAGGTAAAAAATCATAAGGGTTTGACAATTTTCCCATGATGTGGATAGTTTGGGTATCATTCCTTATTCAATAGAGCCTTCCCAATCAAAGTTCCCTTATCGATTTCGAATAGATGGCCATATCATTGATGTATTGAAGCAATAGTACTTTGACACACATGTTCTTGAGTTCTTCCAAGAAACCAAGCTTAGGCTGCGTAATAGGTTTCTCCTAGGTCAATATCTTTAGATCAGGTGGGCTTTTAGTTTCAAGGCATGCATGGTCATTCAAAGGTCTAGGAGATAGTTCTTATTTTGGCTCTTCATTTTGAATATCCTCATTAAATTCTTCAATATCAACAAGAGGATGGGTTTGGGTTAATTTCTTCCCAAACTAAAGATGAATATCCTGGTAGTCTAGGGAAGAGATAAAATAGTTAGGGAAGGTAGCAAGTCTAGTATGCTACGCTACTTGGGTTACTCTCCCATTATTAGGGTTAATAATAGTTTGTTTAAGTAATTGTAACACTCCTCCATTGTATGTAAAACTTTGCTAACCTATGTTAAGAAAAGCTAGGTCTCATGTGTAACAAGGAAAGTAAATACTTTATTATTAAATAAAATAATTTAATCACTTGGAAAACTGAGACACCAAGAGATGATATTCTTGCCAAATCCCATTGGTGAATGGGAAGGGATAATTGCTTCATGATAAGACTTCTAGATCCAATTCTAGATAAGCTTAATAGATTGGATATAAATATCCATTAACCTACTTATCTGGAGAAATATGCTAATTTAAGAAAAACATAAAAGCCATGCGGGAGAAAAATTTAATATTTTATGAGGAAAAGCCTTGCGGGAGATAATGGCAAGCCTTTTGGGGAAAAGCCTATGAAAATGGATTAAAAAAATCCATAAAAGCGTGACGCCACTAATGGAAACCATATCATGAAAGAGCGTACTAAAATCTCATTGAAGTGATCAACATGAGGCAGTTGATCCATGAAAAAAACTCTCGGCTCAGGGGTGAACTAGAGGAAGTCAGTTCTAGGTTGGGTGGTGGTGCTCGGTTTTCCAAGAGACATCCTTTTTGATAATCTGGTTTGGATGGGATGTTTTGCATGTTGACTCCTTACTCTTTATGTTGTCAATTTTGTAAGCATATAAGAGAATTTCTTAGGTTGTTCTTGCATATGAGATGATTGAATAATTTTCATATGACCCCTATGCATGAGTAAAATTTCATGTGTTAACTATGGGTATGAGATTATTATATATGGGCACATGTGACAACCATTACATATAAAATAAATCTAAATTAAGATTAGTAAAGGAACATAATATGTGGATCTTATGTAGTATTGGTGTTATCCAATTTTTTTTAAAGATACTGAATAATTATGCTTGAGATAGCTATGTAACTTGAGTAACTATGGTTAAGGCTTGAAATTGTATAGCCTATGGTTTATGTTATATATGATATGCATTATGAATCATGGGGGAGGGAAAATTTCATCCAATGAGGATCTTTTAACTCATTCTGCATATTACATAAGATATGTATGTTTGAAATACATTTGACTATGGCAGTAGGACTATGATAATGGCATAGGCAATGATAGATATAATATATTTATGTTAAAGTTTCAATTGATGCTGGTGTTGAGTTAGAAAAGGAAGGATGTCTTTATGCATAATCTTGTCTTGTTTAATGCCCATGATTTATTTTTCGTCCAAGTTACAATACATGCATAGTTGATTTGTAAGGTTATATTAAAGTCTATTTATTGAACCTAAGAGCCCACATCATGAAGCATAGAAAGTAGTTGGAAGTATGGTGCCACAGGGGTATGTGACAAATGGTATCAGAGTGCTAAGTTCAAATATTGTGGCGGAAGGGTCAACCCACATCTGTAAGATATGAATGAGTTGTAGGGTTCAGTTATAAATGACTACAAGGAAAATATTCCTGAATCCATCAAGGGTGAAATTAAATCTTAAAATGATTTATGGAAGGAGGATTTTGTAGCAAGAACATATAATATAGTATATATTGTATATAGATTAATTTTTTGGAAGAAAAGTTAATTATGATTAAGGTCGTTTGAAATAATGGTTATTGAGTTAAGAGTGAAGTCTTCCATGTTGCTGGAAAATCATGTAACTAGTTATGTTTACCATTTGTTTAAAGAGATCACTTAAAACAAAATTAGCCATCAGGTCATTAGATAGTGAAGGGAAGGTTTATGAATTATTTGAATAACATACACAAGATCATTAGTGTAATAGTAAAATTTAAGAGTACCTTTATTAAAATCTTAGTTAAGTACATGAAAGAGAGGATGAAGGGAGGCACACGATTCCTTGGCAGCGGTCGCCATTGAATAGTTATTGTCAAGAATTCTTCGATGAAGGAGCAGTTTCCCTTCTGGGTTAGATACTTTCCAATCCATGCACAGTTTTCTACAACTCTAACCTCTTCAACCCAGCTAGACACTCTGTGATCATCTCCTTCCTCTTTGGAACCTCCTGCCAAAGAAAACCAAACCCTAACCAGTGTTTCTCCTATCAGAAACAAGTCAGGCTTTTGATGCCACTAGTCGTTAGGTAATCACCAAGGCCAACCCTCTCGTTAAGGCTTCCAAGATCGCCAAACTTTGAAGAGATATTTTTAAATTCTAAACGATTGAATTCTTGAATGGAATTTGGTTGGTATTCCTTTTCAAGAATTAATATCCATAAAAATTAAAAATTTTGGTTGCCTATGACCTAGAAAAAAAATGAAAAGTTAAGTGGGTAGTTGTGCCATTCACCTTACCTAGTTGAAAATGTGTGTATGAATTCTATCATAATCAATGGAGCCTATTAAATGTGAAACCACATGCACCTGCAAGGCAGAGTCTGTGATGAATTTTATGGTCTATCACACTGACTGTAATAATTGTCAGTAGTAGATGTGGCCACTTGGCTCTATCGTTGGGAGCCCTACCAAAGGACGCGAGTCAATACTAGATCTCATTTAATTGTTATAGATAGTGAGGACAAGAATATTGAATAAAGTATGGTGGCATTGTGGATATGGAGGATGAACCAGTCATCGGTATGGTGTGTGCCATAGTTAATGGAAAGAAAGGACATGAGTATGAGAGAGCGAAGAACTCCGCATGAACGCCTGGCCACTGGCTGAACAGTGGACTTGCAACTTTACTCCCCATAATGACCACATGTAGATATTTAGAAGTTTTTTGTGTGTGTTGATAATGACTATTGAAATTCATTGGAAATGAAAAATATGATGCATGCAAACAAATGATAAGAAAGGCGTCATGCATATAAACACCAAGGCAATTTTTTTTAATTGACATTATGATGTTATTTCTTCATGCGTTACCTTTTTTATTGCTTTATAATTGAATGTATGTAGGTTATGGTAGCCTTAGAATCCTGTTTTATGGGTAGTACATTCCAATTGCAATAACAGAGAACATCTTGTTGTAGATCGATGGGTTTCTTTTCGATTTGCAATATTGATTTTTTCTTTAGCTATTAATCCAGAGATGTTCGAGTTGCCTTAAAATCACCTTGAGGAGGATTTCTCCTTCCAGTCCAAAGCCGTTTTTGTTGGTTACGTTATCCACTGATGTGGAAATGTTCAGGAGAATTTTCTTGTCGAGCTACCTTAAAGCAGCCGGTTGGATAAGGCTTATCCCTATGACAACACTCACAGCTATATTTATTTCCTTTTCCCTAAAGACTGGATTGGCAATATTGATGTTTTTTATGTATAACTCGGTGTGCTCACCATATTCGCTGAGTTGGAGTTGTTTCAATTAGGTACATAACCATCAGATAATTCTTATCAAGTTTCTCAATAACTTTATCACATCTCTGGGGTAGGGATAGTGACAATGCATATTTTAGGGGGTAAGAACGTTTTAATTAATGATTGTAACCATTGCGTGAGCGACCTTGGGTGTTACAGGTTTCACCTTCATTCGAATGATATAATTTGTTTTAGTATAGCTTGACCACATGTCAGAGCATTCTGTTCAATCTACAACTGGAGAAATGGATTCCAATAACCTCACCTAATTTGATTGCTCCATCTAGACTAAAAACTCCTAAGTACCCCGAATTATTGGATGCCAATAACCTCTTATAAACCTTAATGTGTTAACCCCTAATGCCTCAGCTATGAAGCACTTATAAATTAAGCAATGTTGTCTAATTGGCTGGGGCTGAGGAAAGTGGCCATCAAAACCAAGCATGCGATATCCAAGTAAAATCAAGAAAGAATATGACATAATGATGAAGGTGAAATAAGAATGGGTTGTTTTTGTTGGTTGTGAGTATATATCTGATAAAGTATCTCTCCATCTAAATGATAAGAAAACTAACAATTTCCATATATTTTTCAACATATTCATAAACATATTGATAAATTGCACAAGCTTCATCAATGATTCATTGTCTTTGTTTCTCACTCTCAGCTAAGTTTTCTTTGTCGTTCTCTTTGTTTTCCTATATTATATTTTTAAAAGTTGAATCATTTAAAGATTTGTTATATACATTACTATTACTCGCTTGTTTGTAATTATAAATAAACAACACTCAAGGGCACTGGTCATGGATCAGGATAATGTGGTCGTTATAAAATGTTCAGGAACATGGAGTGAATATTGAAGATAAACTTAATGATCCTATGGAAGAAAATGATGATTCCAACACAGTTGAAGAAGATGGGGCAAATATATTGATCCAAAATACATTTAATAATGTTGTAATGGATGATGATGATGACCAAGTAGATGTTTGTTTTGATAGACCTCTAATTGAGAAGGAAACAAAACCTCTTTATTAATACTACAAAACAAGTCTTCTCCGTGTAAAATTTGGATGCAATATGTATGATTAATATTATTTATATTAAGAAGTACAAATTTTTAATTATGTTGTAGATTGATAGGTGAATGTTTCTTACCATGGCCAAAGGTTTTAGATCACACATACTGAGATTTACATGATGTTATGAAAGATATTGGAATGAATTATCAAGTTATTCATGCATGTCCAAGTGTTCATATTATTTATTAAGGTGAAGATGCGTTGGAAAAATAATTCCCAAAATGTGAAATTAGTATATATCGAATTGATCAAGCAAAAATAAATGTCTAATAAGGTGGAAATTACACTTTAATTATGTGACCACGCACATAGGGGATTGTGAATGGGGCCAACATTGAAAATTTTCAATTTTTTCTTGTATCTACCAAAATTTTACATGGTTATAGGAGATATATGTGTTGACAGTACGGGAGGGTTCCAAGACTCATATATGACTCACACAAATAATTCGACAAAATTATAACATAAATGTTGAGGACATAAAATTAGATGAGTAACAGGATGTGATCATAGAAGAAACAATCCTAGCAACTACTAGAAGAAACAACATACCAATACTCATCAAAATGCTGCCTTGAATATTAAATTTCTCCATTATCATAATAATGAAACACCAACACAAGATTGAAGTTGAATTAAGGACTAGTGTCTATGACGATATTTAACAAGAAGAATTTTGTTGGCCATCTTATCTAAATCTCGTCTCCTCATAATGAGAAAGATGCCTTGGGTTTATGGTTTAATGGATCAACCTAAATTTGGAGGGATAATCCTTAAACCTAATATCCACTCCCTCTCATAATTTGTAATCCCTACTTCTCCTTGAACCCTTTAGCCCTATAACATTAGTAACATACAGTCTCTAACACTTGATAATTCCCCACACCCCTAAATCACATAATCCATATATCCCTGATAATTCATAAACCCATAAGTCTCAAACCCTTTATAACCTGATATAAATCTATAACCATAAATATTGAAATTTTAGTACTTTAAGCCTTCAAATCATAATGTAACAGTCAATGCATCTATTACTTGACAATAACACCTGAACATTAAGCCATGTAACATATGTGGCATATAAAACTCAACTCCTAATCCTTAAAATATAAGCATGATACAAAATTTTAATTAATATTTAAATTCATATCCATATATCTCTTTATTAGTAACTCATAACACTAATAATAATCCAGAAATTGTATAACAATTATGCCTATATAACTCCAGAAGCATAATAAAAAATTAATATATTGTATTATCATTATAGTCCATATTGCAGATAATTCTTGATATCACTAACAGTTATAATGATTAATCCCTATATCCCTTACAATCCTTACTCCTAAGATATTTCAATTTTAACCCTTATACTTAATACTTCAAACTAAACATTATAGCCCTTAACATTTATATGTCTACTATAATCCATAACATGTATGACATAATCATAAGCATAAAACTTAACCAATATAAACCAAACCTTATAACCTACGATATGAAAAATTATCTCACAAGAAATATAAAGAATATTCCTTATAGCATATAACATAATATTTTCATAACTCCTATAACCCCATCCTTATAATTTTTATAACCTTTAAACCTTATATGCCATTATTATCAATATAGCTTCTATAAATAACCGCGAAATCTAATAATAGTTACCCAAAAAACCTTGTAAGTCATATGAGATCTATAACCCGTTAACACTATAATATCTACCCTCCCGCCTTCCCCCTCATTCCTAACCATTGTATCTCCTAATAATAACCATTCAAGAAAAAATAAAATGTAAGTTGCAAACCAATGCCAAAAAATATTACTAACATTATATTAAATAATAATATAAGTTTTCCAATTTTTCCAAAACTCATTTAAAATAAAAATTTACTTAAGAATATAGATCGCCATTTAAGTGATATATAATTCATCATTAATATATATATATATATATATATATATATATATATATATATATATATATATATATATATATATATATATATATATATATATACACCGTAAGGCATTTCCCTCTGAAACCAACACCCCTCTATGCACACCTGTCATCACGCCTTTCCTTTTGATCCATCGTTACGTGATTGGATTGTCCTAGTTTGTTGATTTAATTGCACCGGCATAGACAGTTTTATGTTTCCATTTGTGTAGATGTCATCTGTCTTATACAATTCCTATTATGTGTTTCGTCGGCGAGGGTTTTCTCGCAGGGACAAAAGCATAAAACATAAAAGGACGAGGATTATGTGGGCACAAGATCATGGAAGAGAAGTGGATTGATGAGGGCGTTGGAGAGGAAGAGAACCAATATACGTTGCAATTTTGATTGAACGTTCAATGCACCTCTATAAAATAATGACTAGCCTCTCATTCATTCGTTGCCCAATCCATCAATTCAAGAAAAAATGAGTCCATCAATATGAATTCAAGAAGAAATGTTTCCATCAAAATGTCCATCTGCGATAATGTATGGCTTCAGTTTATCATCTCACATCAGGTAGGGAAGTGTGTTCCCTCGATAAGCCCTAGATGCTTGCATTAAATCAATGCTTGGGATTTATAGCTCTACGTTGTGGTTTGGATTTTGTGTGTTTACGCATGTTCCTTGTTTACAATTGAAGTGATTATGCTCAATGCCTATAGTGGATTAGCCCCAAAAGACTCTATTTCTTTATGCATCAGGAAATTACATACTAATGCATAAAGAGGTTGCATACATTATGTAATACACTAGTTTCTGAGAAATATAGAGCAAAATAAATAGAGCAAAATAAATTGTTTTTCTTCCTTCTTGCACCGGGTCGGGGATGAAAGCTCATAGAATACTCCCTTTATTTATTTATTTTCTTTTACTATGGTGTGAAAGGCCCCGGTTCCATACTTTGGCATTTGAGGTTTCAATGGGCAAGGATCGCTTCAAAGAGTTGCACTATATTATAATGGAAACAAATTTTTTCATCTTACTCCATCACTTTTTTTTTGCTTTTTTTCAATGATACTCATAGCGATCATGTGTATGCCATCAGACTTATATGCCTATAATGAAGGATGCCTGAGTTCCCCCCTGCTGGTTTTCATATCGAAACCTATTGCTGTGAATACACCCTTTCTTTATGTTGGGCATCATCTAGTATTTTCATCTTCTAGTTTCTTGCGAAGGTGAGTACAGAGACTGTTCTTTATATAACAATATTATTTTGCTTTTGTTTTCAGGTGCCTTTTCTATTCTTTTTTCTTGGCCTTCATGTTTATTCATTGGATTTTTTAGCTGCCTGATCACTATCCTCCTCCATTTCAATTCTACAACATGAAGGCGCGTCCCCTGCATTGAGTGTTATTGCCCAGAACCTCTCCTGATATTCTTCTAAATTTCATCTCATTTATGTTTCGATTATAAATTTATATGGTTGGTTAGTTGTAGCTTGAAATTAGTTTCCATAACCCTATTTTTTTTACATTAGAACTGAAGAGAGGAATTCAATATGCCACCTCCTTTAAATCAATATGAATTCAAGAAGAAATGTGTCCATCAAAATGTCCATTCGCTATAGTGTCTGGCTTCAGTTTATCATCTCACATCATGTAGGGAAGTGTGTTAACTCGATGAGCCCTGAATTCTTACATTAAATCAATGCTTGGGATTGATAGCTCTACATTGTGGTTTGGATTTTGTGTGTTTATGCATGTTCTTTATTTACAATTGAAGTGCTTAGGATTAGCCCCAAAGACTCTGTTTCTTTATGCATTAGGAAGTTACATACTAATTCATAAAGAGATTGCATAAATTATTTAATACACTAATTTATGAGAAATATAGAGAAAAATAATTTCGAGGTATTCAAACATTCTCTTTTCTTTATGATTGAACACTCTCCTTAATGATAGGAGATGACTTTTATGAAGCCCATCCCTTCTTTTTGATGATCACTTTCATATAGGGGACGTTGTCTTCAATGTCACGGAAAAATTTAACAGGATTCTAAACATCTACACTTGTTCTCCATGTGAAATGAACGAGGGAAAAGGGGATCTTCGGAAATGCAATGCTAGTGCCTATTATAGTTTGTTCGACAATGGGAATTTGATTAAGGAATTTTCTTCCACACAAATAATAGTTGATGTGAGAAGAGTGGCATGGTTTTCAAATGATACAGTTAGAGATGAAAGGTGTAGATCAAGTTGAGGCATATGTGGTTATAACACTTCAGATTCAGCTGAGACCTTCCTCGACTATTGCAAGGATGGGCCACAAACCAACAAGTGTTCCATCCATGGTATTCTTTCGATTTATATTTATGTGGAAGTGTGTCTGAATTATTTGGTTGAGTAACCGTGAAATTAAATAGAATAGCCCTTGAAGATAATTTAAATTTATATTTTTGAACTAGGAGAGAAGCTTAAGAATGGTGTTGCAATAGGTAAATATCTTTCTTGCAGGTACATGTATTTTCACTTATTTGTTGATGGGTATTATTGGGCCTATTAATTACTAACTGATTTTAACAACTACAGGTTAATCTATTGGAGCAACTATGTTTCTAGTAGCTTCTTTATTAGTGGCTATAACTATGTGCGGAAGGAAGAGTCTTGATTTTCATGAGATTTCTATTATTAGCAGTTTTACAGACAATGAGGATAAAGCTATGGAAGAAGCTACACAAGGTAAGATAGGGATGCTACCCATTTTCTCCTACAAAGTATTGAAATAGGCGACCGATAATTTCCACGAGAAGAATGTAGTTGGAGATGGAGGATATGGTTCGGTTTATCTGGGTAAACTCTGGTATGGTCATGTCGTGGCAGTGAAGAGACTGCATCGGGGTACTTGTAAAAGATTCAAACAGTTCATCAACGAGGCGCAGATTCTTTCGAACTTCTATCATCAAAACCTGGTTCATCTCTATTGTTGTAGTTCCCCACAAAGTCCATATCTGCTTCTTGTTTATGAATATGTTACAAATGGTACTTTGTCAAATCATCTTCATGAGGAAGTGAAGAAGGATAAAGGTCTAGATTGGGATACATGTCTTAGATTTTGTATAGAGACTTCCAATGCCCTAGCATTTCTTCATTGCCATGAACTGCCTATTTTCCACAGCGATGTAAAATCTTCAAATATTTTGCTAGACGAGGAATTTCATGTCAAAGTAGCGAATTTTGGGCTTTCAATATTTGTACCATTAGTTGTAACTCACGTTTCCACTTCTCCACAGGGCAAGCCAGGCTACGTTGACCCGAAATACCACCAATGCTTTGAGCTCACAGATAAATATGATGTCGATAATTTTGGAGTTGTGTTGATGGAAATCATCTCTGCCAAGGTAGATGTGGACATAGATCATAATAAAAGGGAAATTTTCTTGGCTGATATGGCAATAGCAAATATTAAAGTGGGATATTCTCATGAGCTAATAGACCGAGATCTAGAAATTGACTCAAACTCTCACATAAAAGTGATGGTTATTGCAATTGTTGAATTCGCTCTAAGGTGCCTTGCAGAGAACAAAGAAGACCAACCAGATATGAAGTAACTTGTGGCCAAACTTGAGCAAATAAAATAAAATGGAGTCCATTGCAAACACTCGCTATTTCTGGTCCCTGATGATGATGGGTAATGGGTAGACATAATGGGTAGTGTCTACCCAAAAAGTTAATGGGTAGTGTCTACAGAACATAATCTAACCATTAAGAAATTGGTATTCCCATAAATACTCTATGAATAGGATTTAGAAATACAATATGTTAATTGAAATTTAGAATGAAAATCATTTTGATACCTGGAAAAGAGTTAAATGGATCAAGAAAATCATAAGTTGAGGGCAATTGAACCAAGACAATTCATTTGTTGGATGCACAGTTGGGGTTCCTTTAACTACAGCATGCCTCCCTTGAATTTCTAAGGCCAACTCTGTTATTATAACTTGTAGCTTTGTTCCAACCAAAAAAATTATATGTATATTTTGGAGATAAAATGACATAAAACCCAAAGAATTCAATTAAAAAATGTCATGATTATTAACTCCCATTATCAATAATTCAGTGTCATGTCAGTACACGATTTTTGTGCACTTACAACTAAGGGAACTAAAGAGAGCTAAAAGAATGAATACCACCTTGCTCACAGAAATAAATCCAACCAAAAAGAGGATGTTAGCTTAAACAACATCATACACTCTTTTTAAGAATATGCAGATTGAAGTCATTAGAAGCAGAGATAGAGTGTTTAAGATTTACCATACACATTGAGAAGCAAAAATATTACAGCAAAATGCCACAATTGAGGACTGTAGATAACCCTTTTTAGCCCTTCTTATTTCCTCTTTTCTTGTTGCACTTATTTATCTTACAAACAAGGATAACATTCTGCTCCTCCTCAATACCTGCAATAGTATCCAATATTGTCTCCTTCTAGTTGAAGTCATTCCATAGCCTGCTAACAGTGGGAAGTTTTTTTTGCACAGAGCCAAAAAGTTTCCAAAAACAACAAGACCTATTTAATGCAATGGGCATTGGGTACTAGCTCTTTACCCTTCACCTACTAATTTTCATCTTCAATTATTCTTTATATGTCACAATGCTTCTCAAATTTATGCCTTACAATGTTTCCTTTGCATCGTCTGGTGCAAATGCTCGTATTATTTTTAATAAGAAAAATAATATATATAATTCGAAAGGTTTAGAAGTCTTTTAATTTAATATATAAATATAACTAATGTACTTATATACATTAAATGAGAGGTAAATGCTAATAGCATCAACTAATTATAAACATCAAAACACTTACTTTATCATACATTTTACGTTGCTAAAACTAAAGAAATTAAAAAATTTAATTTAATTATAAATTTATTTTAAATTCCTATTATTATTAATTGTAAAAAAAATAATATATAAGTTAAACATATATACATTTCAAAAAACATGTAACTAGATTTTTAACCATGGAAATTCATCCCACTTTAACATAGATGCAAATAGACCTTATTACAATATCAATAAACCAATGCCATGGCTTATCAATACCACATGCCCTCATTTCGGATAGAACTTATTATTAATACCTTTTATTTATTTAATCAATCTAATTAAAATAAAAATAAATAAAACAACTACTTTAAACATGAATATCAACCTTAAATTTTACCTACTATTAAAAATATTAAATTTCTACCATCAAACCAACCTAACCCTTCTAAATAATTAAATTAAAATTTCTCAAAACCATTCAAATAAAATATAAAATATCTACCATCAATTCAACCTAATCCATCAATCAACCTCACTTTTGTAGATAATTAAATTAAAATTTCTCGGAGTCCCTACAATAAATATAGTTATAGAATAAACATGGTTATATTAAACATACATAAATTTTATTATGTCATAAAATAAATGGCCGAAATTCACTCAAATTTTCTGCATACTATTAAAAATATTAAATTTCTACCAGTACTCCAACCTAACCCTGAAGGATAATTAAATTAAAATTTCTTAGACCCCCTATAATAAACATGGCTATATTAAACATGTTTAATATATTAAACATGCTTTAAATTTAATTCTGTCCCAAAATAAATTGACAAAAGTTACTAAAAGTCAAACTGTATGGACAAATGTTCGACATATGGTACGGTAGTAACATAAATATTTAATCAAATATACAAAGGCTATTGACGATAGAAATCTTTAATAACATAGATATTTAATCACATTGATACTAAATCAGAACTTATAGCTAATACTGAGGAACCGGTTCAGGTTGATCAAATCAGCGCACTTTTTGGAGTTCAGTTCGGCCATTGGATTCTGGTTTCATATAATACGATTCCATATCAAACCGAAGCAGCCAATTTTTTTGAGATTCAGTTCGGACATTGGATTTTGGTTTCATATACTTGGGAATCCATATCAAACCACATATTTGATTTCTGATTGGGGATGGGTCATTAATAAAATTGACTATAAGATTAATCATTGGGCCCATAGGTGGCTTCCGATGGGTGGAAGGCTTATACTGATTAATAACGTTTTATAATCAATATCTTATTTTGGATGCTGGAGTTAACCAGTTATATATTGGGTATTTAATGCCCTCAGAGCAGCACACCATTTAGCCGGATAGCATGGGAGTAGGCAAATATTATTTAATGCCTAATTTGCCCACTCCCATGTTATCGGGTTAAGTAGACTGCTGCTCTGAGGGCATTAAATACCCAATATATAGCTGGTTAGCTCTTTCCCATTTATATGGTGTCCATGTCCATCATCAGGAAGATTGATGCTACTCTGGTTAGATTCTATGGTGTGGTTCTGATGCACTCAAAAAGATCCAAAGATCCATCTTGTACGTTTGTCCACTCTAGCCTGCTGACTGTGGGGGCTGGGATCCTAGATACTCTATCTTTCAACACGACATTAATCTGTAAGAGTCTGTGGAGAGGACTGAGTGGTAGTGGCATCTGGTCACAGATTATTGAGGAAAGTATATGGCTTATAAGTATCTAGAAGATTGGATTAAAGATGGGGCTTATCAATCATCCTTTTCCTCTTGTATTTGGCCAAGCATGATCAGAAATAGACACCGGCTATTCGCTGGTCTATGTTGCGAAGTAGGAAATGGTAACATGACAGGTGTGGGTCTGGACATCATTAAAGGACTATTGCGCTCTCATTCTCGGCGGTCTCCTTTCTTTCATCATCTGCGCAGTAGAGGTATGTACTCTATATCTCATATTCTATCTCATAGAACTACATCTCATTACATCCAATCTTGGATTCGGGCTGTAGACATTGTTCTTTCTCGTACATTGGCTTCAGAATGGGACCTATACATCAGACAGATTGAGGCTGTTGGGATTCAACTCACTGAAGAGGAAGATAGATTGCCCTGGATTGGGAAAACCAATCAGAACCATATTGTGATCAGCGAAATTTATAAGTTCATCTCTAACTCAACACCTGTAAATAAAAAACCACGTTAGCTCTACAAGATATGAAAGTGGAAGATTCCATTAAAACTTAAATGTTTTCGCTGACTGGCCCTCCACTATAAAATACTCACTTGGGAAAACCTCTCTCACAGAGGCTTCTACGGTCCTAGCATATCTCCTCTCTACATGCAAAAGTAGGAGGATGTGTCTCACCTACTTTTAAACTATTCTATTGCATTAGAGATCTGACTTTCTTTTCTCAATATTTTCCAAAACGATGGGAGCTGGACACACCACAACCTGGAGGCATGTTTCAACCTTTTGTTCACTTCACCAAAAAATTCTTCTCCTTTACATCATATGGGGCATCTGGAATTGCAGAAATAGTAGGATCTTTAAGCATAAGAAAGTAGATATCTTAGATTTTGATTAACCAGAGTTATCATGATTTTTGAGAACTATTTTAATAAATTTAAAACGCCAAATGTACTTTCAAACATACAGTATCCTGCAAATTTTCCACTTTTGTTTATAAAACAAGTATAGGTAAAAATTCTGTTTTTCTGTTCAGGATGAAAAAAAAGACATGATGCATGATAAAAGAAAGCTTCCTTTTCTAAAAAATATATATATCTATATATATATAATCACACATACAAATACTATCCCAATTCCGAATTGATATCTTCATTATTACAATGTAGGCCGCCTTGAAACATTAACTACTATGACAGAGAAGTAATAATTCAAATCGTAGTGAGCATCTAAGTACGCTATATGTTCTAAAGCTTGTAGAAATATACAGGATTAACTTGTATTAAGGATTACAGTATTAACTTGTATCATTCCGTTTCTCAGATCCTAGACAATAGCGGGTGGCTGCGGTCCATGTCATCCCACCCTGAAAGATGGCGTTGAAGTAACCCCTTTTTGTGTAAGCTTTCGACGGTGTCAGCTACACTCTTTATCACAGGTGTAAATGAGAAATTTAAATCCTTTAGCTTCTGGTTAGAAAACTCATATGGCTGCTTCCTTAGATTTATCTGGTCTGAACACCTGCGTGAATGATGGTGCAGAGAATTAGACTGTTTATTTTGCTTGATTCGTATATATGAATATAATTTGAACATAAATATATTAAAATATATTATGTAAGATTGCTGTGGTGCGTACTCGGTAGGGAGGGGAGAGCGTGGGCACAGTTTGGCCAACATGCCGACGAGGTCTCCTCGGTGGATGTTGCATTCTCCACACACATATCTGTGGCCGCTGGCCGAGGGCGTTTCGTACACTAAAATGTGAGCCTCTGCAACGTCCCTCACATCCACATATACCTGAGTTAAGTTCGCATACGTCTTCGCTGACCCTGGCATCGATCTTCGTCGATTAAATCGGTAATCGTGTAACTATATATATATATATGTATAACTAACTAGGATAGAAAGCTTTACCTACCTGTCAAGTATTTCATAATATGAGCAGTGCCAACGTCCATGCTGGGATTCAAATTCGAACCTAAAACCAGCCCAGGAATCAACACTACCAGCTCTAAATTCAATTTCTTGGCTAGCTCCCATGCCGATCTCTCTGCCAAGGTTTTTGCATAGCAATACCAGTTCTGCAATTAATGAACAAAACCAAGTAATACAGTTAGCCCAAATCCATACGATCCAACTTGATATTTCTATATATATTGAGAGTAGTGTATTAATCCAGAGAAAGTAATAAATACACTGGTCTGTATGCAGTAATCCAAATTGCTCCAGCAATCCTCATCGACTTTGGCAAATGGGTTTCTGTGAGGGTCCATGTAAACAGCACCGATAGAAGACGTAAAAACTACGCGCTTCACCCCCATTTCTGCGCAAACCTCCATCATATTCTTCGTTCCTTTCACCGCTGGCGCTATTACCTCTTCCTGCATATAATTACATCCATCATGTACGGACCTAAGTCCATCAGTGGCTACAATGGTTAACAATATCTAACAGCCAAATGGCCACAAGACTAATACAGTTGCTTGCCGCCATTTTAAACTACAACTAAATTGATGGCTGCTAACTAAATATGTTGGAATTGCAAGGTCTAGAGGTTATAAAATAATTAATTACGGGGTTATTGCTCATAGCGGTAGCCACATGAAATACACCATGGCAGCCTCGGATGACTACTACTAAGCTCTGGTAATCGAGAATATCAGCTCTCACAAGCTCAAGCTTCTCTTTTGCTCCTTCCAACGCTCTAAGATGTGCATACTTCCCCCCATCATCTGTATATGTCAAATACCATCAGAAACCCTAGCTCCATGAAGAAATAAACAAATAATTAAACTGATTATATGGTAAGCCTACATACCATTTGGGTTGGTGCGAACTACTCCTCTCACGGTGTAGCCTCTTTTGAGGAGCATCTTAACAAGCCACGAGGCAATGAATCCCCCTGCTCCCGTCACGCAAACCGTTCTGTTTGTTTCTTTCATCTGGTGTTATCTGGTGCCTTTTGCCAAGATAGTGCAGGCTGCAACTCTCAGATGAGCAACTCAACCGTTGATATGAAGTCAGGCAACTAACTCATCGAATCATATACATGTAATTTGTAAAGAGAAATGCGGCTTTTGAATGCCATTGATGGTGAGAATGTGATGACAATACATAACCGCCATGCCTGGAATTTGACTGCCTGTAGGATGTTGTTGGAATTTGACTGCCTGTAGGATGTTGTTGGTTTATTGTTTTTTTGTTGACAGTAAACATAAAAATGACATGTCTATAATAACAAGTACAAAATGAGTAAAACCTAACCGACATAAATCTGATTAGTTGGATCCATCAATTCTAGTCCGTTTATAGGCAGAGGAGGGATGGTTTATTAAACTTGATAAGACCAAATTGAAGTTTGAAGGACTCTTGTATCGTCACTCTGATACAAAAGAGTATGTTTTCTAATTTAAACTGTAACATTGTAAGTCCTTTAATGTGTAGAGTAGACGATCTCTCGAATGATTTTTGGTCCGTTGTCACAATATGGCTAAAATATTAAATAATTTTGGGATAGTTTAATTAATGGGAGGAATTGGTGTGAAAGTTATGGAAATTCTGGTTATATTTAAAGAAAATCAGTTAAGGATTTTTGTAAATACAAGTTATAGTTGTTAAACTTTAAAATTTTAAGTGTATTAGACATTTTTTTTACTGTCTCTACAAAAAATTTGATTTTTCTCCCCAAATTCTTACCACTTTTAATTTGACTTTTTTCCCGATTCCTCCACCTAAATAGACTACTCCAATAATTTTTCAATTTTAGTCCCTGTCCCTCATCTGTAAGTAATTGTAATGCATTCACACTCACATTCAGAGTAATGCCGACGGGCCTGGTTTGATGTGTGATTTGACATTGGCCTGGTTTGATCTATGATTTGACATGGTTCTTTAATAAGCGTGTAAGATCTGACATTGCACCAACATAGCAAGTAGGTAGGGTGCAGATTGACGGATGTTGGAGGCGAAAATAGCTGCCGAATGGATGGATTTGGATTGAATAGAGGTTCTAGAAAATTTATATGGAGATGAATTAATTAGGTGGTCATTGATCACAGCAATAGCCCAGTGAAATGCACCAGGGCAACCTCGGACAACGCTAAGCTCTTGCAATAGAGAATATCTGGTCTCTATTAACCGTTTATTTTGCTTCTCCCAACACTCCCACACATGGTTGGATTTCTCTTTATCAGTTAAACACATTTAAAAAAAAAAATTGATTATATGTTTGGGATGTTTATGCTTCCGCTCAAGGAGTTATGTTTAATATTTTGTTTTTAATGATGTTTTCATAATAAATTTTCATTTCATTTAAAATTGACCCTTTAATAATTAGTAATATTAAAAAAAATTCAAATATTTTAAAAAATGACTATAATACACAAATCACTAATTAAATTTTGAGTTTTGGTTTGAAATTACATGGAATACTCACAATACAATCTCCACAATCTTGAATTCAAATGTTTTTGACCTGAAAATGCCATAGCATTTGTATATATATGAGATATGACTAAAAAAACATATAAAATGACAAAAGAAGTAAAATTATTGAATCTTGTTTAGAAAATCTTCGGCAAAATCACATAATCAATCTTTTGTCGACGTGTTTCGAACCAACCAGTGATGAACCACACTGGTTGGTTCGAAACGCGTCGACATAAGATTGATTATGTGATTTTGCCGAAGATTTTCTAAACAATGTTATGGATCACAGAAGTCTAAACTCCTTAATTATTGAATCTTATCAATAAAAACTCAAAAATAGATTAATTAATATGGTTTATGCTAAGATTTACATATATAAGATATATTGTATGATCTATAGATAAATTATACATTTAACAATATATATTTTAGCACTCTTTTGAATCATGGGATATACAGTAATACTAACAAAGTTTAAATGCATAATATCTAAACCTTTTGAAAATTAAAAGACTAAATCTATAACAAAAAGATATTGCAAATCTCTTGACATCATGTTATGGTTTCCTCCATTATTACATTATTGGAGAGAAAATACTAATAAGAATTAAATGTGGTAAAAATAGGTTTTGATCCAATAATTTCTTCTTTTATTATCAAAATTAAGGAAAACCAATATATATTATTGTTCATATATATAAATAACTAAACACACACACACATAAAAACAAGTGTGTGTATTAAAGTAACAATGAATAAAATCAAAACAAACTCACTCTCACAGACATAAAAAACAAGTGTGTGTTACAAAGTAACAATGAATAGAATCATAAAAAGTTCACTCTAATAGAGCTCCATATCATATCTAACTAGTTAATTTTTTAGAGAAAAGAATTTCCCTGAAAATTGACAAATAATTTTCAAACAATTGAACTTATAACCCTAATGCAAGCAAGCATGGTATTATGTTTGATCGTTGAGTTTCACCAACTCAATTAAAGGTGACCTTACATTCATCTCATCTCTTAATAGGATGCTTCTAGCTTTATGAGAGGTGGGAGGACCTAAGAGAATGCATGGGAGATTGAAATTGAATAATGAAGGAATAACTTAACCAAAAAAAAAAACAAAGGGCTTTGGAAGTATGTTTAAAGAAAACTTATGCCTAAATGAGGATGATATAAACAATTATGGTAAATATATTCATGAACTACATGTGGCCCTATGTTCATCCCATCTTTGATTGAGATTTTTCTATCTCATGAGCATAAACAATCGATAGATGTGGTGTTTAGGAACTAGAATCCAATAAACATACCCAAAAGAGGAAAAAGGATTTGGTAGTATGTCTAGAGAAAACGTATGCTAACATGAGCATGATGGAACAAATTGGTTGCAATTTTATCCTTTTCCTACATAGACTCAAATATTGCATACAACTTTCTAGACACATCTCATCATCCACTAGCTCAAATGAAAACTCTAGATCAAAATCCTCATTGTGCTACTCAAAAGTATTATGCAACAAATAACATGCTCGAAGAACAATTTTCAAGTCAAGCAACTTCACCTTATTGCAATTTTCTAGATAACACCACCTCCCTTTCAATTGATTGAATCCATCCCTTGCAATTTTCTGGATCTTGCTTATCTTGTCAATGAAACCATGTTGAGTCTAGGTAAGATTATCTTGAACATATGGAATTAGAAGCAAATCCAAGAGTCGATAAGCGAAGCTACCCATAACCCAACCACTATTAAAGAAACCATTCATTCCCAAGTTGAACAAATCGAAAATCTCTAGGACTAGGTCATCAAACATAAAACCCAATAAGCCTATACAAATATCAGTGAAGGATCATGTTCTATCAACAACTCCCTGCAATGTAATGTAATAGGATGTTGTTTGGTTTCTTTTACTGTGCCTTTTATTGAATAAAGAAGCTACACGAGCATTGGTTTCCTAATCTACCCTTCCATAAACTAACCTTGTCCAATGTAACTTCACCTACTTTAGTTAAGCTAGCCTTTCTTTTCCCAACCAAACCTATGCCAGAATAACCTACCATAGCCTACCTAAATCTTACCTTAACTTAGCTTAATCTAATCTAACCTAGCCACCTAGCATATCCTATCTTAACTCATCCTTAACCTAGACTAGCATACTCTATCTTAAAGTATATAAGCTAATCTCTAACCTTCATACACCAACTTATTCTTTCCTACTATAAAATTATGTCTAAAGCCCCGAGTTCAATCCAATGTTTAAATAATAATCCCAAAACTAGAACTATAGTGCATCCATACCCTAGACCTAAGACAAAGCCTTCCTCACATTGTATTTGCTTAAATAAATGATAATACTTCATTGAACACATATATGATGTAACAATTACATCTTATTCAAATCCACTTTTTAATATGAAATAATCGATCATAGACCCATAATGTGAACCAAATTAAAAATGACATAATCTAATAAAAAAATACAAACTAAACTAAGTGATTTAAAAAAATGAAAATAAACACATCATTAGTGCAGCCATAACAATCAAAACACTTACCACATGAGACATCTCATGTTCATAAAATTACAAAAAATTAAAATATAACTTTACTTTAAATTATTATTATTAATATGAATTATGAGAAAAATTAATATATAAGTTCAACATTTATATATTTAAAAAACATGGAATAATATTGTTAGCAATGGATATATACAATGGAGATTTTTAATTTATAAATAGGATTTGTCACAATAACATGGGTCAATACTATACTATGGCTTATGAGGGCACCATGTCCAAAAAGCCATAAATCACATCATACGATGCTTGTTTATATGATTATTTCTTTTATTTAATCAATTTAAAAAAAAAAAAAAACGGGGCATGGAAATAAATCTCATCTTTTTGTTTGTGTCCAAAAAACCAAACACCACAACACTTCCAAGTTTTGACCAGGCTCTCACACTAATTCTTCAATCGTTTTGAACTTTCCAAAAAAATGTCTCAACACAGCAATACGACCCCTTCAACAGTAATATTATTGTTGAATACAGCATGAAGTGACGCGCTTCAACGAATGTATTCAAGAATGAACGAGATTTGCAGAGTTTCGACAGAGATTTTAACATAGAAGCGCAGAGAGCGAAATGAGCTCAGACAGGTCATGCATAGAGGCACCAATGAATATCTGGGCAGGCAATGGAATATGGAGTAGAGCACAGGTCAGGTAGCTTCCAAATTATTTCAGGACAGAGGCAGAACAACTAGCAGTGGCAAATTATTTAAGGACAGAGGCAGAGCAGTGCTTAGTGGACAGAACGACAGAGGCGTTTGAGGACAAAGCTCAGGCCAACGTACAACCCACGGTAGCAAATAATGAGGGGAGTTACAACTATTTTTAGAACTGGCTCTCATACCATGTCAGGCCAGGCAGTAACTCTCCAAAGGCAGTAAAACTGATTCGTCTATTATTCCATAGGCAGCCTATTGTTATATACAATAGGAGTGATTGTTCAGTTCATCTCTCGATGACTGTTCACATTCCTAATTTATTTATTTAAATTTCCCCCAATCATGAAGATTAGGTGTCAACAGTGTGTTTTAGTATGAATATTCCAAAATATTCCATGGAGGTTAAATCTCTCCCATCCACCAAATAATTATTCATAATTACATTAACTTTTGGTTACTTTGTTTTAGTATGAATATTCTAGAATATTCCACGTAGGTTAAATCCCTCTCATCCACCAAATAATTACTCATAATTACATTGAATTTTGGTAGGTATGTTTTACTATGAATATTCCAAAATATTTCATGGAGGTTCAATCCATACCATCCACCAAATAACTATTCATAGATGCATTAATATAATCTAAAGACTATTCCAAAATAGACATGTCGATGTAATTAATTAAATCATTAATTGTTTAATCAATTTAAATAAAAAGAAAAACGGGGCATCAAATGACTTATGAGGACACCATGTCAAAAAAACCATAAATCACTTCATATGATGCTTACTTATATGACAATTTATTTTATTTAATCAATTTAAATGAAAAGAAAAATAGGGCATGGAATGACTTATGAGGACACCATGTCCAAACAACCATAAATCACTTCATATGATGCTTGTTTATATGACTATTTCTTTTATTTAATGAATTTAAATAAAAAGAAAAACAGGGCATGGAATGACTTATGAGGACACCATGTCTAAAAAAACATAAATCACTTCATATGATGCTTGTTTATATGAGAATTTATTTTATTTAATGAATTTAAATAAAAAGAAAAACAGGGCATGGAATGACTTATGAGGACACCATGTCCAAACAACCATAAATGACTTCATATGATGCTTGTTTATATGATTATTTATTTTATTTAATCAATTTAAATAAAAAGAAAAATGGGGCATGGAGTGACTTATGAGGACACCATGTCCAAGAAACTATAAATCACTTCATCTGATGCTTTTTTATATGACTATTTATTTTATTTAATCAATTTAAATAAAAAGAAAAAC
The DNA here is from genome assembly GCA_031772625.1 of Pinus tabuliformis. Taxonomy (NCBI): domain Eukaryota; kingdom Viridiplantae; phylum Streptophyta; class Pinopsida; order Pinales; family Pinaceae; genus Pinus; species Pinus tabuliformis. The sequence continues at coordinate 671,702,646 of CM062810.1, read as the reverse complement.
GGGGCATGGAAATAAATCTCAACTTTTGGTTGGTGTGTTTTAGTATGAGTATTTCAAAATATTCCATGGAGGTTAAATCTCTCCCATCCACCAAATACTTATAAATAATTACATTAACTTTTGGTTGGTGTGTTTTAGTCTGAATATTCCAAAATATTCCATGCAGGTTAAATCCCTCTCATCCACCAAATAACTATTCATAATTACATTAACTTTTGGTTGGTATGTTTTACTATGAATATTACAAAAAATTTCATGGAGGTTCAATCTCTACTGTCCACCAAATAACTATTCATAAATACATTAATATAATATAAAGACTAGCCAAAAATATATGTGTATATGGACTTAGTTAAATAATCTATTATTTAATCAATTTAAATAAAAATAAAAATGGGGCATGGAATGACTTATGAGGACAACAAGTCCAAAAAACCATAAATCACTTCATATGATGCTTGTTTGTATTACTATTTCTTTGATTTAATAAATTTAATTAAAAAGAAACTGGACATGGAATGGCTTATGAGGACACCATGTATAAAAAACCATAAATCACTTCATATGATGCTTGTTTATATGACTATTTCTTTTATTTAATCAATTTCAATAAAAAGAAAAGCATCGCATGGAATGGCTTATGAGGACAACATGTCCAAAAAACCATAAATCACTTCATATGATGCTTGTCTATATGACAATTTATTTTATTTAATCAATTTAAATAAAAATAAAAATGAAGCATGGAATGACTTACGAGGACAAAATGTCCAAAAAACCATAAATCACTTCATATGATGCTTGTTTATATGACTATTCCTATTATTTAAATAGAAAAAAAAAATGTGTCATGGAATCACTTATGAGGACACTATGTCCAAGAAACCATAAATCACTTCATATGACGCTTGTTTATATGACTATTTCTTTTAATTAATCAACTTAAATAAAAAGAAAAATAAGGCATGGAATGACTTATGAGGACACCATGTCCAAACAACCATAAATCACTTCATATGATACTTGTTTATATGACTATTTCTTTTATTTAATCAATTTAACTAAAAAGAAAAACGGGGCATGGAATGACTTATGAGGAAACCATGTCCAAAAAAAACTTAAATCACTTCATATGATGCTTGTTTATATAACCATTTCTTTTATTTAATCAATTTAAATTTAAAAAAATGGGGCATGGAAATAAATCTCAGCTTTTGGTTGGTGTGTTTTAGTATGAATATTCAAAAATATTCCATGGAAGTTAAATATCTCCCATCCATCAAATACTTATTTATAAGTACATTAACTTTTGGTTGGTGTGTTTTATTATGAATATTCTAAAATATTCCATGGAGGTTAAATCCCTCTCATCCACCAAATAATTATTTATAATTACATTAACTTTTGGTTTGCATGTTTTACTATGAAAATTCCAAAATATTTCATGGAAGTTCAATCCCTACCATCCACAAAATAATTTTTCATACTTACATTAATATAATAGAAAAACTATTCCAAAATAAACATGCCTATAGACTTAATTAAAAAAAAAATAAAAAATTATCATATATATATATATAGATAATATAATTATAATTTATTTATCAAAATCACAATCTTATCTATAACAATAAAATATATTTATAAATATAAGTTAAAATAAAATATGTATCATATAATAAAATATATTTTCTACACAATTTTTTATAAAAATTATTCCATTAAAATAAAAATATATATAAAATAAACTTTATAATTAAAATAAAAAATATATATAAAATAAACTTTATAATTTAAGTAGAGAAACATTGCAATATATATTGAACATTAAAAACAATTTATTTATTTATTCCCATTTATACTTTAGTTATTTATTATTATTTATTAAAAAGATATATAATAACATAGTATACATCTTCTTCCTCTTTCCAAAAGGAAATTATAAATCTACAAAATAAATACTTGATATATAATCAGGTAAATACACAAAACTTCCTTTATCCATATTAATATTTCAAATAAAAAAAAGTCATATGCCATGGAATGTACAAAGGACAAATATTTGGTTTCCAAAGCTTGATCGAAAAAATTACATTTGGTTCCAGAATCTCGATTGAAAAAATTACCTAAATGTAATAAGCAGGGCATAAAATGCAAAGAAAACTAAAATGCGCTATAGAGGTGGGTTAAATTATTATAGCTTGCATCGAGTGGAGACGCAATACATTCTATAAGACAATACTAAAAACAACTAAATATGATATAGTGAAAAATAATGTTATGTTTATAGTTAGTAATTGAATATTTCATACTTCACATACAAAATATAAGTATAAAATTTGGTTTTGAAATTTACTTTAAAATTTATAAATTAAAGAGAGAGATTTGAGATAAATCCGAAGACACTAAAATTCCTGAATTCATATGCAAAAATGATAATTTTGAAAATCAAAAAATTCAAAAAAGGTTGAAAAATAAAAAAGGGTTTTGAAAGGTATTAATAACATTTTCCAAATAAACTATCAAAAATACGTTATATATACTTCAATACATTTCACAAGAAACGATTATCGAAATATTTTAACCATATAATACGGTAAAAATGAACTATGACAAATCCCTGTCAAACTCCAACCCTGCTCCTTGATGTTCATAGTTCTACCTCCTTTTTACATGGCAAATCCCATTAGAAAATCTTTCACAGGAAGTGATAAAGAAATGCGTAGCTTAACTATTATACGTGTTTATCATTCTTATTGTGTGTGTTTAACCTTCTTATATAATTTCAGGTTGAATTTTTTTGGACATGACTTTAGTCTCTAGGGGATTATAATTATTTTTATATTAAAAAAAAAATTAGTCAGTAAAAATTTATAATCTTATTTGATTTCAAATAAAATAATCATAATATTTAATAGTTAAAATATTCTATTACTTAAAATAATTATTGTATTTAATAGTTAAAATACTCCATTACTAAATACAAAATTTGGTTTAGTGAAAAATGTTCTTCTCACACTAGCTTCTTTGTAGGGTAGTTGGAATGTGATGGCCCTCTGTAGTTGCATGCCTCTAATTTTACATCCTCTTGATAGACAAAACAATGTGTGAACTATGCGAGGTAGAAAGAGATATAGATTCTAAATTCTTTTAGTAGTTGATTTCATAGATTTTAATAATTAGTTTAATTGACATAAATAGTAGGTTAAAGTTGATAAAATCAGTTTGAAGAATTAGTGATTTGTCACTCACTTTCAAGGATTATTGATTCATCAATCTCACCCTAACATGCTCAAGAGAATATTTGACAATGTAAACTTCTCCATCTTATGTCTTAATTAGAAGTACAATAAAACATATTATAGCATATTTATCCCAAAGTTTCTTATTTCATTAGCTAAAAGCTTTTTATTTCAACTTCATGTGGATGAGACCATGTTTACCTTTATTTTAAATTATAATTAGAAAACCAAAATTAAATATGGGGCAAACATGACCCGAATATGATAATTCTGAGTCGCACATCGATGACTAAGTCGCGAGAGAGTGTGAAGCGATGCAGAAATATTAGTTTCATTGATTTTTTAATTTATGCAATCTGGTGCAGCATTTTAAGAGTCGGCATTTCCATACTTCATCAGTTCGATCTGCATTGTCAGCATCCAAATGTGGTCATATTATATTAATTTATGCAATCCGGCGCGACATTTCAAGAGCAAGTACTTCTATTCTCCACCGGTTCTGTCTGCATCACCACACATCCTAATGTGGACAAATTATATGAGGTACGTTAGTTAGGATTGCAAAATTTTAATCTACAGTAGAAAATTTTGGAAGCAGATGAGTTCATTCCTTTGTTTCGAACAGAATGTAAATGAGAAAAGAATGGGATGACTGTATTTATGTTTTATATGAATTCAACTCTGGAACTAATTTGGACTATATTTATAAATTCGCATACCTGGTGTTTACAAAATTTGTTTGCTTATCTGGACTTGCCATTTATGACTTCATATCGTTTGTTCACATAAATGATTTTATGTTTGATTGTTTGGTTGAGTCCGCCTGTAATCTGGGCGCTATCACTTCTCCTCTGGTTTCGGTTTTCTCCTCTTTCGCTTTATAACCTGTAGTGGTATAACAACAATCTCCACGAAGTAATTTTACACAAATTATTATACACAATGTTTGGGACGCTGTAGGGATGAATGTGCACAAAAATTTTATATTTTTCTCCTTTTTATTTATTTTTTAGTCGAACCCTTACATTTTGCTTCGTCCCTCTTTTTAATATCAGTGTTCTCAAACTGTCACTAACCGCGTATAGTTATGTTCAATTGGTTACATCAGTTATTCCTCATACGGAACCTTTCATGGTCGTCTAGCATATTTTCTTTTCATGTTTTTATAACAGTAAATTAACTGTTTGGAAACAATGACTCTAACTAATTCCTACTATTCCTAATTACAATTTACTACATCAACTTAGGCAACTAAATAAAAGCAGGAAATAATAAAAAAAAACAAGTACACTATCCATTCAGTGAATTAACTCCTTCGTCACCTTCAAAGACCATATCACCTTCACTGTTGTCTTTGCCCTGTCAGCCAGATGCTCTTGCATCAGGCTCTTGGGGTAAAAGAAAATCATGGCTCCGTTCCATGAGCTCCTCCACCGAATAGCCAGGCTTCTGTATCTGCACCGCGTCGAGCGACAAACTATCCTCCATTGGATGGTCTCTCCACTTGACGATATATCGTAGATATTCCTTCCTACGTGTCTTCTTGGCTATCTGGGTAGCGAGAATCACTTCAATCTCATGGGATTGAGCCGAAGGCATATGCCTCATCCAAGAACTGTCTCCAACTTGGGTGTCCTTGTTCTAGTCGTACCACACTGTCTTCCTCTGCTTAGGCAGTATATGGAAACAGTTCCGCCACATTGAAAATAGGTGATATGCCTATATCAGGTGGCAGCTGAGTTTCGTAGGTGTTGACTGAGAATTTACGCAATATCTTGTAGGGACCAATTTTTTTAAATTTCAATTTATTATATGTGCCCTTAGGAAATCGTTCTTTGCACAAGTGTGCGAGGACCTCGTCTCCAACATTAAATTGTACTTCTTTCGGCCTTGAATCTGCTTGCTGCTTATATTTCTACACACTATCCTGCAATTTTAATTTTACCTATTTGTGTAGTTTGCTCATTGCTTCGGCAAAATCTTCTCCATCCGCGCTTCTCCACTCCAATTTTTCCAAATCTCGCAGTTCATGTATTCCTCGAGGATGCATGCTGTACAAAATTTGGAATGGGTTGTGTCTGGTGCTACGATTTGGCGAATCGTTATAAGCGAATTCCGCCTGAGTGACAGTACGATCCCATAACTATGAATTTTCCCCAGCCAGACTCCATAATAAATTCCCCAAACTCCTGTTCACCACTTCCGTTTTCCATCAGTCTGCGTATAATACACAGAGCTTAAATTCAATTTCGTGCCCAACATTTTCCACAGGGTGTGCCAAAAGTGTCCTGTGAATTTTACATCCCTATCAAAAACGATAGATCTGGGTAGGTCGTGTAATCTAACAACCTCCATGAAAAACAGGTGAGCTACATATGTGGCATCACTAGTTTTTCGGCAAGGGATAAAATGTGTCATTTTTGAAAATCTGTCTACCACCACCATCACTGATTCATACCCCCGCTGTGTTCTAGGCAATCCCAAGACAAAGTCAATGCTGACTGAGTCCCATGGCCTGCTCAGAACAGGTAGTGGCGTGTAAAGTCCAGTATTCTGAGTATGTCCTTTCGCCAGTTGGCAGACTTTACACCTGTTCACATATCGCTGTACATCCCTGCGCATTCTGGGCCAGTGATAAAAGTTTCTGAGCTGCTCCAAAGTTTTTTCTATGCAAAAATGACCGGCTAGACCACCAGTATGTTTCTCCCATACAATATTTTCCCTCATCGAACAGTCCGGGATACATAACTGTCCACCTCTGAACAATAGTCCTTCCTGAAAATTGTAGTCCAACCATGGACTTGTATTCCTCAACACGAGATTCTGGCAGGCTTAAAAGGCTTCTTTAAAGTCTGTGTCGGTCTGGTACAAATCCTTTAGATGTTCGAATCCCATCACATGTATTCTACTTTCCTGTAAGAGCAAAGCTCTCCTGCTCAAGGCATCTGCCACTTTATTGGCTTGCCCGTTAATGTGTTTTAACATGAAAGTGAAACTCTGCAAGTATTCTACCCATTTGGCATGCTTGTGGTTTAATTTGTGCTGCTGCATCACATACTACAGCGCTGAATTATCAGAAAATAATACAAACTCGTTTCCCAGAAAGTAGTGTCTCCAATGTTTTAAAGCTTGGATCACGACATAAAATTCCTTGTCCTACGAGGAGTATTTCTGCCTACTTTCGTTCAGTTTCTCACTAAAGAATGCCACCGGCCTATCTTCCCGACTGAGCACAGCGCTAATAGCTGTCCCACTTGCATCACATCGAACCTGAAAACGTTTGTTGAAGTCGGGTAGCCTTAATATTGCCCGCTCTGTAATATTCCACTTCAAAAGCTGAAATTTGTCCTCTACTGCTCTGGTCCAAAAAAAAGGCTGACTGGCTTTTTTTATGGTGTCTAGCATCGGTGCGCAGATTTCACTGAAGTTCCTAAGAAACTTCAGATAAAAAATTGCCAGTCCGTGAAAACTACGTACCTCAAATAAGCTCTTTGGTGACGACCAATTCATGATTGTCGTAATCTTTTCTGGGTCCATCTTCAATTCATTTTTCACAATTACAAACCCCAAATAGACTAGTTCCTTCTGCAGGAAAGCACATTTTTTAAGTTTATCAGTAGTTTGTTCTACTGTAACTTCTCTAGCACCCTTCGAACATGTTGAAGATGTTCTCCCTTTGTTCTACTGAAAATCAAAAAATCATCAAGATAAACTATCACAAACTTGCCAATAAATTTTTTTAACATCTCATTCATCAATCTCATAAAATTACTAGGAGCATTGCTCAATCCGAATGGCATTACTAGCCACTCGTACAACCCTTCATTGGTCTTGAAGGCTGTCTTCCACTCATCTCCTTCTCTAATCCTAATTTGATGATATCCACTCTTCAGATCAATTTTCGTGAAATAAGCTGCCCCGCTAAGACAATCCATCATGTCATCCATTCTGGGTAGGAGAAATCTGTACCGAATAGTGATTTTATTGATAGCTCTTGAATCCATACACAGCCGCCATTCTCCACCCTTCTTTGGTGCGAGTACTGTTGGTACCGCACAAGGGCTCAACATTTCTCTGATCAGTCCCTTATCCAGCAACTCTTGCACCTGTTTACAAATCTATTCATTATCTTTCAGGGTAATAATATATGATTCCTTGTTTGGTAGGCTTGCTCCAGGTATGAAATCAATATGATGGCTAATGCTCCTCTTGGGAGGCAAATTATCTGGTAAGTCGTCGACTATATTGTCCTTAAATTCTTCTAACAGCTCCTGAATCTCTGTAGGCAATTCTAAATTTTCTGTGTTTAGCAACACTGTCTTAGTCCTCCTTATAATCGCATAATTCACCTCGTTTTCCTCGATCTGCTTAACAAATTGTTTTCCTCCCATTAACAATGCTTTTGTTCCTCTTTCTTCTGTTCTATCCTCCTCTTTGATGGGTACAAGCGTATGCTTGATTCCATCTTTCACAAATTTGTAACAATTCATCTTCCCATCGTGCGTCACCTTCCGATCATACTGCCACGGTCGCCCTAGCAGTATATGGCACACATCCATTGACATGATATCATAGACAACCTTGTCCTGGTATTTGCCAATGTGAAATTCAACCTCGCATTGTTCATCAACTAATAGTTGGTAGCTTTTCTGTAGCCACGACACCTTGTAAGGTGTGGGATGCTTAACTCGCTTCAATCCCAGCTTTTCCACCATCTCGGTGGAATCTAAATTATCTGTACTTCCGCTGTCTATGATCAATTTACAACACTTTCCATGTGATTTGCAAACTATTCGCAACAGTGCCTTCCATTGGTTCTGCTCAGCCGTCTCCATGGCTGGATTCAACAATACTTTGTTTAAAACTAAAGCCTCTCCTATTTCTGCCACATTTTCTACCTCCCGGGGCTATCCTTCAGCTTCCGCAGGTTGCGCAACAAATGCTCCCCTCTGGCCAGCGTGCTCAGATTCCGAGAATTCGAAGGATCTGTGCCCCGACTTATGGCACTTGTAGCACTAGATATTAGTCCCCCTTCCGCGACCATTTCCTCTTCCCCACTGATATGGCCGACCTCCTCTGGTACTATCTCCCTTCTCTGTTGTCCCTGAAGCTCTGGAGTTACTGCCTTCTTCGCTGTTAGTGGTAGTTCTCCCTCTGTTGTAGGACTGTCCTCGTCCTCTGCTATTTCTCATCCTCTCTTATTATTCTGTTTCCTGTTAATCTTCTCTTCAGCCTTTACAACACTCTGAAAGGCTTCTTCTATATTCCGTGGAGAGAGAATACTGATCTCATCTAGTACTTCCAGCCTCAAGCCATTCACGTATCTCACTATCTTCTCTAGAGTATCATCAGTATAAACAGCCCACAAGTTTACACGATAAAACTCCTCTATGTATTCTTTTACAGTCATACCTTTCTGTCTTAAATTCTGCACCTGTTGATAAAGCTCAACCTGATAGTCTTTAGGCAAAAATCTGCCTTTCAGTTTTGCCACCATCCTTGGCCACTTCCTTATCGGTAGCTTGTTCATCCTCTTCCTGTCCACTTGGACAATATCCCACCATAAAGCAGCGTGTCCTTTTAACTTGGTTGCAGCAAATCTGACTCTTTTGTCCTCACTGATCTTTTCGTTTTCAAAATACTTATCTAACTCACTTACCCAATCTAGTTGAACATATGCGGATAGACTGCCATCATAGTTAGGGATCTGAGGTTTGGGTTTGCTGTTGGCTAATAGTACCGATCTCAACAATCTTAACTCCAGGGCTTCTTCTTCTTATCCGTCCGTAGCAGCTACTGCCTCCTCTTCACTGTCATCCCCAAGTTCTGTGTCCCTTCTCCTTCTTGCCTCCACTGCTTCCAATCGAGCAGTAAGGGCCCTCAATTCTTCCCTCAAGCCCTCATCTACTACTCTTCACACACCTCTTCCACGTCCTCGTCTTTGAACCTCCATCTCCCTTTTTTTTCAACTTTCTTCTCTGATACCACTTGATGGGGCCAGCCCACGTGATCCCACCATCAACGCGTTCCACTTGGTGGGTGTACAAATAGATAATAATGTTTAACATAGATTTTTTTGATATATGCAAATTTTTTAACCATGTTGAATTAAATGAGGGTTATGGTGATTAGTAAGATGGTTTTTGTGTGTTGGACATCTGTCCCTCCTTGGGATTCCATGAGCCCGCCTTGGTATAGGGTTTCACCACCTTTGCGCTCATTCGGTTCATTCGTTATTCTCTCAGTCGTTTGTGCTGTGTGCTCTCGGCGACCTCTCGCAGCTTCACTGTGGATTTCGTTTTTGTTTATGGTTTTTCCACCTAATTCTCTGAGCTTTGTGCTCTTGGTGGCCTTTGCGGCTTCAATGTCAGTTTCGTTTTTGCTATCTTGCTTTATTGGTTCAGGTATCGACCTGGAAGTTTTTCCATTCATCCGGCAAGTTTTGAAACCATGGTAAGGTTTGCTCCCTTCGTGGTCTCCTTCTCGAATGTCGATTGTTATGGTATGATTGGTATCCAACTTGGTATGTCTCCGTCTCTGTGCGTCGTTGTCTTGGTTCATTATCTATGCTTTCCACGAGTCTTACAGTTGGTTGTTGGTTGCGTTGTTCCTGGTAATGTTTCTCCAGCTCCGAGTTCAATTCCTCTACGAGCCCGAAAGAACTGAGGTGATGAATTCCTTCGGTTCTTTCGCCAATTTCTCTGGGTAAGTCCCTTGTTCTATGCTAGATATATGTGCTCCTTTTTTCTCAGTTTTCTAATGTCTTCGGCTCCTCGCGAGTAGGGAAAAACCTAGAGGAGTGGTTGCAATTATGGCTTGCCTCCGTCAGGTAACCAGATATGTATTTATTGTTTTATTCAACTTTCGATTCCCATTTGTTCCATTTCACAAGAACTCATTTCATTTGTCATTTCTCTTTGCAGGTAGAGCCACCCGAGGGTTTCGGTGCATGGAAACTCGGCCGTTCCAATCGACCACGAGTAGTGTTTTTCTATTCGTTAGTTGTTTCCGCTAGGCTTTAGTGTTACAACTGTAGGGCCAATATATCTTTGGCCTTCGAGCCGCTATCTGTATTTGATTCTTCTGTAGTTTGTCACTGTCGTTGGGTTATGGTAATGAGTTGAGGACTATGGGTTTTGGCTTCCGCTTGTTATAAGTATGAGTCATATATTTATGAACTAGGTTCGTTCCCTTGTTTCGAACAGAATGTAAATGAGCAAAGAATGGGATGATTGTATTTATGTTTTCTATGAATTAAACTCTAGAACTGATTTGGACTATATTTATAAATTTGCATACCTGATGTTTACAGAATTTGTTTGCTTATCTGGACTTGCAATTTCCGACTTTGTATCGTTTGTTCACATAAATGATTTTATGTCTGATTGTTTGGTTGAGTCCACCTGTAATCTAGGCACTGTCACTTCTCCTCTAGTTTCAGTTATCTCCTCTTTCACTTTATAACGTGTAGTGGTATAACAACAATCTCGACGAAGTAATTTTACACAAATTATTATACACAGTGTTTGGGACGCTGTAGCGATGAATGTGCACAAAAAATTTATATTTTTCTCCTTTTTATTCTTTGTCAGTCGAACCCTTACATTGTGCTTTGTCCCTCTTTTTAATATCAATGTTCTCAAACTGTCACTAACTGTTGTTGGTTATGTTCAATTGGTTACATTAGTTATTCCTCATACGGAAGTTTTCATGGTCGTCTAGCATATTTTCTTTTCATGTTTCTATAACAGTAAATTAACTATCTGGAAACAATGACTCTAACTAATTCCTAATGTTCCTAATTACAATTTACTACATTAACTTAAGCAACTAAATAAAAGAAGGAAATAATAAGAAAAACAAGTACGCTATCCGTTCAGTGAATTAACTCCTTCGTCCCCTTCAGAGACCATATCACCTTCACTGTTGTCTTTGCCCTGTCAGCCAAATGCACTTGCATCACTTTCCAACATTTAGTCATATAATGACAAAGTATAGGAAAGCGAAGCGAGATGTTATTTCTAGAAAATTAAGAAAATTATTGTTGTCATAAGATATTGTCACAGGAAGAGTGTTTATTACAAATATTTGAAGGTATATACACGGCGAAAGTCGCATACCACTGAATTCTAAATATCCTTACTTTTTCCCATTTAATTTCACTAAAACATGAAAATATTAGTAACACTATACAAATATCAGTGAAGGAGCCTGTGCTATCTACAACTCCCTCCAATGTAATGGAGTAGGATGTTCTTTGGTTTCTCTTAGTGTGCCTTTCATTGAAGTAAGAAGCTACATTAGCATTTGTTTCCTAGTCTACCCTACCATAAACTAACCTCTTCCAATGTAAGTGCAGAACGATGAGGACCTCGGTCAAAGCGCGCTGACCAAGGCCCACGGAGACTGCGCAGGAGGTCAAAATAGCCCCTGGGAGTCCCGGATCAGGAAAAGGAGCTGATTTTCGATGCACATTAATGCTTAGCTGGGAAAATAGGGCTGAAATGGTAGAGCTTAAGCACTCAGTCACATTGGGAGCCAGAGGACCGTGGGCAGAGAAACGTAAAGTGCCATCGTACGAAGGTGGGACCCACAACCTGGAAACCAGTGGTTTGATCAGGGCGCCCTTGAATGGTAAGCGGTTTTGGAGAAAAATGAGCGAGAACCCTCAGCGAACGATGCGTGGTAGTGGAGGTGAGAGAAAAAATACCGCGATCACGCATTATCGGTCGAGCAAGTCAACCGGTCTCGATGTGCAAATGACGTTGAATCTGGAGGAGCCCAAATTGGAAGGCTAAGATTGCGCCCGATAGACAGAGCGAAATCGACAGGGGATGGAGCTGCAATTTAAGGGGATTTGGAATTCGTTGACCACCACGGTAGAGAAAGAAATGAATCGATGGACAAGCTGGCGCTGTTCTAGTGAGGACACATGGCTTCTTCTCAAGAGTTCATGCTAATGCCGAATAGGGAACTCCAACCACACAGGGGGCAGGCGAATCGATGTAGGTAGGAGAGGAAATGAATAGGCATGGAGGTCAAGTGGCTAAATCCATGAACATAGACAGTGAACGGGGATCATAAGAGAGATTCAGATCGAAGAGTCAAAGTGACCAATAGAGACAGTGAACAGTGAACCCTGAGAGGAGGACTAAGCATAGAGAGCAGTAAAGCCAAGCAGAGGAGACAGAGGGCCGAGCTGACGACAGGTAGCATATAGCACTAGAGAGCTTGAGGAATCAAGCCGTCCCATAGAGGAATCTATCCAGATTGAGCATCACATTTCCTCTTTCCACTATAGACCGAGGGTCACAGAGCTGGTAGGAAGAACAAGAGTCTATTTACTCCAAGTGGCTTGGGAATCCAAGGACCACCCTCCCAAGAAAACTCTACTTCAGGAGAACTCATATTGAGTCCCTGCATTGTAATTTCTTTGCTGAAAGACACAATAAAATAAGGCCGCCACTGAAGCTGGACCAGAGACGTAGCCTTGGAGAATATGGTGATTGATCCGTTGTTTCAATAACACACAACACACACCAGCACATGAGTCTGTAATACCTTTTGTTTAATAAATCTTAACTGAGGTCACTCATAGGGTGATTATTAGATCAAGTTGTATCAGAGCTCTAGGTTTTAAGGTTAGACAAGCTTGTGTTGGTTTAGCCGTGGATGCTCACTAGATCAAAGCTCAAATTAGGAGAAGTAGAGTTGGTAGAAACTAATCCTAAAATTGGGAGAGTCTATTCTTGAAAGACAATGCCAGAAGAAGGTTCTGTAGGGCCAAACTCTCAATTCTAAAAAGTTTCCTAGCTATAAAGTCCATGGTGGAAGAAATGTATAGGGACTTTAGAAAGCATAAGGGTGAAGATTCATCAAGCTCTAAGCAAGACCAATAAGAGGATGAATCTCATTCCCAAGACCATTGCAAAGGAAAGGGGAAAGAAGAAAGCTTCCCTACACCTCCTAGTAGCCTTGCGCATAATAAGAAAGCATCTTTGATTAAGTTAGATGTTAAATTTGATTTGCCTATATATGATGGAGAGTTAAATGCTGAAAAGTTGGACAATTGGATAAGACAATTGATGTGTATTACAGAGTACAAAATATAGAGTCAGATAAGAGCAAGATTCAGCTGGCAAGCCTTCAGCTAGGGGGCACTCCCTTGGCATGGTGGGAAGGTAGAACCCAAGCTGATATGAAGAAGCATGGTAAGACTATCTATGTCTCCAATGAGTTTGTTTCTGCCATCAAAAAGTAGTTCTATCCATTTGCCTACATGCAACAAGCCATGATGAGTTGGCAAACTCTTCGGTAGTTGAAAGGGCAAAGTGTACAAGGGTATACTCAAGAGTTCAAAAAGAGAGCATTGATGTTGGTTATTTCATTAGACTCACCAGCAACTATTTTGAAGTACATTGGTGGTCTACATAGCTACATGAGGCATACCATCCTCATGTTTAATCCCACTTGTATAGATGAGGTATCTGTACAAGCTACTCATCTAGAAGCTAGAGGAAAGAATGGAAATCTAGAAGTTGGGGGACCATCCCAGCCCACTGTAAGCGAAAGCAAGGAGAAAAGAAAGCAAAAATGGAAAGCAAGGAAGGCTAACACTGCACAAAAAGGCAAAGCTTCATGCACTCACTGTAAAAAGGAGGGGCATGATCATGAGCAGTGTTGTATTCTGCATCCAGAGCTGAGACCTAAGAAGTCTGAGGGCAATAAGAAGAAAGTTGTTGTAGCTATTAAAAAAGATTTGGGGTTAGACTGAGGAGATGAAACAATCATTGCAGCCATAGGTATATAAGGTTATCCGCTTTAGAGAATGCTGAAATCAAGAAGCAGGTGCAGGAGTTGCTCGAGAAACAGTTCATCAGGCCTAGCACATCGCCATGTGGGTAACCAATTGTTTTGGTGAGAAAGAAATATGGCTCGTGGAGAATGTGCATTGACTACCGAGCACTGAATAAAATAACGATAAAAAATCATTAGCCCCTTCCTTGCATAGTTGATCTCTTAGATCAATTGAAGGAAGTTGTTTATTTAACCAAGCTGGATTTGCACAGTGGATACCATCAGGTCAGCGTTGTAGAGCAAGATGCATGGAAGACATCTTTCAAAACAAAGCAGGGATTGTATGAATGGCTGGTTATGCCTTTTGGCTTGACCAATGCCCCTGCTACTTTCATGAGATTAATGAATGATGTACTTAGACATTTTCTTGATGATTTTGTTATTGTGTATCTGGATGATATTCTGATTTTTAGTAAAACGTGGGAAGAACATTTAAAGCATGTTAAGCAGACATTAGATGTTTTGAAAAGAGAAAAACTTCATGTTAAACTCTCCAAATGTGAATTTGGAAAAACCTCTCTAAATTATTTGGGTCATATAGTAGGGGGAGGTGAATTGAAAATAGATCCCTCTAAAGTGGAGGTCATTATAAACTGGCCTAAACCCAACTCTACTACAAAAGTGAGAAGTTTCTTAGGAGCAACACAATATTGAAGGAAGTTCATTTCAAATTTCTCCTCAATTGCAGCTCCTTTACATGCTTTGACAGGATTGAACAAGGTGTTTCATTGGGGAGGCAAACAACACAAAGCCTTCGACACCTTGAAAAAAAATTAATACAACACCTGTACTGGCACTGCCAGCTCTACAAACACCATTTGAGATTCAAACTGATGCCAATGACTATGCCATGGGCAGTGTTGACACAGCGCGGTAAACCCATATGTTATCATTCTAAGACTTTTAATCCTGCAATAGCTAACTATCCTACCTATGATAAAGAATTGTATGCATTAGTTCAGAGTGTGAAAAAGTGGAAACATTACTTAATGGGCAAAGAAACAGTAATACATACTGATCATGAGCCACTTCAATATCTACACTCCCAAACTAGGTTGCAACAATCAAGACATTATAGATGGATGGGTTTTCTACAACAGTTTCATTTAGTCATCATATATAGAAAGGGCATACATAACAAGGTTGAAGACATATTATCAAGACCCATTATAAATGCATCTACCATACTTAAGCATAATTCTGTGCTACATGAAAGCTACATAGAATAGTATGCTTAGGATATGGACTTTAAAGATGTATATGAAACTTTGAGTCAAGGCAAAAGAGTGGAAGAATTGGACTATCATGTGAATGACCGACTCTTATATCATTGTTGGAAACTTTGCGTTCCACAAATTGAGAGAGCAAAGATAATTAGGGAAGCACACACTTCTCTGATATCAGGTCACTTCGGAGTAAGTAAAACAGTTGCACAGTTGCAAAGGTTCTGTTATTGGCCAAGAATGAGTGAGACAATTTCTAGATATGTAAAGGGGTGTGCTATGTGTGCTAAAAGCAAGCCCAGCAACAGAAAACTAGGCTTGTACACTCCATTTTCAGTTCCTTCTCACCCTTGGTAGATCATTTCCATAGATTTTGTTGGAGGACTGCCTAAATCTAGGAAAGGTCATGACTATCTATATGTTGTTCTGGATAGGTTCGACAAAATGTGTATTTTGATACCCTGTAGTAAATAGATTATAGCTGAACAAATGGCAAAACTATTCTTTGAACATGTATGGGTTCATTTTGGATTACCCAATTCTATTATATCTGATTGAGACACCCGATTTTTGGGAAAGTTTTGGTCCAGTCTGTGGGAACTAATGGAGACTAAATTAAAGAAAAGCACAACTTTTCATCCACAAACAGATGGCGAGACAAAAGTAGTTAACAGGTCAGTGATCCAGTTACTGAGAGGATATTGCAACAAACACCCTAATCTTTGGGATGAACACTTGTGTTATGTGCAGCATGCTTACAATAGAGCCAAACACTCTTCTACTCAGAGATCTCCTTTCGAGACTTGCTTTGGTTTCATACCAAGGTCTCCCTTGGATTTTGTCTTTGGTAAAGATACCATGGTTGATGGACACAGTGATGTGGAAAAAGCAACTAGGTTCATTGAATAGATCCAGGAGATCGACCAAGTAGTATAGTAACAGCTGGAAAAGAGCCAGGCCAAGTACAAGGCTAGGCATCATAAGCATCGGATGGAGCATAGTTTTCAAGTTGGAGACCAAGCCTGGCTGTATATCAGCAAGGACAGGATGCAAGGTGAAGGCAAGAAGCTATCAGGTATGGACCCTTAAGGATACTTGAGAAGATTGGTGAGAATGCTTTTCACCTTGATCTGCCAGCTTACATGCACATCTACTCAGTCGTGAATGCAGATTGCTTTAGGTTGTTTGAACCTTCAATGATTGAGGACCCTGAAGAGCAAAGTCAATTACCTTCTGTTGATGACCTATTACCTGAATATCTTAATGAGTTGTAGGGAGATACAATGTTGGATAGGAAGGTAAGGACGACGCACAATGGATAGGTGGAATACCTCGGAATTGGGCTTAAAGGTTCAAAGCTGAGCAATGCGGACGAGTGACACAACAGTTTCCTCACTTAGTCGATGCTTCAAGAAAACTAACTTTTGGTGGTCCAAACACTTTTCAGTTGGGAGGTCGTGATCCAAATCAGATCCATAAACGACTGTCATAGAACCGTGACTAAATCAAGTCCAACAAATCCATGAAGAATCCAAAACAACAATTGAAAACAGCCTAAAGCAGTGGCCATGGCAGCTGACGTAGAACGACGATGGCCTCGGTCAAAGCGCATTGACCGAGACCCACGGAGACTGTGCAAGAGGTCAAAACAGCCCCTGGGAGCCCCGGATCGAGAAAAGGAGATGATCTTTGATGCATGTTAGTGCTTAACGCTAACGTGCATCGTTGGGCAAACATGGTTGAAATGGTAGAGCTTAAGCACTCAGTCATGTTGGGAGCCAGAGGACTGTGGTCTGAGAAACGTAAAGTCCCATCGTACGAAGGTGAGACCCATAACCTAGAAACTGATGGTTTGATCAGGGCACCCTTGAATGGTAAGTGGTTTTGGAGAAAACGGGGCGAGCACCTTCAACAATTGAGAAAATTCGTCGGGATCACGTGTTATCAGTCGAGCAAGTCAACCGCGCTCGACGTGCGAATGACGTTGGATCTAGAGGATCCCAAATTGGATGACTGAGATTGCGCCCGATAGGCAGAGCGGAATCAACAGGGGATTGAGCCGCGATCTAAGGGGATTTGGAATCCATTGACCACCACGGTGGAGAAAGAAACGAATCGACGAACAGGCTGGCGCTGTTCTAGTGAGGACACATGGCTTCTTCTCGAGCGTTCATGCTGATGTCGAATAGGGAACTCCAAGCACACAGGCAGCAGGCGAATTGACGTAGACAGGAGAGCAACCGAACAAGCGTGGAGGTCGAGTGGCTAATGCCATGAACAGAGACAGTGAATGGGGATCGGAAGAGAGATTTAGATCGAAGAGTCGAAGCGACCAAGAGAGACAATGAACAGTGAACCCTTAGAGGAGGACTAAGCACAGAGAGCAGTAAAGCCAGCCAGAGGAGATAAAGGGCTGAACTCACCACAAGCAGCATCAAGCACCAGAGAGCTTGAGGAATCTAGCCATCCCATAGAGGAATCTGTCCAGATTGAGCATCACAGTTGGCTCTTTCCACTGTAGACCGAGGGTCACAGAGCTGGTAGGAAGAACAAGAGTCTGTGTACTCCAAGTGGCTTGGGGAGTCTAAGAACCACCCTTCCATGCAAAATCTGCTTTAGGAAAACTCATATTGAGTACTTGCATTGTAATTTCTCTGCTGAAAGACACAATAAAATAAGGCCACCACTGAAGCTGGACCAGAGACGTAGCCCTAGAGAATAGGCTGAACTCCTTATTAAAATTGTTTGTTTCTTTGTTCTGTTTACTGTATTTCTCTGTTGTCTTTCCATTCAAAATTTTTGTGTATTGGCAATTTGATCAATCCGTTGTTTCAATAACATAGAACACACACTAGCACATGAGTCTGTAATACCTTTTGTTTCATAAATCTTATTTGAGATCACTAATAGGGTGATTATCACATCAATAAGTTAATCTCTAACATACATACACCAACTTATTCTTTCAGACCATAAGCTTACGTCTAAAGAACTATGTCCCAATCCAATGTTTAAATACTTAGTCCCAAAACTGAGACTATAGTGGATCCATATCCTAAACCTAAGAAAAAGCCTTCCTCACATTGTATTTAATTAAATAAAATGATAATACTTCATTGAACACATATATTATATACCAATATACATCTTATGTAAATCCACTTTTTAATATGAAATAATCAAACATAGACCCATATTGTCAATCAAAGTAAAAATTACATAATCTTATAAAAGCATACGAAGTAAAGTAAATGATTTTAAAAAACGAAAATAAGCACATTATTAGTGCAACTATAACAAGCAAAACATTTACCACATGAGACATCCCATGTTGCTAAAACTACAAAACAAACATAAAAAAAAATATAACTTTACTTTAAATTATTATATTTATTAATATTAATTATGAAAAAAATAATATATAAGTTAAACATTTATACATTTATACATTTATACATTTAAAAAACATGGAATAAGATTTTTAGTAATGGATATTTAAAATGGAGATTTTTAATTTATAAATATGTTTTGTTACAATATCATTGGCCAATACTATGACTTATGAGTACACCATGTTCAAAAAGCCATAAATCACTTCATATAATGCTTGTTTATATGACTATTTATTTTATTTAATCAATTTAAATAAAAATAAAAACATGTTATGGAGATAAATCTCAACTTTTTGTTGGTGTTTTAGTATGAATATTTCAAAATATTCCATGGAGGTTAAATCCCTCCCATTCACCAAATAATTATTTATAATTACATTAACTTTTGGTTAGTTTCTTTTAGTATGATTACTCCAAAATATTCCATAGAGATTAAATCCTTGCCATCCACCAAATAATTATTCAGAATTACACTAAAATTCTAGAAAAATTATTCCAAAATAGACGTACTTATAGACATAATTAAACAATATACATTTTTTAATCATATTTAAAAAGAAAACTAAATATAAAAAATATATAACATAATTATAATTTATTTAAAAAATCAGAATCACAATCTTATGTGTAACAATAAAATATGTTTACAAATATAAAATAAAATAAGATATATATCATATAATAAAATAAATTTTCAATATACATGGTTAATTAAATAGATAATTTTTATTTTATAAAAAATATTAAATTAAAATAAAATATATTTTAAATAAACTTTATAATGATAATTTAGGTAAAGAAACAGTACCATATATATTTAACATATTATATATATATGTTTCCAATTAAAATTTTAGTTCTTTACTATTATTTATTAAAAACAAGACAATGATATAAGATAACTGGGTATAAATCTTCTTCCTCTTTCCAAAAGGGAATTATAAATCTAAAAAATAAATACCTGATATATAACCAGGTAAATACACAACTTCTTTTTTTTTTGCTAGAAAGAAAATCTTGATATTATATTAAGGAGATATACAGACAAAAAGTTCAGATGGTCCTGTATGTTAGTTTGAAGAACACCTTATAGTTCCGGTAGACAGCATCTGAAAAACCATGTAGCAGATAACCATCATGAAAACATGAACCTGTTTAACAATATTTTGAGAAGAAAACCAAAACCCATAGGAAACATTCAGCTGATCGGGAGGTAAAGAGCAGACACAGATGATAGGACAAATTTAGCAGAAAGAGAAGAGTCTTCAAAAAAATTTAGATTCCGCCACCTCTAAAGTGACCAGATGGTGATGGGCAGAATGGGTCGGAGAGATTTTTGGCGCCCCCACCAGGCAAAAGATGCATCCACAGAGATGAAATTTAGATGTTGAAAAGAGAAAAATTGTGCAAGTTCATACCAGATTTGTTGGGCGACAGAGCATTTGAAGAAGAGATGGAAGTTTGTTTCCTCATCCATCTTGCAGAGAGCACATCTACTGGGGCCGTGCCATGACCGCCGCCTCAACGAGTCTCAAGTTAAGTTCTTGTTGAAAAGCACCAACCAGGAGAACAAGATAATTTTAAGGGGGCATCAAAGCTTCCACAAGAAGACTGGAAATCGCCTATTTGCTGGTGCGTTAACAGAAATGAGATCAGAGTATATGTCCTTTACTATTGCATGCGGAGCAGAGAAAGGAAGGGACCAGATCAGATGGTCATCAACAGTGGAATGCAAAAAGTCACCCCGATGGAGAGAGGAAGACAGATCGAACCAAAGAGGGATGAGATCGATTGGGAGGCCAATATCATCAGCATCCCAAAGCACGGGCAGAGAACCATTCCATTCCTTTATGATTCGATTCCATGTAAACAAGCAAGATCTGCGGAGGAAGAAAAGAAGAGGAGGAGGAACCAGTAAAGTTCCCCTGTATCCAGCGAAAGAGTCCAGTCCAATGAAAATATTTCTACGTGTTTAATTTTCCATTTTCGATTGCTGAGGAAATAATGTTGGACCCTTCGAAAACTGTACCAGATTGTGGAGCCTCGTTTGATGTTGATTGTATCGAATCTGAACCAGAATTCAATTCCCATGCCTCTTTGATATTTTTGTCGAACGATGTCGCTCCACAGGTTAGTTCCATAAATACCCCTCCACAGGGATTTACAGATGAGAGCAGCGCCAGAAAATTTAATGGTCAGAATGCCCCATCCATCAAAATGTTTCTGCAGTGAGAGAGAGTCCAGCCTTGCAAGGTGGATTTTGTACCGCTCAGCCTTTGATCCCCATATGAAATAGGAAATAATTATGTTGATTGCTTGTATAATGCAAGTCGGGAGAAGGAAAAGGTGACCAAAGGAGACAGAGAGTTGAGAAAGGACGGATTTGACAAGAACAACCCTGCCTCCTAAAGAGAGGGTGCGGAAGCTCCAAAGAGAGAGCTTGTTGTGGAAGTGATCTACGAGCCAGCACCAGTCCGTCGACTTGTAGGAGCGACCCTTTAAACTGAACCCAAGATACTTGATTCCATCTGAAAATGGCAGATGATGAATGTCGAAAATTTGAGCGATCCGGCAGATGAGGAGTTCATCGGCTCCATTATGGTATAGGATTGTTTTTGCTTTTTTCATGGCCAGTCCCAAAGCTCTGTGAAATCGATCCAGGATGGATTTGATGCATATCCAGGTAGCCATGGAGAGCATAGCAAAAATGAGCACGTCGTCGACGAAGAGGTTGTGAGACATCTTGATGTTCTTGCAGATCCTTATCGGAATAAATTCTTTCAGGGCCACCGCACGGTTGATATGGAGACTCATGGCGTCGATTGCAAGGATAAAGAGGAGGGGGGACAGAGGGCATCCTTGCCGAAGGCCCCTCTCAGCCTTGAAAAAAGGGGAAGGTTGTCCATTCACCAGGATCGCATAATTTACATTTTCAATGCATCCCATAATCCAGCGGATGACAGCGGGAGATAAACCAATTTTGGCCAGGAGACATTGAAGGTATCCCCAATCGATAACATCAAAAGCCCGCTGTAAGTCAATTTTTAGGATGGCTGCTTTGGTGTTATTGACAGCGATGGAGTGAAGGCATTCCTGAGTGGAGGCGACAACATCATGGATGTTAAGACCTTTGAGGAAAGCATGCTGGTTTGGAGAGAGGTGGTGGGCCAGAGTATCCTTAATTCTAAGCGCAAGGATTTTTGTGATGATCTTGAAGGAGATATTGCAAAGGGAGATAGGGCGGAAATCAGAGAAAGCTTCGGGTTCATCTTTCTTCAGAATGAGGGCTATGAGAGTGGAGGAAGTATGGCTGTGGATTTGACCAGTTTGTTCGGAAGCGTAGACCATACTTAGTAGATCATTTTTAAAGAGATCAAAAAAGTGGGTGAGGAAGCCAACAGTCCAGCCATCCGGGCCAGGGGCTTTGTCCTTTTTGAAAGTTTTCATGGCACTAAGGAGTTCATCCTCATGAACAGGATGGAAAATTTCCTCATTCATATCATGATCAAACATCACAGGCATAGGATCAATCCCCCATCGGATATCACCGAAAGTAATATCATTTGATCTGCTGTACTGTTTGTTAAAAAAACTTACCGCAAGCCGAGTGATGTCTCCCTGCGATATCGCCTCATTCCCCAGTTCATCCTTGATTTTCCAAATGAAATTCCTCTCTTTGCGAGCATTGGCGAACTTGTGGAAAAATCTAGTGTTTTTGTCCCCCAATTCAAGCCAAGTGGCGCGACTTTTGAGCCGCCATTTTGCCTCGTCCTGCTTTAGTAAGCAAGATCTTCGCTTCTCTAGATCCCTGATGCAAGCTTTCTTTTCGAGAGAGCACGAGGAAAAATCAGTGGAGTCCATAATGGACTGTATTTCCAGTTGAACCCAATTAAGGGCCACCCTATCTTCCTGGTGTCGTTGGAACTGCCATTTTTTCACCAGGTCCCTGAGTTCAGATAATTTTTCTCTGAAAGTGGAGAAAATGAAATTCGATTGCTCCCGGATCTTTATATCTTTCCATGTTATCTGAATAAAGAGATTGAAGGTAGGGTCCAGGAGAAGGCTGTTATCAAACTTGAATGAGTAGCCCCTTTTGAAGATCTTGTCTGGCCACGATAAAAAGATGGGGAAGTGATCAGAGATCATGACATTCTCCACAGACAGTTTTGGAAGGTCAAATTTGTCAATGACGCTGAAATGAATGAAAACCTTGTCCAATCGTTTGGCGATGTAGGCCTTTCCAACTCTACCATTAGACCATGTCGGCCTATTCAGGGCAGGGTTGATGTCGACCATGTTCCTGTTTATCAGTTCAGTGGAGATGAGATCCGCCAAGGTGCTGTTTATCTTGCCCATACCCCAAACCTCGTTTGAAGACAAAACAACATTTGTATCTCCCGCAATGATTAGACTGTTTAGATTGAAGAGGTCAGAGGCAAAAACCCTGTGCCAGAAAGAGATACGGGACTTATACGGGGCATATAGATTGAGAATGTTGATAGGAAGATCTATACCCCGGATTGAAACTGTTATAAGAATTCCAGCAAAGCAACTGTAGGCCTTCGCCTTGACCTTTGTCGGATCCCAGAGGGAGATCATGCCACCCGAAAGACCGGTCGCTTCTGTAGCAGCCATGTGCCAGGAGGGCAACATCTTACGAAAATATGACAGAGAGTCTTCCTTCCCATGCATCGTTTCCTGTATAAGAATAATTGAGGCCCTGGAATGGAAGAAAAAATTCTTTAGCGTGTTGAATTTTGGGTCCACGCCAAGACCGCGAATGTTGAAAGATATAACAGAGATCATTTTGGAGAATTGGCAGCCATGCATGCTCTAAGGGGCTGTGAAGATGTATCATCAAGAACAGGGACTTCAACAAGAGAAAGATTTCAGATGCCTTCGTTTGTTACAATGGTTCTACCTCTGAAGTGACGAGAGCTGCCTCGACCCCTCTTCTGGACCATGATATTCTTGGCCGATGCCGGACTGATAACAGGCGAGCAAGGCCCAGGTTTATGAATCGTCAAGGGAACAAGCTAAAGAGAAGCCCTCGTTTGTGAGAGGTCGAGGTCGCTGTCAAATAGATTGACAGGGGAGGAGAAAGGGGAGTTTGGAGGGGTGGGACTGACAGAATGCACTTTCTTGTTGGAAATAATACTGAGAGGGGGTGTGAATCAGTATTATCAGATCAATCTTCTCTTTTTCAATGCTCAGAAACATATACGCTACTTCAGTTAAGTGAACCAGCGTGTACACGCTACTGTGACTAAGTAAAACAACGTATAAGAAGAAAACTCACAATTTAGTTAGCTTATTCTTCAGTTAAGTGCATCAGGACATTATTCACCACATTAACAGTAAACATGTGCAGTATAACAGAACAGATCAAAAGCCACACACATGAACACCAAGATATAAGGTGGAAACCCAATGTGGGTGAAAACCACCTGCTGCAAGTTGTCTCTATCTTTCTTTAATATGAAACTTCAGTTTACAATATTTTGTACTGGTGCAGCCTTATACCAGTACGCAGGCTACAACCTGCAGAAGGCTACAACCTTCTCTCGTTCTCCAAACTTCCTTGGAAGGGAGCTCCAACCCCCTTTACTCTTGTACTAGCCAAGATACTAGTACGTAGGTGCTGACCTACAACCTTCTTTCTTTCAGGTATCACTTTTCATACATTTTCAGACTTGGATATTCCTGAAGCACAACATTACAATCTGAAGACCACAATTCATTCAATTTCCACAACAGATCATTGAAGCATAAAACAACCAAACTTTGAATCACTGAACCACTGAACCCTGTCAATCACCAGTTACCAGAACACAGAGCAGACTACAGAACTCTGCAATAACAGTCAGACCCCACTGTAAACCCAAAATCAAGCTTCAAAAGATATACGCTACTTCAATGAGCAAAACCCGCGTATACACGCGCTTTTACCGAAGCCAACCTGCGTACAGATCTAAAAATAAACTTTCTCAATTTGCAGCTGTACCAGACATTAGTTAGACCCAGAACATAGTATTGCGACAATATGCAGATCTAGAAGTATGCATAATCAACCATATCATGATAGTGCATTTCAAACCATTAGATCCCGATCTATCCTTAGATCTAGTCTTCCATCAACCGATGTGATCTCTCCTTGGCTTAGATCAAGCAATCCAGAACCTGCATATCAGATCTCTCTCTCTCTTAGATATTCAAGCCTTGTCCAAAGATGCCTTTGCCTAATGATCTTCTTCTCCTTATATAGCCTTAGGTCTTGCTCAATACCAAGAGCCAAAACCATAGTAACATAATACCATCAACTTCAAAACTAGGGATCGACACGCCCGTCGAGACACAATGGTCCGAAATCATAGGCACAACTTCCAAGGAATAACCACCATGGACCAAAGGTACTTTTCCACAGACACGCGCTTTTTCTGAATCCATCTTGCATGTACACGCGACTTGGGCTTAACGAACTCGCGTATATGAACTTCCTTGGCATGCTGTACTAAGATCTGTCTTCTGATTAAATTGCCATCACCTGTACCAACCTCTGAGCACCTGTACCATCCTCTGAGTGAGTTGCCATCAAGGACAACACTTGAATCATAATGCCAACAATCTCCCCCTTTGGACTTGATGGCAACCACCACACCAAGTCACTCTCCCCCTTTGACATCAAGGGCAAAGGGCTTTGCTCCCCCTGAGGACATGCTGATACCTCTGCTTGTCTGTGCTGACTCGTGCTCCCTCTGACAGTAGGCCAGATCTGCAAAAGATGTTCTTCAACAAGAACCAAGACTTATACACCATAAGGGACCTTCCTATCACCAAAATACTCAATACATACATCCATACTCCCTACCAAGAGGGGACATATCAGAACCAACCAATTATATTACAGCATTCATCCCAGGCATAGTGGGGAAACCAACATAGGCCGTTACATGACCTTGACATCATAAAAGAGATATGAAAAGAGAGATACATGACATAGAGACAACAGATCTAGACCAAGACTTAGGAAAGGCACCAGCAGCATCTGATAAACATCTTGTTAGATCAGCAACTGGGATTTCTTTTTGAGCTCCTTTTCCTGAAACCAACAACCAAAACATCTGAATGCCAACAATGCTTTATGAGACTTTTAAGCTGCTCCCCCTGAACCTGTGCCTGTTGCACTGCCTGAAACTGTACCTGAAGAATTCTGACATTCCCATTGCTGTTCAGAACTTCAGAGTTTTCCCTTGCTGTTCAGAACTTCATATACGCGATTTCTCCTGTATAAAACAGCGTATGTACGCGGATATTCTTTCTGCAACAAGCGTTCAACATACACGCGACTTACCCAGCAGGAATCCGCGTATATACGCGCATATCCCTTCTGTAACCTGCGTATACCAACTTTTCTGTAGAACAAACAAACTTCAACAACAGGATGAAGCATCAACTACTCCCAGCTTTTGTCTGAGATATTCAAAAATTTCCCTGGGCAGTGGCTTTGTGAGAATATCAGCAACTTGATCCTTAGAAGGAACATACTCCAACTTGACCTTCTGCTCAAGCACTTGTTCCCGAAGAAAATGGTACTTGATTGGTATGTGTTTGGTCTTTGAGTGCATGACTGGATTTTTTGAAATGCTGATTGCACTTGTATTATCACATAAGATAGAGACAGGTGGAGTGCAAGTGATTTGAAATTCCTGCAAGGTCTGCATCATCCAAAGAAGTTGTGTGCAACAAGATGCTGCAGCCACATATTCTGCTTCAGCTGTAGATAAGGCAATCGAACTTTGTTTCTTGCTGAACCAAGATACTAATCTGGAACCCATGAAGAAAGCACCTCCACTTGTGCTTTTCCTATCATCCACACTTCCAGCCCAATCTGCATCTGTGTAAGCATGAAGAGTGAGATCTGTATTTCTAGGATACCATAAGCCATAGTTTTGGGTCCCTTGAAGATATTTGAAGATTCTTTTGACTGCCTGAAGATGAGTTTCCTTTGGGTTGGCTTGAAATCTTCCAACCATTCCTACTGCGTGTGTAATATCTGGTCGAGTACCTGTCAAATAAAGCAAACTCCCAATCATGGATCTATAAGTGGGTTGGTGAACTGCTGCTGATTCATCATTTGTACTGAGGCTGCATCCTGTAACCATGGGTGTACATACTGGCTTTGAGTCTTCCATGCCATACTTCTTCAAGATCTGCTTGAGGTATTTGGTTTGAGACAAGAAGATACCTCCTTCATTTTGTTGGATTTGCAATCCAAGAAAATATGTCAATTCTCCAAGAAGTGACATTTCGAATTCTTTCTGCATAACCAAGGCAAAGTTTTGACTCATAGTTTCTTCATTGCTGCCAAAAATAATATCATCTACATAAACAACAAGAATTAGCAATTTGTTATTTTCAACTTTTATATAGAGATTGCTATCTGTTGATCCTTTTGAAAAGCCTTGTTGGTGAAGATATTTGTCCAACCGATAGTACCAAGCCCTTGGAGCTTGTTTGAGCCCATAGAGTGCCTTTTTCAATCTGCATACAAGATTTGGATCATTCCCAAGAATGAAACCATCTGGCTGCTCAATATATACTTCTTCTTCTAAGTCTCCATTCAGGAAGGCTGATTTTACGTCCATTTGAAATACCTTGAAGTTTTGAAAGCTTGAGAGAGCAAGGAACATTCGGATGGCCTCTAGTCTTGCTACAGGAGCAAAGGTCTCTTCAAAATCTATTCCTTCTTGCTGTGCATACCCTTTACAAACAAGTCTGGCCTTGTTTCTAATTACTTCTCCATTTTCATTTAATTTATTCTTGAAGACCCATTTTGTTCCTATTACATTCTTATCTTTTGGTCTAGGAACTAATTCCCAAGTGTTGTTCTTTTCGATTTGCTCAAGTTCTTCATCCATTGCTTTGACCCAACATTCATCTTTGCATGCTTCTTTCACATTTTGTGGTTCAATGGAGGAGAGTAGAGCCAAGTAGCTTGAAGCTTCTGCAAGTGTCCTTCTTGTTTGTACTCCTGCTTCTTTCTGCCCCACAATCTGAGTTTTTGGATGATTCTTTTGGACATATCTGGATGGAGACTTCTCTTCTATTCTTGTCTGCTCCTCTGGTTCTTCTTGAGATTCTTCTTCTTCCTGAGGTTCTTCTTCTTCATCATTTTTCCTTTGAGAGTAACCTTCATCTTCTTCATGATGAACTTGCCTAGGAATATATCCCTTCTCATCAACCACTATATCAATACTGTCAACAATTCTGCCAAGTCTTTTATTGTAGCACTTGTATGCTTTGCTATGTGGAGAATAACCAAGAAGAATGCCCTCATCTGCTCTAGGTTCAAGTTTGCCAAGTTGCTCATCAGTATTCTTAATATAACATTTGCTCCCAAAGATTTTGAAATGCTTCACGGAAGGAGTTTTACCACTCCAAAGCTCATGAGGTGTTTGAGTGTTGTTTACTCGGACATTTGTTTTGTTAAGAATGATAACAGCAGCATGTGCAGCTTCACCCCAGAAGGTTGCAGGAGTACCTGATTCATCGAGCATAGCACGAGCCATTTGTTGGATAATTCTGTTCATTCTCTCCACAACCCCATTTTGTTGAGGAGTTCTAGCTGTAGAGAATTCTCTTCTTATCCCATGTTCATCGCAGAAATCGAAAAATTCATTTGATGTGAACTCCCCACCTCTGTCAGATCTGAGGCACTTAATTTTGTGTCCTGATTCATTTTCAGCCAATGCTTTGAAGGATTTGAATTTTTCGAATGCTTCATCTTTGTGCTTCATAAGCCCTAGCCAAACAAACCTTGAGAAATCATCAATGAATAATATCAGATATTCTTCTCCTCGAGGTGTCCTTTTCCTAAATGGACCACATACATCTGTATGGACTAGCTCAAGAGGCAAGCTAGCTGATCCTTCCTTCTCTGGAAAGTTAGTTCTGGTTTGCTTTCCAAACTGACAAGATTTGCATATGGTGTTGTCTGGAATTTTGATATCTGGAAGATCGCGAACTGCCTAATATTTGCATGCTTTCCTTATTTGTGAGAAGCTTAGATGTCCCAACCTTCGATGCCATAACCAGTGCTCTTCATCCTTGCTAAGATAGCATTGTTGTTGTCCTTCTTCAAATATGTACAGATTATTTGGAGTTCTTTTGCCCTTGAGAACTGTTTTACCTGTATCAAGATCACGAACAAGACATCCATTCGATCTGAAAATAACCTCGGTTTTTTGATCACACATCTGGCTGACACTTAGAAGATTATGCTTTAATCCATCAACATACAAAACATTTCCAGCCTTGACCTTTTCTTTCAAAGGAGCAATACCTTTTCCTTTTATAGTTGCAGGAGTATCATTTCCAAAAGAAACTTTCTTTCCTTTTTCTAATGTAGAATAAGATTCAAGTTTTTCTTTATCACCTGTCATATGTTTCGAACATCCACTGTCAATGTACCATAGATTTTCCTGTCCTTCTGCATAAAAAGCTATCCCACATCTTTCTGTCTGAGGTTCCTTTATTCTCCATTTTTTGGTGCTCGTGGCTTGTTCCTTTTTCTCCTGAAACCTGCTCCTGCATTCAGATTCTTTATGACCAAAATTATTGCAAATAGAACATTCAACTTCATTTTCAAGAACCGAAAAGTTGTTATAGGTCCTCTTTGTAATCCCTGTCATACTTCGTTGTTTTTGAGCTTCCCTAGTCATGATTGTTTTATATGCAACACATTGAGCTGCTTTGTGACCAAAGTTATGGCAAGAAAAGCATTGTCCATTGAAGAAGCTTCTGCGGTTATTGAATCTACCAGCCAACTGATTGTAATTTCTATTTTCATTTATTCTTGTGCCAAACTGAGAAGATTTTACCTGTGGTTGGTTGTAGCTTTTGTTCACCCTTAAGAACGATTGTCCCTGATAGTTTCTGTTTGTAATTCGTCCCTGCTTTACCTGATTATCTTCATTGTTCTTCTGCTCATTTCTTCTTGCTGCATCAAGATAACTTTTTGAGGTGGATGCTTGAGAGGTTTCTCCATTATAGCCCAAACATGTCTTGTTTAGAGGAGACCGCTGCACATTGATAATCTCATCCAAAGTTTCAGAACCTTTGACAAACTTAAGATTAATAGCTTTTGTTTTCTCAATTTCTTTTCTGAGACCAACAATTTCACCTTCTAGTTTTTCAAGATATTTTTCCTTTTCATCAATTTGAAATTGCAGAGTATCAATGATCACACTCTTTTCTTCTATGCATCTCTTGAGTCTAGTAATTTCATTATAGAGATTATCCACATCTACAGCATCCTCATAATCATCATCTTCAAATGCCATTAACAGCTTATATTTATTACCTTGTTCATCTTCATCACTGTTTGATAAGCCATCACTATCTTCATGGGTGTAGTAGCTTTTCTTATTTGCACTTTGTTTCTTGTTCCATCTAGCAGGTTCTTTTCCTTTATCCTTATAAGGACATTTTGCAGCATAATGACCTACTCTTCCACAAGCAAAGCATTTGAAAGGTAGCTTACCTCTGAACCTTCCAGCACCCCTTTGAAGATTTCTGACAAAATTTGATTCTTCTTCCTCTTCTTCTGGAACATGGCTTGCTTCATAGTAATCTTCTTTTCCCGATGCCTTAAAAGCAGCTTCCCTTCTGTCTGATGGACCTCCCTTTCTCATTTCATAAGCAGTTAGAATTCCATGTAGCTGAGACATAGTGAGAACTTTGAGATTTTCCTTTTCTTCTATTGCAGATACTTTAGATTCAAACTTGGGGGATAATGATCTTAAAATCTTTGAAACTACTATAGTCTCTTTTATTTCTTCACCCAAATTTTTCATACAATTAACAATCTCATCTACCCGAAGAAAATAATTAGCCACACTTTCATCATTATACATCTTGAGAGTCTCATATTGAATCCTGAGAGTTTGAAGTTTAGCTTCCTTTACCTGTTCATCTCCTTCATAGCTAGTGATCATTTTGTCCCATATCTCTTTTGCTGATTTGAAGTGCATGACCTTCATGAATTCTGTTTGGGATATACTTCCTAATAGAGTACTGACTGCTTTTGCATTTGTTTCATATGTCTTTTTCTCAGTTGGATCTGTAGGAGTAGCTGAAGGAAAAGCATAGCCTGTTTCTACAATGTTCCAAACTTCTGTACCAAGAGATTGAAGATATGCAGTAACTCTTACCTTCCAATAATTGAAATTTGTTCCATCAAAAACCGGTGGCCTGATTGATGCTTCTTTCTCGTAGTTGCTCATGATGAATGATCTACCTTCAAGCGATCAAGCTTCTCTGAAGGACCCGCTCTGATACCAATTGTTGGAAATAATACTGAGAGGGGGGGTGAATCAGTATTATCAGATCAATCTTCTCTTTTTCAATGCTCAGAAACATATACGCTACTTCAGTTAAGTGAACCAGCGTGTACACGCTACTGTGACTAAGTAAAACAGCGTATAAGAAGAAAACTCACAATTTAGTTAGCTTATTCTTCAGTTAAGTGCATCAGGACATTATTCACCACATTAACAGTAAACATGTGCAGTATAACAGAACAGATCAAAAGCCAAACACATGAACACCAAGATATAAGGTGGAAACCCAATGTGGGTGAAAACCACCTGCTGCAAGTTGTCTCTATCTTTCTTTAATATGAAACTTCAGTTTACAATATTTTGTACTGGTGCAGCCTTATACCAGTACGCAGGCTACAACCTGCAGAAGGCTACAACCTTCTCTCATTCTCCAAACTTCCTTGGAAGGGAGCTCCAACCCCCTTTGCTCTTGTACTAGCCAAGATACTAGTACGTAGGTGCTGACCTACAACCTTCTTTCTTTCAGGTATCACTTTTCATACATTTTCAGACTTGGATATTCCTGAAGCACAACATTACAATCTGAAGACCACAATTCATTCAATTTCCACAACAGATCATTGAAGCATAAAACAACCAAACTTTGAATCACTGAACCACTGAACCCTGTCAATCACCAGTTACCAGAACACAGAGCAGATTACAGAACTCTGCAATAACAGTCAGACCCCACTGTAAACCCAAAATCAAGCTTCAAAAGATATACGCTACTTCAATGAGCAAAACCCGCGTATACACGCGCTTTTACCGAAGCCAACCTGCGTACAGATCTAAAAATAAACTTTCTCAATTTGCAGCTGTACCAGACGTTAGTTAGACCCAGAACATAGTATTGCGACAATATGCAGATCTAGAAGTATGCATAATCAACCATATCATGATAGTGCATTTCAAACCATTAGATCCCGATCTATCCTTAGATCTAGTCTTCCATCAACCGATGTGATCTCTCCTTGGCTTAGATCAAGCAATCCAGAACCTGCATATCAGATCTCTCTCTCTCTTAGATATTCAAGCCTTGTCCAAAGATGCCTTTGCCTAATGATCTTCTTCTCCTTATATAGCCTTAGGTCTTGCTCAATACCAAGAGCCAAAACCATAGTAACATAATACCATCAACTTCAAAACTAGGGATCGACACGCCCGTCGAGACACAATGGTCCGAAATCATAGGCACAACTTCCAAGGACTAACCACCATGGACCAAAGGTACTTTTCCACAGACACGCGCTTTTTCTGAATCCATCTTGCGTGTACACGCGACTTGGGCTTAACGAACTCGCGTATATGAACTTCCTTGGCATGCTGTACTAAGATCTGTCTTCTGATTAAATTGCCATCACCTGTACCAACCTCTGAGCACCTGTACCATCCTCTGAGTGAGTTGCCATCAAGGACAACACTTGAATCATAATGCCAACATTTCTCCTTCCCTTTATCTGGCCTGGCCCCCGGGGACAAAGAGGAGATGGGAATGGGAAGTGTTCCAACAGAAAAATCCTTTTGGAGCGGAGGTATATGCTGGGGGGCGGGGGAGAAATTATTTGGGTCCATCGGTTGTGGAGAAGGGACAGGGGGCTCGTCGAGGGGTTCAGTGAATGGAGGGGATTGCATGACATAGGGGGGAGCTTGAGTCGGGCGGGGGGAAGTATTACTATGGGCCCCGGGTTTCACAGGGGAGGAAGGGGGTGAATTGCTGCCATTGAGGAAGGATTTCCTGAGGCCTTTCATGTTTGCATATAACTTGGCGCTGGGGCAATTCCTTACAAGATGACCTGTCTTTTTGCAAGCAGCACAACGAAATGGGATTCCCCAAAAATCTAATCTTTGGCAGATGGATTGATCCTTCCAGTTGATTTCAATATGTTCGGGGAATCCACCCTTATATGTTTGCTGGATAAGAATCCAGGCGATGCGTTTATCTCGTTCGCCAAGGCACCAGGGGTCGACATAAATAAATCGGCCAATAGCGTTGTCGATCATCTGAAGGGATTCCGAAGACCATAATTCGAGAGGTAGATTTGGGCATTTAACCCAGAGTAGGTTGTTAACCGGGGTGTTCTTCAACGGATTAAAACCCATGAACCACCTGTGCAAAGCAAGGAAGCTGCGCTTATAAGCCCAGGGCCGACCAAGGATTGTGATTGCATCTTCAGTTGTGAGGAAATGAAAACAATACCAGTCACACATGAGACTAGAAATAACCGGGACATATCCAATGACCAGTTTCCAATATTTGGCAATCCAGGTCCTCATCTCGGCGTCGGTCATTTCCAGGAAATGCCATTTCCCCACAAGAGTGTTTTGCTGAAGACTTTCTAGTCTTTCATCCAGCTGTGCGATGTCAATCTGGATCACTTGTGGAGGGGAGGAGGTATTCACTTCCTTGTGCTGCCTTTTGGGCCCGTGTTCCATATACTTGTGACGTGGAGCTGCTTTGGCCAGAGATGGATTGACAAGCAGGCTATTCATAGTTGCCAAGGTGGCAGATGACCACGCGTTCTCCGCATTGACAGTGGCATTGATGAGGTCCTCTGATGGAATGGAGCCGTATGCTTCCTCCATGCACCACCAAAATGGGCATAACCGAGGAAAAAGTACAAAGGGGGAGAAAATAGAAATGGACCAAGTGGAAGGTTCTGACAAGACTCAGCTACCAATCACTTCCAATGTATGGAAGGAATGAATGTTCCAGCAAGTGAATTGGAAGAAAGGACGAGGGAAGACAAATTTCGATTGTACGAAGGACAAATCGAAATCCAGAAATGGATCGATCAGGCAGAGGGTAGCTGCGGAGAGTAATGCCTGGATGCAGCAGGCATCGGAAAACGAAAATCGGCCAGAAGCGACGATCGGAAAATTTTTTAGGGGACCCTAGTTCGAATCGCTCCAAGGGAGATTGCAGAGGAAGAGCAGAGAACTAAGGTTGCAGGGAGCAAAATTACTGAGGTTGTTCATCACAAAGGATGCAGTAGTAGTAAAATTTTACAATGCACCACCAATATCCAATTCTAAAGAGAAAATCGTTGCAAGGCTTGTAAATAATGAAGTGGTTGCGAAGCTTGCAGAGGAAATATTTCAACATCCTACTGGCAGGATGGGAGGAAGCTAGAGGGTATGTATATCCACTAGGCAAAAGCCCATACGAAAGCAGAACTTGTAAATACCTAGAGTCTATGCAAACTGGCTAGGCAAGCACCATACGAAAACATAGAAAAGCCTGTGAAAAGCTTCTGGGAGGGAACTAGAGTCTACGCAAACCCGCTAGGCGACAGCATACGATAGCAGAAATTGTAAAAATCTGTGACAGACAGAAAAATGAAAAAGAGAATGCAAGCAAACGATTTGCAGAGTCTTACCTGGAGCAGAAACCCATATGCACGAACCGCACGCACCCCATGAACCGGAGAAACCGTTGCGCAGGAGGCCAGAGTTCAGAGTATAAACGAAATGTATTCAGGGAAGGAACAACAGGCTAGCTTAGGCATGAGTTCAGAGTATAAACGAAATGTATTCAGGGAAGGAACTACAGGTGGTCCAGTTCGGTGCAGGAGCAGAGGCACAGAGTAGGAATGGAAGTGACGACGTTCATTTTGCTGAGGGCCAAAACCTGCATGCGAAGGTGGTGGAGAGTTCTTGTCGGCTGGACGTCAAATGCGCAAGGGCGCCAAGTGGTCGGTGGAGAATGCTACTTGCAGAGAGTGGATTGGTTGTAGGCGTAGCAGGGAGGTTCCATGGAAGGCAACACATAGCATTCCGGTTTCGCTCCAGCGCTCCGGTTGTAGACCCTCTCCCACCAAATACACAACTTCTTTTATCCATATTAATGTCTCAAATAAAAACTGTGGAGGTTTGCCGTTACACCAAAACCCGCAGGTGTTGGTAAACATTACAAGCCAGTAACTAGGATCCCCAGGGTGGAAATTACCGATTCTATAGAGGTGCGGTGATTCTTCCAACACCCCCCTCAAACGCAACTTGGGGGAATCGAACCTGGGTCCAAGCTCCGATACCATGGGAAGACCTGTCACCATATTTTCTTTACATAGATGCTGAAGGGAGCGATAGTTTAAGTGACCAAACCGCTCATGCCAAAGTTTGCTCACTTCATCATTATGAGCAACAAATACTGAGGGAAGATGGGATGACCCAAAGTTGTGAAACTTATACAACCTTTTGGAATCATCAGCAAGACCAGTAGCTAGAATCTGTTTAGGATCTTTTAGATCCTTGATTACAACATCATGAGGTGAAAATTCAACAATTTTACCTTCACCTGAATGAGTTATCTGATAGACAGATAGAAGGTTACAGGATAAGTTTGGAACACATAATACATCATTGAACTGACCATTGTCTAGATGAACAGTTCTAGTCCCTACAACATTAAGAGATCTATCATCACCAATATATATATTTTTGGTGTTACAATCATTTAAAGAAGAAAACATGGCTTGGTTTTTGGCCATGTGACAAGAGGCTCCAGAATCAATGAGCCACTCATGAGAATGAGAAGAAGAAGAAGATACATTTAATGCATAACCAGACTGAGATGATTGACAATGACATGCAGAAAGTGCCGTTCCGGAAGTTGAAGTTGAAGTAGGCTCCAGATGGATGTTATGTTTCTTCATTGCGGCTTCCAAGGCTTCCATCTTCTTAAAGCATTTAGATTCTAAGTGGCCATCTCGATTAAAAAAGTTACAATGTCTATCAGTCTTCTTCCATTTTTTTTTATTGGTCTTATCATTTTGCTGAAATGATCTTTCATTTTGAGGCTGAGATGGTTTAGGACCATTCTTTTGAGGATATGACTTCTTAGGATTCTTTGAATTTGGGTGCTGCTGGGCGGCTAACGCTTTCGTGGAAGAGTTTCCAAGATTAAGAAGACCAAGGTGTAAGAGTTTTTCTTGTTCTCTTATTAAGGAATCACAAAAGGAGTCAAAGGAAGGGGCCTTGTAGTCTTGTCCTTGACAAATGAAAGCTTTCCTGGTAGAATGGAAAGTGGAAACAAATACAGAGTAGGCTAGTCCTAACTTATTAAGGATGGAATAAATAAGGTTACCATCATCTTTCTTAACTTTAACACCTTCCAAGAGATATCTAAGGGTCTTGAATTTGGACAAGAAATCTTCAATGCAAGAAAAATTATTAGGATCCAAAGTAAGCAGCTCATTTTCAAGTTGATGGGATCTAATTTCATTTTTAATCCCAAAAACTTTAGCAAGTTTTTCTAATGCTTCATGAGGAGTCTCAAGTCCTACAATGTGGAATCTAAGATCAGGAAAAATAGACATCCCTATCAAACCACGTGCTTGATCTTGTCTATTTTCCCATTTTTCCACCTTGCCTTCATCTGTTGGTTTCTTCTCTTGGTTTGTGGCTATTCTGAAGAGACCTTTACTTCTAAGTAAATCTTCCATGTATTCTACCCATTGGAAGTAGTTAGTGCTGTCAAGAATTACTTGGCATGGACTTTCCATTTTTTAAAAAAACTAAAGCTAAATATGCTGAAAGTAAGTGTACCAACGGATAGATCTCGAAAAAATAGGCGGTTTTAAAAAAAACGTCTCTGAAAAAGGCTTCCGGATGAAGAAGTTATGGCTTTTTGAAAAAAAACTTGTTGACGTTGCCGGCAAAGTGCGCGAATGTGCGGGAATGAAAAAATCCGCCCCCACAAAATGGAGACTTGAACCCAAGACCTCTACTCTCTAAAATTAGCTTTGAACCAATTGATCTATACAAAAAATTTGAGAGAGAGAGAGAGAGAGAGAGAGAGAGAGAAGGGGGGGGGGGCTCGGTTTGCGTGCTTGCCTTGAGAAAGCTCTTTTTCCCTACAAAACACAAAACACAAAACCCAACACGAATATGCAAAGAAAAACGAACCTTGCGGCTCGAAGTTAGCTTTAGCCAAAAAACTAGAAATTTAAAAAAAAAATCTCAAGGTTAGCTTTAGCCGAAAAACTAAATATTTTTCTCAATGTTTCTGATTTTCCGAGATCACACTAAGGTGTAGGGAAAAG
This sequence comes from Pinus tabuliformis, assembly GCA_031772625.1. Lineage (NCBI taxonomy): Eukaryota > Viridiplantae > Streptophyta > Pinopsida > Pinales > Pinaceae > Pinus > Pinus tabuliformis. The sequence goes on along the minus strand of CM062810.1, from coordinate 671,665,508 downwards.
AGCATACGCATGAGAAAAATCCTTCCTTTCTGTTTCTGATTTGCCCAGATCGCACAGAGTCGCAGGGCAAAGAGCATACACAGAAATGAAAGGTATAGATCCGGTAAAAAAAAGGCTAAATAAACTGAGACAGAAATAAGAAGAGAGAAATTAATAGTAAACTGCAAAAAAAAACACTGTATACCTCCCGATCTGAAAAATGACGTAGCTAGGGCTACCGGAAACCTTTTTGCATGAAACGAAAGGGGTTCCTCACTGGAACAGATGCTCCGAACACAACAGAGCAGTCCTCTCGGCCCGAAAGCAGTCAGAAACAACAGATCTAGGAAACGACAGCCGCATGCAGTTCTACCGGCTTCAGATTTGGATCACCAACGGACGCGGCCCTCAAATAGCTCTGATACCATGTAGGAAGTTTGCCGTTACACCAAAACCCACAGGTGTTGGTAAACATTACAAGCCAGTAACTAGGATCCCTAGGGTGGAAATTACCGATTCTATAGAGGTGCGGTGATTGTTCCAACAAAAACAGTTATATGCCATGGCTTATACAAAGGACAAATATTTCGTTTCCAAAGCTTGACCGAAAAAATTACATTTGGTTCGAGAAGTTCAATTGAAAAAATTAACTAAATGTAATAACGAGGGGATAAAATGCAGAGAAAACTAAAATGCGCTATACGGGTCGGTTAAAAATTATAGCTTGCATCGAGTGGAGACGCAGTACATTTTATAATACAATACGAAAAACAGCTAAATATGATATAGTGAAAAATAATGTTATGTTTATAATTGGTAATTGAGTATTTCATACTTCAAATCCAAATTCAAAGACAAAATATAAGTATAAAACTGGGTTATGAAATCCACTTCAAAATTTATAAGTTAAAGACAGAGATTTGAGATAAATCGGAAGACACTATAAATCCCTAAATTGATATGCACAGATGCTAGTTTTGAAAAAAAAAAATTGCAAGTATTAATATCATTTTTAGAAAAATAATTAACTACCAAAAATATGCTATATGCACTTCAGTGCACTTCACAAGAAACGATCACGGAAATATTTTAGCATACAATATGGTCAAAATGAACTATGATCAGCAAAATCCATGTCAAATTACAACCCTGCACCTGCATGTTCATGCTTCTACCCATCTTTTGTATAGGTCAAATCCCATTATAAATTCTTTCACATGAAGTGATAAAGAAATGTGTAGCTTCGCTGTTGAGATTTTTCAGTTTTATTAAAATAGGCAAAAATCTCAGTACGTGACAACAATCTGATTTAGTTGCTATATTAGCTCTATTTTGTTGGGAGTGAGTTAATGCATCCTATATTTGCTGTAGGAGGATTTATGAGGCAGTTAGATCCTCTTAGCTATAAAACAGGTGTGCAGATGGATTGGGTGGAGAGCGTAAGAGTTTTTTAGGAACTGAATTATCTTGTAATCTCCTGTTTGCTAATAAAATTTTGTCGATGCCTATATTTGGTGGACGTAACCCAGATTGGTTGGGTGAACCACGTAAAACTCCTGTGTCTCTTTTGTGATGAATTGTATCTGCTGTTTCTTGTCTTTTATTTAGCTGCATTGACTGGTCCAAGTGGTATCGGAGCAAGTTGGAGGAGTGCGCAGCGGAGGAGGGGCGGGTCCAAGTCTGTTGTGGATTGAACCGGTTGTTGACCTGCTGCGTGGGAAATTGCCTTGCACGGTGGTGCTGGCTGGACGACGCTCCTAACCAAAAACACATAATACAACTGCGCCATTATTTCTCAAAGGAATTTGCGCTGAGTAATTAAGGAATTGACTGTAGCCTTAATAATATGGTAGTGAACATACCATCGATTGTGGTAATTCTTAGAAAGGCACATGATAGTTAAAGTCATTGTAATAAAGGAATTGTGCAGGTGTAGTTTTTTGTACCGCGGGTGGATTAACATTTGTTGTGGTGGATTAACCCACCATTGCTGCGTGGATTAAACACAGTGGATCTACGTCGACCTGTGCGTTCAATTACACATTGTTGCGCGGCGTTTGACACCGTTGTTGTGGTAGATTAAACATTGCCATGCTAGATGCGTAAGCATTACACCATCTGAATTAAACGTTGACCTGTGCCAGTTTAAATTTGCGTTGTTTTTCAAGTGCTGCATGGAATTGGACGTGCGTATGTGCCAGCGCAAGCTTGGACCTGCGCGTGGTGAATGAGACACTGCTGCATGGAGGTGTGAATTGTATATGTCAGCGTACATGGAGTATTTCTTTTTTTTTAAACGGTTTTGGCAATTGGCGCGAGTAACCATTGAATAGGTGTGCCAAGCACTAGAGTTGGCGTTGGACCGATAGTCAGAAACCCACCAGTGCGCCAAGTTTTAGATCGGCATGGAATTTATAGGTATAAACGCGCCAGTTAAAAACACTTACAAAATTTTTTCATTGGCGCGGATCTTCTGTTCTTGAGCAAACGCCAAGTCCCTTTCTGGTGCGTGTGTTATGCTTCTGGCGCGGTTTTTGGTTAAAAGACTGCATTATCTTCTAAATTGTAAGCGAAAATTTAGACAGCAAAGGGGTTTGTTTTTTATTATTATTATTATAGAATAAAAGCAATATACAATAAGGCATAGGAATTTGTCATATATAGTAACTTTTTTTTTTTAAGTTGGATTTGGAGATTGTTTGAGTTTAGCAACGAGATGGTGAAAACTCAGAGTGCCCGGTTTGAAATCGAGAAGTTTAACGGCAAAAATAATTTTGAGATCTGGAAGGTAAAAATGCATGAATAGGTGGTACAACAAGGCGTGGCGAAGGCATTGTTGGGCAGATCCAAGTTGCCGTACCCCGTGACAGATGATGAATGGAATGAATTAGATGGAAGAGCCTTGAGTGGTACTCGATTGTGTTTGGTTGATGATGTTTTATTTAACATCGTGTCAGAGAAGATTGCTGCTGGTTTGTGGACGAAGTTGGAGAAGTTGTATATGAAAAAATCCTTGACAAATCGTATTCTCCTAAAGCAGCAGCTATACAGTTTGCGAATGAAGGAAGGTACTTCCATTACTGATCATTTGAATGTGTTTAATACTCTAATGGTGCAATTAGAAGGCATAGAAGTAAAATTTGAGTCCGAGGATAAAGCCATAACTTTATTGTGCTCGTTGCCTGATTCGTGGGGATCATTTTGTTACTTCTATAAGTCTTAGTTCATCCGAAACCATTGATTTTGATGATGTTGTTGGAGCTTTGTTGGTCGAGGAGACTAGGAAGCGGTCGAATGCTGACACCTCTACATCAGAGGCAATGATGGCTAGAGGTCGTTCTAGAGAAAGACGCTTTGGTAAGCGCAGCGATTCGTGTTCAAATTCAAAAGGGAAGAAGAGTAAAGTAAAGTGCTGGTTCTGAGGTAAATCAGGGCATTTGAAGAAGGATTGCTGGAAGCGACAACAAACTTCTAAACTAGCTTCATCGACAGAGAAGAAGGAAGCAAATACGACCGATACAGGTTCAACATCTGGTTCAGGTATGAGCGATGAAGTCTTATCAGTTAATTTGTCAAATCATGTTCAACATTGGTTGCTAGATTCAGGTGCGTCAAACCACATGTGTATTCATAGATACTGGTTTAATACATATAGATCAGTGAATGATGGAGTCGTGTACATGGGTAATGATGTCACATCTAATATTGTGGGAATAGGGAGTATACAGCTGCAAATGTTTGATGGCACAACCAAAATGTTAACTGATGTAAGACATGTACCATATTTAAGAAAAAATCTAATTTCACTGGGGGCACTTGACACAAATGGATATAAAACTATCATTCAAGGTGGAGTAACGAAAATTTACAAAGGTATTTTACTAGTAATGAAAGCTAAGAAAGTAGGAAATCTGTTTCAGTTAGAAGGAAGAACAGGGTCAGTTCATGTGTCTACTATGTCTGAATATGACAGTAGTTCCATTTGCCTATGGCATCAAAGGTTGGGCCATATGAGCGGAAGAGGGTTAAAGATTTTGGCTGATCGCAAGTTACTTCCTAATCTAAGGTATGGAAAGTTAGATTTTTGTAAACATTGTCTGTTTGGAAAACAAAGTAAGCAAAAGTTTAAAACAGGCAAACATACCAGTAAAGGAATACTTGATTATATCCATTCAGATGTTTGGGGTCCAACACCTACAACCTCGTATGGTGGCTCATCGTATTTTGTATCATTTATTGATGACTTTTCGAAGAAAGTGTGGGTCTACATGTTGAAAAGGAAGTCTGATGTTTTTACATTTTTCAAGCAGTTCAGAGCATTGGTAGAAAACATCATTGGTATAACTATAAAATGTTTAAGAACTAACAATGGTGGTGAGTTTGCTTCCAAGGAGTTTGACAACTATTGCAAGGATGCAGGGATCGAGAGACATAAGACTACTGTGTATACTCCTCAGCAAAATGGAGTTGTTGAATGCATAAAGAGGACTCTTTCGGAGAGAGCAAGGAGTATGCTGAGTAACGTTGATTTGTAGGAGTTGTGGACAGAAGCGGTGGCTACATCTTTTTATGTGATAAATCGATTGCCATCGACAGAGATATGTTGCAAGATTCTTCAAGAGGTATGGAAAGGTCACCCTTGTGATTATTCTAAACTCAGAGTGTTTGGTTGTGATGCATATGCTTTAGTGCCTAAACATCAGCGAACTAAATTAGATCCAAAATCAAAAAGGTATATCTTTGTTGGGTATGTTGATGGAACAAAGGGATTTAGATTGTGGGATCCTACTACCTGCAAAATCATCATCAACAGAGATGTAAAGTTTGATGAATCCCCTCTTGGAAAGTTAGATGTAGATAATAAATTGAAACAGGATGATGTATCTGATTTTCAGCACATTCAGTTTGATAGCACTTCTAATGATAGTCATGATGACCATAGTTTAGATTCTAGTCATGAATAGGTTTCAGAATCAGATTATGAACAGGGTTCAGATGGAGGTCATGAACAGGTCTCAGATGGTGATCATGAAGAAGTTCCTATAGATGGTAGTCAGCCAATTACGGAAGCACTAGAAACATCCTTAAGGAGGTCTACAAGAATCAAACGCCGTCCGAGAAGGTATGATGATTATGTTACTTCAGTTGCTTTGATCGCTAACGATGATGAACCTTTGTGTTATCAGGAAGCTGTAGAAGGTTCAAAGAGTGACAAATGGAAAGCAGCCATGAAGGAAGAAATGATGGCCTTAGGTAAGAATGGCACATGGGATCTGGTTGAACTTCCCAAAGGCAGGAAAACAATGGGATGTAAATGGGTTTTCAAGGTGAAACGAGGTATGAATGATTCGGAGGATACATACAAAGCAAGGCTGGTTGCAAAAGGGTTTTCTCAGAAAGCGGGCATTGACTTTCATGAGATATTTTCACCAGTTGTTAAAATAGTTTCAATTCGCATTGTGTTAGCATTAGTTGCTTTGCTTGACTTAGAATTGTAGCAACTAGATGTTAAGACTGCTTTTTTATATGGAGATTTAGATGAGGAAATTTATATCGAACAACCGGAAGGGTTTGTTCAGCATCGCAATAAGAAATTTATCTGCAGGCTCAAGAAGTCATTATATGGTCTGAAGCAGTCGCCTCGACAGTGGTACAAGAAATTTGATTCTTTCATGTTGAGTCAAAAATATATAAGAAGTGAATATGATCATTGTGTTTACTTTAAGTAGTTAAGTAATGGCATGTTCATTATCTTAGTGTTGTATGTTGACGATATGCTTTTAGCAAGCAAAAGCATTGAAGAAATCCACAGGTTGAAGACTCAGATGGCAAGGACATTTGATATGAAAGATCTAGGAGCAGCAAGACAGATTTTGGGCATGGAGATTTTTAGAGACACGAGCAATGGTAAGTTGTGGCTATCACAACAAAAGTATATTGAGAAAATACTTGTGAGGTTTGGTATGAACAATGTGAAGCCTGTGTCAGTCCCTTTAGCTTCCCATTTTAAGCTTTCTTCCAGTTTATGTCCTAATACAGATGAAGAAAAGGATTTTATGTCTCGAATTCCTTATGCCAATTGTAGTAGGGTGTTTGATGTATGCAATGGTTTTTACGCGACCAGATATTTCACATGCAGTTGGGTTTGTCAGCAGGTATATGGAAAATCCGGGTAAACAACACTGGTCAGCGGTGAAATGGGTGCTTCGGTATTTGAGAGGCACAAGTAGTTATTGTATTACTTACAATAAGAGTAGTGAATGTTTTTGTCGGTATGTTGATTCTGATTTTACAGGTGATTTGGATAAAAGAAGGTCAACTTCAGGGTATGTCTTTACTCTAGTAGGTGGAGCTATTAGCTGGATGTCAAAGCTACAAAACATTGTTTCTTTATCCACTACTGAAGCAGAATACATTGTTGCTTCACATGGTTGCAAAGAAGCGGTTTGGTTGAAAGGTTTGCTTAGTGAGTTTGGTAGGTTACAGAACAACATCAAGTTACTTTGTGATAGTCAAAGTGCAATACATTTGGCCAAGAATCCGGCTTATCATAGTAAATGAAAGCATATTCCTATAAAGTACCATTTTGTAAGACATGTTATCATTGAAAGGGGAGTCTCTCTTGAAAAGGTGCATACAAAGGAAAACTCTGCAGACATGTTCACGAAACTAGTTTTGTTAGAGAAGCTGCATTGGTGTTTGGCTTCTCTTGGGCTTGCAGAAAAAATAAATAATAAAGAAACAAGGCATCAGTCTAATTGTTGTCAAGGTGGAGATTGTTGAGATTTTTCAGTTTTATTAAAATAGGCAAAAATCTCAATAGGTGACAACAATCTGATTTAGTTGATATATTAGCTCTATTTTGTTGGGAGTGAGTTAATGCATCCTATATTTGCTTTAGTAGGATTTATGAGGGAGTTAGATCCTCTTAGCTATAAAAAAGGTGTCCAGACGGATTGGGTGGAGAGCATGAGAGTTTCTGAGGAACTGAATTATCTTATAATCTCCTGTTTGTTAATAAAATTTTGCCGATGCCTATGTTTGGTGGACGTAGCCTAGATTGGTTGGGTGAACGACGTAAAACTCCCGTGTCTCTTTTGTGATGAATTTTATCTGCTGTTGCTTGTCTTTTATTTAACTGCACTCACTGCTCCAACATTAGCTATTATACGTGTTTAACATTTTTATTGTATGTGTTTAACCTGTCTATATATTTTCATGTTCAATTTTTTTGGTCATGACTCTAGCCTCTAAGGGATTATAATTATTTTCATATCTGAAATTTAAAAAAAATAAAAAATTAAATAATAAAAATTTATAATCTTATTTTATTTCATATAGAATAATCATAATAGTTAATAGTTAAAATACTTTATTACTATATATAAAATTTGGTTTTGTGATAGATGTTCCTCTCACATTGTAGCTTCTTTGGAGGGTAGTTAGAATTTGATTAGAATGTGATGGCCATCCGTACCTACCATGCCTCTAATTTGACATCCTCTTGCTAGACAAAACAACGAGGTGTGAACTGTGAGAAATAGAAAAAGATATAGTTTCCAAATTGATTTAGTAATTGATTTCATAAATCTTAATAAATAGTTTAATTGACTTAAACCCAAAGAGTAATGTTAAAGTTAATAAAATCAATTTGAAAGATTAGTGATTTGTCACTCACTTTCAAAGATTATTGATTCATCAATCTCACCATAACATACCTAAGAAAATATTTGATAATGTAAATTTTTCCATCTTGTGTCTTAACGAGAAGTATAATATGTCTTGTGTCTTAACTAGAAGTACAATAAAACATATTATAGTATATTTAGGTGAAGGTTTCTTATTTCATTAGACGAAAGCTTCTTATTTCAACCTCATGTGGATGAGCCCGTGTTTTTTAAATATAATTAGACAACTGAGATTAAATATGGGGCGAACATGCCCAAAATATGCTTCTTCTGAGTCGCACATCGACGACTCAGTCGTGAGAGAGCGATAGGAAAATATTAGTTTCGTTGATTTTTTAAGAGTCGGCGCTTCCATACTCTGTCAGTTTGATAGACATCGTGAGACATCCAAATGTGGTCATATCATATTAACTCATGCAATATGTCTCGACATTTCAAGATCCAGTGCTTCCATTCTCCACTGGTTCGGTTTACATTGCCGAGCATCCAAATGTGGTCAGATTATATGAGGTATATTGGTTAGGATTGCAAAAATTTTATCTACAACGATTTTTTTTTGAATTAGATGAGTTCATTTAATCGTTGGTTTGGTTCTGAAACAAGTTTTGGCAAGTGAGAAGAAGATATACATTGTTCTTGAATTTGTCACAAGAGGTGAATTGATGAACAAACTCGTGAGTGTGACCTTCAATGCCGTCCACTAACCTTTGAGGTAACGAGTTGCAATTTAGGTTGTCATGTTGATGTGAATAACCATGCCCTTCCTTTCCAACATGTAGTCGTATAATGACAAACTGGAGGAAAGCGAAGCGAGATGGTATTTCCAACAAATTATTGACATTGTAGGATATTGTCATAGCAAGGGTTTTTATCATAAATATTTGAAACTCACATACCACTCAAGTCTGAAGATCCTTATTTTTACATGTTTAATTGTCGTAAAACATGAAAATGGAAAGTGAGTATTTGGCATAATCGTATTTGTTGAAAATGACTTATCAAAAAATAGAAATGTGAAGATATGTGATTTTGACCTCAGCAGCTAAGGGTATGTCTGCGATGATATTTGGGACAAATTTCAATGAATTTAGGAGAAATTTCAATGTAATTGTGGATAAATTTGGATGCAATGGTATTTGGGAGAAATTTCAATGAATTTAGGAGAAATTTCAATGTAATTGTGGATAAATTTGGATGCAATGATATTTGGGAGAAATTTCGATGCATCAGGATTTTAAAAATTTTAATTTTATTATTTTGGAAGGTCAAAAATAATCATCAATGATAAATAGGTGCTAGGTAGAAGGTACGACTTAACTCATGGAAATTTATTTTACGTTTTTTTGTTGAGAGAGTGAAGATTTTTACCATTATTTATGGTGAGAAGATTTTTGGAGAAAATTATGAAATGAGATTTATTTTTAGAGATAAGAGAGAATGATGACAATCTGGTGCTAATGGTTTTCTTTTATAGAAATAAATTTAATTAGCAGTTAGAGAAAATAATTAATTTAATCATGTAAAGTTCAAGTGAAAGATTAATTAATAAAATAAATAATTTAAATAACATATTAAGATTAAAAGGGGCAAGTTAGACGGTTAAAAATTAATAAAATAAAATATCAAGAATTAATTAAATTAAATAACGAGAAACAAAAGAAGATGTTTAAGGAGTTAAAAGAATAAAAGAGCAAACAAAAGTTTTATAATAGGAAAAAAATTAAAAAGAAAAAAATGAAAAAAATTAACCAAAGTTAAAATGAAGAAAAAAGGGTAGCTGAATTAAACTAAATAAAAACAAATAAAGAGATTGGTGCATTGGAATAACTAATGAAAGACAAAAGGGTAATTAATAATGAGAAATCGATATTTTAGAATAACTATGACACTCATATTATTATTTAATAATAATAATATTAATTAAATAATTCATTTTTAATAATCAAGCATGATCATCTATGGTCAATCATGATTAGCCATGGTTAACCATGACTAGCCATGGTTGAATTTTATAAACCATGATCAACCTTGATTAAGTTTTGTTTGATCATGATCAACGATGATGATCAACCATGGACAACCATGGTCGATCATAGTCAACCATAGTCGAATGTCACATTGTGACAAATATTGTCTCGATATGACAATCAACCATCTTCAACCATGGTCAAACGTCGCATTATGACAAGGCTTATCTCAATATGAAATAAACAATGGTCACTCATGTTTATTTTAGTGTTTATAATATTTATCTTCGTTCCTAAATACCTTGGGTTTATAATATTAGTCCCTTTGGTTTAATATTATTCCCTTGGGTTCATAATCCCTTGGGGTTTTAGTATTAACCCCTTGGATTTATTGTTACCTTGGGTTTATAATATCAATCCCTTGGTTTTATTATTCCCTTGGGTTTATAGTATCAATAAGGGCCAATTATTATCAATCATAGCCAACAACGGTCAACCATGGTCAAACACGATCGAATGTCGCATTGTGACAAGGATTGTCTCAATATGAAAATCAACCATTGTAAACAATGTTTATTTTAGTGTTTATAATATTTATCTTAGGGTTTATATACCTTGGGTTTATAATATTAGTCCCTTTTGTTTAATATTATTCCCTTAAGTTGATAATTTCTTGGTGTTTTAGTATTAATCCCTTGGGTTTATAATATTAATTCATTGGGTTTATAATATCAATCATGATCAATCATAGTCAATCATAGCCAACCATGGTCGCATGTCGCATTGTGACAAAAATTGTGTCTATATGGAAATCATTGACAATCATTGTAAACCATGGTCAACCATGGTTTATCATGGTCAACTATGTTTCATCGAATCAAACATGGTCAACCATGGTTGAACGTCACATTGTGATAAATAGTTTTGATATGAAAATCAACCATGGTCAACCATGTTTATTTTATTGTTTATAGTATTTATCTTAGGGTTTATATACCTTGGGTTTATAATATTAGTCCCTTGGGTTTAATATTATTCCCTTTGGTTTATAATCCCTTGGGGTTTTAGTATTAATCCCTTGGGTTTATAATATCAATCATGGTCAAGTGTGATCAATTATAGCCAAACAATGTCAACCATGGTCAAATGTCGGGTTGGGACAAAGATTGTCTCAATATGGAAATCAACCATGGTCCAATGTCACGTTGGGACAAATATTGTTTCGATATTGAAATCAGTCATGGTCAACCATGGTCCAACGTCTAATTGTGATAAGGATTTTCTTAATATGGAAATCAACCTTAGTGAGCCATGTTTGTTTTCAGTCTTATAATATTTATATTATGGTTTATATACCTTGGGTTTAAAATTTGTATCCCTTGGGTTTATAATATAAATCTCCTCAGTTTGTTGATGTAAGGGTTCATATTCATAAGGTTTAATATTATTCTCTTCGGTTTATAGTGCCCTTAGTTTTTAGTATAAATCCCTAGGGTTTATTATTCCCTTGGGTTTATATTATCAATCATGGTCAACTATGGTCATTCACGGTCAATCATGCTCAACCATTGTCTACCATGTTTAAAAATTCAGCCATGGTCAATCATGGTCCAACGTCAACTTTTTGACAAGGATTGTCTCAATATGAAAATCCCCCATCGTCAACCATGTTTATTTTAGTGTTTATAATATTTATCTTAGGGTTTATATACCTTGGCTTTATAATATTAGTCCCTTGGGTTTAATATTATTCAACTAAGCTTAACCATGTTTTATAAAATCAATTATGGTCAACCTTTGTTTATAAGGGTCAACCATGGGCCAATGTCACTTTGCGACAAATATTGTCTAATATGAAAATCAATCATTGTCTCAACCATGGTCGAACATCACATTATGACAAATATTGTCTTAATATGATAATCATGGTCAACCATTTTTAATAAAGTCAAACATGGTCAACCATGGTCGAATGTTGCATAGTGACAAGAATGTTTCAATACGAAAATCAATCATTGTCTCAACCATGGTCCAATGTTACATTATGACAAATGTTATCTTATTATGATAATCATGATCAAACTTGGTCAACCTTGGTCAACCATGTTTTATAAAATTAAACATTATCATCCATGGTTAATCATGGAAAACCACAGTCGAACGTCGCATTGTGATAAAGATTGTCTTGATATGAAAATCAACCATGGTTAAGAATGGTAAACCATGGTCCAATGTCACATTGTGATAAGGATTTTCTCAATATGAAAATCAACCATGGTCAACCATGGTGGACCTTGTTTATTTTAGTGTTTATAATATTTATCTTAGGGTTTATATGCCTTGGGTAAATAATATTAGTCGCTTGGGTTTAATATCATTCCCTTGGATTCATAATCCCTTTGGATTTTAGTATTAATCCCTTGGGTTTATAATATCAATCATATCCAACCATAATAAACCATAGTCATATGTCCCGCTGTGAAAAATATTATCACAATATGAAAACCAACCATGATCAACCATGGTCCAATTTCACATTGTGAGCAATATTGTCTCGATATAAAAATCAATCATGGTCAACCGTGGGTCATCATCGCATTGTGACAAGTATTCTCTTAATATGGAAATCAATCATGGTAAACCATGCTTATTTTAGTGTTTATAATATTTATTTTAGTGTCTATATACCTTGGTTTATCATATAAATCACTTAGGTTTATTAATCTAACAGTTCATATTCCTAGGGTTTAATATTATTCCCTTAGGTTCATGGTCGACCAGGGTCAGATATCGCATTAGGACACAAATTGTCTCAATATAAAAATTGATCATTATCTCAACCATTGTACAACATCGCATTATGACAAAGATTGTCTCAAAATGATAATCATGGTCAACTATGGTCAATAATGGTAAATCATGCTCAACCTTGGTCAATCATGTTTTATTAAATCAAACATGGTCATCCATGGTCAATCATGGTTTAAAATGGTAGAATGTCACATTGTGAGAAACATTGTCTTGATATAAATTTCAACCATTGTTAAGGATGGTCAACTATGGTCCAATGTCACATTGTCATGAGGATTGTCTCAATATAAAAATCAACCATGATCAACCGCTTTTTATTTTTATTTTTTTATAATATTTATCTTAGGGTTTATATACCTCGTGCTTATAATATTAGTCAATTGGATTAATATCGTTCCCATGGGTTCATAATCCCTTGAGGTTTTAGTATTATTCCCTTGTGTTTATATATCAATCCCTTGGGTTTGTTATTCCCTCCTGTTTATAATATTAGTCATGGCCCCCATGGTCAATCATAGGCAACCATCATCAACCATGGTCAATTGTCACATTGTGACAAATATTGTCTCAATATGAAAATCAGCCATGGTCAAACATGGTCCAACATCACATGGGGACAAAGATTATCTCGACATGAAAATCAATCATTGTTAAGCATAGCCTAGTGTCGCAATGTGACAAGGATTTTCTCAATATGGAAATCAACCATGCATTCATATTCAAGAGGCCATTGATGTCAAAAATAGTATCATTGGTAATGACACTACCAAATTAGTTGGCCTCTACCTCACCTCTACTTTCTTTAGTTTTCAAGATGAGTTCTTTGAACAAACCAGTGGGTTGGCGATGGGTTCTCCTCTTTCCCTTATAGTTGCTAACTTATTCATAGAGGATTTTGAGGCTAAGGCATTAACTTCAGCTCCATTTTTCCCTAAAAAATGGAAGACGTTTGTTGATGATACATGTTTCATTTAGCCTCATGGTAACGAAAAATTGGATGTGTTTCTTAACCGTATTAATTCTCAATCAGACTCCATCAAATTCACAATGGAGGTTGAAGTGAATGGGTGTCTTCCTTTCTTAGACATCCTTCTATCAAGAATGAATGATGATTATGTTTCTCACCAAGTCTTTCGCAAGAAACTCACACAGAACAATATCTTCATTCAAGTAATCATTATTTTTTGGCGCAACAATTCAGGGTTGTTAGTACTCTAGCCACCCGCGCTTTAAGAATTTTGGATGAGATGCACCTAGAAGAAGAAAAATCTCATCTTCTTAAAGTTTTTGAAAAGAATGGCTATAACAGGCCTCAAAGCCTCAAGGCTTTCCAAAGGGCCCATAAAGATTCGAGGGTTAAGCCTCCTAGTGATGGCCCAATCTCTAAGGTGCAACTATCATTTATCTAAGGGACCACTAACAAGATTTCCCATATTCTGAAGAAGAATAATCGCTCATCTACTTTCAAGCCCCTTAATACCATTATAAATTCTCTTAGATCCTTTAAAGACCCTATTGACCCCAAGGACATGAAAGGAGTCTACTCGATCCCATGTTCATGTGGGGTTCCCTACATTGGTGAGACCGGTCGCTCTATTAAATAGAGAATCTAAGAGCATGTTGCAAACATCAGGCACAACCGATCTCTCTCATCAGCTCTTGCACAGCATGTAGAGAAATATAAGCACCATGTTTTCATTTAGGATGCGAAGGTCATTGCAAGGGTTGATCATTTCCACCATAGCAAACTAAGAGAGGCTATTGAGATTGAGAAACATGCTAACAATCTCAATAGGGATGATGGGTGGAAATTGAGTAAGTGTTGGATTCCAACTCTTTTATCTTGATTATTCCCCCATTTTTTTAGATAATGAGTAATTTTATATATGTCTAAACTAGTGGGAAATATTATATTTTTTTTCATTTGTCTATTTATTGATTGATTGATTTATGAAATAGAAATAAGGCTAGTTGGTATTTTTAATTTGACTCTAGTCATTTTATAAACAAAAATTGTTATTATAATCAATAAATACAATAATTTAATACTATTTTATTTACTGATTTATTTATTTATAAAATAGAAATAAGGTCAGTTTGTATTATTAATATGTTTTTGATTTGATTATGGTCATGTTACAAATAAAAATTAATTATTATAATCAATAATACATATATAATAATTTAATATTATGAATAAATAATTTCTTATTTGGTTATTATAATAAGTAATATATATATAATAATTATAATATTAATAAATAATTAAATATTTATAATTAATGGCTAATTTTATAACAGCTAATCTTTTGATTGGAATTTAAAATTTTAAAAATATATTTATTTATTAATTAAATAACTAATTTCCTAATGGTTAGTTTCTAACAGCTAATTCTGGACTCTGATTCATACTTTCTATTTATTCATTAGGATCTATGGATTTTTTCACCTTTGTCCCGAGGATGAACCACATTAGTTGGTTCGAAACATTGACCAAATAATACTGACCAAATAATACTGATGTGATTAATCTGAAAGCCATGCTTACTACATTATGGATTACAAAATCCTAAGATCTAATATTAATACTTTTATTTATTTAATTATTATCATTATTATTATTATTATTTAGTAATATTTAATTAAATAAGTATTATTTTTGTTTTAATTAATTAATTAATAATTATTATTAGCAACTTATTTTAAAAATATTATCAGTGACAATTATTATTATTATTATTATAAAATAGAATAGAAACGAGTAGTCTTTAGTGCGACTTTTTGGAGTTTCTAGTGCCGAAGTCCAACGGAAAAAATTGAGGTGATATCTTCATTTTTGTTACTCAAACTTGTCTTTTGACATTATATATGGATTTAACACCCTAAAAAAACCCTAGCACACTTCAGTTGTGCAGGGGTTACCCATCAAGCTTGTGATTTCATTAAATTCCTACCTGATTTTACATAATTTAGACTAGAAAAACCCACTGAAAAAGGTTCCAAAAAGTCTCACTAAAGACAACTCGTTTATCAATTACTTGTGTGACAAATAGAAATGAACCCTTCGTCATGTATCAACCACATTTACTAAAATAAGTATTGTTATTAAGATTATCATTGTTAATAAATATTACTACTATTATTATTAAATATTTAAAATTAAATATTAAATAATAATAATAATAATAATTTTTATTCTGATAATATTATTTTTATTAATATATATTTATCATAAAGCCTTCAGTGTATATCAACCACATTAATATTTTTAATGTGCTTGTGCTAGTTAATAATGCAAAATGTTTTGTCCTCCATCTTAATCAAATTAATCAAATTACAAATCTGATAGAATACAACTAGATTATTTTTTATGTGAAGAGATGATGTTTGTCCTCATTAAATTTATCCAAGTATATGATACTTTGTGTATCTATTACATTTATGATATTTTTAATAAGTATTATGCAACATGTTGAACCACTTTAATATGTACCATTTTATTAAGTAATTGTTTAATTTGGTTTTGCTTAAATATTTTATATTTTGGAGAATTTTTAGTTTAAAATTGGTGAAACTAATTTTTAGTCATATCATTTTGTTTTTGCAATTTTTAGTTATATGATTTTTTTCTTAAATGAATGGATAAATATATTGAGCTCCCAAAAAATATCTATGGTACTAAACCATTGATTTCGACAAATCTCCGCAAAATTCAATGAAATTTAGAAGGAAAAAAATAACAAAAAAACTTCAATCATCTATTCATAAAGTAATATTGCATCTATCTCACGAGGTTTTTTAATAAGAGATATGCATCAACATCTAACAATGTGCCATTTATGTTGCAACATGATGAAGCTTGGAAGCAACAATGTCAGGAGAGAATTTGAATTCGAATGGATTGAGGTTATACAATTATTATATGGTGATGAATTAATTATTGGTTCATTGTTCATTGTGATACCCAATTAAAATGCAACACAGTAACCTTAGATGATTGTCAGTAAGCTCTTGATAATGGACAAGAAAGGTATTCGTTATGATGGAGAGAGATACCTTCCCCAAGGGTGCCCTCTCTCTCCAGTACTGATGAACATCTACATGCATGAGCTAGACATGAGGGTGCAGACGTTTCTAGCCGCCTCCCCTTACATCCATTACGTCCGCTACGCGGATAACATCCTTGTGGGTGTTTGCGGGGTCAAACTCATCAAGCAGGAGATCATCCTAGAAAAGTTGAATTCCCTTGTAGCTGATCTCGAATTGAGCCTTACCATCTCTATTCATGAGAAGGGGGGATCTAGAGTATTATCTCTCACAATATTAAACCTTACTTTTTAATATACAATGTATCATTATATTTTTTTCATTCATTTGGATACATAGGGAGTAGAAAAAATGGAAGACTCACCTCATACAACCATTTTACCAATGGGGCCCACTGTGGAAAATTGGTGTCTAAACTCTTTTAGGGGCATTTTTAGGCATCAAATGAAGTTTTTTGGGGCAAAACTTCGTTTCTTTAGTGTTGATTGTTTTCTCCCATTCTCACACAAAAACCTTTCCAACAACGCAAAAATATCCTCATTCAGAGACTGCATACAAAAGTTATGCCACTTGGAAGTTGACCTTCCTATTTTGTCCCCAATAATTTGAGAGGATGCCACATTAGCCCCATTACTCATGGAAAATGGTCTAGGCACATGACCCTGATAAATAGACTCTCTAAGTGTCAATGTTGTAACTCCATTTAAGAGATGAAAGAGTCAAACTTAACCAATAGTAGGATATCAGGCTATGTTATAACTAGGCCAATAGGAGGAAATTATGTTCAATTTCTTTCAAGTGCATTTCTTCCATAGAAAAATGAAGTAGTCAAGAGGGATAAGAAAAGATCACATACAAATGGTTTTTTCACTATAGTAGCACACATGCCACAAGGCTCAAACGTCTTTGTACTCATAGCCACTTTCATAGAAAGAGAGAAAAGGAGCCTCACTTTCCATCTAGGTTTTCTACCGAAAGGGTTTCACAAGTTATATCTCGAGTAAAATAATGGTTTGTGAGTTTTTATTTCACTCTTCTCTATTTTTTGCATAGTTATAATTTACATGTATATGCAATAAAATGTAATTTATACATCCAAAAATCTAAAGAGATATAAACCCGCATAGTATAGATTTCATGTTTTTGAGTATAATTTATCATATTTTTTCTGACGAATTTTCTAGTGGAATATACATCGAGGGTTATAGATTATATTCATATCAAAGCAAGTTTCTTTGGGTATATTGTACATATTTGTAGGGGATCTAGATCAACGAATCCAAAAGTAAAAAAACCCTAGTAATGGTCGACAAGTTTGTGAATAACCCTTGTGATTATATAGAGGAGAATTTTTTGCAGTTCAAAGCATAAGTTGAAAATATAAATTGTTACATGAATCTCCTCATGGAAACCTTAACGAATAAGCTTAGGATATTATGAGAAGATGGGGTTTCCTACATAGATATCCAATCAAAGGTGAGATTAGGAATAAATATAGAATGAGCCAAAGAAAAGACTCAAAAAAGATCAACCCAATTCGAGTGTAATGAAACATTCTTAGTCCTTGTTCAAAATGGAAGAAAAGATTGATATCAAATAATACCAAGGTGATATCGATGCTCTTAAGATAAATCATTGGTTGCAAAAATTAGAAGTTTATTTCAATGTTCCTCATATTGAGGAAGAATAGAATATTTCATTTTTTCAATTGAAATTAGAGGGTCATTCCCTAACTTGAGGGAAAGCCACATGGATACCTTGAGATTGGAGGGTTATCCCCCAGTGACTCAGTGGAAGGAATTTAAAGCCCTCATAAATTCTCAATTTTAGCCTATTCAATATGTAGAGGAACACTAGATCCAATGTTACTTCTTTAGGTAGAAGTAGGGGCAAAGTATACAAGCGTACGCCATAGAGTTTAGAAATATGGCCATAATGTTCAATATATCCCCAAAGAATCTAGATGTAATCCTCAAGTATTTTGGGGGTCTACACAACCATCTACGGAAGAAAATGATATTTTTCAATCCTAGATTAGTGGAAAAGGATTATGTATAAGCACAATACCTAGAGAACATAGGCTTGAAGAAAGGGAAATAAAGTTGATCGAAACAAAAGGAGCACCGAGACACTTCTAAGGTGGGGTATAAGAAGTGGAAAGGTGGAAAAGATTAAAAAAGAGGCACTGAAATTACACCAATGCAAGGATCTGAATAACCACTGTCACATTGGCATCCATACAAAGGAGAAGTGGTTGAAGTTGTATCCAAAGATAAACCCAAAGAAAAAAAATAAGAAGAAGAATCTCAAGACCACTAATTTAAGAAACTACGTTGAAATCAACTCGAAAATGGATGGCAAGATAATTTTCACATTAGTGAAGAAGGAGTTCAATATAAGTATCCTTTCGTAGAAGGAAGAGAAAGAAATTACCAAACTCTTCCACATAAAGATGTAGGTAAATTAGACAAATATTGATGCTCTCGTTGACACGAGATAGTAAGTGAATCTCATTGCAACAAAGCAAGTCAACAAATTTGGATTAGAAATTCATGAAAATCCAACCCCATATCGAAGACATCACTATCTTCCAATATTCCATTTGGATTAATGGTGGATTTTTTATCAAGTTTGAGTACAATAGGGGTTTCCCAATAACAGAGAGTCTTAAGGCTTTCATAATATCTAGTTTCATGGCATCAACAATAACCCCTAAAAGATTAATGTGGTAGCATGGATATATTATTGGTATGCAGATTAACAACTTGGTTGGTAGGGCTACATATTTGGTTGCAAAAGCCCTCCACCTGCCCCCCGAAAAAATAAAAAATCATTAGGTTTGACAATTTTACCATGACGTGGATAGTTTGGGCATCATTCCTTATTCCATCGACCCTTCCCAATAATTTTTCCCTTATCACTTTCGAATAGATGGGCATATCATTGATGTAATGAACCAATAGTACTTTGAGACATGTGTTCTTGGGTTCTTCCAAGAAACCAAACTTAGGCTGCGTAATAGGTTTCTCCTGGGTCAATATCTTTAGATAAGGTAGGCTATTAGTTTCATGGCATGCATGGTCATTCAAAGGCCTAGGAGATGGTTCTTATTTTGGCTCTTCATTTTGAATATCCTCGTTAAATTCTTCAACATGAACAAGAGGATGGGATTGGTTTAATTCCTTCCCAAACTGAAGATGATTATCCTACTAGTCTAGGGAAGAGATAAAATAGGTAGGGCAAGTAGCAAGTATAGCATCCTTCGCTACTTGGGTTACTCTCCCATTATTAGGGTTAATAATAGTTTATTTACGTAATTGTAACACCCCTCCATTGTATGTAAAACTTTGCTAACCCAAGCTAAGAAAAGCTAGGTCTGATGACAAACAAGAAAAGTAAATACTTTATTATGAAATAAATAAAATAATTTAATTCCTTGGAAAAGTGAGACACCAAGAGATGATATTATTTCCAAATCCCATTGGTGAATGGGAAGGGATAATTAATAACATGATAATACTTCTAGATCAAATTCTAGATAGGCTTAATGGATTGGATATAAATGTCCATTAAGCTACTTAGATGAAGAAATATGCTAACTTAAGAAAAACATAAAAGCCTTGCGGGACAGAAAGGCAAGATTTTATGAGGAAAAGCCTTGTGGGAGATAAGGGCGAGATTTTTTGGGAAAAGCCTATGCAAATGGATAAAAATATCCTTAAAAGAGGGATTCCGCTAATGGAAACCATATCATGAAAGAGGGTATTAAATACCCATGGAAGAGATCAACATGAGGCAGTTGATCCATGGAAAAAACTCTCGGCTCAGGGGTGAACTGGAGGAAGTCAGTTCTAGGTTGGGTCGCGATGCTTAGTTTTCCAAGTGACATCCTTTCAGATAATGTGGTTTGGATGGGATGTTCTGTATGTTGACTCCTTACTCTTTATGTTGTCAATTTTGTAAGCATATAAGAGAATTTCTTAAGTTGTTGTTGCATATGAGATGATTGAATAATTTGCATATGATCACTATGCATGAGTAAAATTTCCTGTGTGAACTATGGGTATGAGATGATTATATATGGGCACTTGTGACAACAATTACATATAAATTAAATCTAGGTTAAGATTAGCAAAGGAACATAATATGTGGATCTTATGCAGTATTGGTGATATCCCATTTTTTTTAAGATAGTGAATAATTATGCTTGAGACAACTATGCAACTTGAGTAACTATGGTTAAGGCTTGAAATTGTATAGCCTATGCTTTAGGTTATCTATGATATGAATTATGCATCATGGGGGAGGGAAAATTTCATCCAGTGAGGCTCTTTTAACTCATTCTACATATTACATAAGATATATATGTTAGAAATACATTTGATTATGGCAGTAGAACTATGATAATGACATAGGCAATGATAGCTACAATATATTTATGTTAAAGTTTCCATTAATGTTGGTGTTGAGTTAGCAAAGGAAGGATGTCTTTGTGCATAATCTTGTCTTGTTGAATGCCCATGATTGATTGTTCTTTCAAGTTGTAATGCATGCATAAGGGTTGATTTGGAAGGTTGTATTGAAGTCTATTCATTGAACCTAAGATTCCACATCATGAAGAATAGTAGGTAGTTGGAAGTATGCTGCCATGGGGTTATGTGACAAATGGTATCAGAGCGCTAAGTTCAAATATTGCCGAAGGGTCACCCCACATCTGCAAGATATGAAGGAGTTTTAGGGTTCACTTATAAATGACTATAAGGAAAATATTCCATAATCCATCAAAGGTGAAATTAAGTCTTAAAATTATTTATGGAATGAGGAGTTTGTAGCAAGAACATATATAATATAGTATATATTGTATATAGATTAATTTCTTGCAAGAAAATTTAATTCTAATTAAGATTGCTTGAAATAATGGATATTGAGTTAAGAGTGAAGTCTTCCATGTTGCTGGAAAATCACGTAATTAGTTGTGTTTCCCATTTGTTTAAAGATATCACTTAAAACAGAATTAGCCATCAGATCATTAGATAGTGAAGGAAGGTTTATGAATGATTTGAATAAGGTACACAAGATCATTAGTGTAATGGTATTCTCCTCGGTTAAATAGTAAAATTTAAGAGTACCTTTACTCAAATCATAGTTAAGGTGCATGAAAGAGAGGATGAAGGGAGGCACAAGCTTCCTTGGCAATGGTCGCCATTGAACAGTTATTGTTAAGAGTTCTTCGATGAAGGAGGAGTTTCCCTTCCAGGTCATATACTTTCAAATCCATGCACATTTTTCTACAACTGTAACCTCGTCAACCTCGCTAGACACTCCATGATCATCTCCTTCCTCTTTGCAACCTCCTGCCAAAGAAAACCCAACCCTAACTGGTGTTTCGCATACCAGAAATAAGTCGGTCTTTTCAGGTCACTAGTCGTTAGGTAATCACCAAGGCCAACCCTGTCGTTAAAGATTCCAAGATCGTCAAACTTTGACGAGATATTTTTAAATTCTAAACGATTAAATTCTTGACTAGAGTTTGGTTGGAACTTTCTCTTTAGGAATTAACATCCACAAAAATTAAAAAAATTGGTTGCCTATGACCTAGAAAAAAATTGAAAAGTTAAGTGGGTAGTCGTGCCATTCACCTTGCCTAGTTGAAAATGTGTGTATGAATTATATCATAATCAAGGGAGCCAAGTAAATGTAAAACCATAGGCACCTACAAGGCAAAGTTCATGATGAATTTTATGGTCTATCGCACTCACCGTAATATTTGTCATTAATAGCCATGGCCACTTGGCTCTAGCATTGGGATCCCTACCAAAGGATGCTAGTCAATACCAGATCTCATTTAATTGCTTCATATGGTGAGGACAAGAAGATTGAATAAAGTATGGCAGCATTGTGGATATGGACGATGGGCCAATCATCAGTACAGTGTGTGCCACACTCAGTGGAAAGAAAGGACCTAAGTATGAGAGAGCGAAGAACTCCTCATGAGTGCCTGCCCATTGGCCGAACAGTGAACTTGCAACTTTACTCCCCAAAATGACCACATGTAGATATTTAGAAGTTTTTTTTGCGTGTTGATAATGACTATTGAAATTCATTGGCAATGAAAATTATGATGCATGCAAACAATTGATAAGAAAGGTTTCATGCATATAAACACCAAGGCAATTTTTTATTTTTATTTTTATTGATATTGCGATGCTCTTTCTTCATGCGTTGTTTTTTTATTGCTTTATAACTGAATGTATGTCAGTTATGGTAGCCTTAGAATCATGTTTTATGGGTAGTATATTCCAATTGCAATAAGGGAGAACATCATGTTGAAGATCGATGGGTTTCTTTTTGATCCGCAATATTAATTTTTTCTTTAGCTATTGATCCGGAGAGGTTGGAGTTGCCTTAAAATCACCTTGAGGAGGATTTCTCCTTTTGGTCCAAAGCCGTTTTTCTTGGTATGTTATCCACTGATGTGGAAATGTTTGGGAGAATTTTCTTGTCGAGTTACCTTAAAGTAGCCAGTTGGATAAGGCTTATCCCTATGACAATGCTCATAGCTATATTTTTTTCCTTTCCGCTGAAGACTAGATCAGAAATACTGATGTTTTTTTGGTATTACTCGGTGTGCTCACCATATTTCTGAGTTGGAGATGTTTCCATTAGGGACATAACTGTCAGATAATGATTATCTAGTTTCTCTATAACTTTATCACATCTCTGGTGTAGGGACAGTGACAACACATATTTGAGGGGGTAAGAACATTCTAATTAACTATTGTAACCATTGTGTGAGCCACCCTGAGTGTTACAGGTTGCACCTTCATTCAAATGATATAATGTGGTTTAATATAGCTTGACCGAATGCTGGAGCATTTTGTTGAGCCTACAGCTGGAGAAATTCATGCCAATAACCTCACCTAAACTGATTGCTCCATCTAAACTAACAACGCCTAAGTACCCCGAATTATTGGATGCCAATAACCTCTTATAAACCTTAATGTGTTAACCCCTAATCCCTCAACTTTGAACCCCTTATAAATTAAGCAATGGCCTCTAATTGGTTGGGCTGAGGAAAGTGGCCATTGAATCCAAACATGCGATATCCAAGTAAAATCAAGAAAGAATATGACATAATGATGGTGGTGAAATAAGAATGGGTTGTTTTTGTTGGTTGTGAGTATATATCTAATAAAATATCTCTCTTTCTAAATCATAAGAAAACTAACAATTTTCCTATATTTTTTCAACATATTAATAAATTTCACAAGCTTCATTATTGATTCGTTGTCCTTGTTTCTCACTCTCAGCTAAGTTTTCTTTGTCGTTCTCTTTGTTTTCCTATATTATATTTTTAAAAGTTGTATCATTTAAAGATTTTTTATATACGCTACTATTACTTGCGTGCTTGTAATTATAAATAAACAACGCCCAAGGGCACTGGTCGTGGATCAGGATAATGTGGTCGATATACAAGCGCATGTTCAGGAACATCGAGTGAATATTGAAGATCAAGTTAATGATCCTATGGAAGAAGATGATGATTCCAACACAATTGAAGAAGACGGGACAAATATATTGATCCAAAATACATTTAATAATGTTGTAATGGATGATGATGATGACCAAGTAGATGGTTGTTTTGATAGACCTCTAATTGAGAAGGAAAGAAAACCTCTTTATTAAGACTACAAAACAAGTCTTCTCTGTGTAAAATTTGGATGCAATATGTATGATTAATATTATTTATATTAAGAAGTACCAATTTTTTAATTATGTTGTAGACTAATAGGTGAATTTTTGTTACCATCACCAAAGGTTTTAGATCGCACATATCGAGATATACATGATGTTATGAAAGATATTGGAATGGAGTATCAATTTATTCATGCATGTCCTAATGATCATATTATTTATTATGGCGAAGACGCGTTGAAACAATAATGCCCAAAATGTCAAATTAGTATATATCAAATCAATCAAGCAAAAAAAAATGTCTCACAAGGTGGAAATTACACTTTAATTATTTGAACACGCATAGAGGGGATTGTGAACGGGGCCAACATTGAGATTTTTTAGTGTTTCCTTGTATCTACTAAACTTTGACATGGTTATATGAGATGCATGTGTTGACAGTATGGGAGGGTTCCAAGACTCAAAGATGACTCACAAAAATAATTCAACAAAATTATAACATAAATGTTGAGGAGATAAAATTATATGGGAAGCAATATGTGATCATAGAAGCAACAATCCTAGCAACTACTAGAACAAACAACATACCAATACACATCACATGGCTTCCTTGAATCTTAAATTTCTCCATTCTCATAATAATGAGGCACCAACACAAGATTGAAGTTGAATTAGGGATTAGTGTTTATGATGATATTTAACAAGAAGAATTTTTTTGGCCCTGTTACCGGAATCTTGTCTCCGCATAATGACAAAGATGCCTTGTGTTTATGGTTTAATGGATCAACCTAAATTTTGGGGGACAATCCTAAAACCTAATATCTGCTCCCTCTGGTAAATTGTAATCCCTACTTCTCCTTGAACCCTTTAGCCCTATAACATTAGTAACATATGGTCTCTAACACTTAATAATTCCCCACACCCCTAAATCACATAATCCATATATCCATGATAAATCCTAAACCCATAAGTCTCAAACCCTTTATAACCTAATATAAATCTATAACCCTCGATATCGAAATTTTAATACTTTAAGCCTTCAAATCATAATATAATAGTTAATGCATCTATTACTTGACAATAACACCTGGCCATTAAACCATGTAAGTTATGTTGGATATAAAACTCAACTCCTAGTCCTTAAAATATAAGCGCAAAACAAATTTATAATTAATCATTAAATTCACATCCATATATCTGTTTATTAGTAACTGATAACAATAATAATCCAGAAATTGTATAACAATTATCCCTATATAACTCCATAACCATAATAGAAAACAAATATACTCTATTATCATTATAGCCCATATTTCATATAATGCTTGATATCACTAATACTTATAATGATTAATCTCTATATCCCATAGAATCCTTAATCCTAAGATATTTCAATTTTAACCCTTATACTTAATACTTCAAACTAAACATTATAGCCCTTAACATTTATATGTCTAATATAATCCATAACTTGGATGACATAATCATAAGCATAAAACATAACCTACGATATCAAAAATTATCTCACAAGAAATATAGAGCATATTCCTTATAGAATATAGCATATGGCATAGAATTTTCATAACTCCTATATCCCCATCCTCGCAATTTTTATAACCTTTAAACCCTATACGCCATTATTATCAATATAGCCGCTATAAATAACTGTGAATTGTAATAATAGTTACACAATAAACCTTGTAAGTCATATGAGATCTATAACCCCTTAACACTATAATATCTACCCGCTTCCCCCTTCCCCCTCATTCCTAACAATTGTCTCTCCTAGTAATAACCATTCAAGAATAGCTTCTAATTATAAAAATAAAATGAAAAATTATTTAAAATAATAAAAATTGTAATATTTATTTAATTTCAAATATAATAGGCATAGCGTGCAGGCGAATTTGGTGTTTTTCAGACAGCATAGAAACAAGTTGTTAAATTTGGGATTTTCCAGGAACAATTTGGGGTTTTCAAGACATAGCATAAGAAGGAACAAATTGGGTCTTCCAGGTAAGCATAGCACAGTAACAAATGATTATCAGGCAACCTTCTTATAGAGCATGAGCTACAAGCAATTAGACATTGCACAAGGACTTCGGGTAGCGCTCTCTCTTACCGACTATAAATATGAGTGGGAGTATATTTGGTCTTAGTTGGAGAGCCTTCTCATTAATGAATACCTTAGGGCAGGTTAATACCCTAAGTTATCCCTTACAAAAATGACGAAGGTAACAAAGGCATGAGCATCTGGGGTTTTTTTCTCAACGAAGGCATTAGAATTTAGGGTTTATTTCATGATGAAGGCATGATAATTTGGGGATTTGTTCAACGATGAAGGCATGAGTGTTTGGGGAATTTGGGGTCTTTTCAATGACAAAGGTGTGAGAAATTGGGACAAAATTGCACCTCCTTTATTGTTTTTAATTTGACATAGTTTAATGAGTAGGCAAATGCAGCACTCGAAGTGTCAGAGGCATGTTGAAAGGATTTTTAAGATTACCATCAAGTTCCCATGCACTTTCATACTAGGAATTATGTTTGGCTATTCTAAACCTTGTAAACCTCTATAAAACAAATATTTGTGAGAAAAAATCAAATGGATAATTAAGTTGCAAACCAATGCCAAAAAATATTACTAACATTATATTTAAATAATAATATAAGTTTTCCAATTTTTCCAAAACTCATTTAAAATCAAAATTTACTTAAAAATATAAATCTCCATTTAAGTGATATATAATTCATAATTTAAACAAAAATGTATTTTTATGTCATAAGGTGTTTCCCTCTGAAACCATCACCCCTCTATGAACACCTGTCATCATGCTTGTCCATTTGATCCATCGTTAGATGATTGGATTGTCCTAGTCCGTTGATTTAATTGCAGCGACATAGATGGTTTTCTATTTCCCTTTGTGCAGATGCCGTCTATCTTATACAATGAGGATGATGGGGGCAGAGGATCGTGGGAGATAAGTGGATTGATGATGGCGCTGGCGAGGAAGAGAACAAATAGATGTTGTAGTTCTAATTGAACGTTCAATGCACCTCTATAAAATAATGACTAGCCTCTCATTCATTAATTGCCCAATCCATCAATTCAAGAAGAAATGAGTCCTTCAGTATGAATTCAAGAAGAAATGAGTCCATCAAAATGTCCATCTGCAACAATGTCTGGCTTCAGTTTATCATCTCACATAAGGTAGGGAAGTGTGTTACCTCGATGAGCCCTAAATGCTTGCATTAAATCAATGCTTGGGATTTATAGCTCTGCCTTTTGGTTTGGATTTTTTTGTGTTTACGCATGTTATTTGCTTACAATTGAAGTGATTATGCTCAATGCCTATGGTGGATTAGCCCCGGAAGACTTTGTTTCTTTATGCATCAAGGAATTACATACTAATGCATAAAGAGGTTACATACATTATGTAATACACTAGTTTCTAAGCAATATAGAGCAAAATAAATAGAGCGAAATAAACCATTTCTCTTCCTTCTTGCACTGGGTCATGGATGAAAGCTCACAGAATACTCCCTTTATTTATTTTTCTGATTTTACTATGGTGTGAAAGGCCCCGATTCCGTACTTTGGCATTTGAGGTTTCAATGGGCAAGGATCGCTTCAAAGAGTTGTAGTATATTATAATGGAAATGAATTTTTTCATCTTACCCCATTGATTTTTCTTTTTCTAATACTTGTAGCGATCACGTGTATACCATCAAACTTATATGCCCGTAATGCAGGATGATTGAGTTTGCCCCCCTAGCTAGTTTTAACATCGAAACTTGTTACTGTGAATACACCCTTTCTTTATGTTGGACATCATCTAATATTTGCATCTTCCAGTTTCTTGTGAAGGTGAGTACAGAGACTGCTCTTTATACAACAATATTCTTTTGCTTTTATTTTTAGTTGCCTTTTGTGTTCTTGTTTCTTGGCCTCCATATTTATTCA
Source organism: Pinus tabuliformis (assembly GCA_031772625.1). NCBI lineage: Eukaryota > Viridiplantae > Streptophyta > Pinopsida > Pinales > Pinaceae > Pinus > Pinus tabuliformis. The sequence goes on along the minus strand of CM062810.1, from coordinate 671,637,360 downwards.
TCAGATTTTTCAATGACCTGATAAATTTCCTCCTCTCTTTCAGTTCTACAACATGAAGGCACGTCCCCTGAATTGAGTGTTATTGCCAGAACCTATCCTGATCTGCTTCTAAATTTCATTTCATTTCTGTTTCGATTATAAATTTATATGGTTGGTTAGTTGTAGCTTGAAATTAGTGTCCATAACCTTGTTTTGTTTACATTAGAACTGAACAGAGGAATTCAATATGCCACCTCCTTTAAATCAATATGAATGCAAGAAGAAATGAGTCCATCGAAATGTCCATCTGCGACAGTGTCTCGCTTCAGTTTATCATCTCACATCACGTAGGGAAGTGTGTTCCCTCGATGAGCCCTAAATTCTTGCATTAAATCAATGCTTCGGATTTATAGCTCTGCATTGTGGTTTGGATTTTGTGTGTTTATGCATGTTCTTTGTTTACAGTTGAAGTTCTTATGCTCAATGCCTATGGTGGATTAGCCTTGAAAGACTGTTTCTTTATGCATCAGTAAGTTACATACTAATGCATAAAGAGGTTGCATACATTATGTAATACACTAGTTTTTGATAAATATAGAGCAACATAAATTTGAAGTATTCAAACATTCTCTTTGCTTTATGATTGACCTGAGCACTCCCCTTAGTGGTAGGATATGACTTTTATGAAGCCTATCCATGCCTTTCATCCACCCATATTTTCCCAATGGAATTATGTGTTCCTTGCTTTCCCTCGATGGCTATGAACCTCTTCTTCTTCCTTATCGTTAATGCATGTTGTGTGTCTCTACTCCCCTGCTTAGTATGCGCCTAGGACAAACAATATGAGTTTTGCCAAAATAACATTACTACATGTGGGATTATGAACATCACGTATCCTTTTGATGTTGGAAATCGTCGATGTGGTCTCCCTCGCTTTCAAATTGACTGTGTGCAGAACTCAAGTCCTACAATCACCGTTGATGGCCTCAATTTCACAGTATTAGGGATTAACTCCCACTCCCACTTCTTCTTTATTTTCACGGAAGAGAAATGTCGATTTTTCGATGATCGCTTTCAAATAGGGGACATTGTCTTCAATGTTACGGGAAATTTAACAGGACTTTAAACGTTTATGCCTATTCTATGCATGAAATAAACACAGGGAAAGGGGATCTTAGGAAATGCAATGCTAGTGTCTATTATAGTTTGTTTGATAGTGGGAATTTGATGAAGGAATGTTCTTCATCACAAATGATAGTTGATGTGAGAAGAGTGGCATGGGTTTCAAATGATATAGTTAGAGACGAAAGGTGCCGATCAAGTGGAGGAATATGTGGTTATAACACTTCAGATTAAACTGAGGCCTTCCTCTACTATTCCAAGGATGGGTCATGGATTGACAAGTGTCCGTGCCATGGTATTCTTTCGATTTATATTTATGTGGAAGAGCCCTGAATCCTTGCATTAAATCAAAGATTGGGATTTATAGCTCTGCATTGTGGATTGGATTTTGTGTTCTTATGCATGTTCTTTGTATACAATTTAAGTGCTTATGCTCAATGGCTATGGTGGATTAGCCGTGGAAGACTCTATTTCTTTATGCATCAAGAAATGACATATTAATGCATAAATATGTTGCATAAATTATGTAATACACTATTTTATGAGAAATATAGAGAAAAATAAATTGTTTCTCTTCCTTCCTGAATTGAGCCATGGATGAAAGCTCACGGAATACTCCCTTTATTTCTTTTTCTGCTTTTACTATGGTGTGAAAGGCCCCAGCTCCGCACTTTTTCATTTGAGGTCTCAGTGGACAAGGATCACTTCAAAGAGTTGTGGTATATTATAATGGAAATGAATTTGTTCATCTTACTCCATTGCTTTTTCTTTTTCTTATAATTATAACGATCACATTTATACCATCAGACTTATATGCCCGCAATGCAGGAGGCCTGAGTTTGCCACCCCAACTGGTTTTCATATCAAAACCTGCTGCTATCAATACACCCTTTCTTTATGTGGGATATCATCTAATATTTTCATCTTCAGGTTTCTTGTGAAGGTGAGTACAGAGACTATTCGTTATATAATGATCTTATTTTGCTTTTATTTTTAGGTGCCTTTTGTGTTACTGTTTCTTGGCCTCCATAGTTATGTATCTGATTTTTCAGCAGCATGATCATTGTCCTCCTCTATTTTAGTTTGGTAACATGAAGGAAATTGACATATTTTGCACATCCCCTGCACCGAGTGCTATTGCCCAGAACCTATCCTAATCTTCTTCTAAATTTCATCTCATTTCTTTTTGGATTATAAATTTATATGGTTGGTTATTTGTAGTTTGAAATTAGTTTCCATAACCATGTTTTGTTTACATTATAATTGAACAGGGGAATTAAATATGACACCTCCTTCAAATCAATATGAATTCAAGAAGAAATGAGTCCATCAAAATCTCCTTCCGTGACATTGTCTCGCTTTAGTTTATAATCTCACATCATGTATGGAAGTGTGTTCCCTCGATGAGCCCTAAATGCTTGCATTAAACCAATGCTTGGGATTTATAGCTCTGCATTGTGGTTTGGATTTTGTGTGTTTATGCATGTTATTTGTTTACAATTGAAGTGCGTAGGATTAGCCCGGAAGAATACATTTCTTTATGCATCAGGAAGTTACATACTAATGCATAAAGAGGTTACATACATTATGTAATACAATAGTTTATGAGAAATATAGAGAAAAATAAATTTGAAGTATTCAAACATTCTCTTTGCTTTATGATTGACCTGAACACTCCCCTTAATGGTAGGAGATTAATTTTATGAAGCCTATCCCTGCATTTCATCCCCCCATCTTCTCCCAATGGAAGTATGTTTTCCTCACTTTCCCTCGATGGTTACGTGCCACTACTTCTTCCTTATCATTACTTCCTGCTATGTGTCTCTACTACCCTGCTTAGTATGCACCTGGGACAAACAATATGAGTTTTTCCAAAATAACGGTTCTACATGTGGGATTATGAATATCACGTATGCTTTCGGTGTTGGAAACCATGGTAACAGATGACTTTTATGAAGCATATCCCTGCTTTTCGATGATCACTTTCATATAGGGGACATCGTCTTCAATGTTACGGGAAAATTTAATAGGACTCTAAATGTCTACCCCTGTTCTCTATGTGAAATCAACATAGGGAAAGGGAATCTTAGGAAATGCAATGCTAGTGTCTATTATAGTTTGTTCGAGAGTGGGAATTTGATGAAGGAATTTTCTTCAACACAAATAATAGTTGATGCGAGAAGAGTGGCATGGGTTTCAAATGATATAATTAGAGATAAAAGTTGTAGATCAAGTCGAGGCATATGTGGTTATAACACTTCAGATTCATATGACACCTTCCTCTTCTATTTCAAGGATGGGCCACAGACCGATGAGTGTCCCAGCCATGGTATTCTTTCGATTTATATTTATGTGGAAGCGTGTCTGAATTATTTGGTTGAGTAGCGGTGGAATTAAATAGAATAGCCCTTGAAGGTAATTTATATTTATATTTTTGAACTAGGAAAGAAGCTTAAGAATGGTGTTGCGAAAGGTAAAGATCTTTCTTGTAGGTACATGTATTTTCCCTTATCTGTTGACGGGTATTGTTGGGTTTATTAATTACTAACTAATTTTAATAGAGCCAGGTGAATCCCTTCAAGCAACTGTGCTTATAGTATCTGCTTTATTAATGGCTATAACTGTGTGCAGAAGGAAGAGTCTTGATTTTCGCGAGAGTTCTGTTCTTAGCGAGTTTACAGACAATGAGGATAAAGCTATGGAAGTAGCTACACAAGGTAAGATAGGGACGCTACCCATTTTCTCCTACCAAGTAATGAAACATGCAATTGATAATTTCCATGAGAAGAATCAAGTTGGAGATGGAGGATATGGTTCAGTTTATCTGGGTTAACTCCAGGATGGTCGTGTCGTTGCAGTGAAGAGACTACATCAGGATAATTGTAAAAGATTCAAACAATTCATCAACGAGATGAAGATTCCTTCAACCTTATATCATCCAAACCCGGTTCATCTCTATGGTTGTAGTTCCCCACAAAGTCCAGATCTGCTTCTTGTTTATGAATATGTTCCAAATGGTACTAATTGTTAGATCATCTTCACAGGGAAGTCAAGAAGGATAAAGGTCCAAATTGGGATACCCATATTAGAATTTGTATAGAGACTTCCCATGCCCTAGCATTTCTTCACTGCCATGAATCGCCTATTTTCCACAGAGATGTAAAATCTTCAAATATTTTGGTGGAAGAGGAATTACATGTCAAAATAGCGCATTTTGGGCTTTCAATATTTGTACCATTAGATGTATCTCATGTTTCCACTGCTCCACAGGGCAAGTATAACTAAGTTGACTGGAATACCACCAATGCTTTCACCTCCCAGATAAATATGATGTCTACAATTTTGGAGTTGTTTTGATGGAAATCATGTCTGTCAAGTTAGCTGTGGACATAAGTCGTAATAAAATGGAGATTGTCCTTCCCAATATGGTAATATCAAAGATTAAAGTGGGAGCTTTACATGAGCTAATAGACCCATATCTGGAAATTGATTCAAACTCTGACATAAAAATGATGGTTATTGCAATTGTTGAATTCGCTTTAAGATGCTTTGCAGAGAGAAAAGAAGACCAACCAGATATGAAGGAACTTGTGGCCAAAGTTGAGAAAATAAAATAAAATGGAGTCCATTGTAAACACTCACTATTTCTGGTCCCTAATGATGATGGGTAATGGGTAGACATAATGGATAGTGTCTACAGAACATAAGTTAACCATTAAGCAATTGGTATCCCCATAAATACTCAGTGAATAGGATTTAGAAATACAATTTGTTAATTGAAATTTAGAACTCATATCATTTCGATACCTAGAAAAGAGTGAAATGGATCAAGAAAATGATAAGTTGAGGGTGATTCAACCAAAAGAATTTATTTGTTGGCTGCACAGTTGGGGTTCCTTTAACTACAACACACCTCCCTTGAATTTCTAAGGCCAACTCTATTATTATAACTTGTAGCTTTGTTCCAACCAATAAGATTATATGTATATTTTGGAGATAAAATGACATAAAACCCAAATAATTCAATCAAAAAAATTATCATGATTATTAACTCCCATTATCAATAATTCAGTGTCATATTAGTCCAAGATTTTTGTGCACTTACAACGAAGGGAACTAAAGAGAGCCAAAAGAATGAATACCACCTTTCTCACAAAAATAAATCCAACCAAAAAGAGGATGTTAGCTTAAACAACAACATAAACTATTTTTAAGAATATGCAAATTGAAGTCATTGGAAGCAAAGATAGAGTGTTGAAGATTTACCATACACATTGAGAAGCAAAAATATTACAACAAAATCCCACAATGGAGGATTGTAGATAACCCTTTTTACACTTCTTATTTCCTCTTTTATTGTTGCCCTTATTTATCTTATTAATGAGGATAACATTCTACTGCTCCTCAATACCTGCAACAGTATCCAATATTGTCTCCTTCTAGTTGAATTCATTCCATAGCCTGCTAAAAGTGGGAAATTTTTTTGGAAAGAGCCAAAAAGTTTCCAAAAACAACAATACCTATTTGATGCAATGGGAATTGGGTACTAGCTCTTTACCCTTCACCTAATAATTTTCATCTTCAATGATTCTTTATATGTCACAATGCTTCTTTCATTTATCCCTTATGGTGTTTTGTTTGCAACATTTACTGCATAAAAATGATATATATATATATATATATATATATATATTCTCCAACCCAAATGATATATACAAAAATCTGAAAGGATTACATTACAAAGAAGTCTTTTAATTTAATATATAAATATAAGTAATGTACTTATATAATTAAATGAGAGGTAAATGCTAATAGCATCAATCAATTATAAACATAAAAACACTTACTTTATCATACATTTCAAGTTGCTAAAACTAAACAAATTATAAAATTTAACTTAATTATAAATTTATTTTAAATTCTTATTATTATTAATTGTAAAAAATTAATATATATAAGTTAAACATATATACATTTCTAAAAACATGTAACTAGATTTTTAACCATGGAAATTCATACCACTTTAACATAGATACAAATAGACTTTATTACAATATCAATAAAAACAATGCCATGGCTTATAAATACCACATGCCGTCATTTCCTATAACACTTACGAATACGACCTTTTATTTATTTAATCAATCTAATTAAAATAAAAAATAAATAAAACAACTACTTTAAACATAAATATCAACCTTAATTTTTACATACTATTAAACATATTAAATTTCTACCATCAACTTTTATAAATAATTAAATTAAAATTTGTCGGAGTCCCCACAATATACAATAAACATATTTTATTTTTTTTTAGTTAAGACTAACCTAAGCACCCATGGGGGATTTGAACCGATGACCTATCGCAAGGAGTGCCTTAACAGCGCTCCCACTCATCATCAATTCAAAGCCCCGTGGGCGTAAACATAGTTATAAAATAAACATAGTTATATTAAAAATATATAAATATTATTATGTCACGAAATTTACTGAAAGTTTTTGCATACTATTAAAAATGTTAAATTTCTACCATCAATCCAACCTAACCCTGATGGATAATTAGATTAAAATTTCTTGGAGCCCCTATAATAAAAATGGTTATATTAAACATGCTTTAAGTTTCATTCTGTCATAAAATAAATTGACTAAAGCTACTAAAAGTCAAATTGTATGGACAAATGTTCGACATATGGTATGGTAATAACATAAATATAAATTGATTGAAGTTACTGAAAGTCAAACTCTATGGACAAGTGTTCGACATATGGTACGGTAATAACATAAATATTTAATCAAATATAAGAAGGCTATTGACGATAGAAATCTTGAACACATGGCAGGCCATTAACATAGATATTTAATCACACTGATACTAAATCAGAACTTATAGCTAATACTAACGAACCGGTTCAGGTTGATCAGATCAGCCCACTTTTTGGAGTTTCAGGTTGGCCATTGGATTCTAGTTTCATATACTAGTATTCCATATCAAACCTAACCATTCCATATCAAACCGAAGCAGCCAATTTTTTTGAGATTCAGTTCGGACATTGGATTTTGGTTTCATATACTTGGGAATCCATATCAAACCACACATTTGATTTCTGATTTGGGTGGATCATTAATAAAACTGACTATAATATTAATCATTGGGCCCATAGGTGGCTTCCAATGGGTGGAAGGATTATGCTGATTAAGAAAGTTTTATAACCAATATCTGTATTTTGGATGCACATTTATATGGTGTCGATGACCATCATCAGGGAGATTGGCGCTATTCTTCTTAGATTCCTATGGTGTGGTTCTGATACATTTTTCCACTCTAGCTACTGACTGTGGGGGTTGGGTGTTGGTAGAATAGGAGAAATAATAGGAAAGGATTACACACATTCATTTCTCAAGCATTCACTAGTTTTATACCATTGACCTCCGTTACACAACTAAAATTTTGGTATAGAACTGACTAGTTACATTTTACCCAAAATTACATAATTCATTGTCAAACTAACAAACTCCACCTTGAAAAAAAATTTCCTAACCCCTTGCCCATGCCCATTCATCATCTTTTCTACAAGCCAAGAGAAGCTATACACCACAACGGCTTCTCTACTGTAACTGGCTTTGTGAATATTTGTGCATAATTCTCTCGTGTATGGACCTTTTGAAGAGCTACTTTTCCGTCGTCGATCACATGTCTCAGAAAATGATACCTTACATCAATGTGCTTGGTTCTGTTGTGATACGCAAGGTTTGTAGCCAAGTGAATAGCACTTTGACTATCACGAAGTACATTCACTTTCTCTTGCGTTCTTCCAATTTCGTCGAGCAACCCCTTTAACTAGATTGCTTCTTTACTGGCATCTGAAGTAGCTATATATTCAGCTTCAGTAGTGGACAATGCAACTATTTCTTGAAGCTTTGACATCCAAGTAATTGCTCCACCTGCAAGACTAAAGACATAACCTGTAGTAGATCTTCTTTTGTCTAAATCACCTGCATAGTCAGCATCTACATATCCGCAGACTGATCCTTCACTAACATTAAAGATGATGCAATGGTCATTTGTGCCTCTTAGATATCGAAGCACCCATTTCACTGCTTGCCAATGTTCTTTACCTGGACTTGCCATGAACCTACTAACAACTCCAACTGCATGTGAAATGTCAGGTCTTGTAGATACCATCCCATACATTAAGTTGCCTACAGCATTTTCATTTGGTACATGAGACATATATTGCTTTTCTTCATCAGCTCTAGAACTCAAAACCGAAGAAAGCTTAAAATGGGAAGCTAGTGGATAATTATCAGGTTTCACATTGTTCATAGAGAACTTTTCAAGTACTTTCTCCACATACTTTTGTTGTGATAGCCAAAGATTACCATTTTTCTTGTCTATGTGTATCTCCATGCCCAAGATATGTTTTGCTGCTCCAAGATCCTTCATATCAAACGTCCTAGAGAGTTGAGCCTTTAACCTATTGATCTGTTCCATGCTTTTGCTTGTAATAAGCATATCGTCAACATACAAAGCTAAGATAATGAATATGCCATTGAAACTTTTGAAGTATACACAATGATCATACTCACTTCTTATAAACTTCTGGCTCACCATGGAGGAATCAAACTTCTTGTACCATTGTCTAGGAGACTACCTCAGACCATACAATGATTTCCTGAGCTTGCAAACTAATCTTCTTCTACGACCTTGTACAAAACCTTCTGGTTGTTCCATATATATCTCTTCATTCAAATCACCATGTAGAAAAGTCGTTTTAACATATAACTATTCTAACTCAAGATTAAGCAATGCAGTTAGTGCCAACACAGTATGAATAGAAACAAGTTTTACAACTGGAGAAAAAATCTCATGAAAGTCTATACCTTCAACCTGAGAATACCCTTTTTCTACCAGTCTCGCCTTATACCTTTCGATACTTCCATCAACTTTACATTTTAGCTTGAAGACCCATTTGCATCCAACAACACTTCTCCCTTTAGGAAGCTCTACAAGATCCCAGGTATTGTTCTTGGCTAAGGAGTCCATTTCTTCTTCCATGGCCATTTTCCATTTTTCGCTATCTGTATCATCTACAGATTCCTGATAACAAGAAGGTTCCCCATCTTCAGTAATCAAAGAAAAAGATGAAGCAGAATCTTCATACCTCTTGGGAGTTTTCCTTTCCCTTGTAGACCTTCTTAGAGCGACTGGTTGCTAAACTTGTTCAGAAACTTGCACTGGTTCAGAAGCTTCAATGGCTTCCTTTGTGTCTTCAACACCTTTTCATCCAGAAGTCTCTACTTCATTTCGACTGTCACTGAATGGTCTAGCCTCCAACTGAACTCGTTGATTTGGCGATACCTGTTCCTGTTCAATTCTTTCAACATTTGATTTTAAAAGAGAGGATTCATCAAATGTTACATCTCTACCAATGACTATCTTCCGCAATGTAGGATCCCACAACCTATATCCTTTCACTACATAGTCATTCCCAACAAATACATAACATTTCGACTTTGGATCTAATTTTGAATGCTGATTTTTCGGAATAAGAGAATAAGCATCACAGCCAAATATCCTCAAATGTGAATAGTCACAAGACTGACCTGTCCAAACTTCTTCAAGAATTTTACAATCAATTGCTACTGAAGGTGATCTGTTAACTAAATAACAAGCAATAGACACTGCTTCTGCCCATAACTCCTTTTGCATGTTAGCATTGCTGATCATGCTTCTGGATCTTTCCATAAGAGTCTGATTCATATGCTCAGCAACACCATTTTGTTGAGGAGTATAAACAGCAGTTTTGTGTCTAACAATTCCCTCATCCTTACAGTATTGTTCAAATTCAACTGAAGTGAACTCACCACCATTGTCAGTTCTTAAACATTTAATAGATTTGCCTGTTCTTTTCTCTATCATTACTTTAAATTGTTTAAAGACATTTAATACATCAACTTTCCTTTTTAGCATATAGACCGAAACTTTACGGGAGTAATCATCAATAAACGTTAAAAAATACGGTGCACCTCCATATGACACAACAGGGGATGCTCCCCATAGATCAGAATGAATATAGTCTAAAACATCTTTACTATTATGATTTAACTTTAAATATTTGTTTACACTGTTTTCCATACACATAATGTTTACAGAAATCTAACTTCAGGGATTTCAGATTGGGAAGATATTTACATTTCATCAGAATCTGAAGACCTTTCTCACTCATATGACCCAATTGCTAATGCCATAGACGCATACCTGCTTCTTCCTTTTCTCACGCAACTGCTGCTTCACTAACCTGGGTACTTCCTTTTAACCTGTAAAGATTTTCAACCTTTTCTACTTCATAACCACAAGGGCTCCTTTAAAGACTTTCAAGATGCCATCCTGACCTGTAAACTTATAACCATCTGAATCCAACACTCCCAAAGAAATAAATTTTTTCTTCAAATTAGGTACATGTCTAACACTAGTTAATGTTCTAACTGTGTTATCATACATCTTAATCTTGATATCTCCCATCCCAACAGTCTGACATGACACATTGTTACCCATCAACACAAAACTACCATTTACATTTTTATATGAAGTAAACCAATTTCTATGTGGGCACATGTGATGCGAAGCACCAGAGTCTAACAACCAACTATCTAAACCCTGAGATACATTACATTCAGGGGACGTTTCATCTATCATACATAATTCTTCAGCAGATAAAACTTCGTCTATCATACCTGAATCGACCTGATTCGCTTCCTTCTTCGGGTGTTTGTATTCCTTTCGTTTCTAACAATATTTCTTCAAGTGTCCAATTTTATTGCAGTTCCAACATTTTTCCTTACACTTCTTTCCCTTCGATTTCGATCTGGAAGACCCCCTTGGTTTTTCTCCTCTTTCCTTTGAGCGTCCTCTAGCTACCATGGCTTCTGATGTAGATGTTTTAGAGTTGGATTTCCTTCATACTTATTCAGACAAGAGAGCTCCCATGACTGATTCAAACTTCAAAGACTCAGCAGTGCTCAAGCTGATTGAATTGACGAACTGATCCCATGATTCAGGCAGAGAACACAACAAGGTTATGGCTTTATCTTCTTCTTGTATTTTAACTTCCATATTTGTTAATTGACATATTAGTTTGTTAAAAACATTCAAATGTTCTGCAACGTTTGAACCTTATTTCATTTCAAGACTGTATAACTGTCTTTTCAGATAAATTCTGTTGGTTAATGACTTTGTCATATAGAGTTTTTTGAGTTTTTCCCACAATCCTAAAGCTGTAGTCTCTTCAACAATTATGAAGGGAACTTCATGCGCCAGGTATAACCGGATGGTACTGAGAGCTCTTGCATCCAAGTCCTCTGAGTCTGAAATAGTCATGGTTGCAGGTTTGTTAGTTGCCCCATCAAAAGCCTTGTGCAACCCTTGTTGCACAAGCAGATCCCTAACCTTCAGTTTCCAAAGAGCAAAATTGCTCTTTCCGGTGAATTTCTCCACCTTGAATTTTGCATTCGACATCTTGGCCATTTTCGAAGGTTTCAATCTTCTGTCTAGGGTTTCTTAAAAGAAATATTTCAATTGTCTTCTTCCAACAAAAGGATTTACAATTCCAACAAAGGATTTCCATGTTTTAACTCTTCCTACTTCAATTTTCTTGAAAATTTCCACAAATTGACTTAAAACCCTACAAAATGTTTCTGAATATTTTTTAGGGAAAACCTTTGTTTTTTTCGATTCAAAGAAAACCCTTTAACAAACCTAGAATTTATTTAACAATTGCTGGAAAAAAAATTAATACCCGATCTTTCACGTAGCTTTGACCAGCAGCTGCTCTTCGAGATGGCTCTAGCTTCTTCAACCAATACGTAGAAAAAAAGGTTCTGTCTTCTTCAACCAATACGCAAAAAAAAAAAGTACAGCACGCAGCGTCTTAGCAATCAGCAATCAGACAGATTCACCAGTGTTTTCTTCTGGGCAGTAGGCACGTAGCATCTCATCAATTAGCAATCAGGTAGATTCACCAGTGTTTTCTTCTGGGCAGTGGTCAGACTTCCTCGATCTTTGGTATGCAACAACACCATAGTTCTGGCTATCTCTGCTCCAGCACGCATAGGGTAGTGGCGTTCTGGTCTTCACGTAGGCCACCCTTCCTTTCTTACACGTGCTCCTCACGCAAGCAGATGATTGACACTCCAACACATAAGCAACACTGGAGTCTGGTCTTCACAGTCTCCCTTCACACTAGACACAGGCACACAGGCAAACGTAGTCGGGGTTCTTCTCTGCCTATCTCCCTCTACGAATGCTGATCGCAGCCGGGCAAGGGATTGACCAAGAAAACAACATAACTAACTGGAAACTAAGAAAACAACATAACTAACTGGAAACCAAACACACTGAAATAGACACACAGGATTTACGTGGTAAAACCTCGACAGGGTGTCAAGGAAACATGCATGGGGCAAGGGATTGGAATCTCTATTAATTGAACAATGATTCTCCACACTTACATTTCTCGGCCATTCACTAGTTTTATACCATCGACCTCTGTTACATAACTCACATTTCGGTATAGAACTGACTAGTTACATTTTACCCAAAATTACATAATTCGTTGTCAAACTAACAAACTCCACCTTGACAACAATTTTCCTAACCCCTTGCCCATGCCCATTCATCATCTTTTCTGCAAGCCAAGAGAAGCTAAGCACCAGCATAGCTTCTCTATTGTAACTGGCTTTGTGAATATGTCTGCACAATTCTCTCATGTATGGACCTTTTGAAGAGCTACTTTTCCGCCATCGATCACATGTCTCAGAAAATGATACCTTACATCAATGTGGTTGGTTCTGCTGTGATACGCAGGGTTTGTAGCCAAGTGAATAGCACTTTCACTGTGCAAAGTACATTCACTTTCTCCTGCGTTTTTCCAATTTCATCGAGCAAACCCTTTAACCAGATTGCTTCTTTACTGGCATCTGAAGCAACTATATATTCAACTTCGGTATTGGACAACACAACTATTTCTTGAAGCTTTGACATCCAACTAATTGCTCCACCTACAAGAGTAAAGACATAACCTGTAGTAGATCTTCTTTTGTCCAAATCACATGCATAGTCAGCATCTACATTTCCGCAGACTGATCCTTCACTACCATTAAAGATGATGCAATGGTCACTTGTGCCTCTTAGATATCGAAGCACCCATTTCACTACTTTCCAATGTTCTTTACCTGGATTTTCCATGAACCCGCTGATAACTCCAATTGCAGGTGAAATGTCAGGTCTTGTAGATACCATCACATACATTAAGTTGCCTACAACATTTGCATATGGTACATGAGACATATACTGCTTTTCCTCATTAGCTCTAGGACTCAAAACCAAGGAAAGCTTAAAATGGGAAGCTAGTGGAACATTAACAGGTTTCACATTGTTCATCGAGAACATTTCAAGTACTTTCTCCACATACTTCTGCTTTGATAACCAAAGCTTACCATTTTTCCCGTCTCTGTGTATCTCCATGCCCAAGATATGTTTTGCTACTCCAAGATCCTTCATATCAAATGTCCTAGAGAGTTGAGCCTTTAACCTGTTGATCTCTTCCATGCTTTTGCCTGCAATAACCATATCGTCCACATACAAAGCTAAGATAATGAATATGCCATTGAATCTTTTGATGTGTACACAATGATCATACTCACTTCATATAAAGTTCTGGCTCACCATGAAGGAATCAAACTTCTTGTACCATTGTTTGGGAGACTGCCTTAGACCATACAATGATTTCCTGAGCTTGCAAACTAATCTTCTCCTACGACCTTGTACAAAAACTTCTGATTGTTCCATATATATCTCTTCGTTCAAATCACCATGTAGAAAAGTTGTTTTAACATCTAACTGTTCTAACTCAGGACTAAGTAACACAGTTAGTGTGAACACAGTACAAATAGAAACAAGTTTTACGACTACAGAAAAAATCTCATGAAAGTATATACCTTCAAACTAAGAATACCCTTTTTCTACCAGTCTCGCCTTATACCTTTCGATACTTCCATCAACTTTCTATTTCAGCTTGAAGACCTATTTGCGTCCAACAACACTTATCCCTTCAGGAAGCTCTACAAGATCCCAGGTATTGTTCTTGGCTAAGGAGCCCATTTCTTCTTCCATAGCCATTTTCCATTTTTCACTATCTATATAATCTACTGCTTCTTGATAACAAGAAGGTTCCCCATCTTTAGTAATCAAAGCAAAAGATGAAGCAGAATCTTCATACCTCTTGGGAGTTTTCCTTTCCCTTGTAGACCTTCTTAGAGTGACTGGTTGCTGAACTAGTTCAGAAACTTGCACTCGTTCAGAAGCTTCAATGGCTTCCTTTGTGTTTTCAACACCTTTTTCTCCAGAAGTCTCTACTTCCTTTCGACTATCACTAAAAGGTCTAGCCTCCAACTGAGCTCGTTGATTTGGCGATACCTGTTCCCATCCAATTATTTCAACATTTCATTTTAAAAGAGAGGATTCATCAAATGTTACATCTCTACTAATGACTATCTTCCACAATGTAGGATCCCACAACCTATATCCTTTCACTTCATAGTCATAACCAACAAAGACATAACATTCTGACTTTGGATCTAATTTTGAATGCTAATTTTTTGGAATAAGAGAATAAGCATCACGACTAAATATCCTCAAATGTGAATAGTCACAAGACTGACCTGTCAAAACTTCTTTAGGAATTTTACAATCAATTGCTACTGAAGGTGATCTGTTAACTAAATAACAACTAGTAGATACTGCTTCTACCCACAACTCCTTTTGCAAGTTAGCATTGCTGATCATGCTTCTGGCTCTTTCCATAAGAGTTCGATTCATATGCTCAACAACACCATTTTGATGAGGAGTATAAAAAACCTTTTTGTGTCTAATAATTCCCTCATCCTTACAGTATTGTTCAAATTCAACTAAAGTGAACTCACCACCATTATCAGTTCTTAAACACTTAATAGATTTGCCTATTCTTTTCTCTACCATTACTTTAAATTGTTGAAAGACATTTAATCATCAGCTTTCATTTTTAGCATATAGACCCAAACTTTACGGGAGTAATCATCAATAAACGTTAAAAAATACAGTGCACCTCCATATGACACAACAGGGGATGGTCCCCACAGATCATGATGAATATAGTCTAAAACATCTTTACTATTATGATTTCCAACTTTAAATCTCTGTTTACACTATTTTTCATACACACAATGTTTACGGAAATCTAATTTCAAGGATTTCAGATCAGGAAGAGATTTACGTTTCATAAGTATCTGAAGATCTTTCTCGCTCATATGACCCAATCGCTGATGACATAGACGAGTACTTGCTTCTTCCTTTTCTGATGCAGCCACTACTTCACTAACCTGAGTACTTCCTTTTAACCTGTAAAGATTTCTGATCTTTTCTGCCTTCATAACCACAAGGGATCCTTTAAAGACTTTCAACACGCCATCCTTACTTGTAAACTTATAACCATTTGAATCGAACACTCCCAAAGAAATCAAATTTTTCTTCAATTCAGGTACATGTCTAACACTAGTTAATGTTCTAACTGTGTTATCATACATCCTAATCCTGATATCTCCCATCCCAACAGTTTTACATGACACATTGTTACCCATAAAAACAGAACTACCATTTACATTTTTATATGAAGTAAACCAATTTCTATGTGGTCACATGTGATGCGAAGCACTAGAGTCTAACAGCCAGCTATCTAAACCCTGAGAGACATTACATTCAGGTGAAGTTTCATCTATCATACATAATTCTTCAGCAGATAAAACTTCGTCTATCATACCTAAATCGGCCTTATTCGCTTCCTTCTTCAGGTTTTCGGATTACTTTCATTTCCAACAGTCCTTCTTCAAGTGTCTAATTTTATTGCAGTTCCAACATTTTGCCTTACACTTCTTTCCCTTCGATTTCGATCTGGAAGACCCCCTTGGTTTTTCTCCTCTTTCCTTTGAGCATCCTCTACCTACCATGGCTTCTGATGCAGTTGTTTCAGTGTTAGATTTCCTTCGTACTTCTTCAGACAGGAGAGCTCTCACGACTGATTCAAAATTCAAAGAATCAGCAATGCTCAAGCTGATTGAAGTTACAAATTGATCCCAGGATTCAGGCAGAGAACACAGCAAGGCTATTTCTTTATATTCTTCCTGTATTTTAACTTCCATATATGTTAATTGACATATTAGTGTATTAAAAACATTCAAATGTTCTGCAACTTTTGAACCTTCTTTCATTCGAAGACTGTATAATTGTCTTTTCAGATAAATTATGTTGGTTAATGACTTTTTCATATAGAGTTTTTCGAGTTTTTCCCACAATCCTGAAGCTGTAGTCTCTTCAACAATATTGAAGAGAACTTCATCCGCTAGGCATAACTGGATGGTACTGAGAGCTAGGGCATCCAAGTCCTCCCAGTCTGAAGTAGTCATTGTTGTAGGTTTCTTAGTTGCCCCATCCAATGCCTTGTGCAACCCTTGTTGCACAAGCAGATCCCTAACCTTCATTTTCCAAAGAGAAAAATTGCTCTTTCTAGTGAATTTCTCCACCTTGAATTTTGCATTCAACATCTTGGCCATTTTCTAAGGTTTCAATCTTCAGTCTAGGGTTTCTTAAAAAAAAAATTTCAATTGTCTTCTTCCAACAAAAAGATTTCCAATTCCAACAAAGGATTTCGAAGTTTTAACTCTTCCTACTTCAATTTTCTTGAAAATTTCAACAAATTGACTTAAAACCCTACAAAATTTTGTTGAATATTTTTCAGGGAAAGCCTTTGTTTTTTTTCGATTAAAAGAAAACCCTTTAATAAACCCAGAATTTATTTAACAATTGATGGAAAAAAATAATACCTAGTCTCTCACGCAACTTTGACCAGCACCTGCTCTTCGAGTTGGCTTTGGCTTCTTCAACCAATACGTAGAAAAAAGTTACAACAAACAGCGTCTCAGTAATCAGCAATCAGGTAGATTCACCAACATTTTCTTCTCGGCAACGGGCACACAACGTCTCAGCAATCAGGCAGATTCACCAGCATTTTCTTCTGGGCAGCGGTCAGACTTCCTCGATCTCTGGTACACAACATCACCACAGTTCCAGCTATCTCTGCTCCAGCACACAGAGGGTAGTGGCGTTCTGGTCTTCACGCAAGCCACCCTTCCTTTCTTACATGTGCTCCTCACGCAGGCAGATGATTGACACTCCATCACGCAGACAAGACTGGAGTCTAGTCTTCACGGCCTCCCTTCACACTACACGCAGGCACACAGGCAAACTTAGTCGGGGTTTTGCATCGCCTATCTCCCTCTACGAATGCTAATCGCAGCCGGGTAAGGGATTGACACTCCAGCATGCAGACAGCACTGAAGTCTGGTCTTCACGACCTCCCTTCACACTAGACGCAGCCACATAGGCAAACATAGCTAAGGTTCTACTCCACCTATCTCCCTCTACAAACACTGTGTATCACAACAAAACCAAGCACATTGACGTAAGGTGTCATTTTTTGAGACATGTGATCGATGGCGGAAAAGTAGCTCTTCAAAAGGTCCACTTGTTGGTAGAATAGGAGAAATAATAGGAAAGAATTACACACATTCATTTCTCGGGCATTCACTAATTTTATACCATCGACCTCCGTTACATAACTAACATTTCGGTATAGAACTGACTAGTTACATTTTACCCAAAATTACATAATTTTTTGTCAAACTAACACTGGGATCCTACATACTTTATCTTTCAACACGACATTAATCTGTAAGAGTCTGTGGAGAGGACTGAGTGGTAGTGGCATCTCGTCACAGATTATTGAGGAAAGTATATGGCTTATAAGTATCTAGAAGACTGGATTAAAGATGGGGCTTGTTCATCATCCTCTTCCTCTTGTATTTGGCCAAGCATGATCAGAAATAGACACTGGCTATTCGCTGGTCTATGTTGGGAAGTAGGAAATGGTAACATGACAGATGCGGGTCTGCACATCATTAAAGGACTATTGGGCTCTCATTCTCAACAGTCTCCTCTCTTTCATCATCTGCACAGTAGAGGTATGTACTCTATATCTCATATTGTATCTCATAGAACTACATCTCCTTACATCCAATCTTGGATTTGGGTTGTAGACATTCATCACTTTGGTACATTGGCTACAGCATGGCACCAATACATCAGACAGGTTGATGTTGTTTGGATTCAACTCACTGAAGAGGAAGATAGATAGATTTCCCTGGATTGGGAAAACCAATCAGAACCATATTGTGATCAACGAAATTTACAAGTTCATCTCTAACTCAACACCTGTTAATAAAGAACCACATTGGCTCCACAAGATATGGAAGTGGAAGATTCCATTAAAACATAAATGTTTTCACTGGCTAAAATACTCACATGGGAAAACCTCTCTCGTAGAGGCTTCTACAGTCCTAGCATCTATCCTTTCTACATGCAAAACTAGGAGGATGTGTCTCACCTACTTTTAAACTATTCTACTGCATTAGAGATCTGACTTTTTTTTCTCAATATTTTCCAGATCGATGGGAGTTGGACACACCACAACCTGGAGGCATGTTTCAAGCTTTGGTTCACTTCACACAAGAAATTCTTCTCCTTACCATTTTACATCATATGGGGCATCTGGAATTGCAGAAATAGAAGGATCTTTGAGCATAAGAAAGTAGATATCAGATACACTGTATTGGGGGACAACTAAGATTGGATCCAAGAAAAGAGGATGTGTGGAAAAATTTTCTCTCGTTGTTAAGGAAGCGTGACATTATTTCCATTTTTTGTGAGAAGGATGCATGGGCAGGCTCATAAATCATTTCTCTCTAGGGTTTACTTTTCTTGGCACCATGGCTCAACATCAAAGACATAGAAGTATTAGGAGACTCAAGGCTCACCTGCTTTCGACCACCATCGATCTCCCATTAGATGAAGCTTATTCGATCCATAGGGCGTTTTTTTTAACGAATCTCTTATACCCAGAGCAAAATACCATGGCAGACATGCTTGCCAAGAGAGGTGTGTCTGTCTCTCATGGATCCACTATGCTTCTTAAAAGCAAGACACCACACTAGAGTTGATTCCGGAAGCATACCTATTTCCTGATCTATATATCTTAGATTTTGATTAACCAGAGTTATCATGATTTTTGAGAAATATTTCTATAAATGTAAAACACCAAATGTATTTTCAAACATAATGTATCCTACAAATTTTCCACTTTTGTTTATAAACCAAGTATAGGTAAAAATTCTATTTTTATGTTCAGGATGAAAAAAAGACATGATCCATCATCAACTATATGTACACTCTTTTCCCTTATATAAAAGAAACCTTCTTTTTCTTTATATATATATATATATATATATATATATATAGATAATAACACATACAAATACTATCCCAATTCCGAATTGATATCTTCATTATTCAGCTGAGTATTACAATGTAGGCCGCCTTGAAATATTAACTAGTATGATAGAGAAGTAATAATTCAAATCCTAGTGAGCATCTAAGTACGTTATATGTTTGTAAAGCTTGTAGAAATATATATACATGATTAACTTGTATCATTCCGTTTCTCAAATCCTAGACAATAGCGGGCGGCTGCCGTACTTGTCATCCCACCCTGAAAGATGGTGTTGAACTAACCCCTTTTTGTGTAATCTTTCGACGGTGTCAGCTACACTCTTTATCATAGGTGTAAATGAGAATTTTAAATTCTTTAGCTTCTGGTTGGAAAACTCATATGGCTGCTTCCATGGATTTATCTGGTCTGCACACTTGCGTGAATGATGGTGCAGAAAATTACAGTGTTTATTTTTCTTGATTCGTGTGTATATATATATATATATATATAATTTGAAAATAAATATATTTAAATATATATTATGCAAAAGGGCTGCGGGTGCATACTCGGTATGGAGTGGACAGTGTGGGCACAGTTTGGCCAACATGTCGATGAGGTCTCCTCGGTGTATGTTGCATTTTGCGCACATATATTTGTGGCCGCTGCCTCAGAGCGTTTCATACACTAAAATATGAGCCTTTGCAACATCCCTCACATCCACATATACCTGAGTTAAGTTCGCATACGTCTTCGCTAAACCTGGCATCGATCCTCACTGATTAAATTGGTAATCGTGTAACTATATAGAAAGCTTTACCTACCTGTCAAGTATTTCATAATATGAGCAGTGCCAATGTCCATGGTGGACTTCAAATTCGGACCTAAAACCACGCGAGGATTCAACACTGCCAACTCTAAATTAAATTTCTTGGCTACCTCCCATGCTAATCTCTCTTTGCAAGGTTTTGGCATAGCAATACCAATGTAAATGTGTTAGAAAACCTGCACAGATGAATCTAGCTACTAAAGGCTGAACACATAGCTTTGCAGAGAAAAAACACTAAAAGAAAATCGAAAGAATAAACGAATGATTCATTAGAAAATAGGTTACAATGCTCATGATATAGCATTACTAGGTGAAGATCCCAAGCTAATGCACCATAGTGGTGATCAATGATAAGACTCAACACCTACAATAAGTTCTGGAGAGAACTAGCCAGTTGTGGAGTGAAAGAAAGAGAAAATTAGGGAGTAAGTCATGCAGAATAAATAACCAGTTGTGGAGTTAAAGAATGAGCAAATTAGGGAGTAAATCATGCAGAAGAACTAACTAGTTGCGGAGTTAAAGAAGGAGCAAATCAAGGAGTAAATCATGCAGAAGGAATCTTGCATGTAGTCCTATGCTCTAACTAAGAGTCCGCATGTAGGTTTGTAGTACTTCCAACACCCCCTCTAAACACCACTATGGGGAAAAATAGAAAATGGGCCTTGGCAACTGAGGCCAAAGGTCACCAAAATACAATGCAACTTGTACTAAAATTGAGGAAAGAGGGAAAACCTTGTGAGAAAAATCCCCCCTCAAAATACAATGTAATCAAAAGAAAAGAGGAAGAAAAGATAGTTGCTAAGCAACTGTGTCCTTCACTGCAAGACGATCGTGCAGACAGAAAAACTTCTGCTCAGTGAATGTCTTGGTGAAGATGTCTGTAGTCTGTTCTGTTGAAGGAAAAAACTGCAAATCAATGACCCAATCATGTACTAAGTCTTTGATGTAGTGCATATGGATCTCTATGTGCTTCATCTGCTGCCACTGTACTGGATCCCTGCAAAATTTGAGAGTGCTCTGGTTGTCACACCAGATGACAATGGGCTGGTGGAACTACATGCCCAACTCAATGAGGAAGTGCTGTAGCCACAGAGCCTAAATGGTGATGTTGACTACTCCTTTGTACTCAGCCTTTGTTGAAGAGAGAGTAATAGCATCGTGCTTCTTACTCGACCAACAGATAGGGCCATATCCTAAATTGAGTGCATATCCAGAGGTGGACTTGCGATCAATGTTGTCTCCCACCCAATAAAAATTTGTGAAGCCAAGGAGATTCAATGCAGTGCATAATGCATATTGAATCCCGAAGATGATGGTTCCCTGCACATATCAGAGCATCCGCTTGGCAGCATTCCAGTATAGCTCATACAGCTCGTGCATGTATCTGTAAACTGCCCCTACTACATATGAGAGATCTGGTCTGGAGTGGGCGAGGTACAATAAGCTCCCCACTAGCTATCAGGAGAGAGTGTTGTCAACTAATGGAGTGGCACCTCCATCCTCAAGGCGGACCCCAGAAGGAAAAGGAGTCGGTGCTAGCTTGCAGTCAGTCATGCGAAATCTCTCGAGGAGATCCCATGCATACTTAGCCTGAGAGAGTTTGATGCGTATGGCATCCTGGCTAATCTCAAGACCAAGAAAGAAGTGTAATGGACCCATGTCCATCATCAAGAACCTATCATGCAAGGCCCTCTTGAATGTAGCAATGGCCAAAGCCGAGCTGCCGGTGATTAGGAGATCATCGACATACAAAACTAGGATAAGAAGAGAATCATGTGTCTTGAGCATGTAAACATTCAGATCAGACTTATATCTTTCAAAGTTTTGTGATAAGAGAAAAGAATCCATCTTCTCATACCAAGCTCTCGGGGCATGGTTAAGGCCGTAGAGAGATTTCTTCAGTCTGCAGACCAAAGATGAATCATGAATGAAGCCATGTGGCTGCTCCATGTAGATCTCCTCAGATAGGTCTCCATGAAGAAAGGCATTCTTCACATCCATCTGATGTACTTCCCACCCCTGGGCAGCCGCAATGGTAAGTGTAAGGCATATGGAATCCATCCTTGCTACTAGAACAAAGGTCTTGTCATAATCAATGCAATGCACTTGTTGGAAGCCTTTAGCTACTAGCCTTGCTTTTCGTCTGGTGATTTTCCCACCTGCAGCACTCTTGGTCCTGTAGACCCATTTGCATCAGACAAGCTTCCTTCGGGAAGGAAGGGGACCAGGTCCCAGGTTTGGTTCTTGAGGAGGGAGTTATACTCCTCCTCCATGGTGGACTCCCAAGATGGATGCCCAACAGCCTCAACATAAGACTGTGGATCAGAAGACTGAACCAAATGACAATGCTAGGATGGCGATGGTTCAGTGGTAGTGAGGACAAGAGGAGGCTCAATAAACTCTAAGCTAGTCCTCTGCAAATCAGAATTATCCCCCACAAGACCATTTCTAGCAGTTGGGTGGACTTGTGCATATATCTCACGTAAACTCTTTGTTTTTTTATTTGTGATAGGGGAATTTGATTCACTGCTCGAAGCCCGATCTGGGCTTAGATGTGGATCATCATATGCACGCACTGGATTTGTATCTGAAGACTCTATCTTTCCATATGCATGCTCTAGAGTGGCATCTGCATGCTCTGTATTTGCATCTAAGTGTACTGAGTCATCATCTCAGACATGAGGTAGATAAAAAGTGTCTGCATGCGGCAATTGAGGTGCATGCGAGCGAATTTCCTCAAATTTGAAACTTTGCTCAATGATGAGCTTGTCCGTAGGGGAAATCAGGAGTCGATATCCCTTCACACCATTAGGGTATCCAACAAAGATGCACTCAATGCTCTGCGGATCAAGAGCTTTCCTCTTTTCAGAGGGGATTCTGGCCCATGCTCGGGAGCCGAAAACACAGAAGTGGTTGACCTCTATTTCAGTGCTGCTCCAAGCCTCAAAGTGGGTCTGATCCTTAACAGACCTATGAGGAGATCTGTTCTGAATGTAGTTAGCACAATTAAGTGCTTCAGCCCATAACTTATGAGGGAGTGACTTAGCATGTAACATGCATGAAGCCATCTCTTTGAGAGATCGGCTTTTCCTCTCAATAACTCTGTTCTGATGCGGATTGTATGGAACTGTGTACTACAACTATATGCCAGACTGAAGGAAATGGTTCTTAAGTGTTGTGTTAGCATATTCCCCCACAATGTTTGTATGGAGGGCTTTGATCTTTCTCTCTGACTGTGTCTCAACTAGTGCTTTGAAATCTTCAAAGTGCACAAAAACTTTAGATTTGTTCCTGAGAAGATACACCCAAGTATATCGTGATAAATCATCAATAAATGTAAGGAAATACCTTGCTTTGTTGATGGAAGGATGATGAAAAGGCCCCATGAGATCACCATGGATCAGATCTAGAGGAGAGGATGCTCTGTGAGTCTTGCCAGTGTCAAACTTCTCTCTAGGATGTTTGCCAAAGACACACCCTTCATAAACTCCTTTGGAGAAACTGATATTTGGCAAGCCTTCCACCATCTCATGCTTGCTTAGCTGTTGCATATACCTATAATTTAAGTGACCAAACCTCTCATGCCAAAGCCTACTACTATCATCAGCATGTGTAAGCAATAAAGAGGATTGAGATTCAATAAATTCAGAAAATGTATACAGTCTGACTCCATTGTTTACTTCACTGGTTGCAATTTTGGAGCTTCTATGTAGGTCATATATGTTTACTGCATATGGAGTGAATTCCACTCTCTTTCTGGTGCCAGAATGAGTGATCTGATAAACCGAAAGCAGGTTTACCGAAAGTTTTGCAACATGAAGCACATCTTCAAAGCTTCCATGTAAAAGTTCCACTCTAACTTTTCTGGTGACCTTAGTATGTGAGTCATCTCCCATGAGGATGGAAGGTCATTTGCATGCATCCAAAGTGGAATAGACTTCCTTTGCAGCAGCCATATGATGTGATGCACCAGAATCTATAATCCATGCATCAGGGGAAGAATTAATTGCAACTAAAGCATAAAAATTGTTACCTTTCCCATATGGCAGATCCTTAGTTTTCTTCTTGGCGCCTTGAGGGATGTGGTCTCCAAGGTTGTGCTTTTGAAGGATTTCTGCCATTTGGTCAATTTGTTTCTTCATTCAAGTGGATTCTGGATGGAATCCTCTTTGACAGCAGGTGCATATGTTTCCTTTCTTCCCTTTCTCATTTCTCGAGTCGGAGGAGTCATTGAAGGGCTTGGTGTACCCTTCCTTCTTCGGATGGGAATGCGCTTTTCCATTGTCTTTTTGCTACTGATTTTTTTGATTTGAATCAGATTTATGATTTTTATTGTGGTTGCCATCATGCATATCAAGTGCATGCACTTTTGGAGGTCTGATTTTCCCCATGCCAATGAGTTTATCTTGCTCAGAAGTAAGGGACTCCATGAACTCTTTGAGAGAAGGCATAGTGTAGTATTTACCTGTTGCGAGCCTTATTGAATGAAATGTAGACACAAATACGGACTATTCCGGTCTGAGCATTGACATAAAAGAGAGAATTTGGCGACTCTCCTCCTTGGATTTGTCAATTCCACAACCCTTGAGTTGCAACAATAGATCATTATATTTGGTGAAGAAGTCTTGAATTCTGTCATAGTTCCATGGATCCAATGACAGCAGTTCCACTTCGAGCAGATATCCTTTCATCTCATCCTGTTTCCCATAGAGTTCTTCAACCCTCTTCCAAATCTCATTGGGAGTATTGCAGACAGATAGATGAAACTGCAACTCCGGAGAGATGCACATGCATATGGATCCGTCGGCCTCATCCATACAGTTGAGGTACTTGGATTTCTCTATGGCTGAAGTGGGTTCCACTTTTGCAGCCATGGTAATCCTGTACAACCCTTCTTGATGAAGGTATTGAGCCATTTGGTCCTTCCATTCATGATAGTTGTATGGTGTTAGGATCGATGCTTTGCGAAACTCCATTTTTCTGTTGATCTTCGATCTCCAACCTGTAATACCTGCAAAATAAAGTACTGGTGCACCTTTTATCTAGCAACCTGTGGGCTCTGATACCATGTAAATGTGTTAGAAAACCTACATAGATGAATCCAGCTAGTAAAGGCTGAACACAAAGCTTTGTAGAGCAAAAACACTAAAAGAAAATCGAAAGAACAAAAGAATGATTCATTAGAAAATAGGTTACAATTCTTATGATATAGCATTACTGGGTGAAGATCCCAAGGTAATGCACCATAGTGGTGATCAATGAGAAGACTCAACACCTACAACAACTTCTCGAGAGAACTAGCCAATTGTGGAGTGAAAGGAGCGAATCATGGAGTAAATCATGCAAAAGAACTAACCAGTTGCGGAGTTAAAGAAAGAGAAAATCAGGGAGTAAATCATGTAGAAGAACTAACCAGTTGCGGGGTGAAAGAAGGAGAAAATCAGGGAATAAATCATGCAGAATAAATCTAGCATGTATTCCCATGCTCTAACTATGAGTCCGCATGTAGGTGTGTAGTAATTCCAACTACTAGTTCTGCAATTAATGAACAAAACCAAGTAATACAGTTAGCCCAAATCCATACGATCCAACTTGATATTTCTACATATATTGAGAATAGTGTATTCATCCAAAGAAAGTAATAAATACAATGGTCTGTATGCAGTAGTCCAAATTTCTCCAGCAACCCTCATCAACTATGGCCAA
The DNA here is from genome assembly GCA_031772625.1 of Pinus tabuliformis. Classification (NCBI taxonomy): domain Eukaryota; kingdom Viridiplantae; phylum Streptophyta; class Pinopsida; order Pinales; family Pinaceae; genus Pinus; species Pinus tabuliformis. The sequence continues at coordinate 671,611,314 of CM062810.1, read as the reverse complement.
TGGGTTTCTGTGAGGGCCCAGGTAAACAGCATCGATAGAAGATGTTCTGCGCAAACCTCCATCACATTCTTCGTTCCTTTCACCGCTGGCACTATTACCTCTTCCTGCATATAATTACGTCCATCATGTACGGACCTAAGCCCATCGGTGAACTACAATGGTTAACAATATCTAACAGCCAAATGGCCACAAGACTAATACAGTTGCTTGACGTCATTTTAAACTACAACTAAATTGATGGGCGCAAACTAAATAATTAATTACGAGGTTGTTGCTCATAGCGGTAGCCACATTAAATACACCATCGCAGCCTCGGATGACTACTACTAAGCTCTGGCAATCGAGAATATCAGCTCTCACAAGCTCAAGCTTCTCTTTTGCTCCTTGCAACGCTCTTGTTAGACTAAACAATATGCAGCGTAAATAAAATAACCAAACATACACAACACATTAAAAAATCACAAAACCATAACACACAGATTTAACGTGGTTCACCCAACCAATTTGGGCTACATCCACTAGAACAGAGGCATCAACAATCTTATTATTAAACAGGAGATTAAAACAATTTTAATTCTTCACACATACTCTCAGCTCACCCTATTTTCTCTACACTCTACCACAATCCTCTACGGGATTACATTTCTTATAGCTAGAGTATAAAACTGAATCATAAATTCCCTCACAACAAATATAGGATGCATTAACTCCTCCTCAAAAAATGGTGGAGCTAATATAGCAACTAATCCTATTTTTGTCACATACATGAGATTTTTGCCAAATTTAATTAAAACAGAAAATCCCAACAATCTCCACCTTGAAAACAATTAGCCTGATGCCATGTTCGTTTATTATTTTTATCTTTTCTGCAAGCCAAGAGAAGCCAGACACCAATGTAGCTTCTCTAACAAAACTGGTTTCATGAACATGTCTGCACAGTTTTCCTTCGTATGCACTTTTTCAAGAGAAACACCCCTTTCAGTGATAACCTGTCTTACAAAATGGTACTTGATAGGTATATGCTTAGATTTACTATGATAGGCCGGATTCTTAGCCAAATGAATTGCACTTTGACTATCACAAAATAACTTGATGTTGTCCTGTAGCCTACCAAACTCACCAATCAAACCTTTCAACCAAACCGCTTCTTTGCAAGCATGTGAAGCAGCTATGTATTTTGCTTCAGTAGTGGATAAAGCAAAAATATTATGTAGCTTTGACATCCAGCTATTAGCTCCACCTGCAAGAGTAAAGACATACCCTGAAGTTGACCTTCTCTTATCCAAATCACCTGCAAAATCAGAATCAACATATCTGCAAACAAATTCACTACTTCTATTATAAGTGATACAATAATCACTTGTGCCTCTCAAATACTGAAGCACCCATTTCACCGCTGACCAGTGTTCTTTTCCTAGATTTGCCATATACCTGCTAACAACCCCAACTGCATGTGAAATATCTGGTCGAGTACAAACGATCGCATACATTAAACAACCTACTACATTGGCATATGGAATTCGAGACATATATTCCTTTTCTTCATTTGTATTAGGACATAAACTTGAAGAAAGCTTAAAATGGGAAGCTAAAGGGACTAAAACAGGCTTCACATTGTTCATACCAAACCTCAAGAGTATTTTCTCAATATACTTCTGTTGTGATAGCCACAGCTTACCATTGCTCCTGTCTATGAAAATCTCCACGCCCAAAATTTGTCTTGCTGCTCCTAGATTTTTCATATGAAATGTCCTAGCCATCTGAGCCTTTAACCTGTTGATCTTTGTTATGCTTTTGCTTGCTAAAAGCATATCGTCAAAATATAACACTAAGATAATGGACATGCCATTACTTAATTTCTTAAAATAAAAACAATGATCATATTCACTTCTAATATAATTCTGACTCAACATGAAAGAATCAAATTTCTTGTACCATTGTCGAGGCGATTGCTTCAGACCATACAATGATTTCTTGAGCCTGCAGACAAATTTCTTGTTGTGATCTTGAAAAAATTCTTCCAGTTGTTCCATGTAAATCTCCTCATCTAAATGTCCATGTAAAAATGCAGTTTTAACATCTAGTTATTGTAATTCTAAATCAGGTAAGGCAACTAATGCTAATACAATTCGAACTGAAACAATTTTTACAACTGGTGAAAAGATCTCATGAAAATCAATGCCTGCTTTCTGAGAAAAACCTTTCGCAACCAGCCTTGCTTTGTACCTGTCCTTTGAACCACCAACACCCCTTTTCAATTTGTACACCCATTTACATCCCACAGTTTTTCTGTATTTAGGAAGTTCTACCAGATCCCATGTGTCATTCTTGTCTAATGCCATCATCTCGTCCTTCATAACTTCTTTCCACTTTTCACTTTTAGAACCTTCTACAGCTTCCTGATAGCACAAAGTTTAATCATCTTTAGCGGTTAAAGCAACTGAAGTAACATAATCATCATACCTTCTAGGAGGACGTTTAATTCTCGTGGACCTCCTTAAAGATGTTTCTGGTACTTCCACAATTTGTTGATTATTATCTGTAGGAACTTCTTCATGGTCTGCATCTGAAACATGTTCATGATCTACATCTGAAACTTGTTCATGACTAACATCTGAACCATGTTCATCTTGATCATCATCAATATTTGAACTGGTTTCAAACTGAATGTGTTGAAGCTTAGATACATTATCCTGTTTCAATTTATTATCTACATCTAAACTTTCAAGTGAGGATTCATTAAATTTAACATCTCTATTAATGATGATCTTGTGAGTAGTAGGATCCCACAATCTGTATCCCTTAGTCCCATCATAATATCCAACAAAGATATATCTTTTTTATTTAGGATCTAATTTAGAACGCTGATGTTTTGGAACTAGAGCATATGCATCACAACCAAAAACTTTCAGTTTAGAATAATCACAAGGATGACCTTTCCATACCTCTTGAGGAATTTTGCATCCTATTGCAGTTGATGGTGATTGATTTATCAAATAGAAAGATGTATCAACCGCTTCTGTCCACAATTCCTTCTGCAAATTGGCGTTACTCAGCAAACTTCTTGCTCTCTCTAAAAGAGTCTTGTTCATGCATTCAGAAACTCCATTTTGCTGAGGAGTATATACAATGGTTTTATGTCTTTCGATCCCAGCTTCCTGGCAATAATTATCGGATTCCTTTGAAGTAAACTCACCACCATTGTCAGTTATTAAACATTTAATAGTTCTTCCAATGGTGTTTTCAACTAATGCTCTAAACTGCTTGAAAACTGTAAACACATCAGACTTCTTCTTTAACATGTAGACCCATACTTTTCTACAGAAATCATCAATAAAAGATACAAAATATGACGAACCTCCATATGAGGTTATAGGAGATGGACCCCAAACATCAGAATGGATATAATCAAGGATTCCCTCACTAGTATGTTTTCCAGTTTGAAACTTCTGCTTGTTTTGTTTCCCAAACAGACAATGTTTGCAGAAATCTAACTTAACAGACTTTAGACTAGGAAGTAACTTATGATCAGATAAAATCTTTAAACCTCTTTCGCTCATATGGCCCAACCTTTGATGCCATAAACGAATGGAATTACTGTCATTTTCAGACACTATAGGAACATAATCTGACTCTGTTCTTCCTTCTAACTGAAAAAGATTTCCAACCTTCTTTGCTTTCATTACTAGTAAAATTCCTTTATAAATTCTCATTACTCCACCTTGAATAAAGGTTTTATATCCATTTGTGTCCGATACTCCTAATGAAATGAGGTTTTTCCTTAGTTCCGGTTCATGTCTTACATCAGTTAAAATTTTATTTGTCCCATCAAACATTTTAAGCTGAACGGTTCCAATTCCCACAATGTTACATGTGACTTCATTTCCCATGTAAAATACTCCATCATTGACTGGTTTATAAGTTTTAAACCATTCCCTATGAATACACATGTGATTTGATGCACCAAAGTCTAACAGCCAATGTTGATCATGACTAGACAAATCAACTGATAACACTTCATCGCTCATACCTGTCTTGGATGCCGAACCTGTATTTGTCGTGTTTGCTTCTTGCTTCGCTGGTGAAGAGTCTTCTTTGGATGCTTGTTGTCTCTTCCAACAGTCCTTCTTCAAATGTCCCGATTTGCGACAAAACCAGCACTTTACCTTACTCTTCTTCCCTTTCGATTTTGAACGCGAGTCGCTGTTCTTACTGGAGCGTCTTTCTCTAGAATGACCTCTAGCCATCATTGCTTCTCATGTAGAGGTTTCGGAATTTGACCTCTTCCTTGTCTCTTCGGACAATAAAGCTCCAACAACATCATCAAATTCAAGGGTTTCTGATGTACTAAGACTTATAGAAGTAACAAAATGATCCCGTGAATTGGGTAACGAGCATAATAAAGTTATATCTTTATCTTCTGATTCAAATTTTACTTCTATACTTTCTAATTGCACCAGAAGAGTATTAAAGACATTTAAATGATCAGTAATAGCTGTACCTTCCTTCATGCGCAGACTGTACAATTGTCACTTCAGAAGAATCCTATTGATCAAGGATCTTGTCATGTACAACTTCTCAAGCTTTGTCCACAAACCAGTAGCAGTTTTCTCTGACACGATGTTAAACAAAACATCATCCACCAAACACAGTCGAATACCGCTCAAAGATCTTCCATCCAATTCATTCCATTCATCATCTGTCATGGTGTAAGGTTGTTTGGATTTTCCCAACAGCGCCTTCGCCATGCCTTGTTGCACAAGTGGATCATACATCTTCACTTTCTAGATTTCGAAGTTATTTTTTCCATTGAACTTCTCAATCTCAAAACGAGCACTTTGAGTTTTTGCCATGTTGTAACAAATTGAATCTCCAATTCCAACTTAATAAATAAAGTTAATGTCTAACAAAAAATGCCTTTGCCTTCTACTGTGCTACCTTTACCTTATCATACAATCCCTCTGCTGTACAAACTGCAGATTACAAATAAAAAACAAATAACAAAATTGCAGTTTTACCAAAGCGATTCTCGCTTGGCACGTTGGCGCTTCTTTGACAGCAGACTATCCGCGCTGGAACAAAAACGGTGTAAGTGACAAAATATTGGCACGCTTAAACCCGTCGATTCCGCGCCAATCGAGATACTGGCGCTCTGGCGCGAGTATTAAACTCGGATCCGTGCCACTGGCGCGTCTGTTCCAAAAATAAAACGCGTCAACTCGATCTTTGTCAGAAATTAGCGCGACTGTCTCTGCCGAAACCGCGCCAATCGCCAAAACTCCACCTTCAGTAGCTCTATCACACGCACTAGCTCCACAACCAGAGAACTATAGGTTATGGGCCCTCCACGCTTCCGCTGCGCCGCTCTGATACCACTTGTTAGACTATATAATGCATAGTGGAAATAAAATAAACAAACATACATAACACATTAAAAAATCACAAAACCATAACACAGATTTAACGTGGTTCACCCAACCAATCTAGGCCACGTCCACGAGAACAGAGGCATCGGCAATCTTATTGTTCAACACGAGATTACAACAATTTTAATTTTTCACACATACTCTCAGCTCACCCTATTTTCCCTACACTCTACCACAATCCTCTACGGGATTACATTTCTTATAGTTGCAGTATAAAACTGAATCATAAATTCCCTCACAACAAATATAGAATGCATTAACTCCTCCTCAAAAGATAATGGACCTAATATAGCAACTAATCCTATTGTTATCACATACATGAGATTTTTGTCAAATTTAATTAAAACAGAAAATCTCAACCGCTCTAAGATGTGCATACTTCCATCCATCATATGTACATGTCAAATACCATGAGAAACCCTAGCTCCATGAAGAAATAAACAAATAATTAAACTGATTATATGGTAAGCCTACATACCGTTTGGGTTGGTGCGAACTACTCCTCGCACGGTGTAGCCTCTTTTGACGAGCATCTTGACAAGCCACGGCGCAATGAATCCCCCTGCTCCCGTCACGCAAACTGTTCTGTTTGTTTCTTTCATTTGGTGTTATCTGGTGCTTTTTGCGAAGATAGTGCAGGCTGCAACTCTCAGATGAGCAACTCAACCGTTGATATGAAGTCAGGCAACTAGCTCATCGAATCATATACATGTAATTTGTAAAGAGAAATGCGGCTTTTGAATGCCATTGATGGTGAGAATGTGATGACAATACATAACCACCATGCCTGGAATTTTACTGCCTGTAGGATGTTGTTGGGTTTTTGTTTTTTCTTGTTGACAGTAAACATAAAAATGACATGTCTATAATAACAAGTACAAAATGAGTAAAACCTAGCCGTAATAAATCTGATTAGTTGGATCCATAAATTCTAGTCGGTTTATAGGCAGAGAAGGGATGGTTTATTAAACTTGATAAGACCAAATTGAAGTTTTCTAATTTAAACTGTAACATTGTAAGTCCTTTAATGTGGAGAGTAGATAATCTCAGGAATGATTCTTAGGGCCATAGTGACATGATACGTTTTTAATAACCAAATGATTTTTCAACTTTAGTCCGTCATCTGTCAGTAATTGTAAGGCATTCACACTCACTTTCAGAGTAATGCCGACGGGCCTCGTTTGATCTATGATTTGACATGGTTCTTTAATAAGCGTGTAAGATCTGACATTGCACCAGCATAGCAGGAAGGTAGGGTGCAGATTGACGGATGTTCGAGGCGAAAATGGCGGCGGAATGGATGGATTTGGATTGAATAGAGGTTCTAGAAAAATTATATGGAGATGAATTAATTAGGAGGTCATTATTCACAGCAATAGTCAAGTGAAATGCACCATGGCAACAACTTCGGACAACGCTAAGCTATTGCAATAGAGAATATCTGCTCTCTATTAAGCGTTTATTTTGCCCAACACTCCCACATATGGTTGAATTTCTCTTTATCCGTAAAACAATTTTTATTTATTTTTATGTTTTGGATGTTTATGGTTGCCTTCAAGCCATTATGTTTAATATTTTGTCTTTCATTATGTTTTCATAATAAATTATTTTTTCATAATAAATTAATTTTTCAATTCATTTAAAATTCACATATTTAAAAAAAATTGACCATAATACACAAATCATTTATTAAATCTTGAGTTTTGAAATTGCATGGAATACTCACAATACAATCTCCATAACTTTGAAATCAAATGTCCTTGACCCAAACATGCCATAGCATTTGTATATATATGAAGTATGACTAAAGAAATCTTAGAGGACATATCAAATGTCGAAAAAAGTAAAATTACTGAATCTTATAAATAAAAACTCAAAAATAGATTAATTAATATGGTTTATGCTAAGATTTACATATAAGATATACTTTATGATTTATAGATAATTTATACATTTGACAATATATATTTTAATGTTGTTTTGAATCATGGGATATACACTAATACTAACAAAGATTAAATGCATAATATCTAAACTTTTTGAAAATTAAAAAACTAAATTTATGACAAACTTATATTGCAAATCTCTTGACATCATGTTATAGGCTTATGTTATGGTTTCCTCCATTATTACATTATTGGAGGGAAAATACTAATAAGAATTAAATGTGGTAAAAACAGGGTTTGATCAAATACTTTCTTCTATTTATAACCAAAATTAAGGGAAACCAATATATATTATTGTTCATATATATAAATAACTAAACACAGAAACACATAGAAAAACAAGTGTGCGTTTTAAAGTAATAATGAATAAAATCATAACAAACTCACTCTCACACACATAAAAAAACAAGTGTGCATTATAAAGTAATAATGAATAAAATCATAACAAACTCACTCTAATGAGCTCCATATCATATCTAACGAGTTTATTTTTTAGACAAAAGAATTTCCTTGAAAATTGACAAATAATTTTCATCTCACTCGGATGCTTCTAGCTGTTTTTTTTAACAGTTCAACTTATAACCCTAATGCAGACAAGCATGGAATTATATTTGATCGTTGAGTTTTTCCAACTAAACTAAAGGTGACCCTACATTCATCTCATCTCTTAATAGGATGCTTCTAGCTTTGGGAGAGGCGGGAGGACCTAAGAGAATGCATGGGAGATTGAAATTGAATAACGAAGGAATAACTTAACAAAAAAAAAACAAAGGGCTTTGGCAATATGTCTAAAGAAAACTTATGCCTAAATCAGGATGATATAAACAATTATGGTAAATATATTCATGAACTACAGGTGGCCCTATGTTCATCCCATCTTTGATTGAGATGTTTCTATCTCATGCGCATAAACAACAGATAGATGTGGTGTTTAGGAACTAGAATCCAATAAACATACCCTAAAGAAGAAAAATGATTTGGTAGTATATCTAGAGAAAACGTATGCCAAGATGAGCATGATAGAACAAATTGGTTGCAATTTTATCATTTTCCTACATACACTCAAATATCGCATACAACTTTCTAAACACATCCCATCATCCACTAGCTCAAATGCCAACTCTAGATGAAAATCCTCATTGTGCTACTCACAAATATTATGCAACAAATAACATGCTCCAAGAACAATTTTCAAGTCAAGCAACTTCACCTTATTGCAATTTTCTAGATAACACCACCTCCCTTTCAATCGACTAAATCCATCCCTTGCAATCTTCTGGATCTTGCTTATCTTGGCAATGAAACCATGTTGAGTCTAGGTATGATTATCTTGAAAATATGGAATTAGAAGCAAATCCAAGAGTGGATAAGGAGAGCTACCCATAACCCAACCCCTATTAAAGAAACCATTCATTCCCAAGTTGGACAAATCAAAACTCTCTAGGACTAAGTCATCAAGCATAAAACTTAGTAAGCCTATACAAATATCAGTGAAGGATCATGTACTATCAACAACTCGTTGCAATGTAATGGAATAGGATGTTGTTTGGTTTCTTTTTGTGTGCCTTTTATTGAAGTAAGAAGCTACATGAGCATTGGTTTCCTAATCTACCCTTCCATAAACTAACCTTGTCCAATGTAACTTCACCTACTTTAGTTAAGCTAGCCTTTATTTTCCCAACCAAACCTATGCCAGAATAACCTACCATAGCATACCTATATCCTACCTTAACTTAGCTTAATCTAATCTAACCTAGCCACCTAACATAATCTAGCATATCCTATCTTAACCCATCCTTAACCTAGACTAGCATACTCTATCTTAAAGTACATAAGCTAATCTCTAACCTACATACACCAACTTATTCTTTCTTACCATAGGCTTAAGTCTAAAGCCCCGAGTCTCAATCCAATGTTTAAATACTAATCACAAAACTAGAACTATAGTGGATCCATACCCTAAACCTAAGACAAAGCCTTCCTCACATTTTATTTGCTTAAATAAATGATAATACTTCATTGAACACATATATGATGTAACGGTTACATCATTTTCAAATACACTTTTTAATATGAAATAATCAATCATAGACCCATAATGTGAACCAAATTAAAAATGACATAATCTAAACAAAAATACAAAGTAAACTAAACGATTTAAAAAAATGAAAATAAACACATCATTAGTGCAGCCGTAACAAGCAAAACACTTGCCACATGAGACATCTCATGTTCTTAAAATTACAAAAAAAATAAAATATAACTTTACTTTAAATTATTATTATTAATATGAATTATGAGAAAAATTAATATATAAGTTAAACATTTATATATTTAAAATACATGGAATAATATTTTTAGCAATGGATATTTACAATGGATATTTTTAATTTATAAATAGGATTTGTCACAATAACATGGACTAATACTATACTATGACTTATGAGGACACCATGTCCAAAAAACCATAAATCACTTCATACAATGCTTGTTTATATGACTATTTCCTTTATTTAATCAATTTAAATAAAAAGAAAAATGGGGCATGGAAATAAATCTCAGCTTTTGGTTCAGGTGTTTTAATATCAATATTCCAAAATATTCCATGGAGGTTAAATCTCTCCCATCCACCAAATAATTATTCATAATTTCATTAAATTTTAGTTAGTGTGTTTCATTATGAATATTCCATAATATTCCATGAAGGTTAAATCCCTCTCATCCACCAAATAATTATTCATAATTACATTAACTTTTGGTAGGTATGTTTTACTATGAATATCCAAAATATTTAATGGAGGTTCAAAACCTACCATCCACCAAATAACTATTCATAAATACATTAATATAATCGAAAGACTATTCCAAAATAGACATGTCTATGTACTTAATTAAATCATTTATTATTTAATCAATTTAAATAAAAAGAAAAACGGGGCATGGAATGACTTATGAGGACACCATGTCCAAAAAACCATAAATCACTTCATATGATGCTTGTTTATATTACTATTTCTTTTATTTGATAAATTTAAATAAAAATAAACTAGGCATTGAATGGCTTATGAGGACACCATGTCCAAGAAAATAATAAATCACTTCATGTGATTCTTGTTTATATGACTATTTCTTTTATTTAATCAATTTAAATAAAAAGAAAAACAAGGCATGGAATGACTTATGAGGACACCATGTCAAAAAAGCATAAATCACTTCACATGATGCTTGTTTACATGACTATTTATTTTATTTAATCAATTTAAATAAAAAGAAAAATGAAGCATGGAATGACTTATGAGGACACCATGTCCAAAAAAACCATAAATCACTTCATATGATGCTTGACTTATGAGGACACCATGTCCAAAAAACCATAAATCACTTCATCTGATGCTTGTTATATGACTATTTCTTTTATTTAATCAATTTAAATGAAAAGAAAAACAGGGCATGGAATGACTTATGAGGACACCATGTCCAAACAACCATAAATCACTTCATATGATGCTTGTTTATATGACTATTTCTTTTATTTAATCAATTTAAGTAAAAAGAAAAATGAGGCATGGAATGACTTATGAGGACACCATGTCCAAAAAAACCATAAATCACTTCATATGATGCTTGACTTATGAGGATACCATGTCCAAAAAACCATAAATCACTTCATATGATGCTTGTTATATGACTATTTCTTTTATTTAATCAATTTAAATGAAAAGAAAAACATGGCATGGAATGACTTATGAGGACACCATGTCCAAACAACCATAAATCACTTCATATGATGCTTGTTTATATGCCTATTTCTTTTATTTAATCAATTTAAGTAAAAAGAAAAATGAGGCATGGAATGACTTATGAGGACACCATGTCCAAAAAAACCATAAATCACTTCATATGATGCTTGACTTATGAGGACACCATGTCCAAAAAACCATAAATCACTTCATATGATGCTTGTTATATGACTATTTCTTTTATTTAATCAATTTAAATGAAAAGAAAAACAGGGCATGGAATGACTTATGAGGACACCATGTCCAAACAACCATAAATCACTTCATATGATGCTTGTTTATATGACTATTTCTTTTATTTAATCAATTTAAGTAAAAAGAAAAATGAGGCATGGAATGACTTATGAGGACACCCTGTCCAAAAAAACTTAAATCACTTCATTTGATGCTTGTTTATATGACTATTTATTTTATTTAATCAAATTTAAAAAAGAAAAAGAAAAAAGGAAACATGGCATGGAAATAGATCTCAGCTTTTGGTTGGTGTGTTTTAGTGTGAATATTCCAAAATATTCCATGGAAGTTAAATCTCTCCCATCCACCAAAATAATTATTCATAATTACATTAACTTTTGGTTGGTGTGTTTTATTATGAATATTCCAAAATATTCCATGGAGGTTAAATCCCTCTCATCCACCAAATAATTTTTTATAATTACATTAACTTTTGGTTGGTTTGTTTTACTATGAATATTCCAAAATATTTCATGAAGTTCAATCCTACCATCCACAAAATAATTATTCATAATTACATTAATATAATAGAAAAACTATTCCAAAATAAACATGCCTATAGACCTAATTAAAAAATATAATTTTTTTATCATATTAAAAAAAAAACTAAATATCAAAATATATAACATAATTATTATTTATTTTAAAAATTCAAAATCACAATCTTATCTATAACCATAAAATATATTTTTAAATATAAGTTAAAATGAGATATAAATTATATAATAAAATATTTTTCTATACAATTTTTTATAAAATATATTAAATTAAAATAAAAATATAAAAAATAAACTTTATAATTATAACTTAAATAGAGAAACATTACAATATATATTGAACATTAAAAAGAGTTTATTTATTGAGTCCAATTAATACTTTAGTTATTTATTATTATTTATTAAAAAACAAGACCATGATATATAATAACATAGTATAAATCTTCGTCCTCTTTCCAAAAGGAAATTATAAATCTACAAAATAAATACTTGATATATAATCAGGTAAATACACAAAACTTCCTTTATCCATATTAATATTTCAAATAAAAAAAAAAGTCATATGCCGTGGAATATACAAAGGACAAATATTTGGTCTCCAAAGCTTGATCGAAAAAAGTGCATTTGGTTCCAGAATCTCGATTGAAAAAATTACCTAAATGTAATAAGCAGGGCCTAAAATGCAAAGAAAACTGAAATGCGCTATAGAGGTGGGTTAAATTATTATAGCTTGCATCGAGTGGAGACGCAGTACATTTTATAAGACAATACGAAAAACAACTAAATATGATATAGTGAAAAATAATGCTATGTTTAAAGTTAGTAGTTCAGTATTTCATACTTCAAATCCAAATTCAGAGACAAAATATAAGTATAAAACTGGGTTATGAAATCCACTTCAAAATTTATAAGTTAAAAACAGAGATTTGAGATAAATCGGAAGACACTAAATATCCCTGAATTGATATGCACTTATGCTAGTTTCGAAAAAAAAATTAATATCATTTTTAGAAAAATAATTAACTAGCAAAAATATGTTATATGCAATTCAGTGCACTTCACAAGAAACGAACATGGAAATATTTTAACATACAATATGGTCAAAATGAACTATGACCAGCAAAATCCATGTCAAATTACAACCCTGCTCCTGCATGTTCATACTTCTACCCATCCTTTGTACATGTGAAATCCCATTATAATTTTTTTCACAGGAAGTGATAAAGAAATGCGTAGCTTAGCTATTATACGTGTTTAACATTCTTATTGTATGTGTTTAAACTTCTTATATATTTTCAGGTTGAATTTTTTTGGTCATGACTCTGACTCTAAGGGATTATAATTATTTTCATATCTAAAATTTATAAAAAATAAATTTTAAATATTAAAAATTTATAATCTTCTTTTATTTCATATAAAATAATAATAATAGTTAATAGATAAAATACTTTATTATTATATATAAAATTTGGTTTTGCCAAAGGTGTTCCTCTCACACTGTAGCTTTTTTGGAGTGTAGTGAGAATGTGATGGCTATCTGCAGGTGCCATGCCACTAATTTGACATCCTTTTGGTAGACAAAACAATGACGTGTGAACTGTGAGAGGTAAAAAGAGATATACATTCCAAATTGAATTGATTTAGTAGTTGATTTCATAAATCTTAATAAATAATTTAATTGACTTAAATGCAAAGAGTAAGGTTAAAGATGATAAAATCAGTTTGAAAGATTAGTGATTTGTCAGTGACTTTAAAAAATTATTGATTCATCCATTTCACATTAATATACCTAAGAAAATATTTGATAATCTAAATTTTTCCATCTTATGTCTTAACCAGAAATAGAATAAAACATAAAGTATCCTATTTAGCTTAAGGTTTCTTATTTCATTAAATGAAAGCTTCTTATTTCAATCTCATGTGGATGAGCCTTTGTTGACTTTTGTTTTTTTTAAATAATTAGATAACTGAGATTAAATATGGGGCGAACATGCCCAAAATATGCTTCTTCAGAGTTGCACATCATTGACTCAGTTGTGAGAGAGTGTGAAGCGATACAAAAATATTAGTTTCATTGATTTTTTAATTTATGCAATCTGGCGCAGCATTTCAAGAGTCAGCGCTTCCATACTTTGTCAGTTCGATAGACATCGTGAGACATCCAATCTCTGTCGTCATATTATATTAATTTATGCAATCTGGTGTGACATTTCAAGATCTAGTGCTTCCATTCTCCACTGGTTCAGTTTACATCGCTAGGCATCCAAATGTGGTCAGATTATATGAGGTACATTAGTTAGGATTGCAAATTTTTTGTCTACAACGAAATTTTTTGGAATTAGATGAGTTTATTTAATCGTTGGTTTGGCTCTGAAACAAGTTTTGGCAAGTAAGAAGAAGATATACATTGTTCTTGAATTTGTCACAAGAGATGAATTGATGAACAAACTTGTGAGTGTGACCACCAATTGTTAAGGTAATGAGTTTCAATTTATGTTGTCATGTTGATGTGAAAACCATGCTCTTCCTTTCCAACTTGTAGTCGTATAATGACAAAATAGAGGAAAGCGAAGCGAGATGGTATTTCCAACAAAATATTGACATTATAGGATATTGTCATAGCAAGGGTTTTTATCATAAATATTTGAAGGTATATATATAGTCAATGTTGTATACCGCTGATGTAGAGAAAATGCTGAAGGCGCGGGCAAAGATAGAACGGGAGAAAAGCACACAACTAGTGTTTCGGTGTGCTTCAATGCTAGCTCCTAATGGAGGGCCGCAGAGGAGGGAGCTCCACTCCCTCCTACAAGAAGGCCGTAGCCAGCAAAGGAAAGGCCCCACAGGGTAAATTCAATAGTTATAGGGAAGGGGGAAAAACTAATAATTTAAAGGAGACAGATGGGGTCAAGCCCAAGGAAAACGTTAGCACTAAAGACAAGGAGGAAGAAGATAAAAGCCAGAGAACAAGGGATACAAAACAAAAGCGACCATGCAAACCCAAATCGGAGACTACTCCTAGAGTAGTGTTAAATTATCCTGCACTGTAGGCACACAGGGAACACATGGGGACTTATGCTATAATCTACAAATTCATGGGACTATGGTCCACTGAAAAGGCTTTACAGATGTGGATAAAGTACCACTGGAAACCCAACGGAAGCATCCATATGCATCTGGGGTCAAAGGGATTCTTCACTGTGGTGTTCACAAGTATTGAATGCAAAGACATAATATTCAAAGGATGACCCTACATTTATGTAGCAGCTGGCCTCTATATGCGACCATGGATTATGAACTTTGTTCTAGAGCAAGAGACTTTTACTTGAGTACCAGTTTGGGTAAGGCTCTATTGTCTACCTCTTGATTATTGGCAAACTGAACCGCTTGCTGCCATAGGTAATATACTAGCCTGCTTTGTCAAAGCTTCGGAGGCCACAAGAAGGGATAAATACACTTCCTATGCAAGAATCTATGTAGAAATGGATTTATTTGGAGCTCTTCCAGATGAAGTCATACTGGAAGTTTTTGATGAGGACTGGGTGCAAACAATGGATTACGAGCATATCCCATTCAGATGTCGTAAATGCCACAAACATGGACACTTGTTCAGAGATTGCCCTCTTAGCAAAGATGACAATAGAAGCAAACAAAATGCAATGAAGGACATAGAAAGCTTTCAGAAAGTGGTAAATAAAGGAAAAGGAGGAAGAAAAGGACCAAAAAATCTTCGAAATGAAGGTCAAAAGGCTAGTCAAAATAGGTATCAAGCTGTGGAAGAGAATGAAGAAATAGTTAATGTAGATGAATCTATGGAGGAGGGCCCTAATGAAAAGGAAAAGGAAGGAAATGGCCACCCAACACGAGAGATGGGGAATGAGAAAGAAATTGTGATGAGTGAAACAGAACTAGAGCTAGATTAGGAAATGATCCAGAGTGAAATAGATATATAGGACCAAGAACTTCAAGAAATTCTAGAAAAGGAACACCTAGATCTGGAAGGGTTCTTGATGCAGGGAACCACGGGAGGGATAGATTCACTACCCCATGAAGAGTGCAATAGAATTCAATAGTTATTTTTATGGAGAAATCGGGAAAAAGGGCCAGAGAAAGGAAAAACCATAAACAAGCAAGCATACATAGGGGTGGAAACAATTAAATCAAATGCAGGACTAGCTACCAGAAATGCTGGAAAGAAGAGGGGTAGGAAAAAGCAGGAGGACCTATTGATGGAGTGTGGAAAGTTGATGATAGATTCAGGTAAGATGAAAGACCTAACCAATTATTCCTTTAAAAATCTTGAATTATGAAGTTCACATCCTCGAATATTAGAGGTCTAGGTAGTAAGAGGGAACAAAGAATGCTAAGTTACAGAATAAAACAAGAAATGTCGGATATGATCTTCATCCAGGAAACCAAATATTCCATTCAAAAAATAAAACAAATTCATATCAAATGGCTGAACGGATTTGAGTTTCTAGAATTTAAAGCTGAAATCACAGCGGGGGGTATTCTAACTCTTTGGAATCCCCGGAAAATTAACATCATAGACGCTAAAGAATCCAGAAATTACTTATCAGTAGTCATGCAAGCAATGGGGGTTTCGGAAACCTTCCTAGTCACAAATGTTTATGGCCCTCAAAAAATAGATGACAAACTCAAATTAATAGATTCCCTAAGAGATCTCAGGAATAGATAGGATGAGATTCCTTGGATCTTGGGAAGTGACTTTAATATGATCAAGTCTCTTTAAGAAAAAAAAGGAGTAACTAGAGTGCTAGCCAAAGACTCGTTAGTGTTCCAATCATTCACAGAGGATATGAAATTGGTTGATGTAGAATAGAGCAATGGCCTTTTTATATGGAGCAACAAAAGATGAGGTGAGGCAAAAGTAGCCTTTAAATTAGATAGGTTTATGATTTCGAAGGAGCTAATGATAATAGATAAAGAAACAACAACAAGAATCCTTCCCTTTGGAGGCTCTGTTCACTGGCCGATTCAATTAGAAATCATGGGTATGGTTTCTCTTAGAAATAGGCCCTTTAGATTTAAGAACATCTCACTCTCCCACTCGGATTTCATTAGTAACATTGAAAAATGGTGGTCTAAAGATCTGCAATTACAAGGATCACTAATGTACCACCTTCATAAAATACTAAAGCATGTTAAGCTTAGGCTCAAAGAATGGAACAAGAAGGATTTTGGAAACATTTTTGTGAACAAAAAATCTTTGGAAATCAAAATTCAGGAACTCAAATAGGCATTGATCCAAGACAACTTTGACAAAGTCAAGAGTGATCAGGCTGACAAACATCATCAAGAATGGGAAAATTTATGCAAACAAGAGGAAATATTTTGGAGGCATTAGTCCAGAGTTCAATGGTTCAAGGAAGGAGAGTGAAACACAAGATTTTTCCATAGATCCACCATAGCCAACATAACACACAACAAAATCTCTTAGATAAAGAACAAGAATGGGGAGCTTCAGAATAGAAATAATAATATTGAAGAGGTGCTTGTTAAGCATTTCTGAAACATCACTCAGGAAAAAAATTCAAACAGGGAATAATGCTGCAAGGGAATATAAGGCATATCCATAAATTGGTGTCTAGAGAGGACAGTTGTAACCTCAATAGACCAGTCATTGAAGAGGAAGTAAGCGAGGTTCTCAAAGACATGTAGAATTGCAAAGCACCAGGCCCAGATGGTTTCAACGTGTATTTTTTTAAAGCCTATTGGCATGTTGTCAAACATGATATTCTAAATGTGGTGGACGATTCCAGGTATAGAAATACCATCATGAAAGCCCTCAACACCTCCTTCATCTCCTTGATCCCCAAACAGGAATTAGCTCAAACTGCAGATAAATACAGACCCATAGCTTTATGTAATGTAGTATACAAGATTATATCCAAAGTGGTTGCTAATAGATTAAAACCTCTCCTTCCCTTCTTAGTATCAGAGGAACAGGCAGGTTATGTGGAGGGTAGACAAATTTTAAATAACATCATTCAATCCCAGGAAGTGATTCACACGCTTACTAGTAAAAGGCAGTCAGGGATGATCATGCAATTGGATATAGCCAAAGCATATGACAAGGTGAATTGGAATTACATCAAGAAGGTCCTCACTACTTTTGGCTTCGATCACAATTGGGTCACATGGGTCATGTCTCTGGTGACTTCATCTAGCTTTTCTATTCTAGTAAATGGATCTCCCTCAGAGATTTTCATCCCTTCCAGAGGCCTCAAGCAGGGAGACTCACTCTCTCCCTTTATTTTTATTCTCATGATGGAAGGACTTGGAAGATCCATTAAACATACCAAGGAAACAAGAAAAATCAAAGGAATTCAATTATCTTAGAATGGTCAAGCCCTGATTCACCAACAATTTGTAGATGACTTTATGCTGCAAGTTATCCCCACAGTCAAAGAAGCTTTAGCCTTCAATCAAATCCTGAAGGATTTTTCCATGGCTACAGGTATGGAGGTCAATCTCTCTAAGTCAAAAATCTTCTTCTTAAACACTAATATAGCTATCCAAAGAAATATCTCAAGAATTCTTGGCTTCCAAAGGGACTCCCTACCCACAAAGTATTTGGGAATCCCCCTCATAGCTATGCCTATGTAGAAAAGCATCTAGAAACTGCTGCTTACTAAGATGTAGGACAAAGTCAAAAAATGGACCTTTAGAGTCTTGAACTTGGCAAGTAGGTTGGTTCTGATAAAGGCGGTTTTGCAATCCATCTCGGTTTTTATGTTATCAGGCCTCCCAGCTCCCAAAGGGGTTTTAGAACAATTTAGAAATATACAAAGAGATTTCCTCTTGGGCAAGGATGAAACAGAGAAAAAGTGGGGCCTAGTCCCTTAGGATAAAATCTGTAAACCCAAAATTCATGGAGGTCTGGGCTTGGATGATCAAGAGATTCTTAGTAAAGTGCTAGGAGCCAAGCTCTGGTGGCGATGGATTCAGGAGCCAACAACCCAGTGGGCAAGCATCTGGAAACAGAAATATGCCAGTGCTTGGCACACTAATGATCCCATTAGGATGTTTGGAAACTTAAAAGGATCTCATATCTGGAATAGAGCCTGGGAAAATAGAAGAATAGTTCAAAATAATAGTTTTTGGGAAACCAGGTAGGAGATCTTGCACTCTTTTGGGAGGAAAAATGGCAACAAGAACCAACCCTGTTAAGAGAGGAATTTTTAAGTCTCAAGCAAGAAACAGACTCCCAAGGGTTAAACAAACTCAAGTATTTCTAGGATTTTGCACAGAACTCCGGAAAGTGGAGAAGATGGAGGAAAATTGATTGCAGAGAGAATAACCCTATTAAAATTAAAGCATGGGCTCTGGGGAGCTTGCTTAAACAAAGAATGATTTTAGTTACAGAGGGGCATGATCAATTGAGATGGGGCAGTAACAATAGAGGCACCTTCAATCTTAACGAAGCTAAAGGTATTCTCCTAGGGCTTGATTCCAGAATTCTAGAATATACTTGGAAGCACCTATGGAAGTACCAAGGTTGGATGAAAATCAAGCTTTTCATGTGGTTGGTTCATCATAAGAAAATTTTAACCTGGGACAACATTAGGAAAAGGGGGGTTATGGGACCTTCCAAATGCCAGCTTTGTGAAGAGCAAGAGGAAACCATGGAGCACATTCTTAAAAGCGGCTCTTACACCACTTGGTTGTGGGATGATTTTTCTAGAATTTTCCAATAGACAGATAGGGATAGAAGCAGTATCACAAATACCTTAAAAAAGTGGAGAAGAAATTATTCAGACAATGAGTTCCTTAATTTGGCCTCTGCGTTCACACCAAGCTTCATTATCTGGAATGTTTGGAAAGAAAGAAATAAAATAATTTTTAAAAATGAAAAGGTGATTCCTCTAAGACTTTTTGATCTGATCCTAAAACAGCGCAGGGAGACAGTAAGTATCACAGTTCGTAATCTCCCTAAAAATCCCCCCTTTGAGACTGACCTAATAATTCTCAAACAATTGGGAATGAAAGAGATTATAACCCAAGGACTGATCAAGAAGCACATAACTACGGGTACAGAGAAGGATTTCTAGCAACCACCACCAAAAGGCTATCTGAAATTCAACATAGATGGGGCTTCAAAAGGAAACCTGGGAAAATTGGTTATGGAGGTGTTTTAAGAGATGAAAAGGGCAGTATTATCTTTATCTTCCACTGTCATTTGGGAAGAGCCACCAATAATATGGCAGAACTAATGGCTCTGGAACAATGTCTAGAGTGTCTGATCCAGTACCATATCTCTAATGTCATTATAGAAGCAGACTCAGAAATAACCATCAACTTTGGGAAAAGAATCAATTGCAGTTCTAGGCTAGAGAAAGTCTCCACCCACTGGAAACCTTCTAGGTCTACCAAAGAATCCATGTTCACCTCCAAGAGCTGTGAACAGTTATTTTCAACCATGTTCGATGCCTGGCCAACAAACTAGCAGACCTTCTAGCTAACCAAGGGGTGAACAATGTTGATGGCGGATTGGCGAAAAACTGGTAGGAGATACCTCAAAACCATTTAAAGGTTCTCTGCGAGGATCTAGCAGCAGAAGACACAGAAGTGTTTAGATATCAGGCCAGTTTGACTGGCATGAATTGATTTCTCCGGCAAGAACTTCTGTAACCATTCAGTATGTTTGTAGTAGAAAGGAAAGCTAAAGATGGTCTTATTTTATCTTCGACTCGATTGATCGGGGTTCTCAATTCTCTGGCAAACTAGTTACCTGGACTTATCCCAAATAAGCACAGTATCGAAATCAGGCTCCATAGAAGGAATATTCAAATTGTAGGGACCGTTTTTCGAGCGGCAGAAATTTTCTATCTTTTCGCTATCTGGATTGGAAACCAAGGCATGGTGGGTTTTCCAGTTATCGCGTGTCACATAAACGGTTTATGCTTTTTCCGCTTCGGGAGCGATTCCATTGAGATTGTGACAAGTGGCAAGTGGTTGACCTCGATACTACCTTTGATCACACACTATCTATCAGTCGTGTAAGGCTGTGCGATTTGCTTGTGGGTCGTTGGATTCAGTGGCCGGGATCAATGGTTGGGATCATATGTGCTGGTTTTGGTAGGGCCAAGTGGGCCCTATCCTTTCTTCCGGTATGGCACCTATTCCTCCTCTTTCGTGAGGTGTGGACTTTGTTTGGTCAGGGGTTTCCTTACAAGTTTGTTGGCTTTGGGAAATTTGTTTTTTCCAAAAGGGTGGTTGGGAGCTCTAGCAAACTTTTCTTGTTTTTCTCTCAAAAGTTTGTTATCATTGTAATAGCTTGGAGGGTTTTGGTCTTGGGTAGGGACTTCTTTTTACCCGTATTCTTGTAAAGGATCGGTTCTTATGTACAATATGTATTTTTCTTTTGAATTAATGAATTAGAAGTATCAACACTTGCTTCAGCAAAAAAGAGGAAGTCGCATACCGTTGAATTCTGAATATCCTTATTTTTACATGTTTAATTGCCCTAAAACATGAAAATGGAAAGTGACTATTTGGCATAATCGTATTTGTTGAAAATGACTTATCAACAAATGGAAATGTGAAGATATGTGATTTTAACCTCAGCAGCTAAGGGTATGTCTGCAATGATATTTGGGAGAAATCTTGATGCAACTGTTGAGATATTTCAATGTAATTGTCGATAAATTTGGATGCAATGATATTTGAGAGAAATTTCGATGCATTAGGACTTGAAAAAAATTATTTTTCTTGTTTTGGAATGTCAAAAATAATCATTAATGATAAATAGGTGTTTGGCAGAAGGTACCATTTCACTCATGGAAATTATTTTAACTTTTGTTGAGAGACTGAAGATTTTTACAATTATTTATTGTAAGAATGTTTTTGGAGAAAATTATGAAATGAGATTTATCATCAGAGATAAGAGAGAATGATGACAATCTGGTGCTAATGGTTTTCTTTTATAGAAATAAATTCAATTAGCAGTTTGAAAAAATAATTAATTTAATCATGTAATATTAAAAGGTCGAATCAATATAAAATTAAAAGGTCAAGTCAAAGATTAATTAATAAATTAAATAATTTAAATAAAATATTAATATTAAAAGGGGCAAGTAAAATGGTTAAAAACTAATAAAATAAAATATTAAGAATTAATTAAATTAAAATAACGAGAAGCAAAAGAAAATATTTAAGGAGTTAACCGGATAAAGGAGCAAACAAAATATTGATAATATGAAAAATAATTAAAATATTTATAATATGAAAAATAATTAAAAAGAAAAGAAAATGAAAAAGGTAACCAAAGTTAAAATGAAGAAAAAAGGGTAGCAAAATTAAACTTAAAAAAACAAATAGATATTTATATAATAATGAGAGCTTGGTGCATTGGAATAACTAATGAAAGACAAAAGGGAAATTAATAATGATAAATCAATATATTAGAATAACTATCACACTCACATTATTATTTAATAATAATTATTATTAATTAAATATTTTATTTTTAATAATCAAGTATGATCATCCATGGTCAATCATGATTAGCCATGGTCAACCATGACTAACCATGGTTGAATTTTATAAACCATGATCAACCTCGATTAAACTATGTTTGATCATGATCAACGATGATGGTCAACCATAGATACTCATGGACAACCATAGCCAACCATGCTTTATAAAATTAAACATAGTCAATGATAGTCAACCATGGTCGAATGTCGCATTGTGACAAAGATTGTCTCGATATACCATAAACCATCTTCAACCATGGTTCAACATCGCATTATGACAAGGCTTGTCTCAATATGAAAAGTAACCATGGTCACCCATGTTTATTTTAGTGTTTATAATATTTATCTTAGTGCCTATAGACCTTGGGTTTATAATATTAGTCCCTTTGGTTTAATATTACTCCCTTGGGTTCATAATCGTTTGGGGTTTTTTTATTAACCCCTTGGGTTTATAGTATCAATCATGATAAATTATCATCAACCATAGCCAATAATGGTCAATCATGGTCAAACACGATCGAATCTCGCATTGTGACAAGGATTGTCTCAATATGAAAATCAACAATTGTCAACAATGTTTATTTTAGTGTTTATAATATTTATCTTAGGGTTTATATACCTTGGGTTTATAATATTAGTCCCTTGTGTCTAATATTATTCCATTAAGTTGATAATTTCTTGGGGTTTTAGTATTAATCCCTCAGGTTTATAATATTAATTCCTTGGTTTATAATATCAATCATGATCAATCATAGTCAATCACTGTAAACCATGGTCAACCATGGTTTATCATGGTGAACTATGTTTTATTGAATCAAACATGGTCAACCATGGTTGAATGTCGCATTCTGAAAAACCGTATCAATATGAAAATCAACCATGGTCAACCATGGTTTAATGTCACATTGTGACAATTATTTTCTTGATATGAAAATCAACCATGGTTAACTATGGTCAACTATGGTTCAGTGTCGCATTGTGATAAGGATTGTTTCAATATGAAAATCAACCATGGTCAACCATGTTTATTTTAGTGTTTATAGTATTTATCTTATGGTTTATATACCTTGGGTTCATAATATTAGTCCCTTGGGTTTAATATTATTCCCTTGGGTTGATAATCCCTTGGGGTTTTAGTATTAATCCCTTGGGTTTATAATATCAATCATGGTAAATTGTGGTCAATTATAGCGAAGCATTGTCAACCATGCTCAAATGTCAGGTTGGGGCAAATATTTTCTCAATATGGAAATCAACCATGGTCAACCATGGTCCAATGTCGCACTATGACAAATATTGTCTCGATATAAAAATCAATCACGGTCAACCATGGTCCAATGTCTAATTGTGATAAGGATTTTCTTAATATGGAAATCAACCTTGGTGAGCCATGTTTATTTTCAGGCTTATAATATTTATATTATGGTTTGTATACCTTGGGTTTAAAATTTGTATCTCGTCGGTTTATAATATAAATCCCCTCAATTTATTGATGTGAGGGTTCACATTCCTAGGGTTTAATATTATTCCCTTCGGTTTATAGTGCTCTTAGTTTTTAGTATTAATCCCTAGGGTTTATATTATCAATCATGGTCAACTATGGTCATTCATGGTCAATCATGCTCCACCATGTCTACCATGTTTTATAAATTCAACCATGGCCAATCATGGTCCAACATCACATTGTGACAAGGATTGTCTCACTATGAAAATCAACCATCGTCAAACATGTTTATTTTAGTGTTTATAATATTTATCTTAGGGTTTATATATCTCCGCTTTATAATATTAGTCTCTTGGGTTTAATATTATTCAACTAAGGTTAACCATGTTTGATAAAATCAATTATGGTCCACCTTCGTTAATGAGGGTCAACCATGGGCTAATGTCGCACTGCAACAAAGATTGTCTAATATGAAAACCAATCATTCTCTCAACCATGGTTGAACGTTGCATTATGACAAATATTGTCTCAATATGATAATAATGGTCAACCATGTTTAATAAAGTCAAACATGGTCGAATGTCACATAGTGACAAGATTGTCTCAGTACGAAAATCAATCATTGTCTCAACCATGGTCCAATGTCACATTAAGATAAGGATTGTATCAATACGAAAGTCAACCATGGTCAACCATGGTGGACCTTATTTATTTTTGTGTTTATAATATTTATCTTAGGGTTTACATGCCTTGGGTAAATAATATTAGTCGCTTGGGTTCATAGTCCCTTGGGGTTTTAGTATTAATCCCTTGGGTTTATAATATCAATCATATCCAACTATAGTCATATTTCCCATTGTGACAAATATTTTCACAATATGAAAATCAACCATGATCAACCATGGTCCAATTTCGCATTGTGAGCAATATTCTCTCGATATGAAAATCAATCATGGTCAACAATGGGTCAATGTCCCATTGTGACAAGGATTCTCTTATTATGGAAATTAATCATGGTAAACCATGCCTATTTTAGGGTATATAGTATTTATTTTAGGGTCTATATACCTTGGTTTTATAATATAAATCCCTTGCATTTATTTATCTAACGGTTCATATTCCCTGGGTTTAATATTATTCCCTTAGGTTCAGGGTCGACCATGGTCGAATATCACATTATGACATAAATTGTCTCAATATGAAAATTAATCATTATCTCAACCATGGTCCAACGTCCAAATATGACAAAGATTGTCTCAAAATGATAATCATCGTCAACTATGGTCAATCATGGTAAATAA
Organism: Pinus tabuliformis; assembly: GCA_031772625.1. Lineage (NCBI taxonomy): Eukaryota > Viridiplantae > Streptophyta > Pinopsida > Pinales > Pinaceae > Pinus > Pinus tabuliformis. The sequence continues at coordinate 671,586,164 of CM062810.1, read as the reverse complement.
TGGTCAACCATGGTCAACCATGTTTTATTAAATCAAACATGGTCATCTATAGTTGTCCATGGTCAATCATGGTATACCATGATAGAACGTCACATTGTGAGAAATAATGTCTTGATATAAAAATCAACCATTGTTAAGGATGGTCAACTATGGTCCAACGTCACATTGTCATGCTAATTGTCTAAATATGAAAATCAACCATTTCCAACAATGTTTCTTTTAGTGTTTATAATATTTATCTTAGGGTTCATATACCTTCGGTTCATAATATTAGTCCATTGGGTTTAATATCATTCCCTTGGGTTCATAATCCCTTAAGATTTTAGTATTATTCCCTTGTGTTTATAATATCTATCCCTTTGGTTTGTTATTCCCTTCTGTTTATAATATTAGTCATGGCCAACCATGGCCAATCATAGGCAACCATCATCAACCATGATCAAATGTGACATTGTGACAAATATTGTCTCAATATGAAAATCAACCATGGTAAACCATGGTCCAACATCACATGGGGACAAATATTTTCTCGACAGGAAAATCAATCATGGTCAAGCATAGTCCAACGTCGCATTATGACAGGGATTGTCTCAATATGGAAATCAACCATGGTCAACCATGTTTATTTTAGGGTTTATAGTAAATATCTTATGGTTTATATACCTTGTGTTCATATTCAACGATGTTTACTTTAGTGTTTATATTATTTATTGTAGGGTTTATGTATTTTGGGTTTATGATATTAGTCCTTTCATTTAATATTGTTCCTTTGGATTTATAATGTTACCCCCTAAGGTTGATCATATAAATCCCTTCGGTTTAATATTAATTAATATATAATAATATAATAATATTTAAATTAATATTTATTAATACAATATTTTCTCAATACGTTATTAATATATTAGTATTTAATATTACGGTCTATAATATAGGTTTTCAAATTACAACTTATAATATTGGGTTTCATATTATGGTTTATATTAGTAATTTTATAATATAACATCTATTAAGTAAACGCCTACGACGTATATCAACCACATTTACTAATGTGGTTTTTTTTTACATTTATAAAAAACTAATAATTATATTTTGTAATAAATAGTAGTAATATTTCCTTTATTATTTAATTATTTTGAAATACAAAATGAATTAATTTGTAAGAAGCTTATTGAAATCAATCCACTTACCCCCAAGATTTATGGCCATCCTAAGATTCATAAGGCTCGGGTCCCCCCTAGACCTATTGTTAACACAATAGGTCGACCTACATATTTTCTCGCTAAATTCTTAGCTCAGAGACTCAAACGTCTTATTGGTCACACTGATTCCTTTGTTAAGGACTCTACTTCATTTGTTAAAGAATTGAAGGATATTAGGCTGGAACTTGGTGATTTGTAGGTGAGTTTTGGTATTGTTTCCCTTTATACATGTATTCATATTACAGAGGCCATTGATGTCACAAATACTATCACTGACAATGACAATGCCAAATTAGTTGGCCTCTACCTCACCGCTACTTTCTTGAGTTTTCAAGATCAGTTCTTTGAACAAACTTGTTGGGTGGCAATGGGTTCTCCTCTTTCCCCTATAGTTGCTAACTTATTCATAAAGGATTTTGAGGCTAAGGCCTTACCTTCAGCTCCATTTTTCCCTAAAAAAATGGAAGAAGTTTGTTGATGATACATGTTTCGTTTGGCCTCATGGTAATGAAAAAGTGGATGTCTTTCTTAACCATATTAATTCTTAATCGGACTCCATCAAATTCAAAATGGGGGTTGAAGTGAATGGGTGTCTTCCTTTCTTAGACATGCTTATATCAAAAATTAATGATGATTATGTTTCTCACCGAGTCTTTCACAAGAAAACTCACACAGAACAATCTCTTCATTCCAGTTCTCATCATTTTTTGGCACAAAAATTCAGGGTTGTTAGTATTCTAGCCATCCATTCTTTAAGAATTTTGGACGAGATGCACCTAGAAGAAGAAAAATGTCATCTTCTTAAAGTTTTTGAAAATAATGGCTATAACAGGTCCCAAGGTCTCAAGGCTTTCCAAAGGTCCCATAAAGATTTGGGGGTTAAGCCTCCTAGTGATGGCCCAATCTCTAAGGTGCAACTATATTTTATCCAAGGGACCATTAACATGATTGCCCATATTCTGAAGAAGAATAATGTCTCATTTACTTTCAAGCCCCTTAATATCATTAGAAATTTTCTTAGATCCTTTAAATACCCTATTGACCCCGAGGACATGAAAGGAATCTACTCGATCCCATGTTCATGTTGGGTTCACTACATTGGGGAGACCTGCCACTCTACTAAACAGAGAATCCAGGAGCATGTTGGAGACACTAGGCACAACCGATCTCTCTCATTAGCTCTTGCAGAGCATGTAGAGAAATATAAGAACCATGTTTGCATTCAGAATGCAAAGGTCATTGTCAAGGTTGATCATTTCTACCATAGGAAACTAAGAGAGGCTATTGAGATTGAGAAACATGTTAACAATCTCAATAGGGATGATGGGTTGAAATTTAGTAAGAGTTTGATTCCAACTCTTTTATCTTGATTATTCCCCACCTTTTTTTAATATAATGAGCAATTTCATATATTTTTATTTGTCTATTTATTGATTTATTTCTTTATGAAATATAAATAAGCTTAGTAGGTATTTTTAATTTGACTCTAGTCATTTTATAAATAAAAATGGTTATTATAATCAATAAATATAATAATTTAATATTATTGATAAAAGAATTCTTATTTGGTTATTATAATAAGTATTACATATATATATATATATATATATATATGTATATATATCTATATATCTATATCTATATATATATATATATATATATATATATATATATATATATATATATATATATATATATATATATAATTTTAATATTAATAAAAAATTAAATATTTATAATTAATGGCTAATTTTATAACAACTAATCTTTTGATTGGAATTTAAAAATTTAAAAATATATTTATTTATTAATTAAATAACTAATTTCCTAACAGTTAGTTTCTAACAGCTAATTCTGGACTCTGATGCATGCTTTCTATTTATTCATTAGGACCTATGGATTTTTTCACCTTTGTCTCGAGGATGAATCACATTAGCTCGTTAAAAACGTCGACCAAATAATACTAATGTGATTAATCCGAAAGACATGCTTACTATATTATGGATCACAAAAGTCTAAGATCTCGTATTAATACTTTTATTTATTTAATTATTATTATTATTTAGCAATATTTAATTAAATAAGTATTATTTTTGTTTTAATTAATTAATTATTAATTATTATTAGTAACATATTTTAACAATATTATCGACAACAATTTTATTGTTATTATTATTATTAGTAGTATAAAATAGAATAGAAATGAGTAGTCTTTAGTGCGACTTTTTGGAAGCTTTTCCAGTCTAATTTCTCTAAAATCTCGCAGGAATTCATTGAAATCACAAGTTTAATGGGTAACCGATGCACAATAGAAATGCCCCAGGGGTTTTCTAGTGTGCTGAATCCATATAAACAGTAAAACAACTAGTTTAAATGACACAAATCAAGGTTTCACCACAAAAGTTTCCACCAGATTCTAGCACCGAAAAATCCAAAAATCGCACTAAAGACAACTCCAAATAGAAATGTTTCTATTTTCTTACAAACAACATTAAAAATTATTTGTTTATTTATTATAAAAATGAAATAATTACTTAATATTATTAATTAATATTTTATCTATATTTAATTGAATACATTTATTTTTAAATATTATTATATATTTATTAATGGAGTGGTCCTTAGTGCGACTTTTTGGAGTTTTTGGCATTGGAGTCCAGTGGAAAAATTTGAGGTGATATCTTAATTTTTGTATTTTAAACTTGTTTTTTGACATTATATATGGATTCAGGACCCTGAAAAACCCCTATCACACTTCAATTGTTGATCTAAAAATCACCCTATGGGTGACCTTAGTTAAGATTTATTAAACAAAAGATATTACAGACTCATGTGTTGGTGTGTGTTCTGTGATATTGAAACAACGGATCGATTAGATTGCCAATACACAGACATTTTGAATGGAAAGACAGCAGAGAAAGATAGTAAGCAACACAAAGACACAAACAATTTTAATAAAAAGTTCACCCTATTCTCCAGGGCTACGTCTCCGGTCCAGCTTCAGTGCTGGCCTTATTTTATTATGTCTTTGAGCAGAGAAATTACAATACAGGGACTCAATATGAGTTCTCCTGAAGCAGATTTTTCTTGGCAGGGTGGTTCTTGGATTGCCCAAGCCACTTGGAGTACACAGACTCGTGTTCCTCCTAACATCTCTGTGACCCTCGGTCTACAGTGGAAAGAGCCAACTGTGATGCTCAATCCAGATAGATTTCTCTATGGGAAGGCTTGATTCTTCAAGCTTTTTGGTGCTCAATGCTACCTGTGATCAGCTCGGCCCTCTGTCTCCTCTACTTGGATTTACTGCTCTCTATGCTCAGTCCTCCTCTCAGGGTTCACTGTTCACTGTCTCTCTTGGTCGCTTGGACTCTTTGATCTGAATCTCTCTTCTGATCCTCGTTCACTATCTGTGTTCATGGCTTTAGCCATTCGGCCTCCATGCCTGTTCGTTTCTTCTCCCGCTTGTGTTGATTTGCCTATTGCCTACGTGCTTGGAATTTCCTGTTTGGTGTGAACATGAATGCTCAAGAAGTAGACACATGTCCTCATCAGAACTACGCCAGTCAGCTCGTCGATTCGTTGCTTTCTTCACCGTGGCGGTCAACGGATTCCAAATCCTCTGAAATTGCGGCTTAATCCCCTGTCAATTCTACTCTGTCTATCGGACGCAATCTCAGTCGTCCGATATGGGCTCCTATAGATCCAACGTCATTCGCACACCGAGTGCGGTTCACTTGCTCGACAGATAACGCATGATCACAATAGTTTTTCTCTCTCCTCCACTGCCACGGATCGATCGCTGAGGGTGCTCGCTCTGTTTTCTCCAAAACCACTTACCGTTCAAGGGCGCCCTGATCAAACCGCCAGTTTCCAGGGTGTGGGTCCCACCTTCATATGATGGCGCTTTTTTCGCTTTTCCACCCATGGTCCTCTGGCTCCCAACGTGACCGAGTGCTTAAGCCCTACCATTTCGGCCCTGTTTCCAAGCTCCTTTTCCCAATCCACGGCTTTTGGGGGCTATTTTGACCTCCTGCACAGTTTCCTTGGGCCTCAGTTAGCGTGCTTTGATCGAGGTCCTTGTCGTTCCACGTCGGCTACCATGGCCACTAGTTCAGGGTGTTTTTGATTGTTGTTTTGGATTGTTCAAGGATTTGTTCAACTTGATTTAGTCATAGTTCTATGACAGTCATTAATGGATCCTATTCGGATCACGACCTCCCAACCGAAAAGCTTGTGGACCACCAAAAGTTGGTTTTTCTTCAAGAATCGACTAAGTGAGGAAACTTTTGTCTCACTTGTCCAATCTCAATCCACTTTGCATTGCTCGACTTCAGACCTTTAAGTCCAATTATGAGGTATTCCACCTGTCCACTGCATGTCGTCCTTACCTTCTTGTCCAACACTGTATCTTCATGCAACTCATTAAGATATTTAGGTAGAAGGTCATCAACAGAAGGAAATTGACTGTGCTCTTCAGGGTCCTCAGTCATTGAAGGTTCAAACAACCTCAAGCAATCCGCGTTCACGACTGAGTAGATGTGCATGTAAGCTGGCAGTTCAAGGCGAAAAGCATTCTCACCAATCTTCTCAAGTATCCTGAAGGGTCCATACCTAATAGGTTTTAGCTTCTTACCTTCACCTTGCATCCTGTCCTTGCTGATATACAGCCAGACTTGGTCTCCAACTTGAAAACTATGCTCCATCTGATGCTTTTCATGCCTAGCCTTGTACCTGGCCTAGCTCTTTTCCAGCTATTCCTGTACTTCCTGGTGGATCTCCTGGATCTGTTCAATAAACCTAGCTGCTTTTTCCACATCATTGTGTCCATCAACCATGGTATCTTTACCAAAGACAAAATCCAAGGGAGACCTTGGTATGAAACCAAAGTAGGTCTCAAAAGGAGATCTCTGTGTAGAAGAGTGCTTGGCTCTATTGTAAGCATGTTGCACATAACACAAGTGTTCATCCCAAAGCTTAAGATGTTTGCTGCAATATCCTCTCAATAAATGGATCACTGTCTTCTTAACTACTTCTGTCTGGCCATTTGTTTGTGGAGGAAAAGTTGTGCTTTTCTTTAATTCGGTGTCCATTAGTTCCCACAAACTGCACCAAAACCTCCCCACAAATCGGGTGTCTCGATCAAATATAATAGAAGTGGGTAATCCAAAATGAACCCATACATGTTCAAAGAATAATTTTGTAGTTTGTCCAGCTATAATCTATTTACTACAGGGTATCAAAATACACATTTTGTTGAACCTATCCACAACAACATATAGATAATCATGACCTTTCCTAGATTTGGGAAGTCCTCCAACAAAATCCATGGAAATGCTCTCCCAAGGGAGAGAAGGAACTGGAAATGGAGTGTACAAGCCTAGTTTTCTGTTGTTGGACTTGCTTTTAGCACACCCCTTTACATATCTAGAAATTGTCTCACTCATTCTCGGCCAATAACAAAACCTTTGCAGCTGTGCAACTGTTTTACTTACCCCAAAGTGACCTAATATCAGAGAAGTGTGTGCTTCCATAATTATATTTTCTCTCTCAGTTTGTGGAATACAGAGTTTCCCACAATGATATAAGAGTTGGTCCTTCACATAATAGTCCAATTCTTCTACTCTTTTGCCGTGACTCAAAGTTGCATATACATCTTTAAAGTCCATATCCTGAGCATATTGTTCTATGTAGCTTTCATGTAGCATAGAATTATGCTTAAGTATGGTAGATGCATTTATAATGGGTATAGATAACATGTCTGCATCCTTGTTATGTATGCACTTTTTATATCTGATGACTAAATGAAACTGTTGTAGAAAACCCATCCATCTTCAATGTCTTGATTGTTGCAACTTAGTTTGGGAGTGTAGATATTGAAGTGGCTGATGATCAGTATGTATTACTGTTTCTTTGCCCTTTAAGTAATGTTTCAACTTTTTCACACTCTAAACTAATGCATACAATTCTTTATCATAGGTAGAATTGTTAACTACTGCAGGATTAAAATTCTCAGAATGATAACATATGGGTTTACCATGTATGGGTGTTGTATTAATTTTCTCTTTCAAGGTGTCGAAGGCTTTCTGCTATTTGCCTCCCCACTGAAACACCTTGTTCAATCTTGTCAAATCATGTAAGGGAGCTGCAATTGAGGAGAAATTTGCAATGAACTTCCTGCAATACTGTGCTGCTCCTAAGAAGCTTCTCACTTCTGTAGCAGACTTGGGTTTAGGCTAGTTTACAATGACTGCCACTTTATAGGGATCTCTTTTCAATTCACCTCCCCCTACTATGTGACCCGAATAATTTAGAGAGGTTTTGCCAAATTCACATTTGGAGAGTTTAACATAATTTTTTTCTCTTTTCAAAACATCTAATGTCTGCTTAACATGCTTTAAATGTTCTTCCCATGTTTTACTAAAAATCAAAATGTCATCCAGATACATAATAACAAAATCATCAAGAAAATGTCTGAGTACATCATTCAATAATCTCATGAAAGTAGCAGGGGCATTGGTCAAGCCAAAAGGCATAACCAGCCATTCATACAATCCCTGCCTTGTTTTGAAGGCAGTCTTCGCATCTTGCTCTGCAACTCTGACCTGATGGTATCCACTATGCAAATCCATATTGGTGAAGTAAACAACTTCCTTCAATTGATCTAAAAGATCATCTATGCGAGGAAGGGGATAACAATTTTTTATCATTATTTTATTCAGTGCTCGGTAATCAATGCACATCCTCCATGAGCCATCTTTCTTTCTCACCAAAACGATTAGTGACCCACATGGTGATGTGCTCGGCCTGCTGAACCGTTTCTGGAGCAACTCCTACACCTGCTTCTTGATTTCAGAATTCTCTAAAGCAGATAACCTGTACATCCCAATGTTAGGCAAAGGAACATCTTGCCGCAAAATAATATCATGTTCTATTTCCTTTTTGGGTGGCAGACCTTGAGGTTCTTGAAACAAGACATCATACTCTGAAACAATCTTTTCTATAGCAGCTTGCTGATCAGAATTACAACCCTCAAATACATTGGTTTTATCAGTTTTATTTTCCTTTACAACCATTAGTAAGAACTGTTTGCATGAATTTATCATTCTTTTCATCTGTCCTGAGTTTTTGAGAGTATAATTATTCTTGATCTTATGGGCCCTTACAAAGTATTTGATTCCATCTTTAACAAGTAGATACTTGTTCTCAACTCTATAGAAAATGGCCTTTCTATCATACAAGTAAGGACTTCCTAAAAGAACTCCACATATATCTAAAGGAATTACATCTAACTCAACCTCATCTACAAATGCTAACCCAAAAGAAAACTTGAGTTTGCACTGTCTAGTCACTTGTAGTTGTGCTTTATCATTCAACCATCCTAATGGGTATGGTTTCTTATGAGGTGTAGTTTCTAATCCCAATTTCTTTACAATTGCTTCAGAAATCAGATTTACTTGTGAGCCACTATCAAACAATGTATCGATCTTTTGATATTTGGAAACAACTCAAATATGGAAAAGCTCACGCCTTTTTCTCTCATGTTCTTCATCAATAACAAATTGAGCAGAATTACTAGTAGATGCTTCAGAATTCTTACCTTTTATACCTGTGGCTGCAACTATTGTTTCATCTCCCGAGTCTGACCCCAAATCCTTCTGAATAGCTGCAGCAGTCATCTTCTTCATGCCCTCGGACTTCTTAGTTCTCAGCTCTGGATGCAGAATCCAACAGTGCTCATCATCATGCCCCTCCTTTTTACAGTGGGTGCATGAGGCTTTGCCTTTTTGTGCAGTGTTAGCCTTCGTTTCTTTCCACTTCCGCTTTCTTTTCTCCTTTCTTTTGCTTACAGTGGGTTGGTATGGTCCCCCAACTTCTGGATTTCCATTCTTTCCTCTAGCTTCTAGATGAGTAGCTTGTACAGATACCTCATCTATACTAGTGGTATTAAACATGAGGATAGTGTGCCTCATGTAGCTGTGTAGACCCCCAACGTACTTCAAAATAGTTTCTGGTGAGTCTAATGAAATACCCAACATCAATACTCTCTTTCGAAACTCTTGAGTATACCCTTTTACACTTTGCCCTTTCAACTACCGAAGAGTTTTCCAACTCATCATGGCTTGTTGCATGTAGGCCAATGGATAGAACTGCTTTCTGATGGCAGAAACAAAGTCACTCTAGACAGAGATGGTATTACCATGCTTCTTCATATCAACTTGGGTTCTGCTTTCCCACCAAACCAAGGAGGTGCCCCCTAGGCGTAGGCTTTCCAGCTGAATCTTGCTCTTGTCTGAGTATGTATTTTGTACTCTGCAATACACAACAATTTGCCTTATCCAATTGTCCAACTTTTTAGCATTCAACTCTCCATCATATATAGGCAAGTCAAATTTAACATCTAACTTAATCAAAGATGCTTTCTTATTATGCACATGGCTACTAGGAGGTGTAGGGAAGCTTTCTTCTTTCCCCTTTGCTTTGGAGTAGTCATGGGAATGAGATTCATCTTCTTATTTATCTTGCTTGGAGCCTGATGAATCTTCACCCTTATGCTTTCTCAAGTCCCTATACATTTCTTCCACCACGAACTTTATAGCTAGAAAACTTTGTAGGAATTGAGAGTCTCGTCCTAGATAACCTTCTTCTAACATTGTCTTTCGAGAATAGACTCTTCCAATTTTAGGATTAGTTTCCACCAGTTCTCCTTCTCCTAATTTGAGCTTTGATCTAGTGATCATCCACAGCTAAGTCAACAAAAACTCGTCTAACCTTACAGCCTAGAGCTCTGATACCACTTGATCTGAAAATCACCCTATGAGTGACCTCAGTTAAGATTTATTAAAAAAAAGGTATTACAGACTCATGTGTTGGTGTGTGTTCTATGATATTCAAACAACGGATCGATCAGATTGCCAATACACAGACATTTTCAATGGAAATATAGTAGAGAAATATAGTAAGCAACACAAAGCCACAAACAATTTTAATAAGGGGTTCACCCTATTATCTTGGGCTACGTCTCCGGTCCAACTTCAACAGTGGCCTGATTGTATTATGTCTTTGAGCAGAGAAATTAAATACAGGGACTCAATATGAGTTCTCCTGAAGTAGATTTTTCCTGGCAGGGTGGTTCTTGGATTCCCCAAGCCACTTGGAGTACACAGACTCTTATTCTTCCTACTAGCTCTGTGACCCTCGGTCTAAACTGGAAAGAGCCAAATTTGATGCTCAATCCAAATAGATTCCTCTATGGGAAGGCTTGATTCTTCAAGCTCTTTGGTGCTCGATGTTGCTTGTGGTTAGCTCGGCCCTCTGTCTCCTTTGCTTGGCTTTACTGCTCTCTGTGCTCATTCCTCCTCTCAGGGTTCACTATTCACTATCTCTCTTGGTCTCTTGGACTCTTAGATCTGAATCTCTCTTCTGATCCCCGTTCACTATCATTGTTCATGGCTTTAGTCATTTTTCCTCCATGCCTGTTCATTTCTTTTCCCGTCTACGTCAATTCGCTTGTTGCTTGCGTGCTTGGAATTCCCTGATTGGCGTCAGCATGAATGCTCGAGAAGTATCCACATGTCCTCATTGGAACTGCGCCAGCCCGCTCTTTGATTCGTTGCTTTCTCCACCATGGCGGTCAATGGATTCCAAATCCTCTTAAATCACAGCTTAATCCCCTGTCAATTCCGCTCTGTCTATCAGACCAAATCTCAGCCATTCAATCTGGGTTCCTCCAGATCCAACGTCATTCGCATGTCGAGCATGGTTGACTTGCTCGACCGATAATGCGCGATCATGGTAGCTTTTGTCTCTCTTCCGCTGCCACGCATCGATCGTTGAGGGTGCTCACTCTGTTTTCTCGAAAACCGCTTACCGTTCAATGGCGCCCCGATCAAACCGCCGGTTTCCACGGTGTGGGCCCCACCTTCGTACGATGGTGCTTTTTTCGCTTGTTCGCCCACGGTCCTCAGGCTCCCAACGTGACTGAGTGCTTAAGCCCTACCATTTCGGCCCTGTCTGCCCAACAATGCACGCACATAAAAAATCAGCTCCGTTTCCCAATCTGGGGCTCCCAAGGGCTATTTTGACCTCCTGCGTAGTCTCCATGGGCCTCGGTCAGTGCGCTTTGACCGGGGTCCTCGTTGTTCCACGTCGGCTGCCATGGCCATTGGTTCAGGGTGTTTTTTATTGCTGTTTTGGATTCTTCAAGGATTTGTTTGACTTGATTTAGTCACGGTTCTATGATAGTCATTTATGGATCCGATTCGGATCAATTGTGTAGGGGTTACCCATCAAGCTTGTGATTTCATTAAATTCCTACCTGATTTTTGAGAAATTAGACTAGAAAAACCCACCTATAAAGCTTCCAAAAAGTCTCACTAAAGACAACTCATTTATCAATGACTTGTGTGACAAATACAAATGGACCCTTCATCGTATATCAACCACATTTACTTAAATAAATATTGTTATTAAGATTATCATTGTTAATCAATATTACTACTATTATTATTAAATATTTAAAATTAAATATTAAATAATAATAATAATAATCTTATTCTGATAATATTATTTTTATTAATATATATATTTATCATAAAACCTTCCGTGTATATCAACCACATTATATTTTAAACGTGTTTGTGCTAGTTAATAATGAAAAATGTTTCGTCCTCCATCTTAATCAAATTACAAATCTCATAGAATACAATTAGATAATTTTTTATGTGAAGAGATGATGTTTGTCCTCATTAATTTACAAATCTTTTACGTTGTTAAATTTATCAAGTATATAATACTTCGTGTCGCTATTACATTTATGATATGATAGAGTTTTTAATAAGTATTATGCAACATGTTGTACCACTTTATTATGTACCACTTTATTAAGTGATTGTTTAATTTGGTGTTGCTTAAATATTTTATATATTAGAGAATTTTTTTCTTTAAATTTGGTGAAACTAATTTTTAGTCATATCATTTTGTTTTTGCAATTTTTAGTTATATGATTTTTTTCTTAAATGAATGGATAAATATATTGAGCTTCCAAAAAATATATATGGTACTAAACCTTAGATTCCGACAAATTTCTACAAAATTCAATAAAATTTAGAAGGAAAAAAAAAAAACCTTCAATCGTCTAGTCATAAAGTAATATTGCATCTATCTCACAAGGTTGTTTAATAAGAGATATGCATAAACATCTAACAATGTACCGTTTATGTTGCAACATGATGAAGCTTAGAAGCAACAATGTCACTGGAATGGAGAGAATTTGAATTGGAACGAATTGAGGTTATGAAATTATTATATGGTGATGAATTAATGTTAGGTCCCTATAATACTAGTGATTCACCCATTACTATTGTCACTGTATCCTTTATTGTTATTGTTGTGCCCCTATTGTCCCCATATTGTTATTTTTGTGCCTTTATATTATTATTGTTAGGTCGACTTGGTTATATTGTGTTCCCTTAGAATCCTATATATAGAAAGGAGGTTTTGTCATTTGAATCATCCAAGAATTGTTTATTTGTGTAATGTAAAGGAGGTTTCCCCCTCGAAGAGGCAGAATTCTAAGGCATTGACCTATCTTTTTATCTTCTTTTTGTGAGCTGGTTTCCTAACATTTGGTATCAGAGCTTTGGATTCTAAGGTTTCGCTGCTCCAAATAGGTCATCGTGGCATTTTCGCTATAATATTTTTTATGCGACATTTTAGAAGCCAAAAAAAACCCATTTGATATGAAATCGCGCTGAACCTCGGGTTCGAATTTCAGAGCTTGTGTCGCTATATTTTTGGAGCTATGATCTGAGGAGGTTAGGGTTTGTGCAAGCTCCAGAATTTAAGTTAAAACAGGTCATTGTGGGATTTTCACTATAACGCTTTTGCTACAAAGTTTCAGAAGCTAAAACAAAAACACATTTGAGAAGAAATTAGTTAGAACCTCTGCTCTTAATTTCATATCCTGTCTCACTATAGTTTCAGAGATATAGTCTGAGGAAGTTAGGGTTTTTGTAGGACCCTAAATTACATTCCAAATACGTCAATGTGGCAAAATCGTCCTGGCCGTCTCTCTGAGCATTAGATTGAAATTTCGTAAGAAGTAACATAAAGAGTACGGACTGTAGTTTCTCGTATATATTTTTTAGATACATAGGTCAAAACATTGACACGTGGCACTTCATACAAGTTTTCTCTTCTAAAAAGGTATATAATCAGGCCACCTTGGGAGATTGTACATAAATATTTCTTAGAGAATCTAATTTCAATTAGACTAGTGGCATTGGAAAGAGGACGCAGAGGACTACAGAAGGTCACAATTTTAGAACTGAAAGAAATGAAATTACAGAAATATATCAGATTCAAGATCAAGCTCCTACAAAGTGAAAAAAAAGGTGTGTAGTTTTTTTTTCAATTTTTGCATAAGCTTGGTTTGAAAAAATAGTTTGAAGGAATTCAAAGGGCATAGTGAAGCATTATTATCGGTAATTGATGCCCCAAAGAAAGAAAATGGAAACACCTAGTAAGCAACCTAAAAGCTCTAGCATGACTCATGAAGAAGAGGAAGAAATGCAACATGATGTATCAAAATGACAAGACCAAGTACAACAATTGTCACTCGCACAAAAAGTAACAAAAGCTATGATGTATGATTTAAGGAAATACGTAGAAGCTAAGATGGGTGGTTTAAATAAAGGCGTGGAAGCTAAGATGGATGGTTTAAAGAAAGCTGTAGAAGCTAAGATGAATGGCGTGGAATCTAAGATGCATGGTTTAAAGAAAGACATAGAAGCTAAGAGGAATGGCATGGAAGCTAAGATGGACAGCATGGAAGCTAAGATGGATGGCATGGAAAATAAGATGGATGATTTGAAGATAGGCATGGAATATTTGAAGAAAAATTTGACAAAATTTTTACAAGAATTGCTTACTAATGGCGAAAGGGTAGTAAAGAAAACTCATGATGAGAACAAAATAAATTCTAATCATGATTTCATAGACTCTAACGTTAGATCAAAGAACCACCATGTTCCAAAGATCGATATGAGGAAGTTTGATGGCAAGGATCCTAGAACATGGATACTACAAATGGAGCAATTTTTCGATCTCCATAATGTGAAAAACACACAAAAGGTACGCATTGAAACTTTGTATTTGGAACCAAATAAATTTGTATGGTATCGATGGCTTTGCTCTCATAAACAAATTGTCACTTGCACTATTTTTATAGATGAAATGATAGAACATTATGAGGATACAAAAAGCAACACTTTCTTAGCCATTGATAAATCTAAAACAAAAGGGTTCAATGATGGAGCACATTGAGGATTTCCAAAAATTGAATATAAGGGTAAAAGATATTCCAGAGGAGCATAGGACTAATATGTTCATAGGAACTTTAAAAGATAACATCCAACATGAGGTTCGCCTTTGGGAACTAGATTCATTGGAGAAGGCATTCAGGTTGGCAAGAAAAATGGAAAGCAAAATTATGGCAACAAGGAAGCCTACCACTCACAATCATAAAGATGGAAGTGTTGCTGCCGCTAGCCATCCACAATATACAAGGTTGACACCGCAACAATTGGAAGAAAAAAGAGAAAAAGGTCTTTATTACAGTTGTGATAGCAAATACACTAAAAGTCATAAGTGTGTCACGAAGAAATTATTTTACATAGATTGTGAAGAGGAGGAAGAAAAGGAACAAGAAACTTCAAAAGAGGAGGATATACACTAGGAACAAACTTTATAAAAAGAAGAAATGAATCCGACCGTATCGTGTAATGCATTGGCTGGAATTACTGCTCCTCAAACTACCAAGATAAAAGGGCATATCAAGAAGAAGTTAATAGTGTTGATTGATTCAGGAAGTACCCATAATTGTATTCATTATAAGATAGCCAAATAATTGAATTGCTTCCTATATCCAGCACCAGAGTGTCAAGTGATGGCTGCATGTGGAGGAACCATAAATTTCTCAAGAAACTACCGTTATATCAAGCTATCCATGGGAAAATATGTATTGAATAGCCCAATACTTTCCATTCCAATGGGTGGTGTTGATGTTGTACTAGGAGTCTAATGGCTACAATCCTTGGGTACAATAGCTTTTAATTTTCATGAAATTATCTTCAGAAGGAAAGGAAGTTAGATTAAGGGGCATCGCAGGGAAACCGTGAAATATAATCATCTCTAATGGAATGAAAAAGCTTCTAAATAGAGAACAATGAGACATAATTGCACAACTATGTTCACTAGAGGTTCCCACATCAAAATCATCCATTTCTCCAGATCTCCAAAAAGTCTTGGACAATGATTCCAAGGTATTTGAGACTCCTAAAGGCCTTCCATCTATTCATGATCGTGATCATGCTATCAATTTGATTCTAGGAAATGTTCCTCCAAACATCAAACCTTACAGATATCCCTATGTCCAAAAGAGTAAAATTCAACGTATGCTTGCAGAAATGCTAGAGGCTGGTATAATTCAACCTAGTCAAAGTACTTTCTCTGCTCCAGTTATTTGTTTCACAAGAAGAATGGATCATGGCGCATTTGTCCAGATTATAGAGAGCTCAATGAGCTCACTATTAAAGATAAATTTCCCATCCCTGTCATTGATGATTTATTGGATGAATTGCATGGATCAATTTACTTCACCAAGTTTGATCATCATTCAGGTTATCATCAAATCAGAATGAAGACTGAAGACATTCCAAAAACCACATTTAGAACTCATGAGGGTCATTATGAATTTTTGTTCATGCGTTTTGGCCTTACTAATGCACCTTCTACATTTCAAGGTTTGATGAATTCCATTTTCTAACCCTTCCTTAGAAAATTTGTGTTGGTATTTTTTGATGATATACTAATCTACAACAAGTCTTAGAAGGATCATGTCCAACATGTTGACATGGTGCTCAAACCATTGAAGGAGAAACAATTATATGCAAAAATGTCCAAATGTTTCTTTGGAGTACAAGAGGTGAATATCAGGGACATATTGTATCTCATGAAGGTGCTAAGGTAGACCCTAGCAAAATTAAAACCATTAAGGAATGGTAAATCCCCACATCCATAAAGTATCTACGAGGATTTCTAGGGTTGACATGGTATTACACAAGTTTGTTAAGAAACCTTCTTAGCTACACCAAACTTCACAAAAACCTTTATTGTGGAATGTGATACCTCAGGAAATGGAATTGGTGTTGTTTTAATGCAAGAACAAAGACCCATTTCTTTCAAAAGTCGTCCAATCAAAGGAAAGTATTTACACATATGAGAAGGAAATGTTGGCAATACTACATGCACTTATGAAATGGTGACCCTACCTGATGGGAAGACACTTCAAGGCAAAAACAGATCATGAGAGTCTTAAATACTTTTTGGAACAATGATTATCTTCAGAAGAGTAGCGAAAATGGGTCACAAAGATGTTGGGCTATGAATTTCAAATCATCTACAAAAAATGGAAGCAAAATGTTGTGGCAAATGCACTCTCAAGAAAGGATGAGGATGTGGAAGAATTTCTTTGCACCATTTCTATTATCCAACCAAATTGGATAAACGAAGCCAGGGATGAAAGAAAGAATGACAAGGAAGTGTGGGCACTCATTCAAAAGATACAACAAGATCCCAATACATCTGATACATTTAGCTGGAAAAATGATTCGTTATGGTACAAGGATCGGTTATACCTATCTAAGAATTCCCAACTCAAACAAAAGGTTCTTAGGGATTTTCACACCTCTCCCTTAGGAGGGCACTCAGGATTTCTAGAAACCCACCACAACGTTAAGAAAGATTTTTTTGGGATGGCCTTAAATCATATATTCAAAAGTTTGTGGTAGAATGTTTGGTTTGCCAACAAAATAAGTTGAAACAATTAAGACCCCAAGACTGTTAAAACCCTTATGCATTCCAAGCCAACGTTGGGAGGAGGTTTCAATGGATTTTATCATAGGTTTACCCAAGTCCGAAGGAAAAAGTGTTATCATGGTGGTAGTTGACAAATTTACCAAGTATGCACACTTTTGTGCATTATCTCATCCATTTAAAGTGAGTACAATTTCTACTGAATTTATGGAAACAATTCAATAGCTACATGGAAACCCAAAAATTATTGTAAGCGATAGAGATCCCATTTTCACAGGAAACTTTCGGACAAAATTATTTTCTTGTCTTGGGACTCAGTTAGCTCATAGCTCATCTTACCATCCTCAATTTGACGGGAAAAATGAGATAGTAAACAAATGTTTGGAAGGATATATTCATTGTTTGTATCTAATAAACAGACACAATGGTTCAAATGGTTGCCTCTAGCTGAATGGTGGTATAAAACTTCCTTCCATACTGCAACAAAAATGACCCTATTTATGGCAGTTTATGGATATCATCCACCATCCATCACATCATATTTAAGAGAAAATTCTAAGGTTCAAGCAGTGGAATATCACATCGAGAATCAACAACAAGCTCTCCAACTCTTAAAGGATAACCTTACCTTGGCGTAGAATAGAACGAAATAGCACGCAAATCAACATCACAACGAAAGAAGTTTTGATTTAGGTGATTGGGTATTCCTATGGCTACAACCATATAAATAAATTCCCCTCAAGCAAGATAAGAAGGATAATAAATTATCACCAAAGTATTATGGTCTGTACAAGGTGTTGCAAAAGACAGGTACTATGGCATACAAATTGGAACTTCCTGCAACTTCCCGAGTGCACCCAGTTTTCCATGTTTCATGCTTAAAGAAGGATATAGCTGACAAGATTCTAGTTCAAAAAATATTGCCAGAACTTGATGAGGAATGAAAAATCATACTGGAAGCTGAAGTAGTCAAAGAAACAAGAACTCGATAGCTACGAAATCAATCAATTTCAGAGTATCTCATCAGGAGGAAGAACTTACCCATTGAAGATTCCACATGGGAGGGTGAGAATTTTATGCAGAAGCACCCAGAACTACTCAAGCATTGAGGAAAACACGTTTTTGAAGGAGAGGGGCATGTTAGGTCCCTATAATACTAGTGATTCCCCCATTACTATTTTCATTGTATCCCTTATCATTATTGTTGTGCCCCTATTGTCCGCATATTTTATTATTGTGCCCCATAGAATCCCACTATTGTTGTTTTCGTGCCTTTATATTATTATTGTTAGGTCGGCTTGGTTATATTGTCCCCCCTTAGAATTCTATATATAGAAAGGAGGTTTCATCATTTGAATCATCCAAGAATTATTCATTTGTGTAATATAAAGGAGGTTTCCCCCTCGAAGAGGTTGAATTCTAAGGTGTTGATCGACCTTGTTATCTTTTTTTGAGATGGTTTCCTAAGAATTAATTATTGGTTCATTGTTCATTGCGATAACCAATTAAAATACACCACAATAACCTTACATGATTGTCAGTAGGCTCTTGTGATCCAAAGTATTATCTCTCACAAGCTTAAACCTTACTTTTTGATACACAATGTATCATTATATTGTTTTCATCCATCTGAATGCTTTGAGAGTAGAAAAAATTGAAGACTCACCTCATAGGACCATTTTACCAATGGGGCCCACTATGGAAAATTTGGGTCTAAAACCTTTTAGGATCATTTTGAGGCATCAAATGAATTTTTTTGGGGTAAAACTTTCTTTCTTTAGTGTTGATTGTAAAGACCTTTCCAACAATGCACAAATATCCTCAATCGAAGACCGAATGCAAAAGTTATGCCAGTTGGAAGTTGACCTTCCTATTTTGTCCCCAATAAATTGAGAGGATGCCACATTAGCCCCATTAATCATGGAAAATGGTCTAGCCACATGACCATGATAAATAGGACTCTATAAGTGTCAATGTTTGTAACTCCATTTAAGAGATGAAAGAGTCAAACTTAACCAATAGTAGGATATCAGGTTATGTTATAACCAGGCCACTAGGAGGAAATGATGTTCAATTGCTTTCAAGTGCATTTTGTTCCATAGACAAATGAAGTAGTCAATAGGGATAAGGAGAGAGCACATACAAATGATTTTTTCACTATAGTATCGCACATGCCACAAGCCTCCAAATTCTTTGTACTCATAGCCACCTTCACAGAAAGAGAGAAAATGAACCTCACTTTCCATCTATATTTTCTACTGAAAGGGTTTCACAAGTTATATCTTGAGTCAAATAATGGTTTGTGAGTTTTTATTTCACTCTTCTCTATTTTCTGCATAGTTATAGTTTGCATGTATATGAAATAAAAAGGAATTTATACATCCAAAAATCTAAAGATATATAAACTCTCGTTGTATAGATTTTATGTTTTTAAGTATAATTTATCAGATTTTTTCTAACAAATTTTCGAGTGGAATATACATGGAAGGTTATAGATTATATTCATATCGGAGCAAGTTTCTTTGGGTATATTACACATATTTGTAGGGGATCTAGATCAATGAATCCAAAAGTGAAAAAAACCCTATTAATGGTGGACAAGTTTATGAATAACACTTGGGATTCTATAGAGGAGAAGTTTTTGCAGCTGGAAGCATAAGTTGAAAATATAAATTGTTACATGAATCTCCTCATGGCGACGTTGACGAATAAGCTTGGGATATTTAGAGAAGATGGGGGTTCTTACATAGATATCTAATCAGAGGTGAGATTAAGAAGAAATAGAGAATGAGCCAAAGAAAATACTCGAAAAAGAACAACTCATTTCGAGTGTAATGAACCATCCTTAGTCCTTGTTTAAAATGGAAGCAAGGATGTATATCAAGTAATACCAAGGTGAGATCGATGCTTTTAAGATAAACCATTGGTTGCAAAAATTAGAAGTCTATTTCAATATTCCTCATATGGCAGAAGAATATAATATTTCATTTTTGCAATTGAAATTAGAGAGTCATTCCCTAACTTGAGGGAAAGCCACATAGAGACCTTGAGGTTGGAGGGTGATCCTCCAGTGACTTAGTGGAAGGAATTTAAAACCCTCATAAATTCACAATTTTAGCCTATTGAAGAAGTAGAGGAATAGTAGATCCAATGTTACTTCTTTAGGTAAAAGTAGGGGAAAAGTATACAAGAATATGCCATAAAGTTTAGAGATATGGCCGTAATGTTAGGTATATCCCCAAAGAATCTAGATGTAATCCTCAAGTATTTTGGGGGTCTACACAACCATCTACGGAAGAAAATGATCTTTTTCAATCCCAAATCAGTGGAAAAGGCTTATGTATAAGCACAATACCTATAGAACATAGGCTTGAAGAAAGGGAAATAAAGTTGATCGAAACAAAAGGAGCACCGAGACACTTCTAAGGTGGGGTATAAGAAGTGGAAAGGTGGAAAAGATTAAAAAAGAGGCATTGAAATTACACCAATGAAAGGATCTGAATAACCACTGTAACATTGACATCCATACAAAGGAGAAATGTTTGAAGTTGTATCCAAGGATTAACCCAAATAAAAAAAATAAGAAGACGAATCTCACAACCATTAATCTAAGAAACTAGGTTGAAATCAACTCGGAAATGGATGGGAAGATAATTTTCACATCAGTGAAGAAGGAGTTCAATATAAGTATCCTTTAGTAGAAGGAAGAGAAATAAATTACCAAAATCTTCCACATAAATATGTAGGTAAATTAGACAAATATCGATGCTCTCGTTGACACAAGCTCGTAAGTGAATCTCATTGCAACAAAGCAATTTAGGAAATTTGGATTAGCAATTCATGAACATCCAAGCCCATATCGAAGAGATCAGTATCTCCAATATTTCATTGGGTTTAATGGTGGATTTTTTATCAAGTTTGAGTATAGTAGGGGTTTCCCAATAACATAGAGTCTTAAGGCTTTCATAATATCTAGTTTGATGAAATCAACAATAACCCCTAAAAAATTGATGTGGTAGGATGAATATATTATTGATATGCAGATTAACGACTGGGTTGGTAGGGCTACATAATTGGTTGCAAGGGCTCCCCGCGAAAAGTAAAAAATCATTAGGTTTGACAATTTTCCCATGATGTGGATAGTTTGGGTATCATTCCTTATTCCATCGAGCCATCCCAATCAAAGTTCCCTTATCGCTTCCGAATAGATGGCCATATCATTGATGTATTGAACCAATAGTACTTTGACACACATGTTCTTGAGTTCTTCCAAGAAACCAAGCTTAGGCTGCGTAATAGGTTTCTCCTAGGTCAATATCTTTAGATCAGGTGCGATTTTAGTTTCAAGGCATGCATGGTCATTCAAAGGTCCAGGAGATAGTTCTTATTTTGGCTCTTCATTTTGAATATCTGCATTAAATTCTTCAATATCAACAAGAGAATGGGTTTGGGTTAATTTCTTCCCAAACTGAAGATGAATATCCTGGTAGTCTAGTGAAGAGATAAAATAGTTAGGGAAGGTAGCAAGTCTAGTATGCTACGCTACTTGGGTTACTCTCTCATTATTAGGGTTAATAATAGTTTGTTTAAGTAATTGTAACACCCATCCATTGTATGTAAAACTTTGCTAACCTAAGCTAAGAAAACCTAGGTGTCATGTGTAACAAGAAAAGTAAATACTTTATTATTAAATAAAATAATTTAATTACCTGGAAAAGTGAGACACCAAGAGATGATATTATTGCCAAATCCCATTGGTGAATGGGAAGGGATAATTATTTCATGCTAAGACTTCTAGATCCAATTATAGATAATCTTAATGAGTTGGATATAAATATCCATTAAGCTACTTAACTGAAGAAATATCCTAAGTTAAGAAAAACATAAAAGCCTTGTGGGAGAAAAATTTAAGCTTTTATGAGGAAAAGCCTCGTGGGAGATAAGCGCGAGCCTTTTGGGGAAAATCCTATGCAAATGGATTAAAAAAACCCATAAAAGTGTGATGTCGCTAATGGAAACCATATCATGAAAGAGGGTATTAAATACTCATTGAAGAGATCAACATGAGGCAGTTCATCCATGAAAAAAACTCTCGGTGGTGCTGCTCAGTTTTCCAAGACACATCCTTTTAGATAATCTGGTTTGGATGGGATGTTTTGTATGTTGACTCCTTACTCTTTATGTTGTCAATTTTGTAAGCATATAAGAGAATTTCTTAGGTTGTTCTTGCATATGATATGATTGAATAATTTGCATATGACCGCTATGCATGAGTAAAGTATCATGTGTTAACTATGGTATGAGATTATTATATACGGGCACAGGTGACAACCAATACATATAAAATAAATCCAAATTAAGATTAGTAAAGGAACATAATATGTGGATCTTATGTAGTATTGGTGTTATCCCCTTTTTTATAAGATAGTGAATTATTATGCTTGAGATAGCCATGTAACTTGAGTAACTATGGTTAAGGCTTGAAATTGTATAGCCTATGGTTTATGTTATCTATGATATGCATTATGCATCATGGGGGAGATAAGATATTTATGTTAGAAATACATTTGACTATGGCAGTAGGACTATGATAATGGCATAGGCAATGATAGATATAATATATTTATGTTAAAGTTTCAATTAATGTTGTTGTTGAGTGAGAAAAGGAAGGATGTCTTTATGCATAATATTGTCTTGTTTAATGCCCATGATTGATTGTTCCTCCAAGTTGCAATACATGCATAGTTGATTTGGAAGGTTATATTAAAGTCTATTCATTGAACGTAAGAGCCCACATCATGTAGCATAGTAGGTAGTTGGAAGTATGGTGCCACAGGGGTATGTTACAAATGGTATCAGAGCGCTAAGTTCAAATATTGTGGTGGAAGGGTCACCCCACATCTGTAAGATATGAATGAGTTGTAGGGTTCAGTTATAAATGACTACAAGGAAAATATTCCAGAATCCATCAAGGGTGAAATTAAATCTTAAAATGATTTATGGAAGGAGGATTTTGTAGAAAGAACATATATAATATAGTATATATTGTATATAGATTAATTTTTTGCAAGAAAAGTTAATTCTGATTAAGGTCGTTTGAAATAATGGATATTGAGTTAAGAGTGAAGTCTTCCATGTTGCTGGAAAATCATGTAACTAGTTATGTTGACCATTTGTTTAAAGAGATCACTTAAAACATAATTAGCCATCAGGTCATTAGATAGTGAAGGGAAGGTTTATGAATGATTTGAATAATGTACACAAGATTATTAGTGTAATGGTATTCTCCTCTATTAAATAGTAAAATTTAAGAGTACCTTTACTCAAATCTTAGTTAAGGTACATGAAAGAGAGGATGAAGGGAAGCACAAGGTTCATTGGCAACGGTCGCCATTGAATAGTTATTGTCAAGAGTTCTTCGATGAAGGAGGAGTTTCCCTTCTGGGTCAGATACTTTCAAATCCATGCACATTTTTCTACAACTCTAACCTCTTCAACCGAGCTAGACACTTCGTGATCATCTCCTTCCTCTTTGCAACCTCCTGCCAAAGAAAACAAAATGCTAACCAATGTTTCTCCTATCAGAAGCAAGTCAAGCTTTTGAGGCCACTAGTCGTTAGGTAATCACCAAGGCCAACCCTCTCATTAAGGCTTCCAAGATCGCCAAACTTTGAAGAGATATTTTTAAATTCTAAACGATTGAATTCTTGAATGGACTTTGGTTGGTAATTCCTTTTCAGGAATTAACATCCACAAAAATTAAAAATTTTGGTTGACTATGACCTAGAAAAAATTGAAAAGTTAAGTGGGTATTTGTGCCATTCACCTTACCTAGTTGAAAATGTGTGTATGAATTCTATCATAATCAATGGAGCCTAGTAAATGTGAAACCACATGCACCTGCAAGGCAGAGTCTGTGATGAATTTTATGGTCTATCACACTCACTGTAATAATTTTCAGTAGTAGATGTGGCCACTTGGCTCTAGCTTTGGGAGCCCAACCAAAGGACGCGAGTCAATATTAGATCTCATTTAATTGTTATAAATGGTGAGGACAAGAAGATTGAATAAATTATGGAGTCATTGTGGATATGGAGGACAATCTAGCCATCGGTATAGTGTGTGCCACAGTTAATGGAAAGAAAGGACATGAGTACGAGAGAGTGAAGAACTCCTCATGAATGCCTGGCCACTCGCCGAATAGTGGACTTGCAACTTTACTCCCCAGAACGACCACATGCAGATATTTCGAAGTTTTTTTTGTGTGTTGATAATGACTATTGAAATTCATTGGAAATGAAAAATATGATGCATGCAAACAATTGATAAGAAAGGTGTCATGCATATAAACACCCGGGAAATTTTCTTTTTAATTGATATTATGATGTTATTTCTTCATGCGTTACCTTTTTTATTGCTTTATAATTGAATGTATGTAGGTTATGGTAGCCTTAGAATCCTATTTTATCAGTAGTACATTCCAATTGCAATAACGTAGGACACCTTGTTGTAGATCGATGGGTTTCTTTCTGATCTGAAATATTGATTTTTTCTTTAGCTATTGATCCAGAGATGTTCGAGTTGCCTTAAAATCACCTTGACGAGGATTTCTCCTTTCGGTCCAAAGTCGCTTTTGTTGGTTACGTTATCCACTGATGTGGAAATGTTCAGGAGAATTTTCTTTTTGACAACACTCAACAGCTATCCACTCAATAAGGCTTATCCCTATGACAACACTCACAGCTATATTTATTTCCTTTTCCCTAAAGACTGGATTGGCAATACTGATGTTTTTTTTAGTATAAATCGGTGTGCTCACCATATTTGCTGAGTTGGAGATGTTTCCATTAGGGACATAACCATCAGATAATGATTATCAAGTTTCTCAATAACTTCATCACATCTCTGGGGTAGGGACAGTGACAATGCATATTTGAGGGGGCAAGAACATTTTAATTAATGATTGTAAACATTGCATGAGCGACCTTGGGTGTTATAGGTTTCACCTTCATTAGAATGATATAATGTGGTTTAATATAGCTTGACCACATGTCAGAGCATTTTGTTCAGTATACAACTAGAGAAATGGATGTCAATAACCTCACCTACGTTAATTTCTCCATCTAGACTAAAAACTCCTAAGTACCCCAAATTATTGGATGCTAATAACCTCTTATAAACCTAAATGTTTTAACCCCTAATCCCTTAGCTCTGAACCGCTTATAAATTAAGAAATGTTGTCTAATTGGTTGGGGCCGAGGAAAGTGGCCATCGAAACCAAACATGTGATATCCAGGTAAAATCAAGAAGGAATATGACATAATGATGAAGGTGAAATAAGAATGGGTTGTTTTTGTTGGTTGTGAGTATATATCTAATAAAGTATCTCTCCATCTAAATGATAAGAAAAATAACAATTTCCCTATATTTTTTCCACATATTCATAAATTGCAAAAGCTTCATCAATGATTCGTTGTCTTTGTTTCTCACTCTCAGCTAAGTTTTCTTTGTCGTTCTCTTTGTTTTCCTATATTATATTTTTAAAAGTTGTATCATTTAAAGATTTGTTATATACACTACTATTACTCACTTGTTTTTAATTATAAATAAACAACACTCAAGGGCACTGGTCATGGATCAAGATAATGTGGTCGTTATAATAGTGCATGTTCAGTAACATGGAGTGAATATTGAAGATAAAGTTGATGATCCTATGGAATAAAATGATGATTCCAACATAGTTGAAGAAGAGGGGGAAAATATATTGATCCAAAATACATTTAATAATGTTGTAATGGATGATGATGATAACAAAGTAGATGGTTGTGTTGATAGACCTCTAATTGAGAAGGAAACAAAACCTCTTTATTAAGACTACAAAACAAGTCTTCTCTGTGTAAAATTTGGATGCAATATGTATGATAAATATTATTTATTTTAAGAAGTACGGATTTTTAATTATGTTGTAGATTGATAGGTGAATGTTTCTTACCATGGCCAAAGGTTTTAGATCATACATATTGAGATTTACATGATGTTATGAAAGATATTGGAATGAATTATCAAGTTATTCATGCATGTCCCAGTGATCATATTATTTATTAGGGTGAAGACGCGTTGGAAAAATAATTCCCAATATGTGAAATTAGTATATATCGAATTGATCAAGAAAAAATAAATGTCTAATAAGGTGGAAATTACACTTTAATTATTTGACCACGCACAAAGGGTATTGTGAGTGGGGCCAACATTGAAAATTTTCAGTTTTTTCTTGTATCTACCAAAAATTTACATGGTTATAGGAGATGCATGTGTTGATAGTATGGGAGGGTTCCAAGACTTAGATATGACTGATAAAATAATTCGAAAAAATTATAACATAAATGTTGAGGAGATAAAATTATATGGGTAACAAGATGTGATCATAGAAGAAACAATCCTAGCAACTACTAGAAGAAACAACATACCAATACTCATCAAAATGCTGCCTTGAATATTAAATTTCTCCATTATCATAATAATGAAACACCAACACAAGATTGAAGTTGGATTAAGGACTAGTGTCTATGACGATATTTAACTAGAAGAATTTTTTTGGCCATCTTATCTGAATCTTGTCTCATCATAATGAAAAAGATGCCTTGGGGTTATGGTTTAATGGATCAACATAAATTTTGGGGGATAATCCTTAAACCTAATATCCACTCCCTGTCGTAATTTGTAATCCCTACTTCTCCTTGAACCCTTTAGCCCTATAACATTAGTAACATATGGTCTCTAACACTTGATAATTCCCCACAACCCTAAATCACATAATCCATATATCCCTAATAACTCCTAAACCCATAAGTCTCAAACCCATTATAACCTGATATAAATCTATAACCATCAATATTGAAATTTTAATACTTCAAGCCTTCAAATCATAATGTAACAGTCAATGCATCAATTACTTGACAATAACACCCAACCATTAAACCATGTAACATATGTGGCATATAAAACTCAACTCCTAATCCTTAAAATATAAGCATGATACAAAATTTTAATTAATCTTTATATTCATATCCATATATCTCTTTATTAGTAACTGATAACACTAATAATAATCCAGAAATTGTATAACAAATATCCCTATATAACTCCAGAAGCATAATAAAAAATCAATATATTGTATTATCATTATAGTCCATATTGCAGATAATTCTTGATATCACTAACACTTATAATGATTAATCCCTATATCCCTTACAACCCTTACTCCTAAGATATTTCAATTTTAACCCTTATACTTAATACTTCAAACTAAACATTATAGCCCTTAACATTTATATGTCTACTATAATCCATAACATGGATGACATAATCATAAGCGTAAAACTTAACCAATATAAGCCAAACCTTATAACCTACGATATGAAAAATTATCTCACAAGAAATATAAATAATATTCCTTATAGCATATAACATAGTATTTTCATAACTCCTATAACCCCATCCTTACAATTTTTATAACCTTTAAACCTTATATGCCATTATTATCAATATAGCCACTATAAATAACCGCGTAATCTAATAATAGTTACCCAAAAAACCTTGTAAGTCATATGAGATCTATAACCCCTTAACACTATAATATCTACCCTCCCCCCTTCCCCCTCATTCCTAACCATTGTATCTCCTAATAATAACCATTCAAGAAAAAAAAAATGTAAGTTGCAAACCAATGCCAAAAAATATTACTAACATTATATTAAATAATAATATAAGTTTTCCAATTTTTCCAAAACTCATTTAAAATAAAAATTTACTTAAAAATATAAATCTCCATTTAAGTGATATATAATTTATCATTTAAAAAAAATATAATTTTATGCCGTAAGGCATTTCCCTCTGAAACCAACACCCCTCTGTGCACACCTATCATCACGCTTCTCCGTTTGATCCATTGTTAGGTGATTGGATTGTCCTAGTCCGTTGATTTAATTGCACCGGCACAGACCGTTTTATGTTTCCCTTTGTGTAGATGTCATCTGTCTTATACAATTCCTATTATGTGTTTCGTCGGCGAGGGTTTTCTCGCAGGGACAAAAGCATAAAACATAAAAAGATGAGGATTATGTGGGCGCAAGATCATGGGAGAGAAGTGGATTGATGAGGGCGTTGGAGAGGAAGAGAACCAATAGACGTTGCAATTCTGATTGAACGTTCAATGCACCTCGATAAAATAATTATTAGCCTCGCATTCATTCATTGCCCAATCCATCAATTCAAGAAAAAATGAGTCCATCAATATGAATTCAAGAAGAAATGTTTCCATCAAAATGTCCATCTGCGATAATGTATGGCTTCAGTTTATCATCTCACATCAGGTAGGGAAGTGTGTTCCCTCGATAAGCCCTAGATGCTTGCATTAAATCAATGCTTGTGATTTATAACTCTACATTGTGTTTTGTATTTTGTGTGTTTATGCATGTTCTTTGTTTACAATTGAAGTGATTATCCTCAATGCCTATGGTGGATTAGCCCCAAAAGACTATGTTTCTTTATGCATCAGGAAATTACATACTAATGCATAAAGAGGTTGCATACATTATGTAATACACTAGTTTCGGAGAAATATAGAGCAAAATAAATTGTTTTTCTTCCTTCTTCCACCGGTTCGTGGATGAAAACTCATAGAATACTCCCTTTATTTATTTTTTTCTTTTACTATGGTGTGAAAGGCCTCAGCTCCATACCTTGGAATTTGAGGTTTCAATGGGCAAGGATCACTTCAAAGAGTTGCAGTATATTATAATGGAAACAAATTTTTTTAATTTTTTTTTTTGATACTTACAGTGATCATGTGTATGCCATCAGACTTATATTTATGTAATACAGGATGCCTGAGTTTCCCCCCTGCCGGTTTTCATATCGAAACCTATTGCAGTGAATACACCATTTCTTTATGTTTGGCATCATCTAATATTTGAATCTTCCAATTTCTTCTGAAGGTGAGTACTAAGACTGTTCTTTATATAACAATTTTATTTTTCTTTTGTTTCCAGGTGCCTTTTCTGTTCTTGTTTCTTGGCCTTCATATTTATTCATTGGATTTTTTAGCGGCCTGATCACTATCCTCCTCCCTTTCAATTCTACAACATGAAGGTGCGTCCCCTGCATTGAGTGCTACTGCCCAGAACCTCTCCTGATCTTCTTCTAAATTTCATCTCATTTATATTTCGATTATAAATTTATATGGTTGGTTAGTTGTAGCTTGAAATTAGTTTCCATAACCCTGTTTTTTTTACATTAGAATTGAAGAGAGGAATTCAATATGCCACCTCCTTTAAATCAATATGAATTCAGGAAGAAATGTGTCCATCAAAATGTCCATTCGCGATAGTGTCTGGCTTCAGTTTATCATCTCACATCATGTAGGGAAGTGTGTTATCTCGATGAGCCCTGAATTCTTACATTAAATCAATGATTGGGATTGATAGCTCTACGTTGTGGTTTGGATTTTGTGTGTTTATGCATGTTCTTTGTTTACAATTAAAGTGCTTAGGATTAGACCCGAAAGAGTATGTTTCTTTGTGCATTAGGAAGTTACATACTAATGCATAAAGAGATTGCATAAATTATGTAATACACTAGCTTATGAGAAATATAGAGAAAAATAATTTCAAAGTATTCAAACATTGTATTTGCTTTATGATTGGCCTGGCCACTCCCCTTAATGGTAGGAGATGACTTTTATGAATCCTATCCCTTCTTTTCTATGATCACTTCCATATCGGGGACATCGTCTTCAATGTTACAGGAAAATTTAACAGGACTCTAAACGTCTACACCTATTTTCCATGAAATCAACGAGGGAAAAGGGGATCTTCGGAATGCAATGCTAGTTTCTATTATACTTTGTTCGACAGTGGGAATTTGATGAAGGAATTTTCTTCGACACAAATAATAGTTGATGTGAGAAGAGTGGCATGGGTTTCAAATGATACATTTAGAGATGAAAGGTGTAGATCAAGTCGAGGCATATGTGGTTATAACACTTCAAATTCAACTAATACCTTCCTCTACCATTGCAAGGATGGGCCACAAACCGACAAGTGCTCCAACCATGGTATTCTTTCGATTTATATTTATGTGGAAGTGTGTCTGAATTATTTGGTTGGGTAGCCGTGAAATTAAATAGAATAGCCCTTGAAGCTAATTTAAATTTATATTTTTGAACAAGGAGAGAAGCTTAAGAATGGTGTTGCAATAGGTAAAGATATTTCTTGCAGGTACATGTATTTTCACTTATTTGTTGATGGTTATTGTTGGGCTTATTAATTACTAACTGATTTTAACAACTACAGGTTAATCTGTTGGAGCAACTATGTTTCTAGTAGCTTCTTTATTAGTGGCTATAACTATGTGTAGAAGGAAGAGTCTTGATTTTCATTAGATTTCTATTATTAGCAATTTTATAGAAAATGAGGATAAAGCTATGGAAGAAGCTACACAAGGTAAGATAGGGATGCTACCCATTTTCTCCTACGAAGTATTGAAATAGGCAACCGATAATTTCCACGAGAAGAATGTAGTTGGAGAGGGAGGATATGGTTTGGTTTATCTAGGTAAACTCTGGTATGGTCATGTCGTGGCAGTGAAGATACTGCATCGAGATACTTGTAAAAGATTCAAACAGTTCATCAACGAGGTGTAGATTCTTTCAACCTTCTATCCTCAAAACCTGGTTCGTCTTTATTGTTGTGGTTCCCCACAAAGTCCAGATCTGCTTCTTTTTTATTAATATGTTACAAATGGTACTTTGTCAGATCATCTTCATGAGGAAGTGAAGAAGGATAAAGGTCTAGATTGGAATACCCATCTTAGAATTTGTATAGAGGCTTCCCACACCCTAGCATTTCTTCACTGCCATGAATTACCTATTTTCCACGAAGATGTAAAATCTTCGAATATTTTGTTGGATGAGGAATTTCATGTCAAAGTAGCGGATTTTGGGCTTTCAATATTTGTACCATTAGTTGTAACTCATGTTTCCACTGCTCCACAAGGCAGGCCAGGCTATGTTGACCCAGAATACCACTAATGCTTTCAGCTCACAGATAAATATGATGTCGAAAATTTCAGAGTTGTGTTGATGGAAATCATCTCTGCCAAGCTAGTTGTGGACATAGATCATAATAAAAGGGAAATTGTCCTGGCCAATATGGAAATATAAAATATTAAAGTGGGATATTTTCATGAGCTAATAGACCCAGATCTAGAAATTGACTCAAACTCTCACTTAAAAGTGATGGTTATTGCAATTGTTGAATTTCCTCTAAGATGCCTTGCAAAGAACAAAGAAGACCAACCAAATATGAAGTAACTTGTGGCCAAACTTGAGAAAATAAAATAAAATGGAGTCCATTGCAAACACTCGCTATTTCTAGTCGCTGATGATGATGGGTAATGGGTAGACATAATGGGTAGTGTCTACCCAAAAAGTTAATGGGTAGTGTCTACAGAACATAAGTTAACCATTAAGCAATTGGTATTCCCATAAATACTCTGTGAATAGGATTTAGAAATACAATTTGTTAATTGATATTTAGAATGCAAATCATTTTTATACTTGGAAAAGAGTTAAATGGATCAAGAAAATGTTAAGTTGAAGGCAATTGAACCAAGACAATTTATTTGTTGGATGCACAGTTGGGGTTCCTTTAACTACAACATGCCCCCCTTAAATTTCTAAGGCCAACTCTCTTATTATAACTTGTAGCTTTGTTCCAACCAACAAAATTATATGTATATTTTTGAGATAAAATGACATAAAACCTAAAGAATTCAATAAAAAAAATGTCATGATTATTAACTCCCATTATCAATAATTCAGTGTCATGTCAGTCCATGATTTTTGTGCACTTACAACTAAGGGAACTAAAGAAAGCTAAAAGAATGAATACGAGCTTTCTCACATAAATAAATCCAACCAAAAAGAGGATGTTAGCTTAAACAACAGCATAAACTCTTTTTAAGAATATGCAGATTGAAATCATTGGAAGCAGAGATAGAGTGTTGAAGATTTACCATACACATTGAGAAACAAAAATATTACGACAAAATGCCACAATGGAGGACTGTAGATAACCCTTTTTAGCCCTTCTTATTTCCTCTTTTCTTGTTGCACGTATTTATCTTACAAACAAGGATAATATTCTGCTCCTCCTCAATACCTGCAATAGTATCCAATATTGTCTCCTTCTAGTTGAAGTCATTCCATAGCCTGCTAAAAGTGGGAAGTTTTTTTGGACAGAGCCAAAAAGTTTCCAAAAACAACAAGACCTATTTAATGCAATGGGCATTGGGTAATAGCTTTTTACCCTTCACCTACTAATTTTCATCTTCAATGGTTCTTTATATGTCACAATTCTTCTCAAATTTATGCCTTACAGTTTTGCAACGTCTGGTGCAAATGCTCGTATTATTTTTAATAAGAAAAATAATATACATAATTCGAAAGGTTTACATTAAAAAGAAGTCTTTTAATTTAATATATAAATATAACTAATGTACTTATATAATAAATGAGAGGTAAATGCTAATAGCATCAATCAATTATAAACATCAAAACACTTATTTATCATACATTTTACGTTGCTAAAACTAAACAAATTATAAAATTTAACTTAATTATAAATTTATTTTAAATTCTTATTATTATTAATTGTAAAATATATATATATATATATATATATATATATATATATATATATAAGTTAAACATATATACATTTCAAAAAACATGTAACTAGATTTTTAACCATGGAAATTCATCCCACTTTAACATAGATGTAAATAAACCTTATTACAATATCAATAAACCAATGCCATGGCTTATCAATACCACATGCCCTCATTTAATAAGACCTTTTATTTATTTAATCAATCTAATTAAAATAAAAATAAATAAAAAACTACTTTAAACATAAATATCAACCTTAATTTCTACCTACTATTAAAAATATTAAATTTCTACCATCAAACCAACCTAACCCTTATAAATAATTAAATTAAAATTTCTCACAAATAAAATATAAAATTTCTACCATCAATTCAACCTAATCCATCAATCAACCTAACAATTTCTTAGAACCATTAAAATAAAATATAAAATTTCTACCATCAATTCAACCTAATCCATCAATCAACCTAACTTTTATAGATAATTAAATTAAAATTTCTCGGAGTCCCTAAAAAAAATAGTTATAGAATAAACATGGTTATATTAAACATATGTAAATTTTATTATGCCATAAAATAAATTGCCGAAATTGACTCAAATTTTTTTGCATACTATTAAAATTATTAAATTTCTACCATCAATCCAACCTAACCCCTGATCGGTAATTAAATTAAAATTTCTTAGAGCCCCTATGATAAACATGGCTATATTAAACATGTTTAATATATTAAACATGCTTTAAATTTCATTCTGTCCCAAAATAAGTTGACAAAAGTTACTAAAAGTCAAACTGTATGGACAAATGTTCGACATATGGTACGGTAATAACATAAATATTTAATCAAATATACAAAGGCTATGGACGATAGAAATCTTTAATAACATAGATATTTAATCACATTGATACTAAATCAGAACTTATAGCTAATAGTGAGGAACCGGTTCAGGTTGATCAAATCAGCGCACTTTTTGGAGTTCAGTTCGGCCATTGGATTCTGGTTTCATATAATACGATTCCATATCAAACCGAAGCAGCCAATTTTTTTGAGATTCAGTTCGGACATTGCATTTTGGTTTCATATACTTGGGAATCCATATCAAACCACATATTTGATTTCTGATTGGGGATGGGTCATTAATAAAATTGACTATAAGATTAATGATTGGGCCCATAGGTGGCTTCCAATGGGTGGAAGGCTTATACTGATTAAGACCGTTTTATAATCAATATCTGTATTTTGGATGCACATTTATATGGTGTCGATGGCCATCATCAGGAAGATTGACGCTATTCTCGTTAGATTCTATGGTGTGGTTCTGATGCACTCAAAAAGATCCAAAGATCCATCTTGTACGTTTGTCCACTCTAGCCTGCTGACTGTGGGGGCTGGGATCCTAGATACTCTATCTTTCAACACGACATTAATCTGTAAGAGTTTGTGGAGAGGACTGAGTGGTAGTGGCATCTGGTCAGCGCACTTTTTTCTTTTGGGCGAACCACTAAATACATGTCAGAAAATGAAGATAAGAAAGGCAGTAAACAACGGAAACTTGGTATCAGTGGCTGAAGAGATATAGGGCAGACTCACACATCTGTATAACACTAGTAACCTTAGCAAAGATTGCTGAGGCGAATTGATCAACCATGCTTAATACTCTCATCTGGGTAAAAATAAGTGGCTAATGCAAAGTTGACATAAGTTTAATAGCATACTAGCAAATTCAACCGAGACAGTGAAATACATATATCCCAATTCTTCTCTATCATCAAAAGGAATTCAGCCTACATAGTAACTGACAGCCAATTAAACTACTACATTGATAATTCTGTTCTACCATTTTCAAATGTTCGACAAGTACAAAACATGCAACACATACCTTAACATAGAGACAGACCAAAGCAAGATCCGCAGTGAAGTTGAAGCTTGCCAACACAATAATCGCACAAGTAGTTCAAATTGAACACTACCAAAAAATAGTATTATATATATCAACGTGAAGGATATAATTGTTAGAAATAGCTAACGAATTAATGAAAACAAATCAGAATTGCGGAAATTTAGAAATCTCAATTCCAAAGTTCACTCACCGTGGAAATTAACTTGTAGGAAAATAAGCAACCTGTAACTTCAAAAAAACAAGTCAAGTTAAATATTCCGACAAGATAAAAAAAAAAAATTCTTTTAAATGCCCATAGGCCCTAAGGGTTGAGCCCTGCTCTGATACATGTAACAGTCTAAAAATAAATATCTAATTAATTGTCCTAATTAGCATTAAATTTAAATGAGAATGGCACTTACTTGTGGTAGAAGTAGGCTTACCGCAACAAGGTTTTGGGAATGACTCTCCACTCAACCGTAGGCTCAATTGTGCAACGTCTTGCTACAACTGGCCACCCCCGAGCCGTCAATCAACATATTACTACCAATGACTCCTAGGTCTTAGTATACCATTCTCCCAAGAGAATGAAAGACAGAATCTCGGAAAGATGGAATGCAAGAATGCCTCTCATCTTCCTCACCATCTATTAAATAGAACAACATTGGAAGGGAACCACATACACACACTCCATGTGTCTACATGCAACTTTTTTTTTATTTTTAGCTTTCTTGTTTTATTTCTTTACTTTTCTTTTGATTTTTAGCTTTTCTTGTTTTATTTCCTTCTTTTTGATAGTTTTCTTGTTTTATTTATATTTATTCTTATTTAGAGTTTTAGTATGGTTATTACTATTTTTATGTTTATTATTTTTATTTATTTTCTTTGTATATATTTTTAATATCATTTATTATTTAACATTTATGATTTATTATTTTAATTATTTATTGTTAAGTGATTTATTATTTATTATTTATATTATTATTATTTATTTTGTATTATTTATTTATTATTATTATTTATTATTTATTATTTATTATTACTTATTATTTATTATTAAGGGGAGGGATATTACACTCGTTGACACGAGCTCGTAAGTGAATCTCATTGCAACAAAGCAAGTTAGCAAATTTGGATTAGCAATTCATGAACATCCAAGCCCATATCAAAGAGATCAGTATCTCCAATATTTCATTGGGTTTAATGGTGGATTTTTTATCAAGTTTGAGTATAGTAGGGGTTTCCCAATAACAGAGAGTCTTAAGGCTTTCATAATATCTAGTTTGATGACATCAACAATAACCCCTAAAAAATTAATGTGGTAGGATGAATATATTATTGATATGCAGATTAACGACTGGGTTGGTAGGGCTACATATTTGGTTGCAAGAGCTCCCCCCCAAAAAGTAAAAAATCATTAGGTTTGACAATTTTCCCATGATGTGGATAGTTTGGGTATCATTCCTTATTCCATCGAGCCTTCCCAATCAAAGTTCCCTTATCACTTCCGAAAAGATGGTCATATCATTGATGTACTGAACCAATAGTACTTTGACGCACATGTTCTTGAGTTCTTCCAAGAAACCAAGCTTAGGCTGCGTAATAGGTTTCTCCTAGGTCAATATCTTTAGATCAGGTGGGCTTTTAGTTTCAAGGTATGCATGGTCATTCAAAGGTCCAAGAGATAGTTCTTATTTTGGCTCTTCATTTTGAATATCCTCATTAAATTCTTCAATATCAAAAAGAGGATGGGTTTGGGTTAATTTCTTCCCAAACTGAAGATGAATATCCTGGTAGTCTAGTGAAGAGATAAAATAGTTAGGGAAGGTAGCAAGTCTAGTATGCCACGCTACTTGGGTTCCTCTCCCATTATTAGGGTTAATAATAGTTTGTTTAAGTAATTGTAACACCCCTCCATTGTATGTAAAACTTTGCTAACCTAAGCTAAGAAAAGCTAGGTGTGATGTGTAAGAAGAAAAGTAAATACTTTATTATGTAATAAATAAAATAATTTAATTACTTGGAAATTTAGTGAAACACAAAGAGATGATATTATTGCCAAATACCATTGGTGAATGGGAAGGGATAATTATTTCATGCTAAGAATTCTAGATCCAATTATAGATAATCTTAATGAATTTGATATAAATATCCATTAAGCTACTTAACTGAAGAAATATCCTAAGTTAAGAAAAACATAAAAGCCTTGCGGGAGAAAAATTTAAGCTTTTATGAGGAAAAGCCTCGTGGGAGATAAGGGCGAGCCTTTTGGGAAAAAGCCTATGCAGATGGATTGAAAAAGAACATAAAAGTGTGACGTCGCTAATGGAAACCATATCATGAAAGAGGGTATTAAATACTCATTGAAGAGATCAACATGAGGCAGTTCATCCATGAAAAAAACTCTCGGCTCAGGGGTGAACTCGAGGAAGTCAGTTCTAGGTTGGGTGGTGCTGCTCAGTTTTCCAAGACACATCCTTTTAGATAATCTGGTTTGGATGGGATGTTTTGTATGTTGACTCCTTACTCTTTATGTTGTCAATTTTGTAAGCATATAAGAGAATTTCTTAGGTTGTTCTTGCATATGATATGATTGAATAATTTGCATATGACCGCTATGCATGAGTAAAATATCATGTGTTAAGTATGGTATGACATTATTATATATGGGCACATGTGACAACCAATACATATAAAATAAATCCAAATTAAGATTAGTAAAGGAACATAATATGTGGATCTTATGTAGTATTTGTGTTATCCCCTTTTTTTATAAGATATTGAATTATTATGCTTGAGATAGCTATGTAACTTGAGTAACTATGGTTAAGGCTTGAAATTTTATAGCCTATGGTTTATGTTATCTATGATATGCATTATGCATCATGGGGGAGGGAAAATTTCATCCAATGAGGCTCTTTTAACTCAAATGCATATTACATAAGATATGTATGTTAGAAATACATTTGACTATGGTAGTAGGACTATGATAATGGCATAGGCAATGATAGATATAATATATTTATGTTAAAGTTTCAATTAATGCTGTTGTTGAGTTAGAAAAGGAAGGATGTCTTTATGCATAATCTTGTCTTGTTTAATGCCCATGATTGATTGTTCCTCCAAGTTGCAATACACGCATAGTTGATTTGGAAGGTTATATTAAAGTCTATTCATTGAACCTAAGAGCCCACATCATGAAGCATAGTAGGTAGTTGGAAGTATGGTGCCACAGGGGTATGTGACAAATGGTATCAGATCGCTAAGTTCAAATATTGTGGCAGAAGGGTCACCCCACATCTGTAAGATATGAATGAGTTGTAGGGTTCAGTTATAAATTACTACAAGGAAAATATTCCAGAATCCATCAAGGGTGAAATTAAATATTAAAATAATTTATGGAAAGAGGATTTTGTAGAAAGAACATATATAATATAGTATATATTGTATATAGATTAATTTTTTGCAAGAAAAGTTAATTCTGATTAAGGTCGTTTGAAATAATGGATATTGAGTTAAGAGTGAAGTCTTCCATGTTGCTGGAAAATCATGTAACTAGTTATGTTTATCATTTGTTTAAAGAGATCACTTAAAACACAATTAGCCATCAGGTCATTAAATAATGAAGGGAAGGTTTATGAATGATTTAAATAACGTACACAAGATCATTAGTGTAATGGTATTCTCCTCTATTAAATAGTAAAATTTAAGAGTACCTTTACTCAAATCTTAGTTAAGGTACATGAAAGAGAGGATGAAGGGAGGCACAATATTCATTGGCAACAGTCGCCATTGAATAGTTATTGTCAAGAGTTCTTCGATGAAGGAGGAGTTTCCCTTCTAGGTCAGATACTTTCAAATCCATGCACAGATTTCTACAACTCTAACCTCTTCAAACGAGCTAGACACTTCGTGATCATCTCCTTCCTCTTTGCAACCTCCTACCAAAGAAAACAAAACCCTAACAAGTGTTTCTCCTATTAGAAACAAGTCAAGCTTTTGAGGCCACTAGTCATTAGGTAATCACCAAGGCCAACCCTCTCGTTAAGGCTTCCAAGATCACCAAACTTTGAAGATATATTTTTAAATTCTAAACGATTCAATTCTTGAATGGACTTTGGTTGGTAATTCCTTTTCAGGAATTAACATCCACAAAAATTAAAAATTTTGGTTGCCTATGACCTAGAAAAAAATTGAAAAGTTAAGTGGGTAGTTGTGCCATTCACCTTACCTAGTTGAAAATGTGTGTATGAATTCTATCATAATCAATGGAGCCTAGTAAATGTGAAACCACATGCACCTACAAGGCAGAGTCTGTGATGAATTTTATGGTCAATCACGCTCACTATAATAATTTTCAGTAGTAGATGTGGCCACTTGGCTCTAGCGTTGGGAGCCCTACCAAAGGACGCGAGTCAATACTAGATCTCATTTAATTTTTATAGATGGTGAGGACAAGAAGATTGAATAAAGTATGGCGGCATTGTGGATATGGAGGACGAACCAGCCATCGGTACAGTGTGTGCCACAATCAATGGAAAGAAAGGACATGATTATGAGAGAGCGAAGAACTCCTCATGAATGACTGGCCACTGGCCGAACAGTGGACTTGCAACTTTACTCCCGAGAACGACCACATGTAGATATTTAGAAGTTTTTTTTGTGCATTGATAATGACTATTGAAATTCATTGGAAATGAAAAATATGATGCATGCAAACAATTGTTAAGAAAGGTGTCATGCATATAAACACCCAGGCAAATTGTTTTTAAATTGATATTATGATGTTATTTCTTCATGCGTTACCTTTTTTATTGCTTTATAATTGAATGTATGTAGGTTATGGTAGCCTTAGAATCCTATTTTATCGGTTGTACATTCCAATTGCAATAACGAAGAACATCTTGTTGTAGATCGATGGGTTTCTTTTTGATCGGCAATATTGATTTTTTCTTTAGCTATTGATCCAGAGATGTTCGAGTTGCCTTAAAATCACCTTGAGGAGGATTTCCCCTTCCGGTCCAAAGTTGTTTTTGTAGGTTACGTTATCCACTGATGTGGAAATGTTCAGGAGAATTCTCTTGTTGAGCTACCTTAAAGCAGCCAGTTGGATAAGGCTTATCCCTATGACAACACTCACAGCTATATTTATTTCCTTTTCCCTAAATACTGGATTGGCAATACTGATGTTTTTTTAGTATAACTCGGTGTGCTCACCATATTCAGTGAGTTGGAGATGTTTCCATTAGGGACATAACCATCAGATAATGATTATCAAGTTTCTGAATAACGTCATCACATCTCTGGGGTAGGGACAATGACAATGCATATTTGAGGGGGTAAGAACGTTTTAATTAATGATTGTAACCATTGCGTGAGAGATCTTAGGTGTTATAGGTTTCACCTTCATTAGAATGATATAATGTGGTTTAATATAGCTTGACCACATGCCAGAGCATTCTGTTCAGTCTACAACTAGAGAAATGGATGTAAATAACCTCACCTACGTTGATTGCTCCATCTAGACTAAAAACTCCTAAGTACCCCAAATTATTGGATGCCAATAACCTCTTATAAACCTTAATGTGTTAACCCCTAATCCCTCAGCTCTGAACCGCTTATAAATTAAGCAATGTTGTCTAATTGGTTGGGACGGAGGAAAGTGGCCATCGAAACCAAACATGCGATATCCAAGTAAAATCAAGAAAGAATATGACATAATGATGAAGGTGAAATAAGAATGGGTTGTTTTTGTTGGTTGTGAGTATATATCTGATAAAGTATCTCTCCATCTAAATGATAAGAAAAATAACAATTCCCTATATTTTTTCAACATATTCATAAATTGCACAAGCTTCAACAATGATTCGTTGTCTTTGTTTCTCACTCTCAGCTAAGTTTTTTTTGTCGTTCTCTTTGTTTTCCTATATTATATTTTTAAAATTTGTATCATTCAAAGATTTGTTATATACACTACTATTACTCGCTTGTTTGTAATTATAAATAAGCAACGCTCAAGGGCACTGGTCATGGATCAGGATAATGTGGTCGTTATAATAGTGCATGTTCAGGAACATGGAGTGAATATTGAAGATAAAGTTAATGATCCTATGGAAGAAAATGATGATTCCAACATAGTTGAAGAAGAGGGGGAAAATATATTGATCCAAAATACATTTAATAATGTTGTAATGGATGATGATGATGACTAAGTAGATGGTTGTGTTGATAGACCTCTAACTGAGAAGAAAACAAAGCCTCTTTATTAAGACTACAAAACAAGTCTTCTCTGTGTAAAATTTGGATGCAATATGTATGATTAATATTATTTATATTAGGAAGTACGGATTTTTAATTATGTTGTGGATTGATAGGTGAATGTTTCTTACCATGGCCAAAGGATTTAGATCACACATACTGAGATTTACATGATTTTATGAAAGATATTGGAATGAATTATCAAGTTATTCATGCATGTCCCAGTGATCATATTATTTATTAGGATGAAGACGCGTTAGAAAAATAATTCCCAAAATGTGAAATTAATATATATCGAATTGATCCAGAAAAAATAAATGTCTAATAAGGTGGAAATTACACTTTAATTATTTGACCACGCACAAAGGGGATTGTGAATGGGGCCAACATTGAAAATTTTCAGTTTTTTCTTGTATCTACCAAAAATTTACATGGTTATAGGAGATGCATGTGTTGATAGTATGGGAGGGTTCCAAGACTTAGATATGACTCATACAAATAATTCGAAAAAATTATAACATAAATGTTGAGGAGATAAAATTTATGGGTAACAAGATGTGATCATAGAAGAAACAATCCTAGCAACTACTAGAAGAAACAAGATACCAATACTCATCAAAATGCTGCCTTGAATATTAAATTTCTCCATTATCATAATAATGAAACACCAACACAAGATTGAAGTTGAATTAAGGACTAGTGTCTATGACGATATTTAACTAGAAGAATTTTGTTGGCCATCTTATCTGAATCTTGTTTCATCATCATGAAAAATATGCCTTGGGTTTATGGTTTAATGGATCAATGTAAATTTTGGGGGATAATCCTTAAACCTAATCTCCACTCCCTCTGGTAATTTGTAATCCCTACTTCTCCTTGAACCCTTTAGCCCTATAACATTAGTAACATATGGTCTCTAACACTTGATAATTCCCCACACCCCTAAATCACATAATCCATATATCCCTGATAACTCCTAAACCCATAAGTCTCAAACCCTTTATAACCTGATATAAATCTATAACCATCAATATTGAAATGTTAATACTTTAAGCCTTCAAATCATAAAGTAACAATCAATGCATCAATTACTTGACAATAACACCCGACCATTAAACCATGTAACATATGTGGCATATAAAACTCAACTCCTAATCCTTAAAATATAAGCATGATACAAAATTTTAATTAATCTTTAAATTCATATCCATATATCTCTTTATTAGTAATTGATAACACTAATAATAATCCAGAAATCGTATAACAATTATCCCTATATAACTCCAAAAGCATAATAAAAAATCAATATATTGTATTATCATTACAATCCATATTGCAGATAATTCTTGATATCAGTAACACTTATAATGATTAATCCCTATATCCCTTGCAATACTTACTCCTAAGATATTTCAATTTTAACCGTTATACTTAATACTTCAAACTAAACATTATAGCCCTTAACATTTATATGTCTACTATAATCCATAACATGGATGACATAATCATAAGCGTAAAACTTAACCAATATAAACCAACCTTATAACCTACGATATGAAAAATTATCTCACAAGAAATATAAAGAATATTGCTTATAGCATATAACATAGTATTTTCATAACTCCTATAACCCCATCCTTACAATTTTTATAACCTTTAAACCTTATATGCCATTATTATCAATATAGCCGCTATAAATAACCGCGAAATCTAATAATAGTTACCCAAAAAACCTTGTAAGTCATATGAGATCTATAACCCCTTAACACTATAATATCTACCCTGGTCCCTCCCCCCTTCCCCCTCATTCCTAACCATTGTATCTCCTAATAATAACCATTCAAGAAAAAATAAAATGTAAGTTGCAAACCAATGCCAAAAAATATTACTAACATTATATTAAATAATAATATAAGTTTTCCAATTTTTCCAAAACTCATTTAAAATAAAAATTTACTTAAAAATATAAATCTCCATTTAAGTGATATATAATTCATCATTTAAAAAAAATATAATTTTACGCCGTAAGGCGTTTCCCTCTGAAACAAACACCCCTCTGTGGACACCTGTCATCACGCTTTTCCATTTTATCCATCGTTAGGTGACTGGATTGTCCTAGTCCGTTGATTTAATTGCACCGGCACAGAGAGTTTTATGTTTCCCTTTGTGTAGATGTCATCTGTCTTATACAATTCCTATTATGTGTTTCGTCGGCGAGGGTTTTCTCGCAAGGACAAAAACATAAAACATAAAAGGACGAGGATTATGTGGGCGCAAGATCATGGGAGAGAAGTGGATTGATGACGGCGTTGGAGAGGAAGAGAACCAATAGATGTTGCAATTCTAATTGAACGTTCAATGCGCCTCTATAAAATAATTATTAGCCTCCCATTCATTCATTAATGAATCCATCAATTCAAGAAAAAAT
Source organism: Pinus tabuliformis (assembly GCA_031772625.1). Classification (NCBI taxonomy): domain Eukaryota; kingdom Viridiplantae; phylum Streptophyta; class Pinopsida; order Pinales; family Pinaceae; genus Pinus; species Pinus tabuliformis. The sequence goes on along the minus strand of CM062810.1, from coordinate 671,542,795 downwards.
GAGTCCATTAATATGAATTCAAGAAGAAATGTTTCCATCAAAATGTCCATTTGCGATAATGTATGGCTTCAGTTTATCATCTCACATCAAGTAGGGAAGTGTGTTCCCTCGATAAGCCCTAGATGCTTGCATTAAATCAATGCTTGGGATTTATAGCTCTACATTGTGTTTTGGATTTTGTGTGTTTATGCATGTTCTTTGTTTACAATTGAAGTGATTATGCTCAATGCCTATGGTGGATTAGCCCCAAAAGACTATGTTTCTTTATGCATCAGGAAATTACATACTAATGCATAAAGAGGTTGCATACATTATGTAATACACTAGTTTCTGAGAAATATAGAGCAAAATAAACTGTTTTTCTTCCTTCTTGCACCGGGTCGTGGATGAAAACTCATAGAATACTCCCTTTGTTTATTTTTTTCTTTTACTATGGTGTGAAAGGCCTCAGTTCCATAACTCGGCATTTGAGGTTTCAATGGGCAAGGATCGCTTCAAAGAGTTGCAGTAATTTATAATGGAAACAAATTTTTCATCCTACTCCGTCACTTTTTTTTTTTTTTTGATACTTACAGTGATCATGTGTATGCCATCAGACTTATATGCGTGTAATACAGGATGCCTGATTTTCCCCCCTGCTGGTTTTCATATCGAAACCTATTGCTATGAATACACCCTTTCTTTATGTTGGGCATCATCTAATATTTGCATCTTCTAGTTTCTTCTGAAGGTGAGTACATAGACTATTCTTTATATAACGATTTTATTTTGCTTTTGTTTCCAGGTGCCTTTTCTGTTCTTGTTTCTTGGCCTTCATATTTATTCATTGGATTTTTTAGCGGCCTGATCACTGTCCTCCTCCCTTTCAATTCTACAACATGAAGGTGCATCCCCTGCATTGAGTGCTATTTCCCAGAACCTCTCCTGATCTTCTTCTAAATTTCATCTCATTTATATTTCGATTATAAATTTATATGGTTGGTTAGTTGTAGCTTGAAATTAGTTTCCGTAACCCTGTTTTTTTACATTAGAACTGAAGAGAGGAATTCAATATGCCACCTCCTTTAAATCAGTATGAATTCAGGAAGAAATGTGTCCATCAAAATTTCCATTCGCGATAGTGTCTGGCTTCAATTTATCATCTCACATCATGTAGGGAAGTGTGTTATCTCGATCAGCCCTAAATTCTTACATTAAATCAATGCTTGGGATTGATAGCTCTACATTGTGGTTTGGATTTTGTGTGTTTATGCATGTTCTTTGTTTACAATTGAAGTGCTTAGGATTAGCCCCGAAAGACTCTGTTTCTTTGTGCATTAGGAAGTTACATACTAATGCATAAAGAGATTGCATAAATTATGTAATACACTAGTTTATGAGAAATATAGAGAAAAATAATTTCAAAGTATTCAAACATTCTCTTCGCTTTATGATTGACCTCACCAATCCCCTTAATGGTAGGAGATGAATTTTATGAAGCCTATCCCTTCTTTTCTATGATCACTTTAACATAGGGGACGTCATCTTCAATGTTACGAGAAAATTTAACTGGACTCTAAACGTCTACACATGTTCTCCATGTGAAATCAACGAGGGAAAAGGGGATCTTTGGAATGCAATGCTAGTGTCTATTATACTTTGTTCAACAGTGGGAATTTGATGAAGGAATTTTCTTCGACACAAATAATAGTTGATGTGAGAAGAGTGGCATGGGTTTCAAATGATACAGTTAGAGATGAAAGGTGTAGATCAAGTCGAGACATATGTGGTTATAACACTTCAGATTCAACTGAGACCTTCCTCTACTATTGCAAGGATGGGCCACAAACCGAAAATTGTTCCAGCCATGGTATTCTTTCAATTTATATTTATGTGGAAGTGTTTCTGAATTATTTGGTTGGGTAGATGTGAAATTAAATAGAATATCCCTTGAAGCTAATTTAAATTTATATTTTTGAACCAGGAAAGAAGCTTAAGAATGGTGTTGCAATAGGTAAAGATATTTCTTGCAGGTACATGCATTTTCACTTATTTGTTGATGGTTATTGTTGGGCTTATTAATTACTACCTGATTTTAACAACTACAGGTTAATCTGTTGGAGCCACTATGTTTCTAGTAGCCTCTTTATTAGTGGCTATAACTATGTGCAGAAGGAAGAGTCTTGATTTTCATGAGATTTCTATTATTAGCAGTTTTATAGACAATGAGGATAAAGCTTTGGAAGAAGCTACACAAGGTAAGATAGGGATGCTGCACATTTTCTCCTACAAAGTAATAAAATAGGCAACCGATAATTTCCACGAGAAGAATGTAGTTGGAGACGGAGGATATGGTTCGGTTTATCTGGGTAAACTCTGGTATGGTCATGCGTGGCAGTGAAGATACTGCATCGAGATACTTGTAAAAGATTCAAATAGTTCATCAACGAGGTGTAGATTCTTTTGACCTTCTATCATCAAAACCTGGTTCTTCTCTATTGTTGTAGTTCCCCACAAAGTCCAGATCTGCTTCTTGTTTATGAATATGTTACAAATGTCACTTTGTCAGATCATCTTCATGAGGAAGTGAAGAAGGATAAAGGTCTAGATTGGGATACCCGTCTTAGAATTTGTATAGAGACTTCCCACACCCTAGAATTTCTTCACTGCCATGAATTGCCTATTTTCCACAGAGATGTAAAATCTTCAAATATTTTGCTGGACGAGGAATTTCATGTCAAAGTAGCGGATTTTGGGCTTTCAATATTTGTACAATTAGTTGTAACTCATGTTTCCACTACTCCACAAGACAGGCCAGGCTACGTTGACCCAGAATACCACCAATGCTTTCAGCTCACAAATAAATATGATGTCGAAAATTTCAGAGTTGTGTTGATGGAAATCATATCTGCCAAGTTAGATGTGGACATAGATCATAATAAAAGGGAAATTGTCCTGGCCAATATGGAAATAGAAAATATTAAAGTGGGATATTTTCATGAACTAATAGACCCAGATCTAGAAAGTGACTCAAACTATCACATAAAAGTGATGGTTATTGCAATTGTTGAATTTGCTCTAAGATGCCTTGCAGAGAACAAAGAATACCAACCAGATATGAAGTAACTTGTGGCCAAACTTGAGCAAATAAAATAAAATGGAGTCCACTGCAAGCACTCGCGATTTCTAGTCCCTGATGATGATGGGTAATGGGTAGACATAATGGGTAGTGTCTGCCCAAAAAGTTAATGGGTAGTGTCTACAGAACATAAGTTAACCATTAAGAAATTGGTATTCCCATAAATACTATGTGAATAGGATTTAGAAATACAATTTGTTAATTGATATTTAGAATGCAAATCATTTTGATACCTGGAAAAGAGTTAAATGGATCAAGAAAATGATAAGTTGAGGGTAATTGAACCAAGACAATTTATTTGTTGGATGCACAGTTGGGGTTCCTTTAACTACATCATGCCTCCCTTGAGTTTCTAAAGCCAACTCTCTTATTATAACTTGTAGCTTTGTTCCAACCAACAAAATTATAGGTATATTTTGGAGATAAAATGACAAAACCCAAAGAATTCAATAAAAAAAATGTCATGATTATTAACTCCCATTATCAATAATTCAGTGTCATGTTAGTCCACAATTTTTGTGCGCTTACAACTAAGGGAACTAAAGAGAGCTAAAAGAATGAATACCACCTTGCTCACAGAAATAAATCCAACCAAAAAGAGGATGTTAGCTTAAACAAGAACATAAACTCTTTTTAAGAATATGCGGATTGAAGTCATTGGAAGCAGAGATAGAGTGTTGAAGATTTACCATACACATTGAGAAGCAAAAATATTACAGCAAAATGCCACAATGGAGGATTGTAGATAACCCTTTTTAGCCCTTCTTATTTCCTCTTTTCTTGTTGCACGTATTTATCTTACAAACAAGGATAACATTCTACTCCTCCTCAATACCTCCAATAGTATCCAATATTGTCTCCTTCTAGTTGAAGTCATTCCATAGCCTGCTAAAAGTGGGAAGTTTTTTTTGGACAGAGCCAAAAAGTTTCCAAAAACAACAAGACCTATTTAATGCAATGGGCATTGGGTAATAGCTCTTTACCCTTCACCTACTAATTTTCATCTTCAATGATTCTTTATATGTCACAATGCTTCTCAAATTTATGCCTTACAATGTTTCCTTTGCAAAGTCTCGTGCAAATGCTCGTATTATTTTTAATAAGAAAAATAATATATATAATTCGAAAGGTTTACATTAAAAAGAAGTCTTTTAATTTGATATATAAATATAGCTAACGTACTTATATAATAAATGAGAGGTAAATGCTAATAGCATCAATCAATTATAAACATCAAAACACTTACTTTATCATACATTTTACGGTGCTAAAACTAAAAAAGTTATAAAATTTAACTTAATTATAAATTTATTTTAAATTATTATTATTATTAATTGTAAAAAAAATAATATATAAGTTAAACATATATACATTTCAAAAACACATGTAACTAATTTTTTAACCATGGAAATTCATCCCACATTAACATAGATGCAAACACACCTTATTACAATATCAATAAACCAATGCCATGACTTATCAATACCACATGCCCTCATTTCGCATAGCACTTACTAATAAGACCTTTTATTTATTTAATCAATCTAATTAAAATAAAAATAAATAAAAAACTACTTTAAACATAAATATCAACCTTAATTTCTACCTACTATTAAAAATATTAAATTTCTACCATCAAACCAACCTAACCCTTATAAATAATTAAATTAAAATTTCTCAAAACCATTAAAATAAAATATAAAATTCCTACCATCAATTCAACCTAATCCATCAATCAACCTAACCTTTATAGATAATTAAATTAAAATTTCTCGGAGTCCCTTAAAAAAAATATAGTTATAGAATAAACATGGTTATATTAAACACATGTAACTTTTATTATGTCATAAATAAATTGCCGAAAGTCACTCAAATTTTTTGAGTACTATTAAAAATATTAAATTTCTACCATCGATCCAACCTAACCCTGATGGATAATTAAATTAAAATTTCTTAGAGCCCCTATAATAAACATGGCTATATTAAACATGTCTAATATATTAAACATGCTTTAAATTTAATTCTGTCCCAAAATAAGTTGACAAAAGTTACTAAAAGTCAAACTGTATGGACAAATGTTCGACATATGGTACGGTAATAACATAAATATTTAATCAAATATACAAAGGCTATTGACGATAGAAATCTTTAATAACATAGATATTTAATCACATTGATACTAAATCAAAACTTATAGCTAATACTGAGGAACCGGTTCAGGTTGATCAAATCAGCGCACTTTTTGGAGTTCAGTTCGGCCATTGGATTCTGGTTTCATATAATACGATTCCATATCAAACCGAAGCAGCCAATTTTTTTGAGATTCAGTTCGGACATTGGATTTTGGTTTCATATACTTGGGAATCCATATCAAACCACATATTTGATTTCTGATTGGGGATGGGTCATTAATAAAATTGACTATAAGATTAATGATTGGGCCCATAGGTGGCTTCCAATGGGTGGAAGGCTTATACTGATTAAGACCGTTTTATAATCAATATCTTATTTTGGATGCACATTTATATGGTGTCCATGGCCATCATCAGGAAGATTGATGCTACTCTGGTTAGATTCTATGGTGTGGTTCTGATGCACTCAAAAAGATCCAAAGATCCATCTTGTACGTTTGTCCACTCTAGCCTGCTGACTGTGGGGGCTGGGATCCTAGATACTCTATCTTTCAACACGACATTAATCTGTAAGAGTCTGTGGAGAGGACTGAGTGGTAGTGGCATCTGGTCACAGATTATTGAGGAAAGTATATGGCTTATAAGTATCTAGAAGATTGGATTAAAGATGGGGCTTATCAATCATCCTCTTCCTCTTGTATTTGGCCAAGCATGATCAGAAATAGACACCGGCTATTCGCTGGTCTATGTTGCGAAGTAGGAAATGGTAACATGACAGGTGTGGGTCTGGACATCATTAAAGGACTATTGCGCTCTCATTCTCGGCGGTCTCCTTTCTTTCATCATCTGCGCAGTAGAGGTATGTACTCTATATCTCATATTCTATCTCATAGAACTACATCTCGTTACATCCAATCTTGGATTCGGGCTGTAGACATTGTTCTCTCTCGTACATTGGCTACAGAATGGGACCTATACATCAGACAGATTGAGGCTGTTGGGATTCAACTCACTGAAGAGGAAGATAGATTGCCCTGGATTGGGAAAACCAATCAGAACCATATTGTTATCAGCGAAATTTATAAGTTCATCTCTAACTCAACACCTGTAAATAAAAAACCACGTTAGCTCTACAAGATATGAAAGTGGAAGATTCCATTAAAACTTAAATGTTTTCGCTGACTGGCCCTCCACTATAAAATACTCACTTGGGAAAACCTCTCTCACAGAGGCTTCTACGGTCCTAGCATATGTCCTCTCTACATGCAAAAGTAGGAGGATGTGTCTCACCTACTTTTAAACTATTCTATTGCATTAGAGATCTGACTTTCTTTTCTCAATATTTTCCAAAACGATGGGAGCTGGACACACCACAACCTGGAGGCATGTTTCAACCTTTTGTTCACTTCACACAAAAAATTCTTCTCCTTTACATCATATGGGGCATCTGGAATTGCAGAAATAGTAGGATCTTTAACCATAAGAAAGTAGATATCAGATACAGTGTATTGTATTGGGGACAGCTAAGATTGGATCCAAGAAAAAATGATGTGTGGCCAAAGTTGTTCCTTGACATCATCTTCATTTTTGGTGGGAGGGATGCATGGGCAGGCTCAGAAATCATTGCTCTCTAGGGTTTACTTACAATGGCTCAACATAAAAAACATACAGATATTAGGAGACTCAAGGGTTCACCTGCTTTCAACCACCATCGATGTCCCATTAGATGAAGCGTATTCGATCCATAAGGCGTTCTTTTTAACGAATCTCCTATGATCACATTTACATAAGGCGTTCTTTTTAACGAATCTCCTATGATCACATTTACATAAGGCGTTCTTTTTAACGAATCTCCTATGATCACATTTACCCAGAGCAAAATACCATGGCAGGCATGCTCGCCAAGAGAAGCGTGTCTGGCTCTCATGGATCCACTATGCTTCTTACAAGCAGGACACCACACCAGAGTTGATTCCGGAAGCATACCTATTTCATGATCTATATATCTTAGATTTTGATTAACCAGAGTTATCATCATTTTTGAGAACTAATTTTATAAATGTAAAACGCCAAATGTACTTTCAAACATACAGTATCCTGCAAATTTTCCACTTTTGTTTATAAAACAAGTATAGGTAAAAATTCTGTTTTTATGTTCAGGGTGAAAAAAAAAGACATGATCCATGATCAAGTATACGTACACTCTTTTTCTTTGTATAAAAGCTTCTTTTTCTAATATTTATAGATAGATAGATAGATAAGCACACATACAAATACTATCCCAATTCCGCATTGATATCTTCATTATTCAGCTGAGTATTACAATGTAGGCCGCCTTGAAACATTAACTACTATGACAGAGAAGTAATAATTCAAATCGTAGTGAGCATCTAAGTACGTTATATGTTCTAAAGCTTGTAGAAATATACAGGATTAACTTGTATTAAGGATTACAGGATTAACTTGTATCATTCCGTTTCTCAGATCCTAGACAATAGCGGGTGGCTGCGGTCCATGTCATCCCACCCTGAAAGATGGCGTTGAAGTAACCCCTTTTTGTGTAAGCTTTCGACGGTGTGAGCTACACTCTTTATCACAGGTGTAAATGAGAAATTTAAATCCTTTAGCTTCTGGTTAGAAAACTCATATGGCTGCTTCCTTAGATTTATCTGGTCTGAACACCTGCGTGAATGATGGTGCAGAGAATTAGACTGTTTATTTTGCTTGATTCGTGTATATGTATATAATTTGAAAATAAATATATTAAAATATATATTATGCAAAAGGGCTGTGGGTGCGTACTCGGTAGGGAGGGGACAGCGTGGGCACAGTTTGGCCAACATGTCGACGAGGTCTCCTCGGTGTATGTTGCATTCTGCGCACATATATCTCTGGCCGCTGGCTGAGGGCGTTTCATACACTAAAATATGAGCCTCTGCAACGTCTCTCACGTCCACATATACGTGAGTTAAGTTCGCATACGTCTTCGCTGACCCTGGCATCGATCTTCGTCGATTAAATCGGTAATCGTGTAACTATATATATACGTATAACTAACTAGGATAGAAAGCTTTACCTACCTGTCAAGTATTTCATAATATGAGCAGTGCCAACGTCCATGCTGGGATTCAAATTCGAACCTAAAACCAGCCCAGGAATCAACACTACCAGTTCTAAATTCAATTTCTTGGCTAGCTCCCATGCCGATCTCTCTGCCAAGGTTTTTGCATAGCAATACCAGTTCTGCAATTAATGAACAAAACCAAGTAATACAGTTAGCCCAAATCCATACGATCCAACTTGATATTTCTATATATATTGAGAGTAGTGTATTAATCCAGAGAAAGTAATAAATACACTGGTCTGTATGCAGTAATCCAAATTGCTCCAGCAATCCTCATCGACTATGGCAAATGGGTTTCTGTGAGGATCCAGGTAAACAGCACCGATAGAAGACGTAAAAACTACGCGCTTCACCCCCATTTCTGCGCAAACCTCTATCATATTCTTCGTTCCTTTCACCGCTGGCCCTATTACCTCTTCCTGCATATAATTACATCCATCATGTACGGACCTAAGCCCATCAGTGGACTACAATGGTTAACAATATCTAACAGCCAAATGGCCACAAGACTAATACAGTTGCTTGCCGCCATTTTAAACTACAACTAAATTGATGGGCGCTAACTAAATATATTGGAATTGCAAGGTCTAGAGGTTATGAAATAATTAATTACGGGGTTATTGCTCATAGCGGTAGCCACATGAAACACACCATGGCAGCCTCGGATGACTACTACTAAGCTCTGGTAATCGAGAATATCAGCTCTCACAAGCTCAAGCTTCTCTTTTGCTCCTTCCAACGCTCTAAGATGTGCATACTTCCCCCCATCATCTGTACATGTCAAATACCATCAGAAACCCTAGCTCCATGAAGAAATAAACAAATAATTAAACTGATTATATGGTAAGCCTACATACCGTTTGGGTTGGTGCGAACTACTCCTCTCACGGTGTAGCCTCTTTTGAGGAGCATCTTAACAAGTCACGAGGCAATGAATCCCCCTGCTCCCGTCACGCAAACTGTTCTGTTCGTTTCTTTCATTTGGTGTTATCTGGTGTTATCTGGTGCTTTTTGCCAAGATAGTGCAGGCTGCAACTCTCAGATGAGCAACTCAACCGTTGATATGAAGTCAGGCAACTAGCTCATCGAATCATATACATGTAATTTGTAAAGAGAAATGCGGCTTTTGAATGCCATTGATGGTGAGAATGTGATGACAATACATAACCGCCATGCCTGAAATTTGACTGCCTGTAGGATGTTGTTGGTTTATTGTTTTTTTTGTTGACAGTAAACATAAAAATGACATGTCTATAATAACAAGTACAAAATGAGTAAAACCTAACCGACATAAATCTGATTAGTTGGATCCATCAATTCTAGTCCGTTTATAGGCAGAGGAGGGATGGTTTATTAAACTTGATAAGACAAAATTGAAGTTTGAAGGACTCTTGTATCGTCACTCTTGATACAAAAGAGCATGTTTTCTAATTTAAACTGTAACATTGTAACTCCTTTAATTTTAATGTGTAGAGTAGAAGATCTCTCAAATGATTCTTTGGTCCGTTGTCACAATATGGCCAAAATATTAAAAATTTTGCGGATAGTAAATGAGGCAAGGGTTTTTGTAAATACAAGTTATAGTTGTTAAACTTCAAAATTTTAAGTGTCTTAGACATCTTTAGGAGGTCATTGATCACAGCAATAGCCAGTGAAATGCACCATGGCAACCTCGCACAATGCTAAGCTCTTGCAATAGAGAATATCTGGTCTCTATTAAGCGTTTATTTTGCTTCTCCCAACACTCCCACACATGGTTGGATTTCTCTTTATCCCTTAGACACATTTTTAATTTTTTTTTTTTATTATTATATGTTTGGGATGTTTATGCTTCCCCTCAAGGAGTTATGTTTAATATTTTGTTTTTATGATGTTTTCATAATAAATTAACTTTTCATCTCATTTAAAATTTACCTTTTAATAATTAGTCATGTTAAAAAAATTTAAATATTTTAAAAAATGACCATAATACAGCCACAATCTTGAATTCAAATGTCTTTGACCCGAACATGCCATAGCATTTGTATATATATATGATAAAGAAGTAAAATTGTTGAATCTTATCAATAAAAACTCAAAAATAGATTAATTAATATGGTTTATAATAAGATTTACATATATAAGATATAATGTATGATCTATAGATAAATTATACATTTAACAATATATATTTTAGCATTGTTTTGAATCATGGGATATACAGTAATACTAACAAAGATTAAACGCATAATATCTAAACCTTTTGAAAATTAAAAGACTAAATCTATAACAAACCGATATTGGAGAGAAAATACTAATAAGAATTAAAAGTGGTAAAAATAGGGTTTGATCCAATACTTTCTTCTTTTATTACCAAAATTAAGGAAAATCAATATATATTATTGTTCATATATATAAATAACTAAACACACAGACACATAGAAAAGCAAGTGTGCGTATTAAAGTAACAATGAATAAAATCATAACAAACTCACTCTCACACACATAAAAAAGCAAGTGTGTGTTATAAAGTAACAATGAATAAAATCATAAAAAACTCACTTTAATAGAGCTCCATATCATATCTAACTAGTTAATTTTTTAGAGAAAAGAATTTCCTTGAAAATTGACAAATAATTTTCATCCCACTCGTATGCTTCTAGTTGTTTCTTTTAACAATTGAACTTATAACCCTAATGCAAGCAAGCATGGAATTATGTTTGATCGTTGAGTTTTTCCAACTCAACTAAAGGTGACCCTACATTCATCTCATCTCTTAATAGGATGCTTCTAGCTTTGGGAGAGGTGGGAGGACCTAAGAGAATGCATGGGAGATTGAAATTGAATAATGAAGGAATAACTTAACAAAAAAAAACAAAGGGCTCTCGCAGTATGTCTAAAGAAAACTTATGCCTAAATGAGGATGATATAAACAATTATGGTAAATATATTCATGAACTAAAGGTGGCCCTATGTTCATCCCATCTTTGATTGAGACGTTTCTATCTCATGAGCATAAACAATAGATAGATGTGGTGTTTAGGAACTAGAATCCAATAAACATACCCAAAAGAAGAAAAGGGATTTGGTAGTATGTCTAGAGAAAACATATGCCAACATGAGCATGATGGAACAAATTGGTTGTAATTTTATCCTTTTCCTACATAGACTCAAATATTGCATACAACTTTCTAGACACATCTCATCATCCACTAGCTCAAATGAAAACTCTAGATCAAAATCCTCATTGTGCTACTCACAAATATTATGCAACAAATAACATGCTCGAAGAACAATTTTTAAGTCAAGCAACTTCACCTTATTGCAATTTTCTAGATAACACCACCTCCCTTTCAATTGATTGAATCCATCCCTTGCAATTTTCTGGATCTTGCTTATCTTGTCAATGAAACCATGTTGAGTGTAGGTACGATTATCTTGAACATATGGAATTAGAAGCAAATCCAAGAGTGGATAAGCGGAGCTACCCATAACCCAAACCCTATTAAAGAAACCCTTCATTCCCAAGTTGAACAAATCAAAAATCTCTAGGACTAAGTCATCAAACATAAAACCCAATAAGCTTATACAAATATCAGTGAAGGATCATGTGCTATCAACAACTCCCTGCAATGTAATGTAATAGGATGTTGTTTGGTTTCTTTTAGTGTTCCTTTTATTGAAGAAAGAAGATACACGAGCATTGGTTTCCTAATCTACCCTTCCATAAACTAACCTTTTCCAATGTAACTTCACCTACTTTAGTTAAGCTAGCCTTTCTCTTCCCAACCCAACCTATGCCAAAATAACCTACCATAGCCTACCTAAATCTTCCCTTAACTTAGCTTAATCTAATCTAACCTAGCCACCTAACATAACCTAGCATATCCTATCTTAACTCATCCTTAACCTAGACTAGCATACTCTATCTTAAAGTATATAAGCTAATCTCTAACCTTCATACACCAACTTATTTGTTATAGACATTTTTGTGCCTTACAGCTATAAGCATAAAATGTCCATAAACCAAGGGATTCTAAGTCCCTAAAAGTGTTGTTCCAGCTCCTAAAGAAACAAGGTCAACAAATTACAACTTCTCCCAGAAGTTCTCCACCATAAACTGCTCAGAACTAGTCAAATCAGGATCATTTCAGCTGCTCCACTAGCTAGCTGCGTTGCAAAGCACCCAAATGCACTGGCTAGGTGTGTTGCAACGCACTTGAATGCACTACCAGGGTTCGTTGAGCGGGAAATGACAAGTGGCAGAGTCATTCCACGAGGTGGAGAGACAATGGAAGCTTCCAGAATCTTCTCCAATGACACTTGCCTCACTGAATTCGACCAGTGATGAGTAAGAGGCTCTCAGTATCCAAGTGGAAGCAAGAACAGACAGAGAGAGGCCACTAATCAATTCATGAGCTCACTCATCCTCTTTGCATACATCTATATATGGATCCCTCACCAAGAGATCCAGGAGGCTGGAATTTGGTACATTGCAGAGAATTGTTGTTGGTTTTGAGATAGATATCAAAGTATTGGGTGATTTATGCTTTGTTGGAGATGAAGAGGGGATTCTATGCTGGGAGGTTGATGCTGGATCAGGAATCATCGCTTGTAACTCCTCCTAGATCTTCTTGTTTTATCAATAAAACTATTTGAGTTTCTCCTACATACTTGTATATCATTGATGTTTGTTATATTTGTATGTTTAGCTTAAATCTGATCCTAAGCTTTTTATGAACGTAAATCCATGTCTTTGTGTAGTTTCCTTCTTTTGTGATCTTGCAGGAACTTGGTGACACTGGGAAAGTGAGGGAGCAGGTAGCTGGAAGCTGTCAAAGAGGAGAGAGATTGGATCAAAGGAATAGCGCAAGACACAGGTTGGTTCATCCTATTCCTCTTCGTTTATAGTTCATAAAGGAGAATACAAGAGTAGTTTTCCCTGTTTGTTTCTGAGGTCACTGTCACAACCCAGTGGGATAGGGTCATTCTGAATAGACACTTTTCCCGATAACAAAATGGCTACTCCGCATATACCAAGGTGTTGAGCAGCAGATCTTTGCAAACAGTGGATAGTCGTACATTCAAAATGGTCAAAATCAACCATTTTATAATGGTCAAGTCCACCAACCTTACCAAACATACCAGCATGAAATGCATTGTGCCGGTATGCAAAGACGAACTACTCAGGCAATTCCATCGTGTCCTAGGTATGCTTCACCTAACCTGAATCAATAGTTCCCATTCGTGGCAACTTTAGAGTTACCTGATTTAAACCGGTTAAGAAACGATCCAATTGCTTACACCCCTTGGTGGCCAGCAATTCCGCATAAACTTGCATCAGATATTCCTAAATTTAATGGAAATCCGGGTGAAGATCCATCGAATCACGTGATGACATTTCATCTATGGTGTTCATCAAACACTTTAAATGATTATTCGATATGGCTTCGCCTTTTTCAGAGGACGTTAATGGGTCCAGCGACAAAATGGTACATTGAATTGCCTAGAGCTTCGTTCGACAACTTCAGCACCTTAGCCACAACCTTTTTAACACATTTTCAATTGCCAATAGGGTATGAAATGGGAACGGAACTGCTTACCAACTTCAAACAGACGACGGCCACTCACATATCTGATCATATACATGAGTGGTGACGTCGTCGTAGGATGGTAAAAACGTACGTTCCCGATCAGCTATTAGCTGAATGGTTTATCAAGTCATTACTGCCTTCCATCACGGAAGATGTGGCAAAGGGGGGAGTCGTAATGGAAGATCAAGTGATCGCTCGTGCACAATATCTGGACTTGATTTACACTCATTCCGGCATGCTCTACGACAAAATACCTGACGCCCCTAGACCGGAATTCTCAATTCCTCCTCCTCCTAAATCAAACAATGACTCTCATGCCGGCGATGGCGTGATTAGCACGAAAGACACGAAATCGACAAAGGCTACATCCAAGAAGGCCCGTAAGATTTCAGGTCAAAATGAAAAAGACGAACTTCTTGCTTCGGAAGTAAATGCCGTATCGACAGATAAGGGCAAAGAAACCAAACAACCAGGAAGCAAGAAGAAAGGCAAAGGGAAGAAGAAGAAACAAGATGAGTCATCTCCTGACAAATCTTCTTCAAGCCCTCCTGGAAATAGGAAACAAAAATATCCATGCATGATATGCAATGAGGATCATCGGACTTTAGATTGTCCACACAGAGCTGAGCTTAAAAAATTCTTTAAGAGATCAAAAACCTCAACAGTGTTAACCGATCCGTTTCCGAATCCAAGAACAAATCTGGTTGAAAGTGGAAATGCTTCCCCGTCTCAAGTGCTAATGTTGTCGATGTCAAAACAGCAGAATGATGCTTTGATTTCGACAAGGAACAAATATTACGGGAATCCGAACCTGTCGAACAACAAGGATAAAGATCAACCAAGTAGTTCAACAACAACTTCGACAGAAGTTGTACCACCCACCATCCCTGAATTGACAATAAAACCGCCGAAGGGAGTAGTACACAAGTCGACATTTAATCCCCGCGCTAGAGCAGCGCAGCATTATAACATAGTGGAAGATTTGGCCCAATCGCCATCCGCTATGTCGACTCTTGAAGTACTACAAAATTTCCCATCCCAAAGGCAGGCTTTGTTATCGGCCATTGGCGGGATTGATTCAAAGGATTCCAATCTTGTATCCTTCGACCACAAAGGGTACGATCCTCAGTTACCAGCTCAATTAGCTTTCCTTGTTCAAGTGAAAGCCCTCAAAAAAACTATTCACCGAACGATTATTGATGAGGGGGCATCTACATGTATTATGTCGATGAGTTGCTGGAAAACTTTAGGATCTCCAACCTTGTCGCGATCTGCGACAACATTAAAAGCATTGGACGGAAGGACATATACCCCATACGGTATCCTAAATAACTTGAAAGTTGAACTAGGAGGGAAACCAATAGAAATAGATGTTGAAGTCATCGATGGGAATCTTGATTACAATATCCTACTAGGACGACCATGGATATATGCCATGGCAACTGTTGTGTTGACCTATTTTAGAAAGATTTCATTTCCCTTTCAAGGAGGGATTACAATCGTCGAGTAAAAAAACTTCCTCCCCAATGGTTCACAAGTTACAGGAAGAATCCCCATGATCCATGGAAGCCCCCATTCGCTTCAGAATATCGAAGTATGCCTACTAAAAGATCCTATACTAATGGGAACTTTCGCTCTTCCACCTCCAGTCAATCTGGCGGAAGTAGCGTCGATAGGAACCTGCAACATGATATCTTCCACAAAGATCTCAGGAAACGATATCAACATGGATCATGCAATGGTTTTGCCCCCGAGCCCAATAGAAATATTATAGCAATTAATGTTTCTGGCATGGGGGGCAAACCCAAATCAATGCTCATCAAGCGTTTGGATGGATAGGTCTAGAGAATATGGTACTCCTTCAGATCCTTGGTCGCAAGTGCATGACACCGACGAAGGAATTCTCCAAGCTATGGTAGTTGAAGGAGCACCATGGAATGATTCCCACCATCGTTCTCTTCTTCCGAATTATGAAGAAGATACTCAAAATAACCTCGACCATCCTTCGGTAATTGATTTTCTATCAAATACTGTAAATACGGTGGATTCCGAGCGAAACTTATCCAACATAGAAGAGACTATAGCCATAAATATCTCGACCAAAACAGATGTTGTAGAGAATATTTATGTCGGCAAATGTTGTTCTCCTTCAGAACTGGAAATATATAACGCTCTCTTTCGCGAATTCAGAGATGTCTTTGCTTGGTCATACAACGAAATGCCAGGCATCGACTCGAGTATCGTTGAACACGAAATCAAGATGTATCCAGATGTTAAACCGGTACGACAACGGCTGAGGCAGGTGCACCCCAAGAAAGTCGCTGCCATTAAGGAAGAAGTTGAAAAACTCCTCCATGCTGGTTTCATCTACCCGGTTCCGCTAACCGATTGGGTATCGAATGATGTCCCAGTTATGAAAAAACATGGGACAATTAGAGTGTGCGTCAATTATAGGGATGTAAATCAAGCTTGTCCAAAAGACAACTACCCTACACCCTTCATTGACTAGATAATTGATGAATGCACCGGATGCAAAATCTTTTCATTCATGGATGGATTCTCTGAGTATAATCAAATAAATATCCGCCCATAGGACCAGTTCAAAGACTGCATTCATTTGTCCGTGGGGCACATTCACATATTGAAAATTACCCTTTGGTTTAAAGAACGCAGGGGCGACGTTTCAGAGGGCAATGAATTATGCCTTCCATGACATCAAAAACATCGTTCAACCTTATCTCGACGACCTTCCGGCTCATTCGCGAAAGCAGAATGATCATCCGCAGCATTTAAGAGCGATATTTCTACGTTGCCGACACTACAAGATACGACTCAATCTGCACAAATGTGTATTTTGCGTCAGTTCTGGTCGTTTACTTGGCTTTGTAGTCTCCAAGGATGGGATTCGTCTCGACCCTTGTAAGGTCCAGGCAATCATAAATTTTCCTCCACCTTCAAATTTGCTTCAGATTCAGAAACTCCAAGGGAAAGCAAACTTTCTAAGGAGTTTCATTCCAAATTACACCGAACTTGCTAAAGGTTATACATGTCTTTTGAAAAAGGGGGTACCCTTTAACTGGGATCAGGTCGCGCAAGCTTCCTTTGATGCTTTAAAATATTCCCTAATGAAAGCATCATTAATGTACGCCCCTGATTATCAAAGAGACTTTAACCTGTATCTGGTTGCAGCAAATACGACCATCGCAATGGTTTTAGTTCAAGAAGTCGATGGAATTGAACATCCTATTTATTATTTAAGTAAGAACTTAAATGATACAGAAATAAAATATTCTTATGTTGAAAAACTAGCGCTTGCAGCGGTTCAAGCGATACAAAGATTTCGACACTATGTCCTCTTTCGGAAAAATACCATTCTGTCAGATTGCAACCCCATGACTTATATATTGTCACGACAGTTGCTCGGGGGCAAATATTCAAAATGGATAGCAATCCTTCAAGAGTTTGATATGGAATTTGTGAAATCCAAGTCAAAGAAAGCTCTAGTTTTCGCAGAATTATTATGTGATCTCCCATCGTCGTCTAACGATGAAACATCCGAAGAATCAATCGTGGATGAAAGTTTGTTTCTGATATCTACAAGCAATGAGTGGTATGGGGATATAATCATTTATCTCTAAACCCAAAAATTCAGGCCAAATACCTCTCACTCTGAACAAAAACGTATTCGATACAGAGCAAAAGACTACATGATCGTCGGTGATACACTTTACCGTCGTGGTATAGATACGGTTCTGATGAGGTACCTCACCCATGAGGAAGCCGAAAAAGCCCTGAATGAGTGTCATTCAGGCGCGTGTGGGGGGCATCAATCTGGATATTCTACAGCACAAAAAATCTTACGAGCAGGATACTTCTGGCCAACAATGTTCAAAGATTGCATAACCGCAGTCAGAAGTTGCCATGCTTGTCAAATTTTTGATAGCAAAACCAGAAGACCACCCGCACCTCTACAACCAATAGTTGTTGTTGGGCCATTCGACAAATGGGTCATCGATTTCATGACATGTAACCCCACCTCGACCGGGGGGGATGGGTATATTATAGTCGCAGTTGACTATTTTACCAAATGGGCCGAGGCGATGCCTACATTAGATAATACTGGTGAAACAGCTGCCCTTTTCTTTTTCAATCATGTAGTCGCCAGATTCGGCGTACCACATGCTATAGTCATAGATCATGGATCGCATTTTCGCAATCACATGATGGTTGAATTACCTGCCAAACTAGGGCTGTCTCAGGATAGCTCTACTCCATATTATCCGCAGGCCAATGGACAAATTGAAGCGATCAACAAGGTCCTGAAGCGCATGCTGCAAAGGATGATCGAAGTTCACAAAAGAAGATGGCACCTAATCCTGTACTCAGCTTTGTGGGCTTACCGAACATCGGTAAGGAATGCAACCGGATTCACACCCTTCTAACTAGTATATGGCCTGGAAGCAGTCTTACCAGTCCACTGTGAAATCTTGTCTCTCAAACTCACAATCGATCTCCTCCCCGGAACCTCAGAAGAAGAAGCTCGTTTCTTGGAATTAATCCAATTGGATGAAACCCATCGTGACGCCGCGTTGGCTAACGAAGCCCATAAGAAATGAGTCAAGGCGCAGTTCGACAAAAATGTCAAACCCTGTGTCTTCTCGGAAGGTGACTTGGTCCTGCTTTACGACCAAGAGTCCGATAAGTTGGGAGCAGGTAAATTTAAGTCTTTATGGATGGGCCCCTATATTGTTAAACGATTGTTAGCAAAAGGAGCCTACGAGTTGATGGATTACGACGGAATTCCACTGGCGCAACCTCGTAACGGGTTGTACCTCAAGCGTTACTATGCCTAGTAGTAACCAATATGCTTTTGTTATATTTTTGTTTTCGCTAGAGTGTTTGTTTTGGTCGAGTAATCCACTTTTTACATTTATTGCAGATGTCAAACCTATTGGAGCCATGTGTTGGATACGCTGACGGAGCGGATCGTAGTTTGCGGAACCTGTCCTCCGCAGCCTGGGCCATTTTTGATCCAAGCAGTGAGTTAGTAAGTTTCAGAGGTGCATGTATTGGTCGATCAACGAACAATATCGCTGAATATAGCGCATTGATAGAACTTCTCTCTAATGCCATCACTCATGGTATACGCCAACTAATCGTCAGGCTAGACTCATAGCTCGTAATACTACAACTCAATGGTATATATTCCGTCTGAAACCCAGCTATTTATCGCATGTTCCTAAGGGTTAAGATTTTGGAAAGACAATTTGATCTTATTCAATATCAACATATTTCCAGAAACTTAAACACATTAACCGACTCATTAGCAAACTATGTGTTAGATAGACATTTGCAACATTTATAAAAAGAAACACGTCATCAATGTCTTACATGTGGATCACATAACTCAACCAGAATAAAACTCCGAAAATCAAAAATACATATTTAGCTATTTATGGTTTACACATAATGTTCTCTAACCAAGAAAAAATCGGTTACACGACCCAAAAACTCAAAATTCTATGGGGCACCCTAGTCTAATGATGCTCGTGATAGCAAGTCACAACGTGTGCGATCATGCGTAAGAGACGAGTCCATCGTTTGGGCACACCAGTAGTATGCCGTTGTAACTGCAAAGGTAGCTCATCGATCCTCACATCAGGAATACCGAGAGTAAGGCTCTCAACCTACTCCTGCACAGCTGTAAGAGTCTCGGCCACATCGAGGTCGCGAAGAATAACCCTTCCGGCGGCCTCTCCTGCTAGGGCAACAGCTCGTACTCTCAGGTGAACTACTGGACAAACAAGACCAACATCTGCATGTACACATGAGTTTGATTAGAGTCTTGATAGAAAAAAGAGCAAGGAAATTATAAACAAAAACAGTAAATAGCAATATGGTCAGAGATTTTACCAATAGCACCCCACTGCTCGCCATCCGGCAGTACCAAATTTGGATCACCCTGGAAGTCCATGCCAGCATATGGATACTCGGAATAAACCATCTCCTGACGATCAAACCACCTGAAGAAGGTATCAGAAAATGAAATTTGAGATTGACCAGCATGCCTAGACATATGATCAACCCATCTATGCATGCGTGGTTTAGTAGGAGAAAGTAAATCGAGTGCAATGTACTGCAGCTGCATCAGTGGTATCTTCTCCAAGGCAAAGGCGGTCAAAATAGAACCGAACGCAAAGTTCTTCAACCTCCCGTTCTTTATCTTGGTCAACTGTTCTTTCATTAAAAGAAGTACTGCGTCGCACCAGTTGAACACCTTCGGTTGGAGGCATTCCAAGGCATGCTGCATATAGGATCTGTTGGCTACATGAAGAGACACGCTACCGGCCATCCTACCAAAAGTAAATAGGATAGTCTTAAGGGACCTATCAATGACATCACGGATGATGATCTTGCCGTCTTTACTCGGCCGAGATCCTTCCCTGCAATACTGGCAGACATAATCTATCACAGAATCGCCTCCTCGGGCCGAACCTGACAAAGAGATGGGGGCACCCCGCCTCGACAAGCCAGTCAAGAAATAGATGTCTACTGCAGTCAAAGGGATAGATTTGCCCCTAATCTGGAAAACCTGGTTGATAGGATCCCAAGAGTCAAGCAAATACTTCAGTAAGTTAATCTTCTCTCTCATGCTAGAGATGCAGAAGAACTTCAGCAAGCCACAATTCCGCAGCGAGTTCACTGTAACAGGATCATGTAGGGCAATCATGTCCTCTTCTTCATGTTCTTGTTCTCGCAATGTAAGGGTCATTTTGCTCCAATATCTCTGCAAAAAAAAACAAGAGAGGAGATTAGATCCTGATTTTGATGAGAAACAGGCAAAAATTCCACCAAAAACTGTGCAACAAATCCTCTTTCTGCACCCAACGCACCTGCAACAGTGTTACAGGTGCGTTGAATGTCAAACTACCTTCATACAGGCCAACATTCAACGGAGGTTTCGATGTGCTCAGGGTGCGTTGATGGTAGAACGAGCCCATCAAACCCCAGTAGCTCAGAAAAGCAGGGAATAAAGCACATAATGCAAAAAGGAAACCATGAAATGAAAGAGCTCAGGTTTAGCTCCTACCTAGTCCAGACAGCGCCGAGAATCGTCCACAGAATCTCCTGAAATCATCTGATGAAAATCGAGGGGGAAAACACCTCCAAAGCTCCAACAAACCAAGTTCAAATGATATGATAAAATGAGAGGTAAAAAACACTTTTTAATTACTTTTACGTAGTTCGAAGT
Source organism: Pinus tabuliformis (assembly GCA_031772625.1). Taxonomy (NCBI): domain Eukaryota; kingdom Viridiplantae; phylum Streptophyta; class Pinopsida; order Pinales; family Pinaceae; genus Pinus; species Pinus tabuliformis. The sequence continues at coordinate 671,521,596 of CM062810.1, read as the reverse complement.
AAAGTATTAGCATTTTATTCTCGTTTTCAAAGAAAATATTGTTCATTTCTAACTAGTTTGATGAAGGAGTTGAAAATATAGTACTATCTTTAGAAGGACAAAGCTATCTATGGTAAAAATCAAAACAAGACCACTTAATCGAGCAGTTTTAGTGCATAGTTCAAGCTCATTAAAAAATAAACATAAGACCGAGCAAATGTTTCCACCCGCGTTTAAGCTTGTTAAAAAATTAACTATCCCCCAGTAAATAACCACCGTGAATGAAGCATTTTCAGCCATTAAAAGCCTTGGTCGTGTTTGCACCCTCACCTCCACTTTTCCATTGGCCGATCATTCACCTCCATTTGATTGTTTACCCATTTTGAGGAACAACTACGAAGAGTGATTTCACTAGCCATCCTTGTGACACTGCCGTGATTGGAAAATTACAAACCTTACCTGGAATCAGTTGCTACCCATTTTATCACTCGTTCCTCAAAAGACGAGTCTTATTTAAGCTCTTTTCAACTGACTCGTAAAATATGAAAAGATTGGCGAGTTTTGGCCTTCCAGCTCGTTAAAGCGACCGGAAGTGCTATCCCTCCTCTAGATTTTAATCTTTTTGGACCTGAGGGATTATTGCACAAAAAGATCAAGCGCTTGTTTTGTTTGGCTCGTCAAAACTATCGAAAATTCATCCCTTCTGTATTATTTTATACTTTTTCAGACTTAAGGGATTAGATGACGAAAAAGGAATTACGGAGTTAACTTTACGTACCTTTTCAGACTCTCTAAAAATGAAAAGGACCAAGTTATCTTCGTCGTTAGACTCGTTAAAAAGATTAATAGCGACAAACTTGTCTTTAGGCGAGAACGAGTTTCACTATCGCTAGGCTCGTTAAAACATATCGATGGGTTTGCCCAAAGGGAAAATTATAGAACAAGCATATGTTATCCTCCTCAAGCTTGACAAAAATAAATAGGTACTGGTTAGCAATGACTGGGGAAAAATTGGGAAGAAAACTCAAAGAAACTTTATTGGTAGCAAGCCGCTCTTGAACATGACACTTCCACTCCATGCCTGAGTCAGGTTGGGTTGTTTCATTCACCAGTCACATCACCATGGTCACGCCATACCATCCATATTTGGGGTAAATGCTACCAATCCATCACATAAGTGTCGCCGACATGTTCAAGAGAAGTCATCCAGAGAAGTCACCCGTGTCCCATCCACTACCATACATTATACTTCATTCTCTCATGACCACCACCTTGAACCATATATCACCAGATCGTTTTCACCTCCATCAAAATCATTTGCTCCGTTCCATGTCATTGATGTGGGATTCATTAAGGCCCTCCTTTGACGGATTGCTTCTTGTCGACATCAGCTCATTATCTAAGAAGTTGATTTAGGAACAACCCCTTCAGTACTTTGAAGCTTGCATGCCTCAATGGCAAGTTTCTCACTTCCGGCGACAGGTATACATCAATGACCTTCGACCGAAAGATTTTGTGTGGTGTTCGACGCCAAGTCCTTTATTCACACCACGTGAATTGTACTGCAGTACCTTGAGGGTCATTATCATTATCGATGATTCCTCTCGCACTTGTTAACAGTTTACATCATTGACTGGTAATCAAGCGATGTCTTTCCATTTTCGACTTCAAAACATTTCTCACATGGATCGAATTGTACTTCGAGTGAAGATCAAACGAGATTGAAGACCCCGGATCTAGTTTCATCCATCTGGGTTGCGATATATATTCAGAAAACATAAAGACATTGAAATGTACATCATTGCACCATAGATAATCATCCTACCAAAAGGATGATGACTTCATCAGAATCATCAGTCTACCAGCAGACGATTGTCTGTCCTATGTACATGAAAATGAATTTATAAAGTTGAGCATGGGAATGCCCGCCTCAACTAGATCATGAAAACAGTATGAAGATAATGTATTGTATTGTATCTTATTACAGGTCTCCTCCCAGCATTGAAAGAACTTCGGATCCTCCTAATAAAGCATTTCACCCGATAAACGGCCTCATACTTTAGGGGGCAACTGTTATAGACATTTTTGTGCCTTACAGCTATAAGCATGAAATGTCCATAAACCAAGGGATCCTAAGTCGCTAAAAGTGTTGTTCCAGCTCCTAAAGAAACAAGGTCAACAAATTACAGCTTCTCCCAGAAGTTCTCCACCAGAAACTGCTCAGAACTAGTCAAATCAGGATCATTTCAGCTGCTCCACTAGCTAGCTGCGTTGCAAAGCACCCAAATGCACTGGCTAGGTGCATTTCAATTCACTTGAATGCACTACCAGGGTGTGTTGAGCGGGAAATGACAAGTGGCAGAGTCATTCCACGAGGTGGAGAGAAAATGGAATCTTCTAGAATCTTCTCCAATGACACTTGCCTCACTGAATTCGACCAGTGATGAGTAAGAGGCTCTCAGTCTCCAAGCGGAAGAAAGAACTGACAGAGAGAGGCCACTAATCAATTCATGAGCTGACTCATCCTCTTTGCATACATCTATATATGGATCCCTCACCAAGAGTTCTAGGAGGCTGGAATTTGGTACATTGCAGAGAATTGTTGTTGGTTTTGAGATAGATATCAGAGTATTTGGTGATTTATGCTCTGTTGGAGGTGAAGAGGGGATTCTATGCTGGGACGTTGATGCTAGATCAGGAATCATCGGTTGTAACTCCTCCTGGATCTTCTTGTTTTATCAATAAAACTATTTGAGTTTCTCCTACAAACTTGTATATCATTGATGTTTGTTATATTTGTATGTTTAGCTTAAATCTGATCCTATGCTTTTTATGAATGTAAATCCATGTCTTTGTGTAGTTTCCTTCTTCTGTGATCTTGCAGGAACTTGGTGACGCTGGGCAAGTGAGGGAGTAGGCAGCTGGAAGCTGTCAAAGAGGAGAGAGATTGGATCAAAGGACTAGCACAAGACACAGGTTGGTTCATCCTATTCCTCTTCGTTTATAGTTCATAAAGGAGAATACAAGAGTAGTTTTCCCTGTTTTTTTCTGAGGTCACTGTCACAACCCAGTGGGATAGGGTCACTTTGAATAGACACTTTTCCCGATAACATTATTCTTTCCTACCATAAAATTATTTCTAAAGCCCAGAGTTCAATCCAATGTTTAAATACTAATCCCAAAACTAGAAATATAGTGCATCCACACCCTAGACCTAAGACAAAACCTTCCTCACATTGTATTTGCTTAAATAAATGATAATACTTCATTGAACACATACATGATGTAACAATTACATCTTATTCAAATCCACTTTTTAATATGAAATAATCGATCATAGACCCATAATGTGAACCAAATTAAAAATGACATAATGTAATAAAAAAATACAGACTAAACTAAGTGATTTAAAAAAATGAAAATAAACACATCATTAGTGCAACCATAATAGGAAAAACACTTACCACATGAGACATCTCATGTTCCTAAATTTACAAAAAATTAAAATATAACTTTACTTTAAATTATTATTATTAATATGAATTATGAGAAAAATTAATATATAAGTTCAACATTTATATATTTAAAAAACATGGAATAATATTTTTAGCAATGGATATTTACAATGGAGATTTTAAATTTATAAATAGGATTTGTCACAATAACATGGGCCAATACTATACTATGGCTTATGAGGACACCATGTCCAAAAAGTGATAAATCACTTGATATGATGCTTGTTTATATGACTATTTCTTTTTTTAATCAATTTAAATAAAAACAAAAACGAGGCATGGAATAAATCTCATCTTTTGGTTTGTGTGTTTTAGTATGAATATTCCAAAATATTCCATGGAGGTTAAATCTCTCCCATCCACCAAATAATTATTCATAATTACATTAAGTTTTGGTTAGTTTGTTTTAGTATGAATATTCTAGAATATTCCATGGAGGTTAAATCCCTCTCATCCACCAAATAATTATTCATATTTACATTGAATTTTGGAAGGTATGTTTTACTATGAATATTCCAAAATATTTCATGGAGGTTCAATCCTTACCATCCACCAAATAACTATTCATAGATACATTAATATAATCTAAAGACTATTCCAAAATAGACATGTCTATGTAATTAATTAAATCATTAATTATTTAATCAATTTAAATAAAAATAAAAACGGGGCACCAAATGACTTATGAGGACACCATGTCCAAAAAATCATAAATCACTTCATATGATGCTTACTTATATGACTATTTCTTTTATTTAATAAATTTAAATGAAAAGAAAAATAGGGCATGGAATGACTTATGAGGACACCATGTCCAAACAACCATAAATCACTTCATATGATGCTTGTTTATATGACTATTTCTTTTATTTAATGAATTTAAATAAAAAGAAAAACAGGGCATGGAATGACTTATGAGGACACCATGTCTAAAAAAACATAAATCACTTCATACGATGCTTGTTTATATGACAATTTATTTTATTTAATGAATTTAAATAAAAAGAAAAATATGGCATGGAATGACTTATGAGGACACCATGTCCAAACAACCATAAATCACTTCACATGATGCTTGTTTATATGATTATTTCTTTTATTTAATCAATTTAAATAAAACGAAAAATGGGGCATGGAGTGACTTATGAGGACACCATGTCCAAGAAACTATAAATCACTTCATATGATGCTTGTTTATATGACTATTTATTTTATTTAATCAATTTAAATAAAAATAAAAATGGGGCATGGAAATAAATCTCAGCTTTTAGGTGGTGTGTTTTAGTATGAGTATTTCAAAATATTCCATGGAGGTTAAATCTCTCCCATCCACCAAATAATTATAAATAATTACATTAAGTTTTGGTGGTGTGTTTTAGTATGAATATTCCAAAATATTCCATGCAGGTTAAATCCGTCTCATCCACCAAATAATTATTCATAATTATATTAACTTTTGGTTGGTATGTTTTACTATGAATATTACAAAATATTTCATGGAGGTTCAATCCCTACTATCCACCAAATAACTATTCATAAATACATTAATATAATAGAAAGATTAGCCCAATATATATATATGTATATGGACTTAGTTAAATCATTTATTATTTAATCAATTTAAATAAAAAGAAAAATGGGTCATGGAATGACTTATGAGGACAACATGTCCAAAAAACCATAAATCACTTCATATGATGCTTGTTTATATTACTATTTCTTTGATTTAATAAATTTAAATAAAAAGAAACTGGGCATGGAATGGCTTATGAGGACACCATATCCAAAAAACCATAAATCACTTCATATGATGATGTTTATATGACTATTTCTTTTATTTAATCAATTTAAATAAAAGGAAAAACATGGCATGGAATGACTTATGAGGACAACATGTCCAAAAAACCATAAATCACTTCATATGATGCTTGTCTATATGACTATTTCTTTTATTTAATCAATTTAAATAAAAATAAAAATGAAACATGGAATGACTTATGAGGACAAAATGTCCCAAAAACCATAAATCACTTCATATGATGCTTGTTTATATGACTATTCCTATTATTTAAATAGAAAAAAAAATGTGGCATGGAATGACTTATGAGGACACTATGTCCAAGAAACCATAAATCACTTCATATGATGCTTGTTTATATGACTATTTCTTTTATTTAATCAATTTAAATAAAAAGAAAAATAGGGCATGGAATGACTTATGAGGACACAATGTCCAAACAACCATAAATCACTTCATATGATGCTTGTTTATATGACTATTTCTTTTATTTAATCAAGTTAAATAAAAAGAAAAATGGGGCATGGAATGACTTATGAGGACACCATGTCCAAAAAAGCTTAAATCACATGATATGATGCTTGTTTATATGACTATTTCTTTTATTTAATCAATTTAAATTAAAAAAAATGGGGCATGGAAATAAATCTCAGCTTTTGGTTGGTGTGTTTTATTATGAATATTCCAAAATATTCCATGGAGGTTAAATCTGTCTCATCCACCAAATAATTATTCATAATTACATTAACTTTTGGTTTGTGTGTTTTACTATGAACATTCCAAAATATTTCATGGAAGTTCAATCCCTACCATCCACAAAATAATTATTCATAATTACATTAATATATAGAAAAACTATTCCAAAATAAACATGCCTATAGATTTAATTAAAAAATATATTTTTTATCATATTTAATATATATATATATATATAAATAATTATAATTTATTTTAAAAAATCAAAATCACAATCTTATCTATAACAATAAAATATATTTATAAATATAAGTTAAAATAAGATATGTATCATATAATAAAATATATTTTCTATACAAATTTTTTATAAAAATTATTCCATTAAAATAAAAAAATATATAAAATAAACTTTATAACTATAATTTAAGTAGAGAAACATTACAATATATATTGAACATTAAAAACAATTTATTTATTTATTCCGATTTATACTTAAGTTATTTCCGATTTATACTTAAGTTATTTATTATTATTTATTAAAAAGATATATAATAGCATAGTATACATCTTCTTCCTCTTTCCAAAAGGAAATTATAAATCTACAAAATAAATACTTGATGTTCCTCTTTCCAACCCTCCTCCTTGATGTTCATAGTTCTACCCATCCTTTTTACATGTCAAATCCCATTAGAAAATCTTTCACAGGGAGTGATAAAGAAATGCGTAGCTTAACTATTATACGTGTTTATCATTCTTATTGTGTGTGTTTAACCTTCTTATATATTTTCAGGTTGAACTTTTTTGGACATGACTTTAGTCTCTAGGGGATTATAATTATTTTGATATTAACAAAAAAAATCAGTAAAAATTTATAATCTTATTTGATTTCAAATAAAATAATCATAATATTTAATAGTTAAAATATTCTATTACTTAAAATAATTATTGTATTTAATAGTTAAAATACTCCATTACTAAATACAAAATTTGGTTTAGTGAAAAATGTTCTTCTTCTTTGTAGGTAGTTAGAATGTGATGGCCCTCTGTAGTTGCATGTCTCTAATTTTACATCCTTTCGATAGAAAAAACAACGTGTGAACTATGCGAGGTAGAAAGAGATATAGATTCCAATTATTTTAGTAGTTGATTTCATAGATTTTAATAATTAGTTTAATTGACATAAATAGTAGGTTAAAGTTGATAAAATGAGTTTGAAGAATTAGTGATTTGTCACTCACTTTCAAGGATTATTGATTCATCAATCTCACCCTAACATGCTCAAGAGAATATTTAACAATGTAAACTTTCCTATCTTATGTCTTAATTAGAAGTACAATAAAACATATTATAGCATATTGGTCCCAAAGTTTCTTATTCCATTCGCTGAGAGCTTTTTATTTCAACTTCATGTGGATGATACCATGTTTACCTTCCTTTTAAATTATAATTAGACAACCAAAATTAAATATGGGGCAAACATGACCCGAATATGATTCTTCTGATTCGCACATCGACGACTATGTCTCGAGAGAGTGTGAAGTGATGCAGAAATATTAGTTTCATTGATTTTTTAATTTATGCAAGCCGGTGTAGCATTTTAAGAGTCGGTATTTCCATACTCCATCAGTTCGATCTGCATTGTCAGGCATCCAAATGTGGTCATATTATATTAATTTATGCAATTTGGTGCAACATTTCAAGAGCGAGTACTTCTATTCTCCACTGGTTCTGTCTCCATCACCACACATCCAAATGTGGACAAATTATATGAGGTACATTAGTTAGGATTGCAAAATTTTTATCTACAACAGAAAATTTTGGAAGCAGATGAGTTTGTTTAAACATTGGTTTGGCTCTGAAACAGGTTTTGTTGAGTAAGAAGAAGATATACATTGTCCTTTAAATTGTCATAGGAGGTGAATTAATGAACAAAGTTCTGAGTGTGACCTTCAATGGCATCCACCAACCATTAAGGTAATGAGTTGCAATATATGTTGTCATGTTCATGTGACTAACCATGCTCTTCCATTCTGATGGGGCCAGCCCACGTGATCCTGCCGTCAACGCGTTCCACTTGGTGGGTGTACAAACAGATAATAATGTTTAACAGAATTTTTTTTTGATATATGCAAATTGTTTAACCGCGTTGAATTAAATGAGGATTATGGTGATTACTACGATGGTTTTTGTGTGTTGGACATTTGTCCCTCCTTGGGATTCCATGAGCCCTCCTTGGTATAGGGTTTCACCACCTTCACGCTCATTTGGTTCATTCGGTATTCCCTCAGTCGTTTGTGTTGTGTGCTCTTAACGGCCTCTCGCAGCTTCACTGTGGATTTCATTTTTGTTTATGGTTTGGCCGTCTGATTCTCTGAGCTGTGTGCTCTTGGTGGTCTTCGCGGCTTCAATGTGGGTTTCGTTTTTTCTGTCTTGCTTTACTGGTTCGGGACTCGACCTGGAAGTTTTTCCATTCGTCCGGCAAGGTTTGAAACCCCAGTAAGGTTTGCTCCCTTCGTGGTCTCCTTCTCGAATGTCGACTGTTATGGTATGCTTGGTATCCAACTTGGTATGTCTTTGTCTCTGTGCGTCCTTGTCTCGGTTTGTTATCTATGCTTTCCACGAGTCTTACAGTCAGTAGTTGGTTGCGTTGTTCCTGGTAATGTTTCTCCAGCTAAGAGTTCAATTCCTCTATGAGCCCGACAGAACTGAGGTGACAAATTCCTTCAGTTCCTCTGCTAATTTATTTGGGTAAGTCCCCTGTTCTATGCTGAATATATGTGCTCCTTTTTTCTCAGTTTTCTAACGTATTCGGCTTCTCGTGAGCAAGGAAAAACCTGGAGGAGTGGTTGCAATTATGGCTTGCCTCCATCAGGTAACCAGATATGTATTGATTGTTTTCTTTAACTTTCAATTCCCATTTGTTCCATTTCACAAGAACTCATTTCATTTTTCATTTATATTTACAAGTAGAGCCACCCGAGGGTTTCGGCGCATGGAAATGCGGTCGTTCCAATCGACCACAGGTAGTGTCATTTTGTTCGTTAGTTGTTTTCGCTTGGCTTTAGTGTTGCAACTGTAGGGTCGGTATATCTTTGGCCTTCAAGTCGTTGTCTGTATTTGATTCTTTTGTAGTTTGTCACTGTTGTTGGGTTATGGTAATCAGTTGAGGACTATGGGGTTTGGCTTCCGCTTGTTATAAGTATGAGTCATATATTTATGAACTGGGTTTGTTCCTTTGTTTCGAACAGAATGTAAATGAGAAAAGAATGGGATGAATGTATTTATGTTTTCTATGAATTCAACTCTGGAACTAATTTGGACTATATTTATAAATTCGCATACCTTGTGTTTACAGAATTTGTTTGCTTATCTGGACTTGCAATTTACGACTTTGTATCATTTGTTCACATAAATGATTTTATGTCTGATTTTTTGGTTGAGTCCGCCTGTAATCTGGGCGCTGTCACTTCTCCTCTGGTTTCGGTTATCTCCTCTTTCGCTTTATAACCTGTAGTGGTATAACAAAAATCTCCACGAAGTAATATACACAAATTATTATACACAGTGTTTGGGACACTATAAGGATGAATGTGCACAGAAAATTTATATTTTTCTCCTTTTTATTTCTTTGTCAATCGAACCCTTACATTGTGCTTTGTCCCTCTTTTTAATATCAGTGTTATCAAACTGTCACTAACTGCTGTTAGTTATGTTCAATTGGTTACATCAGTTATTCCTCATACGGAACTTTTCATGGTCGTCTAGCATATTTTCTTTTCATGTTTTTATAATAGTAAATTAACTGTCTAGAAACAATGACTCTAACTAATTCCTACTGTTCCTAATTACAATTTACTACATTAACTTAGGCAACTAAATAAAAGAATGAAATAATAAAAAAACAAGTATGCTATGCATTCAGTGAATTAACTCCTTCGTCGCCTTCAGAGACTATATCACCTTCACTGTTGTCTTTTCCCTGTCAGCCAGATGCTCCTGCATCAGGTTCCCGGGGCAAAAGAAAATCATGGCTCCGTTCCATGAGATCCTCCACCGAATAGACAGCCTTCTGTATCTGTGCCGCGTTGAGCCACGAACTGTCCTCCATTGGACGGTCTCTCCACTTGACGAGATATCGTAGATATTCCTTCCTACGTGTCTTATTTGCTATCTGGTACCGAGAATCCCTTCAGTCCAATGGGATTGAGCCGAAGGTATATGCCTCATCCAAGAACTATCTCCAACTTGGGTGTCTCGTTCTGGTTGTACCACACTGTCTTCCTCTGCTTGGGCAGTATATGGGAACACGTCCGCCACATTGAAAATAGGTGATATGCCTATATCAGGTGGCAACTGAATTTCATAGGTGTTGGCTGAGAATTTACGCAAGATCTTGCAGGGACCAATTTCTTTAAATTTTAATTTATTATATGCGCCCTTAGGAAATCATTCTTTGTGCAAGTGTTCGAGGACCTCGTCTCCAACTTTAAATTGTACTTCTCTCGGCCTTGAATCTGCTTGTTGCTTATATTTCTGCACGTTGTCCTACAATTTTAATTTTACCTGTTCATGTAGTTCTCTCATTGCTTCGGCAAAATCTTCTCCATATGCGCTTCTCCGCTCCAATTTTCCCAAATCTTGGAGTTCATGTATTCCCTGAGGATGCATGACGTACAAGATTTGGAATGGACTATGTCCGGTGCTACGATTTGGCGAATCGTTATAAGCCAATTTCGCCTGAGCGACAACATGATCCCATAACCATGAATTTTCCCCAGTCAGACTTTGTAATAAATTCCCCAAACTCCTGTTCACCACTTCCATTTTTCCATCAGTCTGCGGATGATACGCAGAGCTGAAATTCAATTTCGTGCCCAACTTTTTCCACAGGGTGCGCCAAAAGTGTCCTGTGAATTTTACATCCCTGTCAGAAACGATAGACCTGGGTAGGCCGTGTAATCTAACAACCTCCGTGAAAAACAGGTGAGCTACATACGTGGCATCACTATTTTTTCGGCAAGGGATAAAATGTGCCATTTTTGAAAATCTGTCTACCACCACCATCACTGAGTCATACCCCTGCTGCATTCTAGGTAGTCCCAAGACAAAGTCAATGTTGACTGAGTTCGATGGCCTGCTTGGAACAGGTAGTGGCGTGTAAAGTCCAGTATTCTGACTATGTCCTTTCACCAGTTGGCAGAATTTTCACCTGTTCACATATCACTGTACATCCCTGCGCATTCTGGGCCAGTGATAAAAGTGTCCGAGCTGCTCCAATGCTTTGTCTATGCAAAAATGACCGTCTATACCACCACTATATTTCTCCTGTACAATATTTTCCCTCATCGAACAGTCTGGGATACATAACTTTCCACCTCTGAACAATAGTCCTTCCTAAAAATTGTAGTCCAACCATGGACTTGTATTCCTCAACACGGGATTTTGGCGGGCTTCAAAGGCTTCTTTAAAGTCTGTGTCGGTCTGGTACAAATCCTTTAGATGTTCGAATCCCATCACCTGTATTCTACTTTCCTGTAAGAGAAAAGCTCTCCTACTCAAGGCATCTGCCACTTTATTAGCTTGCTCGCTAATGTGTTTTAACATGAAAGTGAAACTCTGTAAGTATTCTACCCATTTGGCATGCTTATGGTTTAATTTGTGCTACTGCATCACATACTACACTGCTGAATTATCAAAAAATAATACAAACTCGTTGCCCAGCAGGTAGTGTCTCCAATGCTTTAAATCTTAGACCACAGCATAAAATTCCTTGTCATACGAGGAGTATTTCTACCTGCATTCGTTCAGTTTCTCACTAAAGAATGCCACCGGTCTATCTTCCTCACTGAGCACAACGCCAATACTGTCCGACTTGCATCACATCGAACCTGAAAAAGTTTGTTGAAGTGGGGTAGCCTTAATATTGGCCTCTCTGTAATATTCTGCTTCAAAAGTTGAAAGTTGTCCTCCGCTGCTCTGGTCCAACAAAAAGGCTAACTGGCCTTTTTAATGGTGTCTAGCATCGGTGCACAGATTTCACTGAAGTTCCTAATAAAATTCCGATAAAAACTTGCCAGTCCGTGAAAACTACGTACCTCAAATAAGCTCTTTGGTGATGACCAATTCATGATTGCCGTAATCTATTCTGGGTCCATCTTCAATTCATTTTCCGCAATTACAAACCCCAAATAGGCCAGTCCCTTCTACAGGAAAGTACATTTTTTAAAGTTTATCAGCAGTTTGTTCTGTTGTAACTTCTCTAGCACCCTTCGAACATGTTGAAGATGTTCTCCATTTGTTTTGTTGAAAGTCAAAATATCGTCAAGATAAACTATCACAAACTTGCCAATAAATTCTTTTAACATCTCATTCATCAATCTCATAAAAGTACTAGGAGCATTGCTCAATCCGAATGGCATGACTAGCCACTTGTACAACCCTTCATTGGTCTTGAAGGTTGTCTTCCACTCATCTCCTTCTCTAATCCTGATTTGATGATATCCACTCTTTAGATCAATTTTCGTGAAATAAGTTACCCCGCTAAGACAATCCATCATGTCATCCATTTTGGGTAGGGGAAATTTGTACCGAATAGTGATTTTATTGATAGCTCGTGAATTCGTACACATCCGCCATTCTCCAACCTCTTTGGGTGCGAGTACTGTTGGTACCGTACAAGGGCTCAAGCTTTCTCTGATCAGTCCCTTATCCAGCAACTCTTGCACCTGTCTACAAATCTCTTCATTATCTTTAGGGCTCATTGTATATGTTGCCTTGCTCGGTAGGCTTGCTCCAGGTATGAAATCGATATGATGGCTAATGCTCCTCTTGAGAGGCAACTTATCTGGTAAGTCGTCGACTACAATGTCCTTAAATTCTTCTAATAGCTCCTGAATCTCTGTAGGCAATTCAGACTTTTCTGTGTTCAGCAATACTGTCTTAGTCCTCCTTACAATCGCATAATTCACCTTGTTTTCCTCGATCTGCTTAACAAACTATTTTCCTCCCATTAACAATGCTTTTGTTCCACTTGCTTCTATTGTATCCTCCTATTTGATGGGTATAAGCGTATGCTTGACTCCATCTTTCACAAATTTGTAACAATTCGTCTTCCCATTGTGCATCACCTTCCGATCATACTGCCATGGTCTCCCTAGCAGTGTATGGCACACATCCATTGGCATGATATCGTAGACAACCTTGTCCTGGTATTTGCCAATGTGAAATTCAACCTCGCATTATTCATCAACTAATGGTTGGTGGCTTTTCTGTAGCCACGACACCTTGTAAGGTGTGGGATGCTTAAGTCGCTTCAATCCCAGCTTTTCCACCATCCCAGTAGAAACTAAATTATCTGTACTTCCACTATCTATGATCAATTTACAACACTTTCCATGTGATTTGCAAACTGTTCGGAACAGTGCCTTATGTTGGGTCTGCTCAGCCGTCTCCTTGGCTGGCTTCAATAATACTTTGTTCAAAACTAAAGCCTCTCTTGTTTCTGCCACATTTTCTACCTCCCGGGGCTGAGCTTCAACTTCCTCAGGCTACGCAACAAATTCTTCCCTCTGGATAGCGTGATCGGCTTCCGGGCATTCGAAGGATCTGTGCCCCCACTTATGGCACTTGTAGCACTCGTCATTAGTCCCCCTTCCGTGACCATTTCCTCTTCCCCGCTGATATGGATGACCTCCTCTGGTGCTATCTCCCTTCTTTGTTGTCCCTGAAGCTCTGGAGCTGCTGCCTTCTTCACTGTTAGTGGTAGTTCTCCCTCTGTCGTAGGACTTTCCTCTTCCTTTGCTATTTCCTCGTCCTCTCATGTTATTCTGTTTCCTGTTAATCTTCTCTTCAGCCTTTACAGCACTCTGAAAGGCTTCTTCTATATTCCGTGGAGAGAGAATATTGATCTCATCTAGTATTTCAAGCCTCAATCCATTCACGTATCTCACTGTCTTCTCTGGAGTATCATCAGTATAACCAACCCGCAAGTTTACTTGATAAAACTCCTCTATGTATTCCTTTACGGTTATACCTTTCTGTCTTAAATTCTGCACCCGTCGATAAAGCTCAACCTGATAGTCTTTAGGCAAAAAATCTGCCTTTTAGTTTTGCCACCATCCTTGGCCACTTCCTTATTGGTAGCTTGTTCATCCTCTTCTTGTCCGCTTGGACACTATCCCACCATAAAGCAGCGTGTCATTTTAACTTGGTTGCGGCAAATCTGACTCTTTTGTCCTCACTGATCTTTTCGTTTTCAAAATACTTATCTAACTCACTTACCCAATCCAGCAGAACATCTGCGGATAGACTGCCATCGTAGTCAAGGATCTCAGGTTTGGGTTTTCTGTTGGCTAATAGTACTGATCTCAACAGTCTTGACTCCAGGGCTTCTTCTTCTTATCCATCCGTAGCAACTACTACCTCCTCTTCACTGTCATCCCCAAGTTCTGGGTCTCTTCTCATTCATGCCTCCACTGCTTCCAAGCGAGCAGTAAGGGCCCTCAATTCTTCCCTCAAGCCCTCGTCTGCTACTCTGCACACACCTCTTCCACATCCTCGTCTTTAAACCTCCATCTCCCTTTTTTTTTTCAACTTCCTTCTCTGATACCACTTGATGGGGCCAGCCCACGTGATCCCACCGTCAACGCGTTCCACTTGGGTGGTGTACAAACAGATAATAATGTTTAACAGAGATTTTTTTGATATATGCAAATTGTTTCACCCCATTGAATTAAATGAGGGTTATGGTGATTAGTACGATGGTTTTTGTGTGTTATACATCTGTCCCTCCTTGGGATTCCATGAGCCCGCCTTGGTATAGGGTTTCACCACCTTCGCGCTCATTCGGTTCATTCGTTATTCTCTCGGTCATTTGTGCTATGTGCTCTCGGCGGCCTCTCGCAACTTCACTGTGGATTTCATTTTTTTTTATGGTTTTTCCGCCTGATTCTCTGAACTATGTGCTCTTGGTGGTCTTCGCGGCTTCAATGTTGATTTCGTTTTTGCTGTCTTGCTTTACTGGTTCAGGAATCGACCTGGAAGTTTTTCCATTTGTCCAGCAAGGTTTGAAACCCTGGTAAGGTTTGGTCCCTTCATGGTCTCCTTCTCGAATTTCAACTGTTATGGTATGCTTGGTATCCAACTTGGTATGTCTCCATCTCTATGCATCCTTGTCTCGGTTCGTTATCTGTGCTTTCCACGAGTCTTACAGTCAGTTTTTTGTTGCGTTGTTCCTAGTAATGTTTCTCCAGCTCCGAGTTCAATTCCTCTATGAGGTCGGTAGAACTGAGGTGACGAATTCCTTCGGTACCTCCGCCAATTTATCTGGGTAAGTCCCCTGTTCTTTGCTGGATATATGTGCTCCTTTTTTCTTAGTTGTCTAACGTCTTCGGCTCCTCGTGAACAGGGAAAAACCTGGAGGAGTGGTTGCAATTATGGCTTGCCTCCATCAGGTAACCAGATATGTATTGATTTTTTTATGCAACTTTTGATTCCCTTTTGTTCCATTTCACAAGAACTCATTTCATTTGTCATTTCTCTTTGCAGGTAGAGCCACCCGATGGTTTCGGCGCATGGAAACTTGGCCATTCCAATCGACCACGGGTAGTGTCGTTCTGTTCGTTAGTTGTTTTCGCTTGGCTTTAGTGTTACAACTGTAGGGCCGATATACCTTCGGCCTTCGAGCCGCTGTCTGTATTTGATTCTTTTGTAGTTTGTCATTGTCGTTGGGTTATGGTAATGAGATGAGGACTATGGGTTTTGGCTTCCGCTTGTTATAAGTATGAGTCATATATTTATGAACTGGGTTCGTTCCTTTGTTTCGAACAGAATGTAAATGAGCAAAGAATGGGATGATTGTATTTATGTTTTCTATGAATTCAACTCTGGAACTGATTTGGACTATATTTATAAATTCGCATACCTGGTGTTTAGAGAATTTGTTTGCTTATATGGACTTGCAATTTCCGACTTTGTATCATTTGTTCCCATAAATGATTTTATGTCTGATTGTTTGGTTGAGTCCGCCTGTAATCTGGCGCTGTCACTTCTCCTCTGGTTTCGGTTATCTCCTCTTTCGCTTTATTACCTGTAGTGGTATAACAAAAATCTCGACGAAGTAATTTTACACAAAGTATTATACACATTGTTTGGGACGTTGTAGGGATGAATGTGCACAGAAAATTTATATTTTTCTCCTTTTTATTTTTTTGTCAGTCGAACTCTTACATTGTGCTTTGTCCCTCTTTTTAATATCAGTGTTCTCAAATTGTCACTAACTGCTGTTAGTTATGTTCAATTGGTTACATTAGTTATTCCTCATACGAAACTTTTCATGGTCGTCTAGCATATTTTCTTTTCATGTGTTTTTAACAGTAAATTAACTTTCTAGAAACAATGACTCTAACTAATTCCTACTGTTCCTAATTACAATTTACTACATTAACTTAGGCAACTAAATAAAAGAAGGAAATAATAAAAAAGCCAAGTACGCTATCCATCCAGTGAATTAACTCCTTCGTCCCCTTCAGAGACCATATCACCTTCACTGTTGTCTTTTCCCTGTCAGCCAGATGCACTTGCGTCACTTTCCAACATTTAGTCATATAATGACAAAGTATAGGAAAGTGAAGCGAGATGTTATTTCCAGCAAATTAAGAAAATTATTGATGTCATAAGATATTGTCACAGCAAGAGTGTTTATTACAAATATTTGAAGGTATATACACGGAGAAAGTCGCATACCACTGAAGTCTAAAGATCCTTACTTTTCCCCATTTAATTTCAGTAAAACATGAAAATATCAGTATCCCTATACAAATATCAGTGAAGGAGCCTGTGCTATCTACAACTCCCTCCAATGTAATGGAGTAGGATGTTCTTTTGTTTCTCTTAGTGTGCCTTTCATTGAAGTAAGAAGATACATTAGCATTTTTTTCGTAGTCTAGCCTACCATAAACGAACCTTTTCCAATGTAAGTTCACCTATTCTAGCTAAGCTAGCCTTAATTTTCTCAACCAAACCTATGCCAGAATAACCTACTATAGCCTACCTAAATCTTTCCTTAACTTAGCCTAATCTAATATAACCTAGCCACCTAGCATAATCTAGCATATCCCACCTTAACCCATCCTTAACTAGGCTAGCCTACATTATCTTAAAGTACATAAGTGATCCGAATCAGATCCACAATCGACTATCATAGAACTGTGACTAAATCAAGTCGAAAAAATCCTTGAAGAATCCAAAACAGCAATCGAAAACACCCTGAACCAGTGCCCATGGCAGCCGGTGTGGAACGACGAAGACCTCGGTCAAAGCACACTGACCAAGGCCCATGGAGACTACGCAAGAGGTCAAAATAGCCCCTGGGAGCTCACGATCGAGAAAAGGAGTTGATTTTCGATGCGCGTTAGCACTTAGCTGGGAAAATAGGGTTGAAATGGTAGAGCTTAAGCACTTGGTCACGTTGGGAGCCAGAGGACCGTGGGCAGAGAAACATAAAGTGCCATTGTACAAAGATGGGACCCACAACCTGGAAACCAGCGGTTTGATTGGGGCGCCCTTGAATGGTAAGCGGTTTTGGAGAAAACGGAGCAAGCACCCTCAGCGAACGACATGTGGTAGTGGAGGTGAGAGAAAAACTGTCGCGATCACGCATTATTGGTCGAGGAAGTCAACCGCTCTCAATGTGCGAATGATGTTGGATCTGGAGGAGCCCACATGGGACGGCTAAGATTGTGCTCGATAGACAGAGCGGAGTCGACAGGGGAGGGAGCCGCAATTTAAGGGGATTTGGAATTCGTTGACCACCATGGTGGAGAAAGAAATGAATCGATGGACAAGCTGGGACTGTTCCAGTGAGGACACGTGGCTTCTTTTCAAACATTCATGCTAATTCCGAACAGGGAATTGCAAGCACACAGGCAGTAGGTGAATCGATGTAGTTGAGAGAGGAACCGAACAAGCATGGAGGTCAAGTGGCTAAAGACCTGAACAAAGATAGTGAACGGGGATCAGAAGAGAGATTCAGATCAAAGAGTTGAAGTGACCAAGAGAGACAGTGAACAGTGAACCTTGAGAGGAGGACTAAGCACAAAGAGCAGTAAAGCCAAGCAGAGGAGATAGAGGGCCGAGCTGACCACAGGCAACATCGAGCACTAGAGAGATTGAGGAATCAAGCCATCCCATAGAGGAATCTGTCCAGATTGAGCATCACAGTTTCCTCTTTCCACTATAGACTGAGGGTCACAGAGCTGGTAGGAAGAGCAAGAGTCTGTGTACTCCAAGTGGCTTAGGGAATCCAAGAACCACCCTGCCAAGAAAACTCTACTTCAGGAGAACTCATATTCAGTCCCTGCATTGTAATTTCTCTGCTGAAAGACACAATAAAATAAGGCCGCCATTGAAGCTGGACCGGAGACGTAACCATGGAGAATAGGGTGAACTCCTTATTAAAATTGTTTGTGTCTTTGTGTTGCTTACTGTATTTCTCTGCTATCTTTCCATTCAAACTGAAGCAGCCAATTTTTGCACATTTACACCCTCCATTATTACATTGTTGACTTGTTATGGTTTCCTCTGTTATTACATTATTGGAGAGAAAATACTAATAAGAATTAAATGTGTTAAAAATAGGGTTTGATCCAATACCTTCTTCTTTTCTTACCAAAATTAAGGAAAGCCCACATATATTATTGTTCATATATATAAATAACTAAACACACACACACATAGAAAAACAAGTGTGCGTATTAAAGTAACAATGAATAAAATCACAACAAACTCACTCTCACAGACATAAAAAACACAAGTGTGTGTTATAAAGTAACAGTGAATAAAATCATAAAAAACTCACTCTAATAGACCTCCATATCATATCTAACTAGTTAACTTTTTAGAGAAAATAATTTCCTTGAAAATTGACAAATAATTTTCAAACAATTGAACTTATAACCCTAATGCAAGCAAGCATGGAATTATGTTTGATCGTTGAGTTTTTCCAACTCAACTAAAGGTGACCCTATATTCATCTCATCTCTTAATAGGATGCTTCTAGCTTTGGGAGAGGTGCGAGGACCTAAGAGAATGCATGGGAGATTGAAATTGAATAACGAAGGAATAACTTAACAAAAAAAAAACAAAGGGCTTTGGCAGTATGTCTAAAGAAAACTTATGCCTAAATGAGGATGATATAAACAATTATGGTAAATATATTCATGAACTACAGGTGGCCCTATGTTCATCCCATCTTTTATTGAGATGTTTCTATCTCATGAGCATAAACAATCAATACATGTGGTGTTTAGGAACTAGGATCCAATAAACATACCCAAAAGAAGAAAAAGGATTTGGTAGTATGTCTAGAGAAAACATATGCCAACATGAGCATGATGGAACAAATTGGTTGCAATTTTATCCTTTTCCTACATAGACACATCTCATCACCCACTAGCTCAAATGAAAACTCTAGATCAAAATCCTCATTGTGCTACTCACAAATATTATGCAACAAATAACATGCTCGAAGAACAATTTCCAAGTCAAGCAACTTCACCTTATTGCAATTTTCTAGATAACACCACCTCCCTTTCAATTGATTGAATCCATCCCTTGCAATTTTCTGGATCTTGCTTATCTTGTCAATCAAAACCATGTTGATTCTAGGTAAGATTATCTTGAACATATGGAATTAGAAGCAAATCCAAGAATGGATAAGCGGAGCTATCCATAACCCAACCCCTATTAAAGAAACCATTCATTCCCAAGTTGAACAAATAAAAAATCTCTAGGACTAAGTCATCAAACATAAAACCCAATAAGCCTATACAAATATCAATGAAGGATCATGTGTTATCAACAACTCCCTGCAATGTAATGTAATAGGATGTTGTTTGGTTTCTTTTAGTGTGCCTTTTATTGAAGAAAGAAGCTACACGAGCATTGGTTTCCTAATCTACCCTTCCATAAACTAACCTTGTCCAATGTAACTTCACCTAATTTAGTTAAGCTAGCCTTTCTTTTCCCAACCAAACCTATGCCAGAATAACCTATCATAGCCTACCTAAATCTTACCTTCACTTAGCTTAATCTAATCTAACCTAGCCACCTAACATAACCTAGTGTATCCTATCTTAACTCATCCTTAACCTAGACTAGCATACTCTATCTTAAAGTATATAAGCTAATCTCTAACCTTCATATACCAAATTATTCTTTCCTACCATAAAATTATGTCTAAAGCCCCGAGTTCAATCCAATGTTTAAATACTAATCTCAAAACTAGAACTATAGTGCATCCATACCCTAGACCTATGACAAAGCCTTCCTCACATTGTATTTTCTTAAATAAATGATAATACTTCATTGAACACATATATGATGTAACAAATACATCTTATTCAAATCCACTTTTTAATATGAAATAATCGATGATAGACCCATAATGTGAACCAAATTAAAAATGACATAATGTAATAAATAAATACAAACTAAACTAAGTGATTTAAAAAAATGAAAATAAACACATCATTAGTGCAACCATAACAAGCAAAACACTTACCACATGAGACATCTCATGTTCCTAAAATTACAAAAATTTAAAATATAACTTTACTTTAAATTATTATTATTAATATGAATTATGAGAAAAATTAATATATAAGTTCAACATTTATATATTTAAAAAACATGGAATAATATTCTTAACAATGGATATTTACAATGGAGATTTTTAATTTATAAATAGGATTTGTCACAATAACATGGGTCGATACTATACTATGGCTTATGAGGACACCATGCCCAAAAAGCCATAAATCACTTCATATGATGCTTGTTTATATGACTATTTCTTTTATTTAATCAATTTAAATAAAAACAAAAACGGGGCATGGAAATAAATCTCGTCTTTTGGTTTGTGTCCAAAAAACCAAACACCGCAACACTTCCAAGTTTTGACCAGGCTCTTGCACTAATTCTTCAATCATTTTGAACTTTCCAAAAAAAATGTCTCAATACAACAATATGACCCCTTCAACAATAATATTATTGTTGAATACAGCATGCAGTGATGCGCTTCAACGAATGTATTGAAGAATGAACGATATTTGCAGAGTTTCGACAGAGCTTTTAGCATAGAATAGTAGAGAGCGAAATGAGCTCGGACAGGTCATGCATAGAGGCACCAACGAATATCTGGGCAGGCAATGGAATATGGAGCAGAGCACAGGTCAGGCAGCTTCAAAATTACTTCAGGACAGAGGCAGAGCAGCTGGTAGTGGCAAATTATTTCAGGACAGAGGCAGAGCAGTGCTTAGTGGATAGAACGACAGAGGCGTTTGAGGACAAAGCTCAGGCCAGCGTACAACCCACAGTAGAAAAGAATGAGGGGAGTTACAACTATTTTTAGAACTGGCTCTGATACCATGTCAGGCCAGGTAGTAACTCTCCAAAGGCAGTAAAACTGATTCGTCTATTATTCCATAGGTAGCCTATTGTTATATACAATAGGAGTGATTGTTCAGGTCATCTCCCGACGAATGTTCACATTCCCAATTTATTTATTTACCAATTCCCCCAATCATGAAGACTAGGTGTCAACAGTGTGTTTTAGTATGAATATTCTGAAATATTCCATGGAGGTTAAATCTCTCCCATCCACCAAATAATTATTCATAATTACATTAACTTTTGGTTAGTTTGTTTTAGTATGAATATTCTAGAATATTCCATGGAGGTTAAATCCCTCTCATCCACCAAATAATTATTCATAATTACATTGAATTTTGGTAGGTATGTTTTACTATGAATATTCCAAAATATTTCATGGAGGTTCAATCCCTACCATCCACCAAATAACTATTCATAGATACATTAATATAATCTTAAGACTATTCCAAAATAGACATGTCTATGTAATTAATTAAATCATTAATTATTTAATCAATTTAAATAAAAAGAAAAACGGGGCATCAAATGACTTATGAGGACACCATGTCCAAAAAACCATAAATCACTTCATATGATGCTTACTTATATGACTATTTCTTTTATTTAATCAATTTAAATGAAAAGAAAAATAGGGCATGGAATGACTTATGAGGACACCATGTCCAAACAACCATAAATCACATCATATGATGCTTGTTTATATGACTATTTCTTTTATTTAATGAATTTAAATACCAAGAAAAACAGGGCATGGAATGACTTATGAGGACACCATGTCTAAAAAAACATAAATCACTTCATATGATGCTTGTTTATAAGACAATTTATTTTATTTAATGAATCTAAATAAAAATAAAAACACGGCATGGAATGACTTATGAGGACACCATGTCCAAAGAACCATAAATCACTTCATATGATGCTTGTTTATATTATTATTTCTTTTATTTAATCAATTTAAATAAAAAGAAAAATGGGGCATGGAGTGACTTATGAGGACACCATGTCCAAGAAACTATAAATCACTTCATATGATGCTTTTTTATATGACTATTTATTTTATTTAATCAATTTAAATAAAAAGAAAAATGGGGCATGGAAATAAATCTCAACTTTTGGTTGGTGTGTTTTAGTATGAGTATTTCAAAATATTCCATGGAGGTTAAATCTCTCTCATCCACCAAATAATTATAAATAATTACATTAAATTTTGATTGGTGTGTTTTAGTATGAATATTCCAAAATATTCCATGCAGGTTAAATCCCTCTCCTCCACCAAATAATTATTCATAATTACATTAACATTTGGTTGGTATGTTTTACTATGAATATTACAAAATATTTCATGGAGGTTCAATCTCTACTATCCACCAAATAACTATTCATAAATACATTAATATAATAGAAAAACTAGCCAAAAATATATATGTATATGGACTTAGTTAAATCATTTATTATTTAATCAATTTAAATAAAAAGAAAAATGGGGCATGGAATGAATTATGAGGACAACATTTCAAAAAAACCATAAATCAATTCATATGGGGCTTGTTTATATTACTATTTCTTTGATTTAATAAATTTAAATAAAAAGAAACTGGGCATGGAATGGCTTATGAGGACACCATGTCCAAAAAACCATAAATCACTTCATATGATGCTTGTTTATATGACTATTTCTTTTATTTAATCAATTTAAATAAAAAGAAAAACATGGCATGGAATGACTTATGAGGAAAACATGTACAAAAAACCATAAATCACTTCATATGATGCTTGTCTATATGAATATTTCTTTTATTTAATCAATTTAAATAAAAATAAAAATGAAGCATGGAATGACATATGAGGACAAAATGTCCAAAAAACGATAAATCACTTCATATGATGCTTGTTTATATGACTATTCCTATTATTTAAATAGAAAAAAAATTGTGGCATGGAATGACTTATGAGGAAACTATGTCCAAGAAAGCATAAATCACTTCATATGATGCTTGTTTATATGACTATTTCTTTTATTTAATCAATTTAAATAAAAAGAAAAATAGGGCATGGAATGACTTATGAGGACACCATGTCCAAACAACCATAAATCACTTCATATGATGCTTGTTTATCTGACTATTTCTTTTATTTAATCAATTTAACTAAAAAGAAAAACGGGGCATGGAATGACTTATGAGGACACCATGTCCAAAAAAAACTTAAATCACTTGATATGATGCTTGTTTATATGACCATTTCTTTTATTTAATCAATTTAAATTAAAAAAAATGGGGCATGGAAATAAATCTCAACTTTTGGTTGGTGTGTTTTAGTATGAATATTCCAAAATATTCCATGGAAGTTAAATCTCTCCCATCCATCAAATAATTATTTATAAGTACATTAAATTTTGGTTGGTGTGTTTTATTATGAATATTCTAAAATATTCCATGGAGGTTAAATCCCTCTCATCCACCAAATAATTATTCATAATTACATTAACTTTTGGTTTGCGTGTTTTACTATGAATATTCCAAAATATTTCATGGAAGTTCAATCCCTACCATCCACAAAATAATTATTCATAATTACATTAACATAATAGAAAAACTATTCCAAAATAAACATGCCTATAGACTTAATTAAAAAATAATAATTTTTTTTATCATATTTAAAAAAATATGTATATAAAAATATATAACATAATTATAATTTATTTTAAAAAATCAAAATCACACTCTTATATATAACAATAAAATATATTTATAAATATAAGTTAAAATAAGATATGTATCATATAATAAAATATATTTTCTATAAAAAAAAATTATAAAAATTATTCCATTAAAATAAAAAAATATATAAAATAAACTTTAAATAAAAAATATATAAAATAAACTTTATAATTATAATTTAAGTAGAGAAACATTACAATGTATATTGAACATTAACAACAATTTATTTATTTATTCCCATTTATACTTTAGTTATTTATTATTATTTATTAAAAAGTTATATAATAACATTGTATACATCTTCTTCCTCTTTCCAAAAGGAAATTATAAATCTACAAAATAAATACTTGATATATAATCAGGTAAACAAACAAAACTTCCTTTATCCATATTAATATTTCAAATAAAAAAAAGTCATATGCCATGGAATGTACAAAGGACAAATATTTGGTTTCCAAAGCTTGATCGAAAAAATTACAATTAGTTCCAGAATCTCGATTGAAAAAATTACCTAAATGTAATAAGCAGGGCATAAAATGCAAAGAAAACTAAAATGCGCTATAGAGGTGGGTTAAATTATTATAGCTTGCATCGAGTGGAGACGCGGTACATTCTATAAGACAATACTAAAAACAACTAAATATGATATAGTGAAAAATAATTTTATGTTTATAGTTAGTAATTGAATATTTCATACTTCACATACAAATCTACTCATGGCTCCGTTGCATGAGGTCCTCCACCGAATAGACAATATTCTATATCTGCGTCGCGTCGAGCCACGAACTGTACTCTATTGGATGGTCTCTCCACTTGACGAAATATCGTAGATATTCCTTCCTATGTGTCTTCTTCGCTATCTGGGTACCGAGAATCCCTTTAATCTCATGGGATTGAGCCGAAGGCATATGCCTCATCCAATAATTGTCTCCAACTTAGGTGTCCCATTCTGGCCGTACCACACTGTCTTCCTCTGCTTAGGCAGTATATGGGAACAGGTCTACCACATTGAAAATAGGTGATATGCCTATATCAGGTGGCAGGTGAATTTTGTAGGCGTTGGTTGCGAATTTACGCAAGATCTTGCAGGGACCAATTTTTTTAAATTTTTATTTATTATATGTGCCCTTAGGAAATCGTTCTTTGCGCAAGTGTGCGAGGACCTCGTCTCCAACATTAAATTGTACTTCTCTCGGCCTTGAATCTGCTTGCTGCTTATATTTCTGCACGTTTTCCTGCAATTTTAATTTTACCTATTCATGTAGTTTTCTCATTGCTTCGGCAAAATCTTCTCCATCCGCGCTTCTCCACTCCAATTTTCCCAAATCTCGCAGTTCATGTATTCCCTGAGGATGCATGCCATACAAAATTTGGAATGGGCTGTGTCTGGTGCTACGATTTGGCAAATCGTTATAAGCGAATTCCTTCTGAGCGACAGCATGATCCCATAACCGTGAATTTTCCCCAGTGAGACTCCGTAATAAATTCCCCAAACTCCTGTTCACCACTTCCATTTTTCCATCAGTCTGCGGATGATACGCAGAGCTGAAATTCAATTTCGTGCCCAACTTTTTTCATAGGGTGCGCCAAAAGTGTCCTGTGAATTTTACATCCCTATTAGAAACGATAGATCTGGGTAGGCCGTGTAATCTAACAACCTCCGTGAAAAATAGGTGAGCTACATACATGCCATCACTAGTTTTTCGGCAAGGGATAAAATGCACCATTTTTGAAAATTTGTCTACCACCACCATCACTGAGTCATACCCCCGCTGCGTTCTAGGCAGTCCCAAGACAAAGTCAATTCTGACTGAGTCCCATGGCCTGCTCAGAACAGGTAGTGGCGTGTAAAGTCCAGTATTCTGACTATGTCCTTTCGCTAGTTGGCAGACTTTACACTTGTTCACATATCGTTGTACATCCCTGTGCATTCTGGGGCAGTGATAAAAGTGTCCGAGCTACTCCAAAGTTTTGTCTATGCAAATGACCGGCTAGACCACCGCTATGTTTCTCTCGTACAATATTTTTCCTCATCGAACAATCCGGGATACATAACTGTCCACCTCTGAACAATAGTCCTTCCTGAAAATTGTAGTCCAACCATGGACTTGTATTCCTCAACATGGGATTTTGGAAGGGTTAAAAGGCTTCTTTAAAGTCTCTGTCGGTCTGGTACAAATCCTTTAGATGTTCGAATCCCATCACCTGTATTCTACTTTCCTGTAAGAGCAAAGCTCTCCTGCTCAAGGCATCTGCCACTTTATTGGCTTTCCCGCTAATGTGTTTTAACATGAAAGTGAAACTTTGCAAGTATTCTACGCATTTGGCATGCTTATGGTTTAATTTGTGCTGCTGCATCACATACTACAGCGCTGAATTATCAGAAAATAATACAAACTCGTTGCCTAGCAAGTAGTGTCTCCAATGCTTTAAAGCTTGGATCACGGCATAAAATTCCTTGTCATATGAGGAGTATTTCTGCCTGATTTCGTTCAGTTTCTCACTAAAGAATGCCACCGATCTATCTTCTCGTCTAAGAACAGCGCCAATAGCTGCCCACTTGCATCACATCGAACCTGAAAACGTTTGTTGAAGTCAGGTAGCCTTAAGATTGGCCTCTCTGTAATATTCCGCTTCAAAAGCTGAAAGTTTTCCTCTACTGCTCTGGTCCAACAAAAAGGTTGATTGGCCTTTTTTATGGTGTCTAGCATCGGCGCACAAATTTCACTGAAGTTCCTAATAAACTTTCGATAAAAACTTGCCAGTCCATGAAAACTACGTACCTCAAATAAGCTCTTTGGTGATGACCAATTCATGATTGCCGTAATCTTTTCTGGGTCTATCTTCAATTCATTTTCCGCAATTACAAACCCCAAATAGACCGGTTCCTTCTGCAGGAAAGTACATTTTTTTAAATTTATCATCAGTTTGTTTTGTTGTAACTTCTCTAGCACCCTTCGAACATGTTGAAGATGTTCTCCCATTGTTCTTCTGAAAATCAAAATATCGTCAAGATAAACTATCACAAACTTGCCAATAAATTCTTTTAACATCTCATTCATGAATCTCATAAAAGTACTAGGAGCATTGCTCAATCTGAAAGGCATGACTAGCCACTCGTACAGCCCTTTACTGGTCTTGAAGGTTGTCTTCCACTCATCTCCTTCTCTAATCCTGATTTGATGATATCCACTCTTCAGATCAATTTTCATGAAATAATCTGCCCCGCTAAGGCAATCCATCATGTCATCCATTATGGGTAGGGGAAATCTATACCGAATAGTGATTTTATTGATAGCTCTTGAATCCGTACACATCTACCATTCTCCACCTTTCTTGGGTGCGAGTACCGTTGGTACCGCACAAGGGCTCAAGCTTTCTCTGATCAGTCCCTTATCCAACAACTCTTGAACCTGTTTACGAATCTCTTCATTATCTTTCGAGCTCATTCTATATGTTGCATTGTTCAATAGGCTTGCTCCAGGTATGAAATCCATATGATGGCTAACACTCCTCTTGGGAGGCAACTTATCTGGTAAGTCGTCGACTACAATGTCCTTAAATTCTTCTAACAACTCCTGAATCTCTGTAGGCAATTCTGACTTTTCTGTGTTTAGCAACACTATCTTAGTCCTCCTTACAATCCCATAATTCACCTCGTTTTCCTCGATCTGCTTAACAAACTATTTTCCTCCCATTAACAATGCGTTTGTTACACTTCCTTCTGTTGTATCCTCCTCTTTGATGGGTGCAAGCGTATGCTTGACTCCATCTTTCACAAATTTGTAACAATTCATCTTCCCATCGTGCATCACCTTCCGATCATACTTCCATGGTCTCCCTAGAAGTATATGGCACACATCCATTGGCATGATATCTTAGACAACCTTATCTTGGTATTTGCCAATGTGAAATTCAGCCTCGCATTGTTCATCAACTAATAGTTGGTGGCTTTTCTGTAGCCACGACACCTTGTAAGATGTGGGATGCTTAAGTCGATTCAATCCCAGCTTTTCCACCATCTCAGTGGAAACTAAATTATCTGTACTTCCGCTGTCTATGATTAGTTTACAACACTTTCCATGAGATTTACAAACTATTCAGAACAGTGCCTTCCGTTGGGTCTGCTCAGCCGTCTCCTTGGCTGGCTTCAACAATAATT
Organism: Pinus tabuliformis; assembly: GCA_031772625.1. Lineage (NCBI taxonomy): Eukaryota > Viridiplantae > Streptophyta > Pinopsida > Pinales > Pinaceae > Pinus > Pinus tabuliformis. Next base: position 671,493,273 of record CM062810.1, on the reverse strand, counting down.
TGCTTAAAACTAAAGCCTCTCCTGTTTCTGCCACATTTTCTACCTCTCGAGGTTGTGCTTCAGCTTCCTCAGGCTGCGCAACAAATGCTCCCCTCTGGCCAGTGTGCTCGGCTTCCGGGAATTCGAAGGATCTATGCCCCCACTTATGGCACCTGTAGCACTGGACATTAGTCCCCCTTCCACGACCATTTCCTCTTCCTCGCTGATATGGCCAACCTCCTCTGGTGCTATCTCCCTTCTCTGCTGTCCCTGAAGCTCTGGAGCTGCTGCTTTCTTCACTGTTAGTGGTAGTTCTCCCTCTGCCGTAGGATTGTCCTCGTCCTCTACTATTTCTCGTCCTCTCCTATTATTATGTTTCCTGTTAATCTTCTCTTCAGCCTTTACAGCACTCTGAAGGGCTTCTTCTATATTCCGTGGAGAGAGAATACTGATCTCATCTAGTATTTCCAGCCTCAAGCCATTCACGTATCTGGCTATCTTCTCTGGAGCATCATCAATATAACCAACCCACAAGTTTACACGATAAAACTCCTCTATGTATTCCTTTACGGTCATACCTTTCTGTCTTAAATTCTGCACCTATTGATAAAGCTCAACCTGATAGTCTTTAGGCAAAAATCTGCCTTTCAGTTTTGCCACCATCCTTGGCCACTTCCTTATCGATAGCTTGTTCATCCTCTTCCTATCCGCTTGGACACTATCCCACCATAAAGCAGCGTGTCCCACTTGGTTGCAGTAAATCTGACTCTTTTGTCCTCACTGATCTTTTCGTTTTCAAAATACTTATCTAACTCACTTACCCAATCTAGCAGAACATTTGGATAGACTGCCATCATAGTTAGGGATCTGAGGTTTGGGTTTGTTGCTGGCTAACAGTACCGATCTCAATATTCTTAACTCTAGGGCTTCTTCTTCTTATCCGTCCGTAGCAGCTACTGCCTCCTCTTCACTGTCATCCCCAAGTTCTGGGTCTCTTCTCCTTCCTACCTCCACTGCTTCCAAGTGTGCAATAAGGGCCCTCAATTCTTCCCTCAAGCCGTCGTCTGCTACTCTGCACACACCTCTTCCACGTCCTCGTCTTTGAACCTCCATCTCCATTTTTTTTTCAACTTCCTGCTCTGATATCACTTGATGGAGCCAGCCCACGTGATCCCGTTGTCAACGCGTTCCACTTGGTGGGTGTACAAACAGATAATAATGTTTAACATAGATTTTTTTGATATATGCAAATGGTTTAACCGCGTTGAATTAAATGAGGGTTATGGTGATTAGTACGATGGTTTTTGTGTGTTGGACATATATCCCTCCTTGGGATTCCATGATCTAACCTTGGTATAGGGTTTCACCACCTTCGCGCTCATTCGGTTCATTCGTTATTCTCTCGGTCATTTGTGCTGTGTGCTCTTGGTAGCCTCTCGCAACTTCACTGTGGATTTCGTTTTTGTTTATGGTTTTTCCGCCTTATTCTTTGAGCTGTGTGCTCTTGGTGGTATTCGCGGCTTCAATGTCGGTTTCGTTTTTGTTGTCTTGCTTTACTGGTTCAGGACTCGACCTGGAAGTTTTTCCATTCATCCGGCAAGGTTTGAAACCCTGGTAAGGTTTTCTCCCTTCGTGGTCTCCTTCTAGAATGTAAACTGTTATGGTATGCTTGGTATCCAACTTGGTATGTCTCTGTCTCTGTGCGTCGTTGTCTCGGTTCGTTATCTATGCTTTCCACGAGTCTTACAGTTGGTTGTTGGTTGCGCTATTCCTGGTAATGTTTCTCTAGCTCCGAGTTCAGTTCCTCTACGAGCCCGACAGAACTGAGGTGATGAATTCCTTCGGTTCCTCTGTCAATTTCTCTAGGTAAATCCCATGTTCTATTCTAGATATATGTGCTGCTTTTTTCTCGGTTGTCTAACATCTTCGGCTCCTTGTGAGCAGGGAAAAACCTAGAGGTGTGGTTGCAATTATGGCTTGCCTCCGTCAGGTAACCACATATGTATTGATTTTTTTATTCAACTTTCGATTCCCCTTTGTTCCATTTCACAAGAACTCATTTTATTTGTCGTTTCCCTTTGCAGGTAGAGCCACCCGAGGGTTTCGGCGCATGGAAACTCGGCCGTTCCAATCGACCACGGGTAGTGTCGTTTTGTTCGTTAGTTGTTTTCGCTTGGCTTTAGTGTTACAACTGTAGGGCCGGTATATCTTTGGCCTTCGAGCTGCTATTTGTATTTGATTCTTCTGTAGTTTTTCACTGTCATTGGGTTATGGTAATGAGTTGAGGACTATGGGTTTTTGCTTCCGCTTGTTATAAGTATGAGTCATATATTTATGAACTGGGTTCATTCCTTTGTTTCGAACAGAATCTAAATGAGAAAAGAATGGGATGACTGTATTTATGTTTTCTATGAATTCAACTCTGGAACTGATTTGGACTATATTTATAAATTCGCATACCTAGTGTTTACAGAATTTGTTTGCTTATCTGGACTTGCAATTTCTGACCTTGTATCGTTTGTTCACATAAATTATTTTATGTCTGATTGTTTGGTTGAGTCCACCTGTAATCTGGGCACTGTCACTTCTCCTCTCGTTTCAGTTATCTCCTCTTTCGCTTTATAACCTGTAGTAGTATCACAACAATCTTAATGAAGTAATTTTACACAAATTATTATACACAGTATTTGGGGCGCTGTAGGGATGAATGTGCACAGAAAATTTATATTTTTCTCCTTTTTATTCTTTGTCAGTCGAACCCTTACATTGTGCTTTGTCCCTCTTTTTAATGTCAATTTTCTCAAACTGTCACTAACTGTTGTTAGTAACGTTCAATTGGTTACATCAGTTATTCCTCATACGGAACTTTTCATGGTCGTCTAGCATATTTTCTTTTCATTTTTTTATAACAGTAAATTAACTATCTGGAAACAATGACTCTAACTAATTCCTAATGTTCCTAGTTACAATTTACTACATTAACTTAGGCAACTAAATAAAAGAAGGAAATACTAAGAAAAATAAGTATGCTATCCATTCAGTGAATTAACTCCTTTGTCCCCTTCAGAGACCATGTCACCTTCACTGTTGTCTTTGCCCTGTCAGCCAGATGCACCTGCATCACTTTCCAACATTTAGTCATATAATGACAAAGTATAGGAAAGCGAAGCGAGATGTTATTTCTTGCAAATTAAGAAATTATTGTTGTCATAAGATATTGTCACAGCAAGAGTGTTTATTAAAAATATTTGAAGGTATATACACGGCGAAAGTCGCATACCACTGAAGTCCAAAGATCCTTATTTTTTCCCATTTAATTTCACTAAAACATGAAAATATCAGTAACCCTATACAAATATCAATGAAGGAGCCTATGCTATCTACAACTCCCTCCAATGTAATGGAGTAGGATGTTCTTTGGTTTCTCTTAGTTTTCCTTTCATTGAAGTAAGAAGCTACATTAGCATTCGTTTCCTAGTCTACCCTACCATAAACTAACCTTTTCCAATGTAAGTTCACCTATTCTAGCTAAGCTAGCCTTAATTTTCCCAACCAAACCTATGCCAGAATAACCTACCATAGCCTACCTAAATCTTTCCTTAACTTAGCCTAATCTAATATAACCTAGCCACCTAGCATAATCTAGCATATCCTACCTTAACCCAACCTTAACCTAGGCTAGCCTACATTATCTTAAAGTACATAAGTGATCCGAATCAGATCCATAAACGACTGTCCTAGAACCGTGACTAAATAAAGTTGAACAAATCCTTGAAGAATCCAAAACAACAATCCAAAACACCCTGAACCAGTGCCCATCGCAGCCGGTGCAGAACGATGAGGACCTCGGTCAAAGCACGCTGACCAAGGCCCATAGAGACTGCACAGGAGGTCAAAATAGCCCCTGGGAACCCCGGATCAGGAAAAGGAGCTGATTTTCGATGTGCGTTAGCGCTTAGTTGGGCAAACAGGGCTGAAATGGTAGAGCTTAAGCGCTCGGTCACATTGGGAGCCAGAGGACCGTGGGCAGAGAAACGTAAAGTGCTATCGTATGAAGGTGGGACCCACAACCTGGAAACTAGCGGTTTGATCGGGGCACCCTTGAACGGTAAGCGGTTTTTGGAGAGAAAGGAGCAAGCACCCTCAGCAAATGATTCATGGTAGCGGAGGTGAGAGAAAAACTACCGCGATCACGCATTATCGGTCGAGAAAGTCAACCGCTCTCGATGTGCGAATGACGTTGGATCTGGAGGAGCCCAAATCGGAAGGCTAAGATTGCGCCCGATAGATAGAGCAGAATCGACAGGGGATGGAGCTGCAATTTAAGGGGATTTGGAATTCGTTGACCACCACAGTGGAGAAAGAAATGAATTGACGGACAAGTTGGCGTTGTTCTAGTGAGGACACATGGCTTCTTCTCAAGCGTTCATGCTAATGTCGAACAGGGAACTCCAAGCACACAGGGGGTAGGCGAATCGATGTAGGCAGGAGAGGAACCGAACAGGCTTGGAGGTCAAGTGGCTAAATCCATGAACAAAGACAGTGAATGGGGATCAAAAGAGAGATTTAGATCAAAGAGTCAAAGTGACCAAGAGAGACAGTGAACAATGAACCCTGAGAGGAGGACTAAGCACAGAGAGCAGTAAAGCCAAGCAGAGGAGACAAAGGGCCGAGCTGACCACAGGTAGCATAGAGCACTAGAGATCTTGAGGAATCAAGTCGTCCCATTGAGGAATCTGTCTAGATTGAGCATCACATTTCCTCTTTCCACTATAGAACAAGGGTCACAGAGATGATAGGAAGAACAAGAGTATGTGTACTCCAAGTGGCTTGGGAATCCAAGAACCACCCTGCCAAGAAAACTCTACTTCAGGAGAACTCATATTGAGTCCCTGCATTATAATTTCTCTGCTGAAAGACACAATAAAATAAGGCCGCCACTGAAGCTGGACTGGAGACATAGCCTTGGAGAATAGGATGAACTCCTTATTAAAATTGTTTGTGTCTTTGTGTTGCTTACTGTATTTCTCTGCTATCTTTCCATTCAAAATTTCTGTATATTGGCAATTTGATCGATCCGTTGTGTCAATAACACAAAACACACACCGGCACATGAGTCTGTAATACCTTTTGTTTAATAAATCTTAACTAAGGTCACTCATAGGGTGCTTATCAGATCAAGTGGTATCGGAGCTCTAGGCTGTAAGGTTAGACAAGCTTGTGTTGGTTTAGCTGTGGATGCTCACTAGATCAAAGCTCAAATTAGGAGAAGTAGAGTTGGTGGAAAATAATCCTAAAATTGGGAGAGTCTATTCTTGAAAGACAATGTTAGAAGAAGGTTTTGTAGGGCCAGACTCTTAATTCATAAAAATTTTCCTAGCTATAAAGTCCATGGTGGAAGAAATGTATAGGGACTTTAGAAAGCATAAGGGTGAAGATTCATCAGGCTCTAAGCAAGACAAATAAGAGGATGAATATCATTCCTAAGACCACTACAAAGGAAAGGGGAAAGAAGAAAGCTTCCCTACACCTCCTAGTAGCCCTGCGCATAATAAGAAAGCATATTTGATTAAGTTAGATGTTAAATTTGATTTTCCTATATATGATGGAGAGTTAAATGCTGAAAAGTTGGACAATTGGATAAGAAAAATTGATGTGTATGACAGAGTACAAAATATAGATTCAGACAAGAGCAAGATTCAGCTGGCAAGCCTTCACCTAGGGGGCACTCCCTTGGTATGGTGGGAAGGTAGAACCAAAGCTGATATGAAGAAGCATGGTAAGACTATCTCTGTCTAGAGTAACTTTGTTTCTTCCACCAAAAAGTAGTTTTATCCATTTTCCTACATGCAACAAGCCACGATGAGTTGGAAAACTCTTCGGTAGTTGAAATGGCAAAGTGTACAAGGGTATACTGAAGAGTTCAGAAAGAGAGCATTGATGTTGGTTATTTCATTAGACTCACCAGAAACTATTTTGAAGTACATTGGTGGTCTACACAGCTACATGAGGCATACCATCCTCATGTTTAATCCCACTAGTATAGATGAGGTATCTGTACAAGCTACTCATCTAGAAGCTAGAGGAAAGAATGGAAATCCAGAAGTTGGGGGACCATCCCAACGCACTGTAAGCAAAAGCAAGGAGAAAAGGAAGCAAAAATGGAAAGCAAGGAAGGCTAACACTGCAAAAAAAGGCAAAGATTCATGCACTCACTGTAAAAAGGAGGGGCATGATCATGAGCACTATTGGATTCTGTATCCAAAGCTGAGACCTAAGAAGTCTGAGGGAAATAAGAAGAAAGTTGATGCAGCTATTCAAAAAGATTTGGGGTTATACTAAGGAGATGAAACAATCATTGAGCCATAGGTATAAAAGGTTATCTGCTTTAGAGAATGCTGAAATCAAGAAGCAGGTGCAGGAGTTTCTTGAGAAAGGGTTCATCAGGCCTAGCACGTCACCATATGGGTAACCAATCGTTTTGGTGAGAAAGAAAGATGGCTTGTGGAGAATGTGCATTGACTACTGAGCACTGAATAAAATAACGATAAAAAATCGTTAGCCCCTTCCTTGCATAGATGATCTCTTAGATCAATTGAAGGAAGTTGTTTATTTCACCAAGCTAGATTTTCACAGTGGATACCATCAGGTCAGAGTTGTAGAGCAAGATGCATGGAAGACTACTTTCAAAACAAAGCAGGGATTGTATGAATGGCTGGTTATGCCTTTTGGCTTGACCAATGCCCCTACTACTTTCATGAAATTAATGAATGATGTACTTAGACCTTTTCTTGATGATTTTGTTATTGTGTATCTGGATGAAATTCTTATTTTTAGTAAAACATTGGAAGAACATTTAAAGCATGTTAAGCAGACATTAGATGTTTTGAAAAGAGAAAAACTTCATGTTAAACTCTCCAAATGTGAATTTGGCAAAACCTGTCTAAATTATTTGGGTCATATAGTAGGGGGAGGTGAATTGAAAATAGATCCCTCTAAAGTGGAAGTCATTATAAACTGGCCTAAACCCAAGTCTGCTATAGAAGTGAGAAGTTTCTTAGGAGCAACACAGTATTGAAGGAAGTTCATTTCAAATTTCTCCTCAATTGCAACTCCTTTACATGCTTTGACAGGATTGAACAAGGTGTTTCGGTGGGGAGGCAAACAGCAGAAAGCCTTCGATACCTTGAAAAAAAAATTAGTACAACACCTGTACTAGCACTGCCAGATCTACAAAGACCATTTGAGATTCAAACCGATTCCAGTGACTATGCCATGGGAGCAGTGTTGACACAACGCGGTAAACCCATATGTTATCATTATAAGAGTTTTAATCCTGCAGTAGCTAACTATCCTACCTATGATAAATAATTGTATGCATTAGTTCAGAGTGTGAAAAAGTGGAAACATTACTTAATGGGCAAAGAAACAGTAATACATACTAATCATGAGCCACTTCAATATCTACACTCCCAAACTAAGTTGCAACAATCAAGACATTACAGATGGATGGGTGTGTTATGAAACTAGCTCAAGAAAAGATAGAAAAGATAGATCAACGCCTTAGAATTCAACCTCTTCGAGGGGGCATCCTCCTTTACATTACATAAATGAACAATTCTTTGATGATACAAATGAAAAGACCTCCTTTCTATATATAGGAGTCTAAGGGGTGATAACATAATCAAAGCCGACATAACAATAATAATGTAAGGGCACGATAATGACAATAGTGGGCTTCTATGGGGCACATTAGTAACAATATGGGCACTACATGGGTACATCAATATAATAAGTGGGTTGTACTAATAACAATAAGGGATTACACTAGTAGTATAGGGGTCTAACATGCCCCTCTCCTTCAAAAAGCGTTGTCCTCAACGCTTTAGTAGTTCTTGATGCTTCTGTATAAAATTCTTGTCCTCCCATGTGGAATCTTCAGCGGGTAAGTTCTTCCACTTGATGAGATACTCTGAAATTGATCGATTTCATAGCTCTCGGGTTCTTGATTCTGTGACTGCTCCAGGTTCCAATATGATTTTTCCTTCCTTTTCAATATCTGGCAATATTGTTTGAATTGGGATCTTTTGCAACTTTTGAATAAGTGGCCATACTTCTTTGTCTTTCTTCCATTCATCCCTTGCTTCGTTTATCCAATCTGGTTGGATAATAAAAATAGCACAAAACAATGCTTCCACATCCTCATCCTTGAAGAGTCTTCCCATTCGATAAGGTCGCCATTTTTTAAGTGCATGTAGTATTGCCAACATTTCCTTCTCATAAATAGCTTGCTTTAGATGTAGCAGTAAAAATACCCAGTCGCCTACATCAAAACATTTTTCACTATGATGTTGATCTACCTGTTTTTTCATTTGATTTTGCACCGAAGTGGCGTTATCCTTTAAAAGTTGGAGAACTTGTTGTTGATGCTCGATGTGATCTTTCACTACGTGAACCTTTTTCTTCTTGATATGTCCTTCTATCTTTAGAGTTTGAGGAGTGGTAATTTCTTCCAATCCTTTACAAGATATGGTTGGATTCATTTCTTGATGCTCGATGTGATCTTTGACTTCTTGAACATTTTTCTTCTTGATATGTCCTTCTATCTTGATAGTTTGAGGAGTGGTAATTCCGACCAGTGAATTACAAGATATGGCTGGATTCATTTCTTTTTTCTTGATGTGATCTTTCACTTCTTGCACCTTTTTCTCCTTGATATGTCCTTCTATCTTGAGAGTTTGAGGAGTGGTCATTCTTGCTAATAGTTTACAAGATATGTTCTGATTCATTTCTTTTTTCTCTAGGGTCAGGTCCTGGCATACATCCTCCTCTTTTGATGTTTCTTGATCCTTTTCTTCCTCCTCTTCATACTCTATGTAAAATAATTTCTTCTCAGCACACTTATGACCTTTAGTGCATTTGCTGTCACAATTGTAACAAAGCCCTTTTTCTCTTTTTTCTTCTAATTGTTGTGGTGTAACCCTTGTAGGTTGTGGAAGGCTAGGAGAGACAACACGTCCATCTTTAAAGTTGTGAGGGGTAGACTTCCTTGTTGCCATAATTTTACTTTCAAATATGTCACAAAGCCCTTTTACTCTTTCCAATTATTGTGGTGTTGCTCTCAAGAAGGTGTTGCTCTTTGTATCCTCATAATGTGCTATCATTTCCTCACTGAGAATTAACCACGTAACAAGTTGTTTACGAGAAAAAAGTCGTTTATACCATAAAAATTGATACGGTTCTAAATATGAAGATGCAATACATACATTTTGTAACAGTGGTACACAATGTAGATCAAAATATTTCTCCATCTGAAGTATCCAATTTATCGGATCATTGCCATCAAACTTCCTCATCTTGCTTTTTCTTGATTTTATGACCTCGATCTTGAAACGACTGTAACTCTTCACTTGCCGATATTTAAGTTCTGAAATTTATACCTATAGTAGCCCTCCGTGTCCTCTTTCCAATGCCACTAGTCTGATCCCAATTCGATTCTCCGAAAAAAAGTTATGCACAATCTCCCAAGATGACCGGATTATAGACCTTTCGAGAAGAGCGAACTTGTATGAAGTGCCACGTGTCAATTTTTCGACCTTGGGCTCTGAAAAAGATATACAAGAAACTATAGTCCGTCCTCTTTCTGTACCTTCTGACGAAATTTCAATCCAATGCTTAGAGAGAAAGTTATGACTATTTTCCCCAGGTCACCTGTTTTGAATGTAATTCAAGATTCTGCAAAAAGACCAACTTCCTCAGATCATATCTCCGCAAATATCACGTGAAAAGCTCTAAAATTTGGACCCAAGGTTCAGCGAGATTTCGTCTCAAATGGGTTTCTTTTTGCGACTTCTTAAACGTCACAGAAAAAAAAGTTATAGCGGAAATGCCACGATGACCTGTTTGGAGCAGCGAAACCCTAGAATCCAATGCTTTGATACCAAATGTTATGAAACCAGCTCAAGAAAAGATAGAAAAGATAGATCAATGCCTTAGTATTCAGCCTCTTCCAGGGGGAAACCTCCTTTACATTACATAAATGAACAATTCTTTGATGATACAAATGAAAAGACCTCCTTTCTATATATAGGAGTCTAAGGGGTGATAACATAATCAAAGCCGACATAACAATAATAATGTAAGGGCACGATAATAACAATAGTGGGCTTCTATGGGGAACATTAGTAAAAATATGGGCACTACATGGGTAAATCAATATAATAAGTGGGTTGTACTAATAACAATAAGGGGTTACACTAGTAGTATAGGGGCCTAACAGGGTGTTCTACAACAGTTTCATTTAGTCATCATATATAGAAAGGGCATACATAACAAGGTTGCAGACATGTTATCAAGACCCATTATAAATGCATCTACCATACTTCAGCATAATTCTGTGCTACATGAAAGCTACATAGAACAGTATGCTTAGGATATGGACTTTAAAAGATGTAATGAAACTTTGAGTCGAGGCAAAAGAGTAGAAGAATTGGACTATCATGTGAACAACCGACTCTTATATCATTGTGGGAAACTCTGTGTTCCAAAAATTGGGAGAGCAAAGATAATTAGGGAATCACACATTTCTCTAATATGAGGTCACTTCGGAGTAAGTAAAACAGTTTCACAGCTGCAAAGGTTATGTTATTGGCCAAGAATGAGTGAGACAGTTTCCAGATATGTAAATGGGTGTGCTATGTGTTCTAAAAGCAAGCCCAGCAATAGAAAACTAGGCTTGTACATTCCATTTTGAGTTCCTTCTCACCCTTGGGAGAGCATTTCCATGGATTTTGTTGGAGGACTGCCTAAATCTAGGAAAGGTCATGACTATCTATATGTTGTTCTGGATAGGTTTGACAAAATGTGTATTTTGATACCTTGTAGTAAACAGATTACAGTTGAAAAAATGGCAAAACTATTCTTTCAACATGTATGGGTTCATTTTGGATTACCCAATTCCATTATATCTAATTGAGACACCTAATTTGTGGGAAAGTTTTGGTCCAGTCTGTGGGAACTAATGGACACCAAATTAAAGAAAAGCACAAATTTTCATCCACAAACAGATGGCCAGACAGAAGTAGTTAACAGGACAGTGATCCAGTTATTGAGAGGATATTGCAACAAACACACTAAGCTTTGGGATGAACACTTGTGTTATGTGCAACATGCTTACAATAGAGCCAAACACTCTTCTACCCAGAGATCTCCTTTCGAGACTTGCTTTGGTTTCATACCAAGGTCTCCCTTGGATTTTGTCTTTGGTAAAGATACCATGGTTGATGGACATAGTGATGTGGACAAATCAACTAGGTTCATTGAATAGATCCAGGAGATCCACCAAGCAGTACAGGAACAGCCAGAAAAGAGCCAGGCCAAGTACAAGGCTAGGCATCATAAGCATCGGATGGAGCATAGTTTTCAAGTTGGAGACCAAGTCTGGTTGTATATCAACAAGGACAAGATGCAAGATGAAGGCAAGAAGCTAAAACCTATCACGTATGGACCCTTAAGGATACTTGAAAAGATTGGTGAGAATGATTTTCACCTTGATCTTCCAGCTTACATGCACATCTACTCATTCGTGAATGCAGATTGCTTTAGGTTGTTTGAACCTTCAATGCTTGAGGACCCTGAAGAGTAAAGTCAATTACCTTCAGTTGATGACCTACTACCTGAATATCTTAATGAGTTGTAGGGAGATACAGTGTTGGACAGGAAGGTAAGGACGATGGATAGTGGACAGGTGGAATACCTCAGAATGGGCTTAAAGGTTCAAAGCTGAGCAATGCGAAGTGGATTGAGATTGGACGAGTGAGACAACAGTTTCCTCACTTAGTAGATGCTTCAAGAAAACTAACTTTTGGTGGTCCAAAAGCTTCTCAGTTTGGAGGTCGTGATCTGAATCGGATCCATAAACGACTATCATAGAGTTGTGACTAAATCAAGTCCAACAAATCCTTGAAGAATCCAAAACAACAATTGAAAACACCCTAAACCAGTGGCCATGGAAACCGACATAGAATGACGAGGGCCTCCGTCAAAGCGCATTGACCGAGACCCATGGAGACTACGCAGGAGGTCAAAACAGCCCCTGGGAGCCCCGAATCGGGAAAAGGAGATGATTTCCGATGCACGTTAGTGCTTAGCGCTTAGTGCTAACGCGCATCGTTGGGAAAACAAGGTTGAAATGGTAGAGCTTAAGCACTCGGTCACGTTGGGAGCCAGAGGACCGTGGGCTGAGAAACGTAAAGTGCCATCATACGAAGGTGAGACCCACAACCTAGAAACCGATGGTTTGATCGGGGCACCCTTGAATGGTAAGCGGTTTTGGAGAAAACGGAGCGAGCACCTTCAGTGATCGAGAAAAGTCACCGCGATCACGTGTTATCGTCGAGCAAGTCAACCGCGCTCGACGTGCGAATGACGTTGGATCTAGAGGAGCCCAGATTGGATGAATGAGATTGCGCCCGATAGGCAAAGCGGAATCAACAGGGGATTGAGCCGTGATCTAAGGGGATTTGGAATCCATTGACCACCACGGTGGAGAAAGAAACGAATTGACGAACAGTATGGCATTGTTCTAGTGAGGACACATGGCTGCTTCTCGAGCGTTCATGCTGACGTCGAACAGGGAACTCCAAGCACACATGCTGCAGGCGAATTGACGTAGGCAGGAGATCAACCAAACAAGCGTCGAGGTCGAGTGGCTAAAGCCATGAACAGAGACAGTGAATGGGGATCGAAAGAGAGATTCAGATCGAAGAGTCGAAGCGACCAAGAGAGACAATGAACAGTGAACCCTTAGAGGAGGACTGAGCACAGAGAGCAGTAAAGCCAGCCAAAGGAGATAAAGGGCTAAGCTGACCACAAGCAGCATCAAGCACCAGAGAGCTTGAGGAATCAAGCCATCCCACAGAGGAATCTGTTCGGATTGAGCATCACAGTTGGCTCTTTCCATTGTAGACTGAGGGTCACAGAGCTGGTAGGAAGAACAAGAGTCTGTGTACTCCAAGTGGCTTGGGGAGTCCAAGAACCACCCTGCCAAGCAAAATTTGCTTCAGGAAAACTCATATTGAGTCCTTGCATTGTAATTTCTCTGCTGAAAGACACAATAAAATAATGCCACCATTGAAGCTGGACCAGAGACGTAGCCCTGGAGAATAGGGTGAACTCCTTATTAAAATTGTTTGTCTTTGTGTTGCTTATTGTATTTCTCTGTTGTCTTTCCATTCAAAATTTATGTGTATTGGCAATCTGATCAATCCATTGTTTCAATAACACAGAACACAAACCAGCACATGAGTCTGTAATATTGTTTGTTTAATAAATATTATTTGAGATCACTATTAGGGTGATGATCACATCAATAAGCTAATCTCTAACCTACATACACCAACTTATTCTTTCATACCATAAGCTTGCGTCTAAAGAACTATGTCCCAATCCGATGTTTAAATACTTAGTCCCAAAACTGTGACTAGTGGATCCATATCCTAAGCCTAAGAAAAATCCTTCCTCACATTGTATTTAATTAAATAAAATGATAATACTTCATTGAACACATATATTATATATCAATATACATCTTATTTAAATCCACTTTTTAATATGAAATAATCAAGCATAGACCCATATTGTCAATCAAAGTAAAAATTACATAATCTTATAAAAGCATACGAAGCAAAGTAAATGATTTAAAAAAATGAAAATAAGCACATCATTAGTGCAACTATAACAAGCAAAACACTTACCACATGAGATATCCCATGTTGCTAAAACTACAAAGAAACATAAAAAAATTATAACTTTACTTTAAATTATTATTTTTATTAATATTAATTATGAAAAAAATAATATATAAGTTAAACATTTATACATTTAAAAAACATGGAATAAGATTTTTAGTAATGGATATTCAAAATGGAGATTTTCAATTTATAAATATGTTTTGTTACAATATCATTGGCCAATACTATGACTTATGATCATGTTCAAAAAGCCATAAATCACTTCATATAGTGCTTGTTTATATGACTATTTATTTTATTTAATCAATTTAAATAAAAATAAAAACATGTTATGGAGATAAATCTCAACTTTTTGTTGGTGTTTTAGTATGAATATTTCAAAATATTCCATGGAGGTTAAATCTCTTCCTTCCACCAAATAATTATTCATAATTACATTAACTGTTGCTTGGTGTGTTTTGGCATGAATATTTCAAAATATTCCATGGAGGTTAAATCCCTCCCATTCACCAAATAATTATTTATAATTACATTACCTTTTGGTTAGTTTGTTTTAGTATGATTATTCCAAAATATTCCATAGAGATTAAATCCTTGCCATCCACCAAATAATTATTCAGAATTACACAAAAATTCTAGGAAGATTATTCCAAAATAGACATACTTATAGACTGAATTAAACAATATACATTTTTTAATCATATTTAAAAAAAAAACTAAATATAAAAAATATATAACGTAATTATAATTTATTTTAAAAAATCAGAATCACCATCTTATCTGTAACAATAAAATATTTTTACAAATACAAAATAAAATAAGATATATATCATATCATAAAATAAATTTTCAATATACATGGTTAAATAAATAGATAATTTTTTTTATAAAAAATATTAAATTAAAATAAAATATATAATAAATAAACTTTATAATAATAATTTAGGTAAACAAACAGTACAATATATATTTAACATATTATTTATATATGTATGTTTCCAATTAAAATTTTAGTTCTTTACTATTATTTATTAAAAACAAGACAATGATATAAGATAACTTAGTATAAATCTTCTTCCTCTTTCCAAAAGGGAATTATAAATCTGAAAAATAAATACCTGATATATAACCAGGTAAATACACAACTTCTTTTATCCATATTAATATCTCAAATAAAAACAGTTATATGCCATGGCTTATACAAAGGACAAATATTTCGTTTCCAAAGCTTGACCGAAAAAATTACATTTGGTTCGAGAAGTTCGATTGAAAAAATTAACTAAATGTAATAAGCAGGGGATAAAACGCAGAGAAAACTAAAATGCGCTATACGGGTGGGTTAAAAATTATAGCTTGCATCGAGTGGAGACGCCGTACATCTTATAATACAATACGAAAAACAACTAAATATGATATAGTGAAAAATAATTGCGTGGGAAATTGCGTTGTTGCACAGTGGTGCTGGCTGGACGGCGCTCCCAACCAAAAACACATAATACAACTGCGCCATCAGTTCTCAAAGGAATTTGCGTTGAGTAATTAAGGAATTGACTGTAGCTTTAATAATATGGTAGTGAACATACCATCGATTGCGGTAATTCTTAGAAAGGTGCATGATAGTTAAAGTCATTGTAATAAAGGAATTGTGCAGGTGTAGTTTTTTGCAGCGCAGGTGGATTAATGTTTGCTGTGGTGGATTAACACACCATTGCTGCGTGGATTAAACACGGTGGATCTGCGTGGACCTATGCGTTCAATTACACATTGCTGCGCGGAGTTTGACACCGTTGCTGTGGTAGATTAAACGTTGCCATGCTAGATGCGCAAGGCTTACATCATCTGAATTAAACGTTGACCTGCCCCAGTTTAAATTTGCGCTGTTTTTCAAGTGCTGCGTGGAATTGGACCTGCGTATGTGCCAACGCAAGCTTGGACCTGCGCGTGGTGAATGAAACACTGCTGCGTGGAGGTGTGAATTGTATATGTCAGCGTACATGGAGTATTTATTTCTTTTTTTAAACGGTTTTGGCAATTGGCACGGGTAACCATTAAACAGGTGCACCAAGCACTAGAGTTGGCGCTGGACTGATAGTCAGAAACGTGCCAATGCACTAAGTTTTAGATCAGCGGGGGATTTAGAGGTATAAACGCGCGAGTTAAAAACACTTACAACGTTTTTTCATTGGCGCGGATCTTCTGTTCTTGAGCAAGCACCAAGTCCCTTTCTAGTGCGTGTGTTTTGCTTGCGGCGCGGGTTTTGGTTAAAAGACTGCAATATCTTCTAAATTGTAAGCGGAAATTCATACAGCAAAGGGGTTTGTTTTTTTTTATTATTATAGAATAAAAGCAATATACAATAAGGCATAGGCATTTGTCATATATAGTAACTTTTTTTTTTTAAAGTTGGATTTGGAGATTGTTTGAGTTTAGCAACGAGATGGCGAAAACTCAGAGTACCCTGTTTGAAATCGAGAAGTTTAACGGCAAAAATAATTTCGAGATCTCGAAGGTAAAAATGCATGATCTGCTGGTACAACAAGGCATGGCGAAGACGTTGTTGAGCAGATCCAAGTTGCCGTACCCCGTGACAGATGATGAATGGAATGAATTGGATGGAAGAGCCTTGAGCTGTAGTTGACTGTGTTTGGCTGATGATGCTTTATTTAACATCGTGTCACAGAAGACTGCTGCTGGTTTGTGGACGAAGCTGGGGAAGGTGTATATGAAAAAATCCTTGACAAATCGGATTCTCCTGAAGCGGCAGCTATACAGTTTGCGAATGAAGGAATGTACTTCCATTATGATCATTTGAATGTGTTTAGTACTCTAATGGTGCAATTAGAAAGCATAGAAGTAAAATTTGAATCCGATGATAAAGCCATAACTTTATTGTGCTCGTTGTCTGAGTCGTGGGATCATTTTGTTACTTCTATAAGTCTTAGCTCATCCGAAACCATTGAATTTGATGATGTTGTCGGAGCTTTGTTGTCTGAGGAGACCAAGAAGCGGTCGAATGCTGACACCTCTACATCAGAGGCAATGATGGCTAGAGGTCGTTCTAGAGAAAGACGCTCTGGTAAGCGCAACGATTCATGTTCAAAGTCAAAAGGGAAGAAGAGTAAAGTAAAGCGCTCGTTCTGTACTAAGTCAGGGCATTTGAAGAAGGATTGCTGAAAGCAACAACAAACTTCTAAAGAAGCTTCATTGACAGAGAAGAAGGAAACAAATACGACCGATACAGGTTCAGCATCTGGTTCAGGTATGAGCGACGAAGTCTTATCAGTTAATTTGTCAAATCATGATCAACATTGGTTGTTAGATTCCGTTGTGTCAAACCACGTGTATTCATAAAGACTGGTTTAAGACATATAGATCAGTGAATGGTTGAGTGGTGTACATGGGTAATGATGTCACATCTAATATTGTGGGAATAGGGAGTATACAGCTGCAAATGTTTGATGAGACAACCAAAATGTTAACTGATGTAAGACACATACCAGATTTAAGAAAAAATCGAATTTCACTTAGGGCATTTGACACAAATGGATATAAAACTGTCATTCAAGGTGGAGTAATAAAAATTTACAAAGGTATTTTACTAGTAATGAAAGCTAAGAAAGTAGGAAATCTGTTTCAGTTAGAAGGAAGAACAGGGTCAGTTCTTGTGTCTACTGTGTCTGAACATGACAGTAGTTCCATTCGCCTATGGCATCAAAGGTTGGGCCATATGAGCGAAAGAGGGTCAAATATTTTGGCTGATCGCAAGTTACTTTCTAATCTAAGGTCTGGAAAGTTAGATTTCTGTAAACATTGTCTGTGTGGCAAACAAAGTAAGCAAAATTTTAAAACAGACATACATACCAGTAAAGGAATACTTGATTATATCCATTCAGATGTTTGGGGTCTAGCACCTACAGCCTCGTATGGTGGCTCGTCGTATTTTATATCGTTTATTAATGAATTTTCGAGGAAAGTGTGGGTCTACATGTTGAAAAGGAAGTCTGATGTTTTTACAGTTTTCAAGCAGTTCAGAGCATTGGTAGAAAACATCACTGGTAGAACTATAAAATGTTTAAGAACTGAAAATGGTGGTGAGTTTACTTCCAAGGAGTTTGACAACTATTGCAAGGATGCAGGGATTGAGAGACATAAGACTACTGTGTATACTCCTCAACAAAATGGAGTTGTTGAACGCATGAAGAGGACTCTTTTGGAGAGAGCAAGGAGTATGCTGAGTAACGTTGGTTTGCAGAAGGAGTTGTGGATAGAAGCGGTGGCTACAGCTTGTTATGTGATAAATCGATTGTCATCGACAGTGATAGGTTGCAAGATTTCTCAAGAGGTATGGAAAGGTCACCCTTGTGATTGTTCTAAACTCGGAGTGTTTGGTTGTGATGCATATGCTCTAGTGCCTAAACATCAGCGAACTAAATTAGATCCAAAATCAAAAAGGTATATCTTTGTTGGGTATGGAGATGGAACAAAGGGATTTAGATTGTGGGATCCTACTACCCGCAAAATCATCATCAACAAAGATGTAAAGTTTGATGAATCCCCTCTTGTACAGTTAGATGTAGATAATAAATTGAAACATGATGATGTATCTGATTTTTAGCACATTCAGTTTGACAGCACTTCTAATGATAGTCATGATCACCATAGTTTAGATTCTAGTCATGAACAGGTTTCAGAATCAGATTATGAACATGGTTCAGATGGAGGTCATGAACAGGTCTCAGATGGTGATCATGAAGAAGTTCCTACAGATGGTAGTCAGCCAATTGCGGAAGCACCAGAAACATCATTAAGGAGGTCTACAAGAATCAAACGCCCTCCGAGAAGGTATGATGATTATGTTACTTCAGTTGCTTTGACCGCTAACGATAATGAACCTTTGTGTTATCAGGAAGTTGTAGAAGGTTCAAAGAGTGACAAATGGAAAGTAGCCATGAAGGAAGAAATGATGGCCTTAGGTAAGAATGGCACATGGGATCTGGTTGAACTTCCCAAAGGCAGGAAAACTGTGAGATGTAAATGGGTTTTCAACGTGAAACGGGGTATGAATGATTCAGAGGACAGATACAAAGCAAGGCTGGTTGCAAAAGGGTTTTCTCAGAAAACGGGCATTGACTTTCATGAGATATTTTCACCAGTTGTTAAAGTAGTTTCAATTCACATTGTGTTAGCATTAGTTGCTTTGCTTGAATTAGAATTGTAGCAACTAGATGTTAAGAATTCTTTTTTACATGGAGATTTAGATGAGTAAATTTATATGGAACAACCGGAAGGATTTGTTCAGCATCGCAATAAGAAATTTGTCTGCAAGCTCAAGAAGTCATTGTATGGTATGAAGCAGTCGCCTCGACAGTGGTACAAGAAATTTGATTCTTTCATGTTGATTCAAAAATATATAAGAAGTGAATATGATCATTGTGTTTACTTTAAGCAGTTAAGTAATGTCATGTTCATTATCCTAGTGTTGTATGTTGACGATATGCTTTTAGCAAGCAAAAGCATTGAAGAAATCAATAGGTTGAAGACTCAAATGGCAAGGACATTTGATATGAAAGATCTAGGAGCAGCAAGACAGATTTTGGGCATGGAGATTTTCAGAGACAGGAGCAATGGTAAGCTGTGGCTATCACAACAGAAGTATATTGAGAAAATACTTGTGAGGTTTGGTATGAACAATGTGAATCCTGTGTCAGTCCCTTTAGCTTCCCATTTTAAGCTTTCTTCCAGTTTATGTCCTAATACAGATGAAGAAAAGGATTTTATGTCTCGAATTCCTTATGCCAATGTAGTAGGATGTTTGATGTATGCGATGGTTTGTACGTGACCAGATATTTCACATGCAGTTGAGGTTGTCAGCAAGTATATGGCAAATCCGGGTAAAGAACACTGGTCAACAGTGAAATGGGTGCTTCGATATTTGAGAGGCACAAGTAGTTATTGTATTACTTACAATAAGAGTAGTGAATCTGTTTGCGAGTATGTTGATTCTGATTTTATAGGTGATTTGGATAAAGGAAGGTCAACTTTAGGGTATGTCTTTAATCTTGCAGGTGGAGCTATTAGCTGGATGTCAAAGCTACAAAACATTGTTGCTTTATCCACTACTGAAGCAGAATACATTGTTGCTTCGCATGCTTGCAAAGAAGCGATTTGGTTGAAAGGTTTGCTTGGTAAGTTTGGTAGGTTACAGAACAACATCAAGTTACTTTGTGATAGTCAAAGTGCAATACATTTGGCTAAGAATCTGGCCTCTCATAGTAAATCGAAGCATATTCCTATAAAGTACCATTTTGTAAGATAGGTTATCAGTGAAAGGGGAGTCTCTCTTGAAAAGGTACATACAAAGGAAAACTGTGCGGACATGTTCACGAAACTAGTTTTGTTAGAGAAGCTGCGTTGGTGTTTGGCTTCTCTTGGCTTGCAGAAAAAGTAAATAATAAAGAAACAGGGCATCAGGATAATTGTTGTCAAGGTGGAGATTGTTGAGATTTTTCAGTTTTATGAAAATAGACAAAAATCTCAGTAGGTGACAACAATCTGATTTAGTTGCTATATTAGCTCTATTTTGTTGGGAGTGAGTTAATGCATCCTATATTTGCTGTAGGAGGATTTATGAGGCAGTTAGATCCTCTTAGCTATAAAACAGGTGTCCAGACGGATTGGGTGGAGAGCATGAGAGTTTGTGAGGAACTGAATTATCTTGTAATCTCATGTTTGCTAATAAAATTTTGTCGATGCCTATGTTTGGTGGACGTAGCCCAGATTGGTTGGGTGAAGCGTGTAAAACTCCTGTGTCTCTTTTGTGATGAATTTTATCTGTTGTTGCTTGTCTTTTATTTAGCTGCACTGACTGATCTAACATTAGCTATTATACATGTTTAACGTTCTTATTGTATGTGTTTAACCTTTCTATATATTTTCAGGTTGAATTTTTTTTGTCATGACTCTAGCCTCTAAGGGATTATAATTATTTTCATATCTGAAATTTATAAAAAAAAAAAATTAAATAATAAAAATTTATAATCTTATTTTATTTCATATAGAATAATCATAATAGTTAATAATTAAAATACTTATTACTATATATAAAATTTGGTTTTGCGATAGATGTTCCTCTCACGTTGTAGCTTCTTTGGAGGGTAGATAGAATGTGATTAGAATGTGATGGCTATCCGTACGTGCCATGCCTCTAATTTGACATCCTCTTGCTAGACAAAACAACAAGGTGTGAACTGTGAGAGGTAGAAAAAGATATAGATTCCAAATTGATTTAGTAGTTGATTTTATAAATCTTAATAAATTGTTTAATTGGCTTAAACCCAAAGAGTAATGTTGAAGTTGATAAATTCAATTTGAAAGATTAGTGATTTTTCACTCACTTTCAAAGATTATTGATTCATCAATCTCACCATAACATACCTAAGAAAATATTTGATAATGTAAATTTTTCCATCTTGTGACTTAACCAGAAGTACAATAAAAAATATTATAGCATATTTAGCTGAAGGTTTCTTATTTCATTAGACGAAAGCTTCTTATTTCAACCTCATGTGGATGAGCCCGTGTTTTTTAAATATAATTAGACAACTGAGATTAAATATGGGGGTGAACATGCCCAAAATATGCTTCTTCTGATTCGCACATCGATGACTCAGTCGTGAGAGAGCGTGAAGCGACAGGAAAATATTAGTTTCGTTGATTTTTTAATTTATGCAATCTTGCACAACATTTGAAGAGTCGGCGCTTCCATACTCTGTGGGTTTGATAGACATCGTGAGACATCCAAATGTGGTCATATCATATTAAATTATGCAATATGTCTCGACATTTCAAGATCCAGTGCTTCCATTCTCCACTGGTTCGGTTTACATTGCCGAGCATCCAAATGTGGTCAGATTATATGAGGTACATTGGTTAGGATTGCAAAAATTTTATCTACAATGAAATTTTTTGAATTAGATGAGTTTATTTAATCATTGGTTTGGCTCTGAAACAAGTTTTGGCAAGTGAGAAGAAGATATACATTGTTCTTGAATTTGTCACAAGAGGTGAATTGATGAACAAACTCGTTAGTGTGACCTTCAATGCCATCCACCAACCGTTAAGGTAATGAGTTGCAATTTATGCTTTCATGTTGATGTGAATAACCATGCCCTTCCTTTCTAACATGTAGTCGTATAATGACAAACTAAAGGAAAGTGAAGCGAGATGGTATTTCCAACAAATTATTGACGTTGTAGGATATTGTCATAGCAAGGGTTTTTATCATAGTTACCAAATTGTATTCGAATACGAATTCGAATTCGATACGATACGGAAATAATTCGACTCTATAAAATCTAATACGGAAAAAATTCAATAGTATACATGTTACAAATACTTAAACTTATTAATTTTTTTAATAAAAGTTATCTATTTGAAACTGAAATTTATTATTTTATAATTTTTTCTAATATAGAAGTTACAGTTTTTTATTATTTTTATATAGGAATCACTGATTTACAACCAATTTTCTATTTTATAATTTTTGCTATCTATTTGAAACTAAAATTTACCATTTTATAATTTTATCCAATATAGAAGTTACAATTTTTTATTATTTTTATATAGAAATTACTGTTTTGCAACCAATTTGCTATTTTATAGCTTTTGTTAATTGAAAAGTTATTACTCTATATTTTTTGATATTGCGATTTATTATTTTATAATTTTTTTAATATAAAAATTACTATTTTTTTAGAATTTGCAAACTGCAAGTTTTCAATATAGTATTTCTTTTCTTTAATTAATTTTTCCCTATCACTCCCTAAAAACAAGGATAATTTTAGGGGCGAATGTTCGCCCTTTGGCGAAATTAAGGGGTTTTAAATTTTTAGTGGGAGAATATTTTGTATCATAGTACATTTTTACAAATCACCTCAAATAGCCCACCTTATTTTAAGGGGGAGGGTAAAAAAGGTAAATTTAGCCCTTGAAATTAGGACTTACAACCTTCCATTCGCCCATTTTCATGAATAGGTTTTATGTAAGTGAATCCATTCGCCCATTTTTAAGAATAGGTTTTATTTAAGTGAATCCTATGGGCCAAATACCATATTTATAAAAGAGGTATGGTAAATTAATAAAAATATAAATAGATGAGAGGTATGGTAAATAAATAAAACATTTTTATATTTACTCCATAAGTAACCTTATATACATGTAAGGGTGTAAACAAATAAAAATATAAGTAAAGTTGAGGTATGGTAAATAAATAAAACGTCTTTTTATACTTACTCAAAAGGTATGGTAAATAAATAAAAATATAAATAAACTAGACGTATAGTAAATAAATAAAACCTCTTTTTATATTTAGTCCATAACCCTCGTTCTATTTATGAAGGCTCAAGAAATAGATTTTATTTAAGTGAATCGTATGGGCCAAATACCATATTTGTAAAAGAGGTATGGTAAATTAATAAAAATATAAATACACGAGAGGTATGGTAAACAAATAAAACATTTTCTTATATTTACTCCATAAGTCACCTTATATTTACGAACACTCAAAAAATGGGTTATATTTAGGTGAAACCTATGGCCAAAATACTATGGGACAAATACCATGGACTAGATTGTTATTAATACCATGCAAAAAACCATTATTAACCCTAATATTAGAATTAATAAAAATAAAATGGCACATGGTATTGACCCATGGTATTCACCAAAATGGCACATGGTATTGACCCATGGTATTCACCTGGAATGTAGCCTATTTAAATGGGGGAATTAAACCAGCATGTAGCCTATGCTAAGATTCACTAGGACTTTACAAAGTTTTATTATTTGAAAGACTCGCCAAGATCTTATAAGATTTTATAATTGAGTAAAATATTCACCATGCTTGGTGAGAGATTCGCCAAAAAATTATATATACATATTATATTATTGATAAAATCGCCTTCCATTTTTCCTATATACCATGGAGATTCACCCATTTATTATATTTATAAATTTAGGGGGGTTCTTAAAATTTTCCCTGAATATGAGTCCACATAAACCTATTTATTTAATATGGTATTTTTAGGAATACCATATTAGTTTTCCAGTGTGATTGGATTTCAAACTCAAGTCTCGGGTTACCTGCCTTACACACCACCATTGGCATTGCTCAGCTCTTCATCATTTCTAACTGCCAGCAGAATGTGGGGTGGGACAATCTTCGTCTTCTTGTTATCTCTTGCGGCCTTTCCAGCCAACGAGCACCTGGGCGGGAGATATTTTGGCAATATGCCCAACGGAGAACTGAAGAGCTCTGGGAACAGGTTTCTTACCATCAGCTGATTTCCCTCCTCCTGCCATTGCTCAAGCGATGGAAAAATACTTCATGCACCGTACCGAATTCGATTTGGCCGAATTTTTAATCGTATCGAACCGAATCAGCGAATTTGCGAATTTTTTTTTTGCCAATACGCCCAAATTTGGTAACTATTGTTTTTATCATAAATATTTGAAAGTATATATACAGTGAAAGTCACATATCCTTATTTTTACATGTTTAATTTTCCTAAAACATGAAAATGGAAAGTGACTATTTGGCATAATCGTATTTGTTGAAAATGAATTATCAAAAAATAGAAATGTGAAGATATGTGATTTTGACCTCAGCACCTAAGGATATGTCTGCGATGATATTTGGGAGAAATTTCAATGAATTTAGGAGAAATTTCAATGTTATTGTCGATAAATTTGGATGCAATGATATTTGGGAGAAATTTCGATGCGGATTTTAAAAATTTTAATTTTATTATTTTGGAAGGTCAAAAATAATTATCAATGATAAATAGGTGCTAGGTAGAAGGTACGAATTAACTCATGGAAATTTATTTTACGTTTTTTTGTTGAGAGACTGAAGATTTTTACAATTATGTATGGTGAGAAGATTTTTGGAGAAAATTATGAAATGAGATTTACTTTTAGAGATAAGAGAGAATGATGACAATCTGGTGATAATGGTTTTCTTTTATAGAAATAAATTCAATTAGCAGTTAGAGAAAATAATTAATTTAATCATGTAGTCTTAAAAGGTCAAGTCAAAGATTAATTAATAAATTAAATAATTTAAACAAGATAATAAGATTAAAAGGGGCAAGTTAGAAGGTTAAAAATTAATAAAATAAAATATTAAGAATTAATTAAATTAAAATAACGAGAAACCAAAGAAGATGTTTAAGGAGTTAAAGCAATAAAAGAGCAAACAAAATGTTTATTATAATAAAAAAAAAAAATAAATAAAAGAGCAAACAAAATGTTTATAATAATAAAAAAAAATGAAAAAGAAAAAAAATGAAAAAAATGTAACCAAAGTTAAAATGAAGAAAAAGGGTATCTGAATTAAACTAAATAAAAAGACTCGTACGATAATGAGAGATTGGTGCATTGGAATAACTAATGAAAGGCAAAAGGGAAATTAATAATGAGAAATCGATATTTTAGAATAACTATGACACTCACATTATTATTTAATAATAATAATTATTAATTAAATATTTTATTTTTAGTAATCAAGCATGATTGTAAGGACCCGATTTAGACTATTTACATTTTTTTTTAACAACAAATACAACTAGAAAAGAAACGCATTGAAATTTCAAATTTATTTAGCACACACATTCCTGACACTCATTTCAGAAAAACATATCATAACATTTACATATGTTTAACTAAGATCAATAGTAATGAAATACATGTGTATCGTTCACCAGAAGGCGAGACTCCGCTTGCTCTGCTATTACTGGTATTCCCTTGTAGCCGGTCACCTCCACGAGTGAATGATGATGCACTTGATCCGAATGCGAAGACTCACCGGTTCACCTCCGAGCCTACTTCTTGGGTACTCTTCTTCCCCGCGGACTCACGAGCTGCAAAGGGGTTGTACAATGGAGGAAAGCACTAGCTGGTAGAGGAGAGCACACCTTGGCTGAAGAGTCCCCTCTCTAAAATCCTCTACCTCACCAAACTCACTATAGCTTCGTAATCACTGCTCTAACATCATCTCATCCATCCAACAATAGGGTTCCCAAAAAGTCCCCTCTCCCATGGCTTGCCCCTTCTTTTATAGGAGTCCTCATAGCTGACACTTGTCATGTCATGCATAATTAATTATTTTTTTTATAATTCAATAGCTTGATTATTCACCCACCCATGTGCCATTCTCACATCAAGGGTCTTCCAAAATTATTTACTTAAATTTTTATTTAAAAGTAATAATTTCCTCACCTCAACAAGATTCCTATTTTTTCTTCTAGTTGTCTCTTTATTCCCTCCTTTTATTCCTTAATTTGTGTTCATTACTTGAAGTCAATTAATGAGTCAAGATTTTATCCCCAATCTACTCCCTAATTTAACTCAGGTTATCTCCTAGATGGATATTCTTATGTTGGTTGTTGGCACATGGAGCTTCTCTACATTTCTCTAAATTTAATTTATTATTCTCATTTTGATTCACCTTCCTCTTTTCTTAATTTGGTTTAAATTAGTTTAGGATTAATCTTTATCCTTACCATTATGTTTGTCTTTCCCCTTTTTCCTAATTAAACCACATAATCTTCCTAGTATTTCCAAAATGGGAAGGGTAGAGTTTTTAAGGTACTCTATTTTAATTCTTCCTATGATCCTCCTTATTCCAAGTTTTATTTTTTATTTAATTACATTGGTTTCTAAACATCATTTACCCTTGATGTAAATTTACCTAGTTTTCATTCCTTGCTTATATTTATTTACTATTATTTATTTTTAATGATTCCAAGGATGCCAAGTTTGGTTGTGCCCTTCAAGAACTTCCCTAGAAGTTCCAAGGGTGCCACACCTAATAGTTTATTTGTGATGCCAAGGGTGCCAGTTTGGTTGTGCCCTTCAAGAACTTCCCTAGAAGTTCCAAGGGTGCCACACCTAGTAGTTTATTTGTGATGCCAAGGGTGCCAAGTTGGTCGTGCCCTTCAAGAAATTCCCCTGAAGTTCCAAGGGTGCCACACCACTTGCCCTTCAAGCATCCAGTGACTATGAGGGGAAAGTATAGTGCAACGTCATAGACCACTATCATCCCCTATGTTGCCTGCTATAGTGAGACTAATGGTGTTGGGGATCAAGGAATCTGCCTTGATGCACGGCCCCCGGTAAAGTCCTCATGAGCGACCCAACTTTGGGACTTGCCCTCATGGAATTGTGATATTTAAGGCGAAGGTGTTTCAACCCTTCCAGCCCAAGTCATGGCGGGAGTGCTAGTGGGTGAGATCAGGGACTCTGTCCCACCCCTCCCATGTAGTTCCATCCACTTGTACAACCCCATCACCCATATGTGGGTCATTTGGTCAAACAACTAATCTGTGTCTGCAACCATTAACATATCATCAGAATATAGTTAAACATATATGGCAGATTTGAAGATCGACTTAGACTTTAAAGATAAAATAATATGAATTTTCATCAAACCAGGTGTCATCGACATGTCATATGTGAGTGCCTCTGATGGTTTCCTTCCATACTCAATAATCATCAGTAACAAGGTTTCTCAACGTTAGTCAATTATCATAATAGCATCATTAACAATTCCTGGTCATTCACATCATTGTCCATTATAATTCTGAACTAAAGGAAGTAGGTAACATAGGGGACACATCCCTCATGGCTATCATCAATGGAAACATACATATTCATTAAGCTATCAACATCTTAACATCGTAGAAATATACCTATCCATGAAATTTATCCTCATTATGCTTTTAGTAGAGCGCATACATATTCTTTACTACCCTCATCATAAATTCAAATAGATACCAACTTAACTATTTAATATTTCAATCATCAGAATACTGATAGATAAGCTATATGACCATTCATGCTATCATAATATCAATGGAAAGCATTCATAAACATCACAACCATGAATATCTCAATCGCTAATAATAGTGTCATGTGTCCAGATCCTCAATCTGAGGTCCTCGAAGAATAAAGTATCTAAGATAAAGTCGTATTAAGGTCAGGAAACTAGAGTGGGCACTACAATGATCATCCATGGTCAATCATGATTAGCCATGGTCAGCCATGACTAGCCATGGTTGAATTTTATAAACCATGATCAACCTTGATTAAATTTTGTTTGATCATGATCAACGATGATGATCACCCATGGAAAATCATGGTCAACCATGGTCAATCATAGTCAACCATGGTTGAATGTCACATTGTGACAAAGATTGTCTCAATATGACAATCAACCATCTTCAACCATGGTCAAACGTCGCATTATGACAAGGCTTATCTCAATTTGAAAATAAAAAATGGTCACTCATGTTTATTTTAGTGTTTATAATATTGATCTTCGTGCCTACATACCTTGGGTTTATAATATTAGTCCCTTTGGTTTAATATTATTCCCTTGGGTTCATAATCCCTTGGGGTTTTAGTATTAACCCCTTGGGTTTATTTTTACCTTGGGTTTATAATATCAATCCCTTGGGTTTATTGTTACCTTGGGTTTACAATATCAATCCCTGGGTTTTATTATTCCCTTGGGTTTATAGTATCAATCATGGTCAATTATTATCAATCATAGCCAACAACGGTCAACCATGGTCAAACACGATCGAATGTAGCATTGTGACAAGGATTGTCTCAATATGAAAATCAACCATTGTCAACAATATTTGTTTTAGTGTTTATAATAGTTATCTTAGGGTTTATATACCTTGGGTTTATAATATTAGTCCCTTGTGTTTAATATTATTCCCTTCAGTCGATAATTTCTTGGTGTTTTAGTATTAATCCCTTGGGTTTATAACATTAATTCATTGGGTTTATAATATCAATCATGATCAATCATAGTCAATCATAGCCAACCATGGTCGCATGCCGCATTGTGACAAAAATTGTGTCTATATGGAAATCATCGACAATCATTGTAAACCATGGTCAACCATGGTTTATCATGGTCAACTATGTTTCGTTGAATCAAACATGGTTAACCATGGTTGAGTGTCACATTGTGATAAATAGTTTCGATATGAAAATCAACCATGGTCAACCATGGTTTAATGTCACATTGTGACAAATATTGTCTCGATATGAAAATCAACCATGGTTAACTATGGTAAACTATGGTTCAATGTCGCATTCTGATAAGGATTGTCTCAATATGAAAATCAACCATGGTCAACCAGGTTTATTTTATTCTTTATAGTATTTATCTTAGGGTTTATATACCTTGGGTTTATAATATTAGACCCTTGGGTTTAATATTATTCCCTTTGGTTT
Organism: Pinus tabuliformis; assembly: GCA_031772625.1. NCBI lineage: Eukaryota > Viridiplantae > Streptophyta > Pinopsida > Pinales > Pinaceae > Pinus > Pinus tabuliformis. Next base: position 671,464,234 of record CM062810.1, on the reverse strand, counting down.
ATAATCCTTGGGGTTTTAGTATTAATCCCTTGGGTTCATAATATCAATCATGGTCAAGTGTGATCAATTATAGCCAAACATTGTCAACCATGGTCCAATGTCGGGTTGGGACAAAGATTGTCTCAATATGGAAATCAACCATGGTCCAATGTCACGTTGTGACCAATATTGTCTCGATATTGAAATCAATCATGGTCAACCATGGTCCAATGTCTAATTGTGATAAGGATTTTATTAATATGGAAATCAACCTTAGTGAGCCATGTTTGTTTTCAGTCTTATAATATTTATATTATGGTTTATATACCTTGGGTTTAAAATCTGTATCCCTTGGGTTTATAATATAAATCCCCTCAGTTTGTTGATGTAAGGGTTCATATTCCTAGGGTTTAATATTATTCCCTTCGGTTTATAGTGCCCTTAGTTTTTAGTATAAATCCCTAGGGTTTATTATTCCCTTGGGTTTATATTATCAATCATGGTCAACTATGGTCATTCATTGTCAATCATGCTCAACCATTGTGTACCATGTTTAAAAATTCAGCCATGGTCAATCATGGTCCAACGTCACATTATGACAAGGATTGTCTCAATATGAAAATCCCCCATCGCCAACCATGTTTATTTTAGTGTTTATAATATTTATCTTAGGGTTTATATACCTTGGCTTTATAATATTAGTCCCTTGGGTTTCATATTATTCAACTAAGCTTAACCATGTTTTATAAAATCAATTATGGTCAACCTTTGTTTATAAGGATCAACCATGGGCCAATGTCACTTTGCGACAAAGATTGTCTAATATGAAAATCAATCATCGTTTCAACCATGGTCGAACGTCACATTATGACAAATATTGTCTCAATATGATAATCATGGTCAACCATTTTTAATAAAGTCAAACATGGTCAACCATGGTCGAATGTCGCATAGTGACAAGAATGTTTCAATACGAAAATCAATCATTGTCTCAACCATGGTCCAATGTCACATTATGACAAATGTTATCTTATTATGATAATCATGATCAAACTTGGTCAACCTTAGTCAACCATGTTTTATAAAATTAAACATTATCATCCATGGTTAATCATGGAAAACCACAGTCGAACGTCACATTGTGATAAAGATTGTCTTGATATGAAAATCAACCATGGTTAAGAATTGTAAACCATGGTCCAATGTCACATTGTGATAAGGATTTTCTCAATATGAAAATCAACCATGGTCAACCATGGTGGACCTTGTTTATTTTAGTGTTTATACTATTTTTCTTAGGGTTTATATGCCTTGGGTAAATAATATTAGTCGCTTGGGTTTAATATCATTCCCTTGGGTTCATAATCCCTTGCGGTTTTAGTATTAATCCCTTGGGTTTATAATATCAATCATATCCAACCATAATAAACCATAGTCATATGTCCCACTGTGAAAAATATTATCACAATATGAAAACCAACCATGATTAACCATGGTCCAATTTCACATTGTGAGCAATATTGTCTCGATATAAAAATCAATCATGGTCAACCATGGGTCAACATCGCATTGTGACATGTATTCTCTTAATATGGAAATAAATCATGGTAAACCATGCTTATTTTAGTGTCTATAATATTTATTTTAGGGTCTATATACCTTGGTTTATCATATAAATCCCTTAGGTTTCTTAATCTAACAGTTCATATTCCCAGGGTTTAATATTATTCCCTTAGGTTCATGGTCGACCAGGGTCGAATATCACATTATGACACAAATTGTCTCAATATGAAAATTAATCATTATCTCAACCGTTGTACAACATTGCATTATGACAAAGATTGTCTCAAAATGATAATCACGGTCAACTATGGTCAATCATGGTAAATCATGCTCAACCTTGGTCAATCATGTTTTATTAAATCAAACATGGTCATCCATGGTCAATCATGGTTTAAAATGGTAGAATGTCACATTGTGAGAAACATTGTCTTGATATAAATTTCAGCCATTGTTAAGGATGGTCAACTATGGTCCAATGTCACATTGTCATGAGGATTGTCTCAATATAAAATCAACCATGATCAACTGTTTTTTTTTTTTTTTTATAATATTTATCTTAGGGTTTATATACCTTGTGCTTATAATATTAGTCCATTGGGTTTAATATCATTCCCTTGGGTTCATAATCCCTTGAGGTTTTAGTATTATTCCCTTGTGTTTATATATCAATCCCTTGGGTTTATTATTCCCTTCTGTTTATAATATTAGTCATGGCCCCCGTGGTCAATCAGAGGCAACCATCATCAACCATGGTCAATTGTCACATTGTGACAAATATTGTTTCAATATGAAAATCAACCATGGTCAACCATGGTCCAACATCACATGGGGATAAAGATTATCTCAACATGAAAATCAATCATGGTCAAGCATAGCCTAATGTCGCAATGTGACAAGGATTGTCTCAATATGGAAGTCAACCATGGTCAATCATGTTTATTTTAGGGTTTATAATAAATATCTTATGGTTTATATACGTTGGGTTTATAATTTTTATCCCTTGGGTTTATTAATCTAAGGGTTCATATTCAACCATGTTTATTTTAGTGTTTATAATATTTATTGTAGGGTTTATATATTTTGGGTTTATGATATTAGTCCTTTCATTTAATATTATTCCTTTGGATTTATAATGTTACCTAAGATTGAACGTATAAATCCCTTCGGTTTAATATTAATTAATATATGATAATATAATAATATTTAAATTAATATTTATTAATACAATATTTTCTTAATACATTATTAATATATTAGTATTTAATATTATGGTCTATAATATAGGTTTTATAATTAAAGCTTATAATATTGGGTTTCATATTATGGTTTATATTAGTAATTTTATACTATAGCATATATTCAGTTGACGCCTACAACATATATCAACCACATTTATTAATGTGGTTTTTTTTTCATTTATAAAAATCTAATAATTATATTTTTTAATAAATAGTAGTAATATTTACTTTATTATTTAATTATTTGAAATACAAAATGAATTAATTTGTAACACGCTTATTTAAATCAATCCCCTTACCCCCAAGATTTATGGCCTTCCCAAGATTCATAAGGCTCGGGTCCCCCTTAGGCCTATTGTTAACACAATAGGTGGACCTGCATATCTTTTCGCTAAATTCTTAGCTCAAAGACTCAAACCTATTGTTGGCCGCATTCGTTCCTTTATTGAGGACTGTACTTCCTTTGTTAAAGAAATGAAGGATATTAGGATGGAACTTGGTGATTTGTTGGTGAGTTTTGTTATTGTTTCCCTTTATACATGTATTCATATTTAAGAGGCCATTGATGTCACAAATAGTATCACTGGCAATGACACTACCAAATTAGTTGGCCTCTACCTCACCTCTACTTTCTTGAGTTTTCAAGATGAGTTCTTTGAACAAACTTGTGGGGTGGCGATGGGTTCTCCTCTTTCCCTTATAGTTGCTAACTTATTCATAGAGGATTTTGAGGCTAAGGCATTAACTTCAGCTCCATTTTTCCCTAAAAAATGGAAGACGTTTGTTGATGATACATGTTTCGTTTGGCCTCATGGTAATGAAAAATTGGATGTGTTTATTAACCATATTAATTCTCAATCAGACTCCATCAAATTCACAATGGAGGTTGAAGTGAATGGGTGTCTTCCTTTCTTAGACATCCTTCTATCAAGAATGAATGATGATTATGTTTCTCACCATGTCTTTCGCATGAAACTCACATAGAACAATATCTTCATTCCAGTAATCATTATTTTTCGGTGCAACAATTCAGGGTTGTTAGTACTCTAGCCACCCGTGCTTTAAGAATTTTGGATGAGATGTGCCTAGAAGAAGAAAAATCTCATCTTCTTAAAGTTTTTGAAAAGAATGGCTATAACAGGCCTCAAAGCCTCAATGCTTTCCAAAGGGCCCATAAAGATTGGAGGGTTACACCTCCTAGTGATGGCCCAATATCTAAGGTGAAACTATCATTTATCTAAGGGACCACTAACAGGATTTCCCATATTCTAAAGAAGAATAATCTCTCATCTACTTTCAAGCCCCTTAATACCATTATAAATTCTCTTAGATCCTTTAAAGACCCTATTGACCCCAAGGACATGAAAGGAGTCTACTCGATCCCATGTTCATGTCAGGTTCCCTACATTGGGGAGACCGGTCACTCTATTAAACAGAGAATCCAAGAGCATGTTGCAAACATCAGGCACAACCGATCTCTCTCATCAGCTCTTGTAGAGCATGTAGAGAAATATAAGCACCATGTTTTCATTTAGTATGCGAAAGTCATTGCAAGGGTTGATCATTTCCACCATAGCAAACTAAGAGAGGCTATAGAGATTGAGAAACACGCTAACAATCTCAATAGGGATGACGGGTGGAAATTGAGTAAGAGTTGGATTCCAACTCTTTTATCTTGATTATTCCCCCACTTTTTTTAGATAATGAGTAATTTTATATATGTCTAAACTATTGATAAATATTATATCTTTTCATTTGTCTATTTATTGATTGATTTATTTATGAAATAGAAATAAAGCTAGTTGGTATTTTTTTATTTGACTCTAGTCATTTTATAAACAAAAATGGTTATTATAATCAATAAATACAATAATTTAATATTATTTTATTTACTGATTTATTTATTTAAAAAATATAAATAAGGTCAGTTTCTATTATTAATATGTTTTTGATTTGATTATGGTCATGTTACAAATAAAAATTAATTATTATAGTCAATAATACATATATAATAGTTTAATATTATTAATAAATAATTTCTTATTTGGTTATTATATTAAGTAATATATATATATATATATATATATATATATATATATATATATATATATATATATATATATATATATATATATAATAATTTTAATATTAATAAATAATTAAATATTTATAATTAACGGCTAATTTTATAACAACTAATCTTTTGATTGGAATTTAAAAATTTAAAAATATATTTATTTATTAATTAAATAACTAATTTCCTAATGTTTAGTTTCTAACAGCTAATTCTGGACTCTGATGCATACTTTCTATTTATTCATTAGGATCTATGGATTTTTTCACCTTTGTCCCGAGGATGAACCACATTAGTTGGTTTGAAATGTTGACCAAATAACACTGATGTGATTAATCTGAAAGACATGCTTACTACATTATGGATCACAAAATCCTAAGATCTAATATTAATACTTTTATTATTATTATTATTATTATTTAGTAATATTTAATTAAATAAGTATTATTTTTGTTTTAATTAATTAATTAATAATTATTATTAGCAACTTATTTTAACAATATTATCAGTGACAATTATTATTATTATTATTATTATTATTATTATTATTATTATTATAAAATAGAATAGAAACGAGTAGTCTTTAGTGCGACTTTTAGGAGTTTTTAGTGTTGGAGTCCAACGGAAACAATTGAGGTGATATCTTGATTATTGTTAATTAAACTTGTTTTTTGACATTATATATGGATTTGACACCCTGAAAAAACCATAGCACACTTCAATTGTGCAAAAGTTACCCATCAATCTTGTGATTTCATTAAATTCCTAACTGATTTTACATAATTTAGACTAGAAATACCCACCGAAAAAGCTTCCAAAAAGTCTCACCAAAGACAACTCGTTTATCAATGACTTTTGTGACAGATAGAAATGAACACTTCATCATGTATCAACCACATTTACTAAAATAAGTATTGTTATTAAGATTATCATTGTTAATAAATATTACTACTATTATTATTAAACATTTAAAATTAAATAATAATAATATTATTTTTTATTCTGATAATATTATTTTTATTAATATATATTTATCATAAAGCCTTCAGTGTATATCAACCACATTAATATTTTTAATGTGGTTGTGCTAGTTAATAATGAAAAATGTTTTGTCCTCCATCTTAATCAAATTACAAATCTGATACAATACAACTAGATAATTCTTTATGTGAAGAGGTGATGTTTGTCCTCATTAAATTTATCCAAGTATATGATACTTTGTGTATCTATTACATTTATGATATTTTTAATAAGTATTATGCAACCTGTTGTACCACTTTAATATGTACCATTTTATTAAGTAATTGTTTAATTTGGTTTTGCTTAAATATTTTATATTTTGGAGAATTTTTAGTTTAAATTTGGTGAAACTACTTTTTAGTCATTCATTTTGTATTTGAAATTTTTAGTTATATGATTTTTTTCTTAAATGAATGGATAAATATATTGAGCTCCCAAAAAATATCTATGGTACTAAACCTTTGATTTCGACAAATCTCTGCAAAATTCAATGAAATTTAGAAGGAAAAAAAAATAACAAAAAAACATCAATAATATATTCATAAAGTAATATTTCATCTATCTCACAAGGTTTTTTGATAAGAGATATGCATCAACATCTAACAGTGTGCCATTTATGTTGCAACATGATGAAGCTTGGAAGCAACAATGTGAGGAGAGAATTTGAATTGGAATGAATTGAGGTTATACAATTATTATATGGTGATGAACTAACTATTGGTTCATTTTTCATTGTGATACCCATTTAAAATACACCACAGTAAACCTTAGATGATTGTCAGTAAGCTCTTGTGATCCAGAGTATTATCTCTCACAATCTTAAACCTTACTTTTTAATATTAAATGTATCATTATATTTTTTTCATCCATTTGGATACTTAGAGAGTAGAAAAAATGGAAGACTCACCTCATACAACCATTTTACCAATGGGGCCCACTGTGGAAAATTGGTGTCTAAACCCTTTTAGGGGAATTTTTAGGCATCAAACAAAATTTTTTGGGGCAAAACTTCGTTTCTTTAGTGTTCATTGTTTTCTCCCATTCTCACACAAAAACCTTCCAGCAACGCATGAATATACTCATTCAGAGAGCGCATACAAAAGTTATGCCACTTGGAAGTTGACCTTCCTATTTTGTCCCCAATAATTTGAGAGGATGCCACATTAGCCCCATTACTCATGGAAAATGGTCTAGGCACATGACCCTGATAAATAGACTCTATAAGTGTCAATGTTGTAACTCCATTTAAGAGATGAAAGAGTCAAACTTAACCAATAGTAGGATATCAGGCTATGTTATAACCAGGCCAATAGGAGGAAATTATGTTTAATTTCTTTCATGTGCATTTCTTCCATAGACAAATGAAGTAGTCAAGATGGATAAGAAAAGATCACATACAAATGGTTTTTTCACTATAGTAGCACACATGCCACAAGGCTCAAACGTCTTTTTACTCATAGCCACTTTCATAGAAAGAGAGAAAAGGAGCCTCACTTTCCATCTAGGTTTTCTACCAAAATGGTTTCACAAGTTATATCTCGAGTAAAATAATGGTTTGTGAGTTTTTATTTCACTCTTCTCTATTTTCTGCATAGTTATAATTTGCATGTATATGCAATAAAATGTAATTTATACATCCAAAAATCTAAAGAGATATAAACCCTCATAGTATACATTTCATGTTTTTAAGTATAATTTATCAAAATTTTTCTCACGAATTTTCTAGTGGAATATACATGGAAGATTATAGATTAAATTCATATCAAAGTAAGTTTCTTTGGGTATATTGTACATATTTTTAGGGGATCTAGATCAACGAATCCAAAAGTAAAAAAACCCTAGTAATGGTCGACAAGTTTGTGAATAACCCTTGTGATTCTATAGAGGAGAATTTTTTGCAGTTGGAAGCATAAGTTGAAAATATAAATTGTTACATGAATCTCCTCATGGAATCCTTAACGAATAAGCTTAAGATATTGAGAGAAGATGGGGGTTCTTACATAGATATCCAATCAGAGGTGATATTAGGAATAAATATAGAATGAGCCAAAGAAAAGACTCGAAAAAGATCAACCCAGTTCGAGTGTAACGAACCATTCTTAGTCCTTGTTCAAAATGGAAGAAAATATTGATATCAAATAATACCAAGGTGATATCGATGCTCTTAAGATAAATCATTGGTTGCAAAAATTAGAAGTTTATTTCAATGTTCCTCATATGGAGGAAGAATAGAATATTTCATTTTTGCAATCGAAATTAGAGGGTCATTCCCTAACTTGAGGGAAGGCCACGTGGATACCTTGAGATTGGAGGGTTATCCTCTAGTGACTCAGTGGAAGGAATTTAAATCCCTCATAAATTCTCAATTTTAGCCTATTGAATATGTAGAGGAACACTAGATCCAATGTTACTTCTTTAGGTAGAAGTAGAGGCAAAGTATAGAAGCGTATGCCATAGAGTTTAGAAATATGGCCATAATGTTCAGTATATCCCCAAAGAATCTAGATGTAATCCTCAAGTATTTTGGGGGTCTACATAACCATCTACAGAAGAAAATGATATTTTTCAATCCTAGATTAGTGGAAAAGGATTATGTATAAGCACAATACCTAGAGAACATAGGCTTGAAGAAAGGGAAATAAAGTTGATCGAAACAAAAGGAGCACTGAGACACTTCTAAGGTGGGGTATAAGAAGTGGAAAGGTGGAAAAGACTAAAAAAGAGGCACTAAAATTACACCAATGCAAGGATCTGAATAACCACTGTCACATTGACATCCGCACAAAGGAGAAGTGGTTGAAGTTGTATCCAAAGATAAACCCAAAGTAACAAAATAATAAGAAGAATGTCAAGACCACTAATTTAAGAAACTAGGTTGAAATCAACTCAAAAATGGATGGGAAGATAATTTGCACATTAGTGAAGAAGGAGTTCAATATAAGTATCGTTCAGTAGAAGGAAGAGAATGAAATTACCAAACTCTTCCACATAAAGATGTAGGTAAATCAGATAAATATTGATGCTCTCATTGACACAAGATAGTAAGTGAATCTCATTGAAACAAAGCAAGTCAACAAATTTGGATTAGAAATTCATGAAAATCCAACCCCATATCGAAGAGATCACTATCTTCCAATATTCCATTTGGATTAATGGTGGATTTTTTATCAAGTTTGAGTACAGTAGGGGTTTCCCAACAACAGAGAGTCTTAAGGCTTTCATAATATCTAGTTTCATGGCATCAACAATAACCCCTAAAAAATTAATGTGGTAGCATGAATATATTATTGGTATGCAGATTAACAACTTGGTTGGTAGGGCTGCATATTTGGTTGCAAGAGCCCTCCACCCGCCCCCCAAAAAAAAAAATATCATTAGGTTTGACATTTTACCATGACATGGATAGTTTGGGCATCATTCCTTATTCCATCGACCCTTCCCAATCAAAGTTCCCTTATCACTTTCAAATAGATGGGCATATCATTGATGTATTGAACCAATAGTACTTTGAAACATGTGTTCTTGGGTTCTTCCAAGAAACCAAACTTAGGCTGCGTAATAGGTTTCTCCTGGGTCAATATCTTTAGATAAGGTGGGCTATTAGTTTCATGGCATGCATGGTCATTCAAAGGTCCAGGAGATGGTTCTTATTTTGGCTCTTCATTTTGAATATCCTCATTAAATTCTTCAACATGAACAAGAGGATGGGATTGGTTTAATTCCTTCCCAAATTGAAGAGGATTATCCTACTCGTCTAGGGAAGAGATAAAATAGGTAGGGCAAGTAGCAAGTCTAGCATCCTACGCTACTTGGGTTACTCTCCCATTATTAGGGTTAATAATAGTTTATTTAGGTAATTGTAACACCCCTCCATAGTATGTAAAACTTTGCTGACCTAAGCTAAGAAAAGCTAGGTCTGATGTGTAACAAGAAAAGTAAATACTTTATTATGAAATAAATAAAATAATTTAATTACTTGGAAAAGTGAGACACCAAGAGATGATATTATTTCCAAATCCCATTGGTGAATGGGAAGGGATAATTATTTCATGATAATAATTCCAGATCAAATTCTAGATAAGCTTAATGGATTGGATATAAATGTCTATTAAGCTACTTAGATGAAGAAATATGTTAAGTTAAGAAAACCATAAAAGCCTTGCAGGAGAGAAAGGCAAGCTTTTATGAGGAAAAGCCTCGCGGGAGATAAGGGCGAGATTTTTTGGGAAGAGACTATGCAAATGGATAAAAATATCCTTAAAATCGGGATGCCACTAATGGAAACCATATCATGAAAGAGGGTATTAAATACCCATTGAAGAGATCAACATGAGGCAGTTGATCCATGGAAAAAACTCTCGGCTCACGGGTGAACTGGAGGAAGTCAGGTCTAGGTTGGGTGGCGATGCTTATTTTTCCAGGTGACATCCTTTTAGATAATTTGGTTTGGATGGGATGTTCTGTATGTTGAATCCTTACTCTTTATGTTTTCAATTTTGTAAGCATATAAGAGAATTGCTTAAGTTGTTCTTGCATATGAGATGATTGAATAATTTGCATATGATCGCTATGCGTGAGTAAAATTTCCTGTGTTAACTATGGGTATGAGATGATTATATATGGGCACTTGTGACAACATTTACATATAAATTAAATGCAGGTTAAGATTAGTAAAGGAAAATAATATGTGGATCTTATGTAGTATTGTATATCCCATTTTTTTTGAGATAGTGAATAATTATGCTTGAGACAACTATGCAACTTGAGTAACTATGGTTAAGGCTTGAAATTGTATAGCCTATGGTTTAGGTTATCTATGATACGAATTATGCATCATGGGGGAGGGAAAATTTCATCCAGTGAGGCTCTTTTAACTCATTCTACATATTACATAATATATATATGTTAGAAATACATTTGATTATGGCAGTAGGACTATGATAATGACATAGACAATGATAGCTACAATATATTTATGTTAAAGTTTCCATTAATGCTGGTGTTGAGTTAGCAAAGGAAGGATGTCTTTATGCATAATCTTGTCTTGTTGAATGCCCATGATTGATTTTTCTTTCAAGTTGTAATGTATGCATAAGGGTTGATTTCGAAGGTTGTATTGAAGTCTATTCATTGAACCTAAGAGTCCACATCGTGAAGAATAGTAGGTAGATGGAAGTATGGTGCCATCGGGTTATGTGACAAATGGTATCAGAGCGCTAAGTTCAAATATGGCCGAAGGGTCACCCCACATCTGCAAGATATGAAGGAGTTGTAGGGTTCAGTTATAAATGACTATAAGGAAAATATTCCAGAATCCATCAAAGGTGAAATTAAATCTTAAAATTATTTTTGGAATGAGGAGTTTGTAGCAAGAACATATATAATATAGTATATATTCTATATAGATTAATTTCCTGCAAGAAAAGTTAATTCTGATTAAGATTTTTTGAAATAATGGATATTGAGTTAAGAGTGAAGTCTTCAATGTTGCTGGAAAATCATGTAACTAGTTGTGTTTCCCATTTGTTTAAAGATATCACTTAAAATAGAATTAGCCATCAGATCATTAGATAGTGAAGGGAAGGTTTATGAATGATTTGAATAAGGTACACAAGATCATTAGTGTAATGGTATTCTCCTCGATTAAATAGTAAAATTTAAGAGTACCTTTACTCAAATCATAGTTAAGGTGCATGAAAGAGAGGATGAAGGGAGTCACAAGCTTCCTTGGCAATGGTTGCCATTGAACAGTTATTGTTAAGAGTTCTTTGATGAAGGAGGAGTTTCCCTTCTAGGTCATATACTTTCAAATCCATGCACATTTTTCTACAACTGTAACCTCGTCAACCTAGCTAGACACTGCATGATCATCTCCTTCCTCTTTGCAACCTCCTGCCAAAGAAAACCCAACCCTAGCTGGTGTTTCACATATCAGAAATAAGTCGGTCATTTTAGGCCACTGGTTGTTAGGTAATCACCAAGGCCAACCCTATCGTTAAAGCTTCCAAGATCGCCAAACTTTGACGAGATATTTTTAAATTCTAAACGATTAAATTCTTGACTAGAGTTTGGTTGGAACTTCCTTTTTAGGAATTAACATCCACAAAAATTAAAAAATTTGGTTGCCTATGACCTAGAAAAAAATTGAAAAGTTAAGTGGGTAGTCATGCCATTCACCTTGCCCAGTTGAAAATGTGTGTATGAATTATATCCTAATCAAGGGAGCCAAGTAAATGTGAAACCACAGGCACCTGCAAGGCAGAGTTCGTGATGAATTTTACAGTCTATCGCACTCACCGTAATATTTGTCAATAATAGCCATGGCCACTTGGCTCTAGCATTGGGATCCCTACCAAACGACGCTAGTCAATAGCAGATCTCATTTAATGCTACATATGGTGAGGACAAGAAGATTGAATAAAGTATGGCAGCATTGTGGATATGGACAATGGGCCAATCATCAGTGCAGTGTGTGCCACACTCAGTGGAAAGAAAGGACCTAAGTATGAGAGAGTGAAGGACTACTCATGAGTGCCTGGCCATTGTCCGAACAATGAACTTGCAACTTTACTCCGCAAAATGACCACATGTAGATATTTAGAAGTTTTTTTTGTGTGTTGATAATGACTATTGAAATTCATTGGAAGTGAAAATTACGATGCATTCAAACAATTGATAAGAAAGGTTTCATGCATATAAACACCAGGGCAATTTTTTATTTTTATTTTTATTGATATTGCGATGCTATTTCTTCATGCGTTGTTTTTTTATTGCTTTATAATTGAATGTATGTCAGTTATGGTAGCCTTAGAATCATGTTTTATGGGTAGTATATTCCAATTGAAATAAGGGAGAACATCATGTTGAAGATCGACGGGTTTCTTTTTTATCCGCAATATTGATTTTTTCTTTAGCTATTGATCCGGAGAGGTTCGAGTTGCCTTAAAATCACCTTGAGGAGGATTTCTCCTTTCGGTCCAAAGCCATTTTTCTTGGTATGTTATCCACTGATGTGGAAATGTTTGGGAGAATTTTCTTGTCGAGATACCTTAAAGCAACCAGTTGGATAAGGCTTATCCCTATGACAATGCTCATAGCTATATTTTTTTCCTTTATGCTGAAGACTGGATTGGAAATACTGATGTTTTTTTAGTGTCACTCGGTGTGCTCACCATATTTTCTGATTTGGAGATGTTTCCATTAGGGACATAATTGTCAGATAATGATTATACAGTTTCTCGATAACTTTATCACATCTCTGGTGTAGGGACAGTGACAACACATATTTGAGGGGGTAAGAACATTCTAATTAACTATTGTAATCATTGTGTGAGCCACCTTGAGTGTTACGGGTTGCACCTTCATTCAAATGATATAATGTTGTTTAATATAGCTTGAGCGCATGCCGGAGCATTCTGTTGAGCCTACAGCTGGAGAAATGCATGCCAATAACCTCACCTAAACTGATTGCTCCATCTAGACTAACAACTCCTAAGTACCCCGAATTATTGGATGCCAATAACCTCTTATAAACCTTAATGTGTTAACCCCTAATCCCTTATCTCTGAACCCCTTATAAATTAAGCAATGGCCTCTAATTGGTTGGCCTGAGGAAAGTGGCCATTGAATCCAAACATGCGATATCCAAGTAAAATCAAGAAAGAATATGACATAATGATGGTGGTGAAATAAGAATGGGTTGTTTTTGTTGGTTGTGAGTATATATCTAATAAAATATCTCTCTTTATAAATGATAAGGAAACTAACATTTTTCCTATATTTTTTCAACATATTCATAAACATATTAATAAATTGCACAAGCTTCATCATTGATTCATTGCCCTTATTTCTCACTCTCAACTAAGTTTTCATTGTCGTTCTCTTTGTTTTCCTATATTATATTTTTAAAAGTTGTATCATTTAAATATTTGTTATATACACTACTATTACTTGCTTGTTTGTAATTATAAATAAACAACGCCCAAGGGCACTGGTCATGGATCAGGATAATGTGGTCAATATACAAGCGCATGTTCAGGAACATGGAGTGAATATTGAAGATCAAGTTAATGATCCTATGGAAGAAGATGATGATTCCAACACAATTGAAGAAGAGGGGAAAAATATATTGATCCAAAATACATTTAATAATGTTTTAATGGATGATGATGATGACCAAGTAGATGGTTGTTTTGATAGACCTCTAATTGAGAAGGAAAGAAAACCTTTTTATTAAGACTACAAAACAAGTCTTCTCTATGTAAAATTTGGATGCAATATGTACCATTAATATTATTTATATTAAGAAGTACCAATTCTTTAATTATGTTGTAGACTGATAGGTGAATTTTTGTTACCATCGCCAAAGGTTTTAGATCGCACATATCGAGGTATACATGATGTTATGAAAGATATTGGAATGGAGCATCAATTTATTCATGCATGTCCTAATGATAATATTATTTATTATGGCGAAGACGCATTGAAAAAATAATGCCCAAAATGTCAAATCAGTATATATCAAATCGATCAAGCAAAAAAAAATGTCTAATAAGGTGGAAATTACACTTTAATTATTTGAACATGCATAGAGGGGATTGTGAATGGGGCCAACATTGAGATTTTTTAGTTTTCTCTTGTATCTACTAAACTTTGACATGGTTATATGAGATGCATGTGTTGATAGTATGGGAGGGTTCCAAGACTCAAATATGACTCACAAAAATAATTCAACAAAATTATAACATAAATTTTGAGGAGATAAAATTATATGGGAAGCAATATGTGATCATAGAAGCAACAATCCTAGCAACTACTAGAACAAACAACATACCAATACACATCACATGGCTGCCTTGAATCTTAAATTTCTTCATTCTCATAATAATGAGACACCATCACAAGATTGAAGTTGAATTAGAGACTAGTGTCTATAATGATATTTAACAAGAATAATTTTGTTGGCCCTATTACCGAAATCTTGTCTCCTCATAATGACAAAGATGCCTTGGGTTTATCGTTTAATGGATCAACCTAAATTTTGGGGGACAATCCTAAAATCTAATATCTGCTCCCTCTGGTAATTTGTAATCCCTACTTCTCCTTGAACTCTTTAGCCCTATAACATTAGTAACTTATGGTCTCTAACACTTAATAATTCCCCACACCCCTAAATCACATAATCCATATATCCATGATAACTCCTAAACCCATAAGTCTCAAACCCTTTATAACCTAATATAAATCGATAACGCTTGATATCGAAATTTTAATACGTTAAGCCTTCAAATCATAATATAATAGTTAATGCATCTATTACTTGACAATAACACCTGGCCATTAAACCATGTAACCTATGTGGCATATAAAACTCAACTCCTAGTCCTCAAAATATAAGCACAATACAAATTTTTAATTAATCATTAAATTCACATCCATATCTCTATTTATTAGTAACTGATAACAATAATAATCCAAAAATTGTATAACAATTATCCCTATATAACTCCATAACCATAATAGAAAACCAATATATTCTATTATCATTATAGCCCATATTGCATATAATGCTTGATATCACTAATACTTATAATGATTAATCTCTACGTCCCACACAATCCTTAATCCTAAGATATTTCAATTTTAACCATTATACTTAATACTTCAAACTAAACATTATAGCCCTTAACATTTATATGTCTAATATAATCCATAACTTGGATGACATAATCATAAGCATAAAACATAACCTAGGATATCAAAAATTATCTCACAAGAAATATAGAGCATATTCCTTATAGCATATAGCATAGAATTTTCATAACTCCTATATCCCCATCCTCGCAATTTTTATAACCTTTAAACCCTATAGGCCATTATTATCAATATAGCCGCTATAAATACCTGTGAATTGTAATAATAGTTACACAATAAACCTTGTAAGTCATATGAGATCTATAACCCCTTAACACTATAATATCTACCCGCTTCCCCCTTCCCCCTCATTCCTAACCATTGTCTCTCCTAGTAATAACCATTCAAGAATAACTTCTAATTATAAAAATAAAATGAAAAATTATTTAAAATAATAAAAATTGTAATATTTATTTAAATTTCAAATATAATAGGCATAGCGTGCAGGTGAATTTGGTGTTTTCCAGACATAGCATAGAAACAAGTTGTTAAATTTGGGATTTTCCAATAACAATTTGGGGTTTTCAAGACATAGCATAAGAAGGAACAAATTGGGTCTTCCAGGTAAGCATAGCACAGGAACAAATGATTATCAGGCAACCTTCTTATAGAGCATGAGCTACAAGCAATTAGACATTGCACAAGGACCTGGGGTATCGCTCTCTCTTACCGACTATAAATATGAGTAGGAGTAGATTTGGTCTTAGTTGGAGAGCCTTCTCATTAATGAATACCTTCGGGCAGGTTGATACCCTAAGTTAGCCCTTACGAAAATGACGAAGGTAACAAAGGCATGAGAATCTGGGGTTTTGTTCTCAACGAAGGCATTAGAATTTAGGGTTTAGTTCATGATGACGGCATGACAATTTGGGGTTTTGTTCAACGATGAAGGCATGAGTGTTTGGGGAATTTGGGGTTTTTTCAACGACAAAGGTGTGAGAAATTGGAACAAAATTGCACCACCTTTATTGTTTTGAATTTGACATAGTTTAATGAGTAGGCAAATGCAACACTCAAAGTGTCAGAGGCATGTTGTAAGGATTTTTAAGATTACCATCAAGTTCCCATGCACTTTCATACTAGGAATTATGATTGGCTATTTTAAGCCTTGTAAACCTCTATAAAACAAATATTTGTGAGAAAAAATCAAATGGATAATTAAGTTGCAAACCAATGCCAAAAAATATTACTAACATTATATTTAAATAATAATATAAGTTTTCCAATTTTTCCAAAACTCATTTGAAATCAAAATTTACCTAAAAATATAAATCTCCAATTAAGTGATATATAATTCATAATTTAAACAAAAATATATTTTTATGTCATAAGGTGTTTCCCTATGAAACCATCACCCCTCTGTGCACACCTGTCATTATGCTTTTCTGTTTGATCCATCGTTAGCTGATTGGATTGTCCTAGTCCATTGATTTAAGTGCACCGACACAGATGGTTTTGTATTTCACTTTGTGCAGATGTCGTCTATCTTATACAATTCTTATTATGTGTTTCTTCGGCGAGGGTTTTCCGGCAGGGAAAAAGGCATAAAACATAAAAGAACGAGGATGATGGGGGTAGAGGATCATGGGAGATAAGTGGATTGATGAGGGCACTGGCAAGGAAGAGAACAAATAGATTTTGTAGTTCTAATTGAACGTTCAATGCACCTCTATAAAATAATGATTAGCCTCTCATTCATTAATTGCCCAATCCATCAATTCAAGAAGAAATGAATCCTTCAATATGAATTCAAAATGTCCATCTGCAACAATGTCTAGCTTCAATTTATCATCTCACATCAGGTACGGAAGTGTGTTACCTCGATGAGCCCTAAATGCTTGCATTAAATCAATGCTTGGGATTTATAGCTCTACATTTTGGTTTGGATTTTTTTGTGTTTATTCATGTTCTTTGTTTACAATTGAAGTGATTATGCTCAATTCCTATGGTGGATTAGCCCCGGAAGACTCTGGTTCTTTATGCATTAGGGAATTACATACTAATGCATAAAGAGGTTACATACATTATGTAATACACTAGTTTCTAAGCAATATAGTGAAAAATAAATAGAGCGAAATAAACCATTTCTCTTCCTTCTTGCACTAGGTCATGGATGAAAGCTCACAGAATACTCCCTTTATTTACTTTTCTGATTTTACTATGGTGTGAAAGGCCCCGCTTCCGTACTTTGGAATTTGAGGCTTCAATGGGCAAGGATCGCTTCAAAGAGTTGGAGTATATTATAATGGAAACGAATTTTTTCATCTTACCCCATTGCTTTTTCTTTTTCTAATACTTGTGGCAATTACGTGTATACCATCAAAGTTTCAGTGATCACTTGGACTCATGTTTAAGCCAACTTTTGACCATGACGTCTACAAAATAAACCATGCATACCTTTGACTTCTGCAGCTTGATACACCTTGACCCGTGGAAGGAACATACCTTTGAGTGTCACTGACCAGTTTTCACCTCCCTGCATTGAGCATAGGAACGTTCCTTTCCCAGGAACTAGATCATCTGTTTCACC
Organism: Pinus tabuliformis; assembly: GCA_031772625.1. NCBI lineage: Eukaryota > Viridiplantae > Streptophyta > Pinopsida > Pinales > Pinaceae > Pinus > Pinus tabuliformis. Next base: position 671,446,137 of record CM062810.1, on the reverse strand, counting down.
AACAGTCGTTTTTTCCACTGTACCATAGCATTCTTTTATTCTTTTTCCGACTTAACAGAAAAAGACAAAAAAATTAAATATCCCAAAAAAGAGCGGGAACACGACATTATTTCCATTTATTGTTAGCAGCTAGAGTCAGTCATGTCGCCCTTGAACAAAGCACTCAAAACAAAGTATCCTCCGTATGGGTGGGATTTAGTTTGAATTAGGTACGCCATAACCTTGTTATTGAGTCAGTTCTCCACCGATTGGTTATCTCTTCCAATCATATGGACGGTTCGTTCGTGCCTCCTGCATGGCAAAATTATACAGAGTCATCATATGCTGCCACATAGTCACTTTGAAGTCGTGCTTTTGTTCAAGGGAAGTTAGCCTGAGTCGGCCTCTCTGTAGTGTATCTTGACTCATTTTTCAGTCGGCCATCCCTGGTTGTCAGTGTCATGTCTATCATCACATCAGTTATATTGGTCCTTTACTCGTGCCGGTTTGAGAAGGTCCCCATTGACTTCTTGCTGGCGGGTCTTGTCGTTATCGACGACGGTATGTTTCTCTGAGGACAGGCCTAGAGCAGCACCCTGGCCCTATTTTCATTATTGATAGGTTACCTTGTGCTCAGCATCGATCAATATCATGGGTCTTTGACTGAGTGGTTTCCCTTATGTTCGACATCAGCTTACATCATCACACATTGGGATTCATGCAGTACCTTGGTTTCCATTTGACCCTATTGGTGGATACCTCACCTCTGTGTCAGCTTTCATTATTGGTTGGTTCAGAGGGTTTCTGTCGTGCGCTAGCCACATCTTGTGTATGCCGGAAACGTACTTTGGTTGGGTTACTACATCTTTTCATCCGATTCTTTCCACATTATTGGCCTACGGGTTACACTCGCGCTAGATTGATGAAGGATGCCTTAATGCCTTCCTTCTAGCGGATCTTTCCCTATCGACTTTGACTCATTGCTCTGGGGCAAAGATATAGAGTCCATTTGGCAGTGCCTTGGGGTTTGCAGTCATTAGTGGCAGATCCTTCGCTATCGACAGTGGAAAACCATCATTATCTCCTGATCGATAGATTCTTACAGGTGTTCAACTCCAGCTCATCTATTCACACTTGTTAGATTGTACTGGGTACCTTGAAGCTCATTATCATTATCGGTGAGTAGTATCGCATTTGTTAACGATATACATCAATGACCGGTAATCAAACGATTTCTCACATGGTTGACTTCAGATCATTTATTCCCATGGTGTAGAAATGTACCACGGCGGTTGGTGAAGACCTCAGGTTGTATCAGCATTCATTGGTTCACTTGACAGTTGCTCTTGTTCCTGCTAGTTGATACCACTCCACTTTATATGCTGCAGTCTGACATGGCGACATTCTATATGCTGGCACCTGAGTTTGCAGTGTAGTACCATCCTATTCCATCATGTTCAGTTGGTACCTTTTGGGGATCGGTATTTGATATCAGTGATCCGTTGCATCTTTCAGCATCATTGACAGTCTTATATGTGATATTTAGACATGTACTTGTTCATTATGATCAGATGACCCATTATGTATCTTTCAGTCATCTATACTTGTATACTTAGTGGATCCGCTTGTACTTGATATGCGGACATGCTTTACTTTTTCTGAGCATGGGTATGCCCGCCTCAGATAATGTTTCTTTCTGATCTCCTTTGGTGGCTTGGCAGGCTGAATTCTGGTGAAGTCCTCCTCGGTTTTTCGCAGACTTCCTTTCCATGTACTTGCATAATATATTTCGGCCATCATGTACCCCTTCTGACCTCATATATTAGGGGGAATCTGTTATAGGTCCAAATCTCACTCTTATGGTTTGTGATGTTGTACTCATGGCCTAGGGAAACCCCTCCTTCCAGACCTGGTCCTAAAATTTAAAAAACAGTGTTTTATCCCTTATACACGACATTGCCCTAAGTTAAACGCGTGTATACGCGGGTATGTGTATAGCCAACCCGCGTGTATGTATTAAAACACTTAAAAAAATATAACACTCCTTATTTTCGGGCAGAGATCGCGGGTTTTACCTGCTGATCACCTGTTAGTGCCCGTGGCCCAACTGTTCCCAACCAACTCCTAACTAAAAAACTACTTTGGAGATGGTATAAAAAGACCTCAAAGGGAAGGCCTAAAGGAGGAGAGAAGAGAGAGAAAGGTTATTATGCTGAGAGTTTTCCCTTGACCAGCTTTGAAGTCCCTTGTGCCTTCTGCACTTCCCCCATTTTGTACAAGAAACCTTTGCTTCCTTGTGTGTTGATGTTCATCCACTATTTATGACATCATGGAGAGAGTCATGAAAGGAGTTTGTTAGAGGCTTGAGGCTGGAACGGATCCGAAAGGAAGCTTTTCTTGGAGCCTGCTAAAGGTGACTCAGGTGAAAATATTCCTTTTTATGTACTTTATTTGTCTATAATAAAAGAAACACATGTCTTGGTTCCCGAAATGAATCTTCTTTATGTTAATGATATTCATGTTTAGAATTCATATATAAACGGTTGTTTGGATTTTATAACTAACTACCTTTCTTTATAACATTAAGATGGTTTCGTTATAAGTTTTGTCCCTGTACTGTTGTGTTCATTGAATTGGTTGTTTTGCAGGACAAAAGAGAAGCAGGGAACTCCAAGAAGGGTTTGGACCCTAAGGGCCTTCTCAAACGTAGGACCAAAGGTACATACCCTTATCATAGAATTTGCTTACAATAGCATAATGGTTGTATGAATGCATGTTTCTTTGAATAGATAACTTTCAGTCTGCTAGGGTTTCAACCCAAAAAGCCCTAGGGTTTCAGGATGCTTGAGTTTTCCCCCCTGGCTAGTTTTCATATCGAAACTTGTTACTGTGAATACATCCTTTCTTTATGTTGGACATCATATAATATTTTCATCTTCCAGTTTCTTGTGAAGGTGAGTAAAGAGACTGTTCTTTATATAACAATATTCTTTTACTTTTATTTTTAGTTACCTTTTGTGTTCTTGTTTCTTGACCTCCATATTTATTCATCAGATTTTTCAGCGGCCTGATCAATTTCCTCCTATCTTTCAGTTCTACAACATGAAGGCACGTCCCTTGCATTGAGTGTTATTGCCAGAACCTCTCCTAATCTGCTTCTAAATTTCCTTTTATTTCTGTTTCAATTATAAATTTATATGACCTTTGTTAGTTGTAGCTTGAAATTAGTTTCCATAACCTTGTTTTGTTTACATTATAACTGAACAAAGGAATTTAATATGCCACCTCCTTTAAATGAATATGAATTCAAGAAGAAATAAGTCCATCAAAATGTCCATCCGCGATAGTGTCTCGCTTCAGTTTATCATCTCACATCACGTAGGGAAATGTGTTCCCTCGATGAGCCCTAAATTCTTGCATTAAATCAATGCTTGGGATTTATAGATTTGCATTGTGGTTTGTATTTTGTGTGTTTATCCGTGTTCTTTGACTACAATTGAAGTTCTTATGCTCAATGCCTATGGTGGATTAGCCCTGAAGGACTCTGTTTCTTTATGCATCAGTAAGTTACATACTAATGCATAAAGAGGTTGCATACATTATGTAATACACTAGCTTCTGATAAATATAGAGCAACATAAATTTGAAGTATTCAAACATTCTCTTTGCTTTATGGTTGACCTGACCGCTCCCCTTAGTGGTAGGATATGACTTTTATGAAGCCTATCCATGCCTTTCATCCACCCATCTTTTCCCAATGGAATTATGTGTTCCTCACTTTACCTAGATGGCTATGCACCTCTTCTTCTTCCTTATCGTTAATGCATGTTGTGTGTCTCTACTCCCCTGCTCAGTATGCGCCTAGGAAAAACAATATGATTTTTTCCAAAATAACATTACTACATTTGGAATTATGAATATCACATATCCTTTCGATGTTGGAAATCTTCGATGTGGCCTCCCTTGCTTTCAAATTGATTGTGTACAGAACTCAAGTCCTACAATCACCATTGATGGCCTCAATTTCACAGTATTAGGGATTAATTCCCACTCCCACTTCTTCTTTATTTTCACGGAAGAGAAATGTTGATTTTTCGATGATCGCTTTCAAATAGGGGACATTGTCTTCAATGTTACGGGAAATTTAACAGGACTTTAAACGTCTATGTTGTTTCTCCGCATGAAATAAATATAGGGAAAGGGGATCTTAGGAAATGCAATGCTAGTGTCTATTATAGTTTGTTTGATAGTGGGAATTTGATGAAGGAATGTTCTTCAACAAAAATAATAGTTGATGTGAGAAGAGTGGCATGGGTTTCAAATGATATAGTTAGAGATGAAAGGTGCAGATCAAGTGGAGGGATATGTGGTTATAACAATTTGGATTAAACTGAGCCCTTCCTCTACTATTGCAAGGATGGGCCATGGATTGACAAGTGTCCGGGCTATGGTATTCTTTCGATTTATATTTATGTGGAAGAGCCCTAAATGCTTGCATTAAATCAATGCTTGGGATTTATAGCTCTGCATTGTGGTTTGGATTTTGTGTGCTTATGCATGTTCTTTGTATACAATTGAAGTGCTTATGCTCAATGGCTATGGTGGATTAGCCCCAGAAGACTTTGTTTCTTTATGCATCAAGAAATGACATATTAATGCATAAATATGTTGCATAAATTATGTAATACACTATTTTATGAGAAATATAGAGAAAAATAAATTGTTTCTCTTCCTTCTTGACTTGAGCCATGGATGAAAGCTCATGGAATACTCCCTTTATTTGTTTTTCTGCTTTTACTATGGTGTGAAAGGCCCCAGCTCCGCACTTTTTCATTTGAGGTCTCAGTGGACAAGGATCACTTCAAAGAGTTGTAGTATATTATAATGGAAACGAATTTGTTCATCTTAATCCATTGCTTTTTCTTTTTCTTATACTTATAACGATCACATGTATACCATCAGACTTATATGCCCGTAATGCAGGACACCTGAGTTTGCCACCCCAACTGGTTTTCATATCACAACCTGCTGCTATCAATACACCCTTTCTTTATGTGGGATATCATCTAATATTTTCATCTTCAGGTTTCTTGTGAAGGTGAGTACAGGCCAAAGTTGAGCAAATAAAATAAAATGGAGTCCATTTTAAACAATCACTATTTCTAGTCCCTGACGATGATGGGTAATGGGTAGACATAATGGGTAGTGTCTACAGATAATAAGTTAACCATTAAGAAATTGGTATTCCCATAAATACTCAGTGAATAGGACTTAGAAATACAATTTTTTAATTGAAATTTAGAACTCATATCATTTTGATACCTAGAAAAGAGTGAAATGGATCAAGAAAATGATAAGTTGAGGGTGATTGAACCAAAAGAATTTATTTGTTGGCTGCACAGTTGGGGTTGCTTTAACTACAACATACCTCCCTTGAATTTCTGAGGCCAACTCTGTTATTATAACATGTAGCTTTGTTCCAACCAATAAAATTATATGTATATTTTGGAGATAAAATTACATAAAACCCAAATAATTCAATCAAAAAAATTATCATGATTATTAACTCCCATTATCAATAATTCAGTGTCATATTAGTCCAAGATTTTTGTGCACTTACAACTAAGGGAACTAAAGAGAGCCAAAAGAATGAATACCACCTTTCTCACAAAAATAAATCCAACCAAAAAGAGGATGTTAGCTTAAACAACAACATAAACTATTTTTAAGAATATGTAGATTGAAGTCATTGGAAGCAGAGATAGAGTGTTGAAGATTTACCATACACATTGAGAAGCAAAAATATTACAACAAAATCCCACAATGGAGGATTGTAGATAACCCTTTTTACCCTTCTTATTTCCTCTTTTCTTGTTGCCCTTATTTATGTTACTAATGAGGATAACATTCTACTGCTCCTCAATACCTTCAACAGTATCCAATATTGTCTCCTTCTAGGTGAAGTCATTCCATAGCCTCATAAAAGTGGGAATTATTTTTGGACAGAGCCAAAAAGTTTCCAGAAACAACAAGACCTATCTGATGCAATGGGCATTGGGTACTAGCTCTTTACCCTTCACCTAATAATTTTCATCTTCAATGATTCTTTAGATGTCACAATGCTTCTCGCATTTATGCCTTACATTGTTTTCTTTGCAACATTTGCTACAAATTTTTGTATTATTTTTAATAAGAAAAATAATATATATATATATATATATATATATAGATATATAGATAGATATATAGATATTCTCCAACCCAAATGATATATACAAAAATTTGAAAGGTTTACATTACAAAGAAGTCTTTTAATTTAATATATAAATATAAGTAATGTACTGGTATCATTAAATGAGAGTAAATGCTAATAGCATCAATCAATTATAGACATAAAAACACTTACTTTATCATACATTTCAAGTTGCTAAAACTAAACAAATTATAAAATTTAACTTAATTATAAATTTATTTTAAATTCTTCTTATTATTAATTGTAAAAAAATTAATATATAAGTTAAACATATATACATTTCAAAAAACATGTAACTAGATTTTTAACCATGGAAATTCATACCACTTTAACAAAGATACAAATAGACTTTATTACAATATCAATAAAAACAATGCCATGGCTTATAAATACCACATGCCGTCATTTCCTATAACACTTACGAATGAGACCTTTTATTTATTTAATCAATCTAATTAAAATAAAAAATAAATAAAACAACTACTTTAAACATAAATATCAACCTTAATTTTTACATACTATTAAAAATATTAAATTTCTACCATCAACTTTTATAAATAATAAAATTAAAATTTGTTGGAGTCCCCACAATATACAATAAACATAATTATATTAAACATATATAAATATTATTATGTCATGAAATTTACTGAAAGCCTTTGCATACTATTAAAAATGTTAAATTTCTACCATCAATCCAACCTAACCCTGATGGATAATTAAATTAAAATTTCTTGGAGCCCCTATAATAAAAATGGCTATACTAAACATGCTTTAAGTTTTATTCTGTCATAAAATAAATTGACTAAAGCTACTAAAAGTCAAACTGTATGGACAAATGTTCGACATATGGTACGGTAATAACATAAATATAAATTGATTGAAGTTACTAAAAGTAAAACTCTATGGACAAGTGTTCGACATATGGTACGGTAAGAACATAAATATTTAATCAAATATACAAAGGCTATTGACGATAGAAATCCTGAAAACATGGCATGCCATTAACATAGATATTTAATCACACTGATACTAAATCAGAACTTATAGCTAATACTGACGAACCAGTTCAGGTTGATCAGATCAGCCCACTTTTTGGAGTTTCATGTTGGCCATTGGATTTTTGTTTCATATACTAGGATTCCATATCAAACCTAACCATTCCATATCAAACCGAAGCAGCCAATTTTTTTTAGATTCAGTTTGGACATTGGATTTTGGTTTCATATACTTGGGAATCCATATCAAACCACACATTTGATTTTTGATTTGGGTGGATCATTAATAAAATTTACTATAATATTAATAATTGGGCCCATAGGTGGCTTCCAATGGGTGGAAGGCTTATGCTGATTAAGATCGTTTTATAATAAATATATATATTTTGGATGCACATTTATATGGTGTCGATGACCATCATCAGGAAGATTGGCGCTATTTTGGTTAGATTCCTATGGTGTGGTTCTGATACATTTGTCCACTCTAGCTGCTCACTGTGGGGGTTGGGTGTTGGTAGAATAGGAGAAATAATAGGAAAGAATTACACACATTCATTTCTCGGGCAATCACTAGTTTTATACCATCGACCTCTGTTACACAACTAACATTTCGGTATAGAAGTGACGAGTTACATTTTACCCAAAATTACATAATTCGTTGTCAAACTAACAAACTCCACCTTGACAACAACTTTCCTAACCCCTTGCCCATGCCCATTCATCATCTTTTCTGCAAGCCAAGAGAAGCTAAACACCACAATGGCTTCTCTACTGTAACTGGCTTTGTGAATATGTCTGCACAATTCTCTCGTGTATGGACCTTTTGAAGAGGTACTTTTCCGCCATCGATCACATGTCTTAGAAAATGATACCTTACATCAATGTGCTTGGTTCTGTTGTGATACGTAGGGTTTGTAGCCAAGTGAATAGCACTTTGACTGTCACAAAGTACATTCACTTTCTCTTGCATTCTTCCAATTTCATCGAGCAAACCCTTTAACTAGATTGCTTCTTTACTGGCATCTGAAGCAACTATATATTCAGCTTCGGTAGTGGACAATTCAACTATTTCTTGAAGCTTTGACATCCAAGTAATTGCTCCACCTGCAAGAGTAAATACATAACCTGTAGTAGATCTTCTTTTGTCCAAATCACCTGCATACTCAGCATCTACATATCTACAGACTGATCCTTCACTAACATTAAAGACGATGCAATGGTCACTTGTGCCTCTTAGATATCGAAGCACCCGTTCACTGCTTTCCAATGTTCTTTACTTGGATTTGCCATGAACCTGCTAACAACTCCAATTGCATGTGAAATGTCATGTCTTATAGATACCATCACATACATTAAGTTGCCTACAGCATATTAATATGGTACATGAGACATATACTGCTTTTCTTCATCATCTCTAGGACTCAAAACCGAAGAAAGCTTAAAATGGGAAGCTAGTGGAACATTAATAGGTTTGACATTGATCATAGAGAACTTTTCAAGTACTTTCTCCACATACTTCTGATGTGATAGCCAAAGCTTACCATTTTTCTTGTCTCTGTGTATCTCCATGCCCAAGATATGTTTTGCTGCTCTAAGATCCTTCATATCAAACGTCCTAGAGTGTTGAGCCTTTAACCTGTTGATCTCTTCCATGCTTTTGCTTGCCATAAGCATATTTTCAACATACAAAGCTAAGATAATGAATATGCCATTGAAACTTTTGAAGTATACACAATGATCATACTCACTTCCTATTAAGTTCTGGCTCACCATGAAGGAATCAAACTTCTTGTACCATTGTCTAAGAGACTACCTCAGACCATATAATGATTTCTTGAGCTTGCAAACTAATCTTCTGCTGTGACCTCGTACAAAACCTTCTGGTTGTTCCATATATATCTCTTCGTTCAAATCACCATGTAGAAAATTTATTTTAACATCTAACTATTCTAACTCAAGATTAAGAAACGCAATTAGTGCCAACACAGTACGACTAGAAACAAGTTTTACAACTGGAGAAAAAATCTCATGAAAGTCTATACCTTCTACCTGAGAATACCCTTTTGCTACCAGTCTCGCCTTATACCTTTCGATACTTCGATCAACTTTTCGTTTCATCTTGAAGACCCATTTGCATCCAAAAACACTTCTCCCTTCAGGAAGTTCTACAAGATCCCAGGTATTGTTCTTGGCTAAGGAGTCCATTTCTTCTTCCATATCCATTTTCCATTTTTTGCTATCTGTATCATCTACTGCTTCCTGATAACAAGAAGGTTCCCCATCTTCAGTAATCAAAGCAAAAGATGAAGCAGAATCTTGATACCTCTTGGGAGTTTTCCTTTCCCTTGTAGACCTTCTTAGAGCGACTGGTTGCTGAACTGGTTCAGAAACTTGCACTGGTTCAGAAGCTTCAACGGCTTCCTTTGGGTCTTCAACACTTTTTTCTCTAGAAGTCTCTACTTCCTTTCGACTGTCACTGAAAGGTCTAGCCTCCAACTGAACTCGTTGATTTGGCGATACCTATTCCTATTCAATTATTTCAACATTTGATTTTAAAAGAGAGGATTCATCAAATGTTACATCTCTACTAATGACTATCTTCCACAATGTAGGATCCCACAACCTATATCCTTTCACTACATAGTCATACTCCAAATACATAACATTTCAACTTTGGATGTAATTATGAATGCTGATTTTCCAGAATAAGAGAATAAGCATCACGGCTAAATATCCTCAAATGTGAATAGTCACAAGACTGACCTGTCCAAACTTCTTCAGGAATTTTACAATCAATTGCTACTGAAGGTGATCTGTTAACTAAATAACAAGCAGTAGACACTGCTTCTGCCCACAACTCCTTTTTCATGTTAGCATTTCTAATCATGCTTCTGGCTCTTTCCATAAGAGTCTGATTCATACGCTCAGCAACACCATTTTGCTGAGGAGTATAAACCGCAATTTTGTGTCTAACAATTCCCTCATCCTTACGATATTGTTCAAATTCAACTGAAGTGAACTCACCACCATTTTCAGTTCTTAAGCATTTAATAGATTTTCCTGTTCTTTTCTCTATCATCACTTTAAATTGTTTAAAGACATTTAATACATCAACCTTCCTTTTTAGCATATAGACCGAAAATTTACCAAAGTAATCATCAATAAACGTTAAAAATTACAGTGCACCTCCATATGACACAACAGGGGATGGTCCCCATAGATCAGAATGAATATACTCTAAGACATCCTTACTATTATGATTTCCAACTTTAAATCTTTGTTTACATTGTTTTCCATACACACAATGTTTACAGAAATCTAACTTCAAGGATTTCAGATCGGGAAGAGATTTACATTTCATCAGAATCTGAAGATGTTTCTCAGTCATATGACCCAATCGCTAATGCCATAGATGCGTACATGCTTCTTCCTTTTCTCACGCAATTGTTGCTTCACTGACCTGCGTACTTCCTTTTAGCATGTAAAGGTTTTCGACCTTTTCTGCCTTCATAACCACAAGGGCTCCTTTAAAGACTTTCAAGCCGCCATCCTGACCTGTAAACTTATAACCATCTGAATCCAACACTCCCAAAGAAATAAACTTTTTCTTCAAATCATGTACATGTCTAACACTAGTTAATGTTCTAATTGTGTTATCATATATCTTAATCCTGATATCTCCCATCCCAACAGTCTGACATGACACATTGTTACCCATAAACACGTAACTACCGTTTACATTTTTATATGAAGTAAACCAAGTTCTATGTGGGCACATGTGATGCGAAGCACCAGAGTCTAATAGCCAATTATCTAAACCCTGAGATACATTACATTCAGGGGAAGTTTCATCTATCATACATAATTCTTCAGCAGATAAAACTTCATCTATCATACCTGAGTCGACCTGATTCGCTTCCTTCTTCGATTTTTCGGATTCCTTTCATTTCAAACAATATTTCTTCAAGTGTCCAATTTTATTACAGTTCCAACATTTTGCCTTACACTTCTTTCCCTTTCGATCCGGAAGACTCCCTTGGTTTTTCTCCTCTTTCCTTTGAGCGTCCTCTAGCTACCATGGCTTCTGATGTAGCTGTTTTAGTGCTGGATTTCCTTCATACTTCTTCAGATAGGAGAGCTCCCACGACTGATTCAAACTTCAAAGAATCAGCAGTGCTAAACCTGATTGAAGTTACGAAGTGATCCCATGATTCAGGCAGAGAACACAACAAGGTTATGGCTTTATCTTCTTCTTGTATTTTAACTTCCATATATGTTAATTGACATATTAGTGTGTTAAAAACATTCAAATGTTCTGCAACGCTTGAACCTTATTTCATTTGAAGACTGTATAATTGTCTTTTCGGATAAATTCTGTTGGTTAATGACTTTGTCATATAGAGTTTTTCAAGTTTTTCCCACAATCCTGAAGTTGTAGTCTCTTCAACAATATTGAAGAGAACTTCATCCGCTAGGCATAACCGTATGGAATTGAGAGCTCGGGCATCCAAGTCCTCCTAGTTTGAAATAGTCATGGTTGCAGGTTTCTTAGTTGCCCCATCCAATGCCTTGTGCAACCCTTGTTGCAAAAGCAGATCCCTAACCTTCATTTTCCAAAGAGCGAAATTGCTCTTTCCGGTGAATTTCTCCACCTTGAATTTTGCATTCAACATCTTGGCGATTTTCTAAGGTTTCAATCTTCAGTCTAGGGTTTCTTAAAAAAAATATTTCAATTGTCTTCTTCCAACAAAATGGTTTCCAATTCCAATAAAGGATTTCCAAGTTTTAACTCTTCCTATTCAATTTTCTTGAAAATTTCCACAAATTGACTTAAAACCCTACAAAATTTTTCTGAATACTTTTTAGGGAAAACCTTTGTTTTTTTTTCTATTCAAAGAAAACCCTTTAACAACTCCAAAATTTATTTAACAATTGCTGGAAAAAAAATAACACTCGATCTTTCACACAGCTTTGACCAGCACCTTCTCTTCGAGTTGGCTCTAGCTTCTTCAACCAATACATAGAAAAAAAGGCTCTGGCTTCTTCAACCAATATGCAGAAAAAAAAAATACAGCACGTAGCGTCTCAGCAATCAGCAATCAGATAGATTCACCAGCGTTTTCTTCTGGGCAAGGGGCACGTAACATCTTAGCAATCAACAATCAGGCAGATTCACCAGCATTTTCTTCTGGGCAACGGTCAGACTTCCTCGATCTCTGGTATGCAACAGCACCACAGTTCTGGCTATCTCTGCTCTAGCATGCAGAGGGTAGTGGCATTCTGGTCTTCATGTAGGCCCCCCTTCCTTTCTTACACGTGCTCCTCACGCAGGCAGATGATTAAGACTCCAACATGCAGACAACACTAGATTCTGGTCTTCACGGCCTCCCTTCACACTAGACGCAGGCACACAGGCAAACATAGCCTGGGTTTTGCTCCGCCTATCTCCCTCTACGAGCGCTGATCGCAGTTGGGCAAGGGATTGACCAAGAAAACAACATAACTAACTAGAAACTAAGAAAACAACATAACTAACTGGAAACCAAACACACTCAAATAAACACACACGATTTACGTGGTAAAACCTTGACAGGGTGCCAAGGAAACATGCATGGGGCAAGGGATTGGAATCTCTATTAATTGAACAATGATTCTTCACACTTACATTTCTCGGGCATTCACTAGTTTTATACCATCGACCTCTGTTACATAACTAACATTTTGGTATAGAACTGACTAGTTACATTTTACCCAAAATTACATAATTCGTTGTCAAACTAACAAACTCCACCTTGACAACAATTTTCCTAACCCCTTGCCCATGCCCATTCATCATCTTTTCTGCAAGCCAAGAGAAGCTAAACACCACCACAGCTTCTCTATTGTAACTGGATTTGTCAATATGTCTGCACAATTCTCTCGTGTATGGACCTTTTGAAGAGCTACTTTTCCACCATCGATCACATGTCTCAGAAAATGATATCTTACATTAATGTGCTTGGTTCTGCTGTGATACACAGGGTTTGTAGCCAAGTGAATAGCACTTTGACTGTCACAAAGTACATTCACTTTCTCCTGCATTCTTCCAACTTCATTGAGCAGACCATTTAACTAGACTACTTCTTTACTGGCATCTGAAGCAGCTATATATTCAGCTTCAATAGTGGACAACGCAACTATTTCTTGAAGCTTTGACATCCGACTAATTTCTCCACCTGCAAGAGTAAAGACATAACCTGTAGTAGATCTTCTTTTGTCCAAATCACCTGCATAGTCAACATCTACATATCCGCAGACTAATCCTTCACTACCATTAAAGACAATGCAATGGTCACTTGTGCCTCTTAGATATTGAAGCACCCATTTCACTACTTGCCAATGTTCTTTACCTGGATTTTCCATGAACCCGCTAACAACTCCAATTCCATGTGAAATGTCAAGTCTTGTAGATACCATCACATACATTAAGTTGCCTACAACATTTTCATATGGTACATGATACATATACTGCTTTTCTTCATCAATTGTAGGACACAAAACTGAGGAAAGCTTAAAATGGGAAGCTAGTGGAACATTAACAGGTTTCACATTGTTCATAGAGAACTTTTCAAGTACTTTCTCCACATACTTCTGTTGTGATAACCGAAGCTTACCATTTTTCCTGTTTCTGTGTATCTCGATGCCCAAGATATGTTTTGCTACTCCAAGATCCTTCATATCAAATGTCCTAGAGAGTTGAGCCTTTAACCTGTTGATCCCTTCCATGCTTTTTCTTGCAATAAGCATATCTTCAATATACAAAGCTAAGATAATGAATATGCCATTGAAACTTTTGATGTATACACAATGATCATACTCACTTCTTATAAAGTTTTGGCTCACCATGAAGGAATCAAACTTCTTGTACCATTGTTTGGGAGACTGCCTCAGACCATACAATGATTTCCTGAGCTTGCAAACTAATCTTCTGTTGTGACCTTGTACAAAACCTTTTGGTTGTTCCATATATATATCTTCGTTCAAATCACCATGTAGAAAAGTTGTTTTAACATCTAACTGTTCTAACTCAAGATTAAGTAACGCAGTTAGTGCCAACACAATACAAATAGAAACAAGTTTTAGAACTAGAGAAAAAATTTCATGAAAGTCTATACCTTCAACCTGAGAATACCCTTTTGCTACCAGTCTTGCCTTATACCTTTCGATACTTCCATCAACCTTCCATTTCAGCTTGAAGACGTATTTGCATCCAACAAAACTTATCCCTTCAGGAAGTTCTACAAGATCCCAGGTATTGTTCTTGGCTAAGGAGGCCATTTCTTCTTCCATAGCCATTTTCCATTTTTCACTATATATATCATCTACTGCTTCTTGATAACAAGAAGGTTCCCCATCTTTAGTAATCAAAGCAAAAGATGAAGTAGAATCTTCATACCTCTTGGGAGTTTTCCTTTCCCTTGTAGACCTTCTTAGAGCGACTGGTTGTTGAACTAGTTCAGAAACTTGCACTGGTTCAGAAGCTTCAATGGCTTCCTTTATGTCTTAAACAACCTTTTCTCCAGAAGTCTCTACTTCCTTTCAACTGTCACTAAAAGGTCTAACCTCCAACTGAACTCGTTGATTTCGCGATACCTGTTCCTATTCAATTATTTCAACATTTGATTTTAAAAGAGAGGATTCATCAAATGTTACATCTCTACTAATGACTATGTTCCGCAATGTAGGATCCCACAACCTATATCCTTTCACTGCATAGTCACACCCAACAAAGACATAACATTTCGACTTTGGATCTAATTTTGAACACTAATTTTTCGAAATAAGAGAATAATCATCACAACAAAATATCCTCAAATGTGAATAGTCACAAGACTGACCTGTCCAAACTTCTTCAGGAATTTTACAATCAATTGCTACTGAAGGTGATCTGTTAACTAAATAACAAGTAGTAGATACTGCTTCTGCCCACAACTCCTTTTGCAAGTTAGCATTGTTGATCATGCTTCTGGCTCTTTCCATAAGAGTTCGATTCATACGCTCAGCAACACCATTTTGCTGAGGAGTATAAACAACATTTTTGTGTCTAATAATCCCCTCATCCTTACAGTATTGTTCAAATTCAACTAAAGTGAACTCACCACCATTATCAGTTCTTAAACACTTAATAGATTTTCCTGTCCTTTTCTCTACCATTACTTTAAATTGTTTAAAGACATTTAATACATCAGATTTCATTTTTAGCATATAGACCCAAACTTTACAGGAGTAATCATCAATAAATGTTAAAAAATACAGTGCGCCTCCATATGAAACAATAGGGGATGGTCCCCATAGATCAGAATGAATATAGTCTAAAACATCTTTACTATTATGATTTCCAACTTTAAATCTCTGTTTACACTATTTTCCATACACACAATGTTTACAGAAATCTAATTTCAAGGATTTGAGATCAGGAAGAGATTTATGTTTCATCAGTATCTGAAGATATTTCTCGCTCATATGACCCAATCGCTGATGCCAGAGACGAGTACTTGCTTCTTCCTTTTTTGATGCAACCACTGCTTCACTGACCTAAGTACTTCCTATTAACCTGTAAAGATTTCTGATCTTTTCTGCCTTCATAACCACAAGGGCTCCTTTAAAGACTTTCAAGACGCCATCCTGACCTGTAAACTTATAACCATCTGAATCCAACACTCCCAAAGAAATCAAATTTTTCTTCAAATCAGGTACATGTCTAACACTAGTTAATGTTCTAACTGTGTTATCATACATCCTAATCTTGATATCTCCCATCCCAATAGTCTGACATGACACATTGTTACCCATAAACACAGAACTACCATTTACATTTTTATACGAAGTAAACCAATTTCTATGTGGGCACATGTGATGCGAAGCACCAAAGTCTAACAGCCAGCTATCTAAACCCTGAGAGACATTGCATTCAGGTGAAGTTTCATCTATCATACATAATTCTTCAGTAGATAAAACTTCGTATATCATACCTAAATCGACCTGATTCACTTCCTTCTTCGGGTTTTTGGATTCCTTTCGTTTCCAACAGTCCTTCTTCAAGTGTCCAATTTTATTGTAGTTCCAACATTTTTCCTTACACTTCTTTCCCTTCGATTTCGATCTGGAAGACCCCCTTAGTTTTTCTCCTCTTTCCTTTGAGCGTCCTCTACCTACCATGGCTTATGATGCAGCTATTTCAGTGCTATATTTCCTTTGTACTTCTTTAGACAGGAGAGCCCTCAGGACTGATTCAAAATTCAAAGAATCAGCAGTGCTCAACCTGATTGAAGTTACAAAGCGATTCCATGATTCAGGCAAAGAACACAACAAGGTTATGGCTTTATCTTCTTCCTGTATTTTAGCTTCCATATTTGTTAATTGACATATTAGTGTATTAAAAACATTCAAATGTTCTGCAACATTTGAACCTTCTCTCATTTGAAGACTGTATAACTGTTTTTCAGATAAATTCTTTTGGTTAATGACTTTGTCATATAGAGTATTTTTAGTTTTTCCCACAATCCTGAAGCTGTATTCTCTTCAACAATAATGAAGAGAACTTCATCCGCTAGGCATAACCAGATGGTACTGAGAGCTCGGGCATCCAAGTCCTCCCAATCTGAAGTAGTCCTGGTTTCAGGTTTCTTAGTTGCCCCATCCAATGCCTTGTTCAACCCTTGTTGCACAAGCAGATCCCTAACCTTCATTTTCCAAAGAGAAAAATTGCTCTTTCTAGTGAATTTCTCCACCTTGAATTTTGCATTCAACATCTTGGCCATTTTCTAAGGTTTCAATCTTCAGTCTAGGGTTTCTTAAAAAAATATTTCAATTGTCTTCTTCCAACAAAAGGATTTCCAATTCCAACAAAGGATTTCCAAGTTTTAACTCTTCCTACTTCAATTTTCTTGAAAATTTCCACAAATTGACTTAAAACCCTACAAAATTTTGTTGAATATTTTTCAGGGAAAACCTTTGTTTTTTTTCGATTCAAAGAAAATCCTTTAACAAACCCAGAATTTATTTAACAATTGCTGGAAAAAAAATAATACCTGGTCTTTCACGCAGCTTTGACCAGCACCTGCTCTTCGAGTTGGCTCTGGCTTCTTCAACCAACACGCAGAAAAAAAATAAAAAAATACAACACACAGCGTTTCATCAATCAGCAATCAGGCAGATTCACCAACGTTCTCTTCTGGGAAATGGGCACATAGCGTCTCAGCAATCAGGCAGATTCACCAGCATTTTCTTCTAGACAGCAGTCAGACTTCCTCGATCTCTGGTACACAACAGCACCACAGTTCCGGCTATCTCTGCTCCAGCACATAGAGGGTAGTTGCATTCTGGTCCTCATGCAATCCACCCTTCCTTTCTTACACGTGCTCCTCACGTAGGTAGATGATTGACACTCCAACACGCAGACAACACTGGAGTCTAGTCTTCACGACCTCCCTTCACACTAGATGCAGGCACACAGGCAAACATAGTCGGGGTTCTGCTTCGGCTATCTCCCTCTACAAATGCTAATCGCAGCCGGACAAAGGATTGACACTCCAGCATGCAGACAACACTGGAGTCTGGTCTTCACAACCTCCCTTCACACTAGACGCAGGCACACCGGAAAACGTAGTTGAGGTTCTACTCCACCTATCTCCCTCTACAAACACTGCGTATCACAGCAAAACCAAGAACATTGATGTAAGGTATCATTTTTTGATACATGTGATCGATGGCGGAAAAGTAGCCCTTCAAAAGGTCCACTTGCTGGTAGAATAGGAGAAATAATAGGAAAGAATTACACACATTCATTTCTCAGGCATTCACTAATTTTATACCATCGACCTCCGTTACATAACTAACATTTCAGTATAGAACTGACTAGTTACATTTTACCCAAAATTACATAATTTGTTGCAAACTAACACTGGGATCCTAGATACTTTATCTTTCAACACGACATTAATTTGTAAGAGTCTGTGGAGAGGACTGAGTGGTAGTGGCATCCCATCACAGATTATTGAGGAAATTATATGGCTTATAAGTATCTAGAAGACTAGATTAAAGATGGGGCTTGTTCATCATCCTCTTCCTCTTGTATTTGGCCAAGCATGTTCAGAAATAGACACTGGCTATTCACTGGTCTATGTTGGGAAGTAGGAAATGGTAACATGACAGGTGTGGGTCTGGACATCATTAGAGGACTATTGGGCTCTCATTCTCAGTGGTCTCCTCTCTTTCATCATCTGCACAGTAGAGGTATGTACTCTATATCTCATATTGTATCTCATAGAACTACATCCCCTTACATCCAATCTTGGATTCGGGCTGTAGACATTCATCACTCTGGTACATTGGTTATAGAATGGCACCAATACATCAGACAGGTTGAGGCTGTTGGGATTCAACTCACTGAAGAGGAAGATATATAGATTTCCTTGGATTGGGAAAACCAATCAGAACCATACTGTGATCAACGAAATTTACAAGTTCATCTCTAACTCAACACCTATTAATAAAGAACCACATTGGCTCCACAAGATATGAAAGGGGAAGATTCCATTAAAACATAAATGTTTTTGCTGGCTGAAATACTCACTTGGGAAAAACTCTCTCGCAGAGGCTTCTACAGTCCTAGCATTTGTCCTCTTTGCATGCAAAACTAGGAGGATGTGTCTCACCTACTTTTAAACTATTCTATTTCATCAGAGATCTGACTTTCTTTTCTCAATATTTTCCAGATCAATGGGAGCTGGACACACCACAACCTGGAGGCATGTTTTAAGCTTTGGTTCACTTCACACAAGAAATTCTTCTCCTTACCATTTTACATCATATGGGGCATCTGGAATTGCAGAAATAGAAGGATCATTGAGCATAAGAAAGTAGATATCAGATACACTATATTGGGGGACAACTAAGATTGGATCCAAGAAAAGAGGTTGTGTGGAAAAATTTTCTCGCATTGTTAAGGAAGCGTGACATTATTTTCATTTTTTGTGAGAAGTATGCATGGGCAAGCTCATAAATCATTTCTCTCTAGGGTTTACTTTTCTTGGCACCATGGCTCAACATCAAAGACATAGAAGTATTAGGAGACTCAAGGCTCACCTGCTTTCAACCACCATCGATGTCCCATTAGATGAAGCATATTCAATCCATAGGGCATTATTTTTAACGAATCTCTTATACCCAGAGAAAAATACCATGGCAGACATGCTCACCAAGAGAAGTGTGTCTGTCTCTCATGGACCCACTATGCTTCTTACAAGCAAGACACCACACCAGAGTTGATTCCGGAAGCATACCTATTTCCTAATCTATATATCTTAGATTTTGATTAACTAGAGTTATCATGATTTTTGAGAACTATTTCTATAAATGTAAAACACCAAACGTATTTTCAAACATACAATATCCTACAAATTTTCCACTTTTGTTTATAAAACAAGTATAGGTAAAAGTCCTGCTTTTTATGTTCAGGATGAAAAAAAGACATGATCCATGATCAAATATATGTACACTCTTTTTCCTTATATAAAAGAAACCTTCTTTTTCTTAATATATATATAGATATATATATATATATGTGTGTGTGTGTGTGTGTGTGTGTGTGTGTGTGTGTGTGTGTGTGTGTGTGTGTATAGATAGATAGATAGATAGATAATCACACATACAAATACTATCCCAATTCCGAATTGATATCTTCATTATTCAGCTGAGTATTACAATGTAGGTCGCCTTGAAATATTAACTACTATGACAGAGAAGTAATAATTCAAATCCTAGTGAGCATCTAAGTACGTTATATGTTCTAAAGCTTGTAGAAATATATATACAGGATTAACTTGTATCATTCCATTTCTCAAATCCTAGACAATAGCGGGTGGTTGTCGTACATGTCATCCCACCCTGAAAGATGGCATTGAACTAACCCCTTTTTGTGTAAGCTTTCGATGGTGTGTGCTACACTCTTTATCATAGGTGTAAATGAGAAATTTAAATTCTTTAACTTCTGGTTGGAAAACTCATATGGCTGCTTCCTTGGATTTATCTGGTCTGCACACTTGCGTGAATGATGGTGCAGAAAATTACAATGTTTATTTTTCTTGATTCATGTGTATATATATAATTTGAAAATAAATATATTAAAATATATATTATGCAAAAGGGCTGTGGGTGCATACTCGATAGGGAGTGGACAGTGTGGGCACAGTTTGGCCAACATGTCGATGAGGTCTCCTCGATGTATGTTGCATTCTGCGCACATATATTTGTGGCTGCTGCCCGAGGGCGTTTCATACACTAAAATATGAGCCTTTGCAGCATCCCTCACATCCACATATACCTGAGTTAAGTTCACATACGTCTTTGCTGACCCTGGCATCGATCTTCGCTGATTAAATTGGTAATCATGTAACTATGTAGAAAGCTTTACCTACCTGTCAAGTATTTCATAATATGAGAAATGCCAATGTCCATGGTGGGCTTCAAATTCGGACCTAAAACCACCCGAGGATTCAACACTGCCAACTCTAAATTAAATTTCTTGGCTACCTCCCATGCTAATCTCTCGTTGCAAGGTTTTTGCATAGCAATACCAATGTAAATGTGTTAGAAAACCTGCACAGATGAATCTAGATACTAAAGGTTGAACACATAGATTTGTAGAGAAAAAACACTAAAAGAAAATCAAAAGAACGAAAGAATGATTCATTAGAAAATAGGTACAATGCTCATGATATAGCATTACTAGGTGAAGATCCCAAGGTAATGCACCATAGTGGTGATCAATAAGAAGACTCAACACCTACAATAAGTTATGGAGAGAACTAGCCAGTTGCGGAGTGAAAGAAAGAGAAAATCAGGGAGTAACTCATGGAGAAGAGATAACCATTTGCGGAGTTAAAGAATGGGCAAATCAGGGAGTAAATCATGCAGAAGAACTAACTAGTTGTGGAGTTAAAGAAGGAGCAAATCAAGGAGTAAATCATGCAGAAGGAATCTTGCATGTAGTCCTATGCTCTAACTAAGAGTCTGCATGTAGGTTTGTAGTACTTCCAACACTCCCTCTAAACACCACTATGGGGAAAAATAGAAAATGGGCCTTGGAAACTGAGGCCAAAGGTCACCCAAAATATAGTGCAACTTGTACTAAAATTGAGGAAAGAGGGAAAACCTCGTGGGAAAAATCCCCCCTCAAAATACAATGTAATCAAAAGAAAAGAGGAAGACAAGACATTTGCTAAGCAACTGTGCCCTTCACTGCAAGACGATCGCGCAGAGAGAAAAGCTTTTGCTCAGTGAATGTCTTGGTGAAGGTGTCTGCAGTCTGTTCTGCTGAAGGACGAAACTGCAAATCAATGACCTGATCATGTACTAAGTCTTTGATGTAGTGCATATGGATCTCTATGTGCTTCGTCTGCTGCCGCTATATTGGATCCCTGCAAAATTTGAGAGTGCTTTGGTTGTCACACCAGATGATAATGGGCTGGTGGAACTAGATGCCCAACTCAATGAGGAAGTGTTGTAGCCATAGAGCCTGAATGGTGATTTTAACTACTCCTCTGTACTCAGCCTCAGTTGAAGAGAGAGCAACAGCAGCATGCTTCTTATTCGACCAACAGATAGGGCCAGATCCTAAACTGAGTGCACATCCAAAGGTGGACTTGCGATCAATGCCGTCTCCCGCCCAATCAAAATCTGTGAAGCCAAGGAGATTAAATGCAGTGCCTACTGCATAGTAAATCCCGAAGATGATGGTGCCCTACACATATCAGAGGATGCGCTTGGCAACATTCCAGTATAGCTCATACGGCTCGTGCATGTATATGGAAACTGCCCCTACTACATATGAGAGATCTGGTCTAGGGTGGGTGAGGTACAATAAGCTCCCCACTAGCTATCAGGAGAGAGTGTTGTCAACTAATGGAGTGGCACCTCCATCCTCAAGGCAAACCCCAGAAGGAAAAGGAGTTGGTGATGGCTTGCAGTGAGTCAAGCGAAATCTCTCGACACGATCCCATGCATATTTAGCCCAAGAGAGTTTGATGCATGTGGAATCCTGGCTGATCTCAAGACCAAGAAAGAAGTGTAATGGACCCATGTCCATCATAAATAACCTATCATGAAAGGCCCTCTTGAATGTAGAAATGGTCGAAGTCAAGCTGCCGGTGATTAGGAGATCATCGACATACAAAACTAGGATAAGAAGAGAATCATGTGTCCTGAGCATGTAAACATTCGGATCAGACTTACATCTTTCAAAGTTTTGTGATAAGAGAAAAGAATCCATCTTCGCATACCAAGCTCTCGGGGCCTGCTTAAGGACGTAGAGAGATTTCTTCAGTCTGTAGACCAAAGATGAATCATGAATGAAACCATGTGGCTACTCCATGTAGATCTCCTCAGATAGGTCTCCATGAAGAAAGGCATTCTTCACATACATCTGATGTACTTCCCACCCCTGGGCAGTCGCAATGGTAAGTGTAAGGCATATGGAATCCATCTTTGCTACTGGAACAAAGGTCTTGTCATAATCAATGCCATGCACTTGTTGGAAGCCTTTAGCTACTAGCCTTGATTTTCATCTGGTGATTTGCCCATCTGCAGCACTCTTGGTCCTATAGACCCATTTGCATCAGACAAGCTTCCTTCCCAAAGGAAGGGGGACCAGGTCCCAGGTCTGGTTCTTGAGGAGGGAGTTATACTCCTCCTACATGGTTGACTCCCAAGATGGATGCCCAACAGTGTCAACATAAGACCGTGGATCAGAAGACTGAACCAAATGACAATGCCAGGATGGCGATGGTTCAGTGGTAGTGAGGACAAGAGGAGGCTCAATAAAGTCTGAGCTAGTCCTCTGCAAATCAGAATTATCCCCCACAAGACCATTTCTAGTAGCTGGGTGGTCTTCTGCATATATCTCACATAAAATCTTTGTTTTTTTTATTTATGATAGGGGAATTTGATTCATTGGTGGAAGCCCGATCTGGGCTTGGATGTGGATCATCACATGGATGCACTGGATTTGTATCTGAAGACTTTGTCTTTCCATATGCATGCTCTACAGTGGCATCTGCATTCTCTGTATCTGCATCTAAGTGTACTGAGTCATCATCTCAGACATGATGTAGATAAAAAGTGTCTGCATGCGACAATTGAGGTGCATGCAAGAGACTTTCCTCAAATTTGACACTTTTCTCAATGATGAGCTTGTCCGTAGAGGAAATCAGGAGTCGGTATCCCTTCACACCATTAGGGTATCCAACAAATATGCACTCAATGCTCTGTGGATCAAGAGCTTTCCTCTTTTCAGAGGAGATTCTGGCCCATGCTCGGGAGCCGAAAACACAGAAGTGGGTGACCTCTATTTTAGTGCTGCTCCAAGCCTCAAAGGGGGTCTGATCCTTGACAGACCTATGAGGAGATTTGTTCTGGATGTAGTTAGCACAATTAAGTGCTTTAGCCCATAACTTATGAGGCAGTGAATTAGTATGCAACATGCAGGAAGCCATCTCTTTGAGAGATCGGTTTTTTCTCTCAGTAACTTCGTTCTGCTACGGAGTATATGGAACTGTGTACTACAACTATATGTCGGACTAAAGGCAATGGTTCTTAAGTGTTGTGTTAGCATATTCCCCCACATTTTCTGTATGGAGGGCTTTGATATTTCTCTTTGACTAAGTCTCAACTAGTGCTTTGAAATCTTCAAAGTGTGCAAAAACTTCAGATTTGTTCTTGAGAAGATACACCCAAGTATATCGTGAGAAATCATCGATAAATGTAAGCACATACATTTCTTTGTTGATGGAAGGATGATAAAAAGGCCCCATGAGGTCACCATGGATCAGATCTAGAGGAGAGGATGCTCTGTGAGTCTTGCCAGTGTCAAAATTTTCTCTAGGACGTTTGCCAAAGACACACCCTTCATAAACTCCTTTGGAGAAATTGATATTTGGCAAGCCTTCCACCATCTCATGCTTGCTTAGCTGCTGCATATACCTATAATTTAAGTGACCAAACTTCTCGTGCCAAAGCCTACTACTATCATCAACATGTGTAAGCAATAAGGAGGATTCAGATTTAGTAAATTCAGAAAATGTATACAGTCTGACTCCATTGTTTACCTCACCGGTTGCAATTTTGGAGCTGCTATGTAGGTCATATATGTTCACTGCATCTGGAGTGAATTCCACTCTCTTTACGGTGCAAAATTATTGATCGGATAAACTGAAAGAAGGTTTACCGAAAGTTTTGGAACATGAAGCACATCTTCAAAGCTTCCATGTAAAAGTTCCACTCTACCTTTTCTGGTGACCTTAATAGGTGAGTCATCTCCCATGAGGATGGGCGGTCCTTTGCATGCATCCAAAGTGGAATAGACTTCCTTTGCAGCAGCCATATGATGTGATGCACCAGAATCTATAATCCATACATCAGGGGAGGAATTAATTGCAACTAAAGCATAAAAATTGTTACCTTTCCCATATGGCAGATCCTTAGTTTTCTTCTTGGTGCCTTGAGGGATGTGGTCTCCAAGGTTATGCTTTTGAAGGATTTCTGCCATTTGGTCAATTTTTTTCTTCATGCAAGTGTATTCTAGATGGAATCCTCTTTGACAGTAGGTGCATATGTTTCCTTTCTTCCCTTTCTCATTTCTCGAGCTCGAGGAGTCATTGAAGGGCTTGTTGTAACCTTCCTTCTTTGGATGGGAATGCACTTTTCCCTTGTCTTTTTGCTACTGATTTTTCTGATTTGAATCAGATCTGTGATTTTTATTATGGTTGCCATCATGCATAGCAAGTGCATGCGCTTTTGGAGGTTTGATTTTCCCCATGCCAATGAGTTTATCTTGCTCAGAAGTAAGGGACTCCATGAACTCTTTGAGAGAAGGCATAGTGTAGTATTTACCTGTTGCGAGCCTTACTGAATGAAATGTAGACACAAAGATGGTGTATTCCGGTCTGAGCGTTGACATAATAGAGAGAATTTTACGGCTCTTCTCCTTGGATTTGTCAATTCCACAACCCTTGAGTTGCAACAATAGATCATTATATTTGGTGAAGAAGTCTTGAATTCTGTCATAGTTCCGTGGATCCAATGACAGAAAATCCACTTCGAGCAGATATCCTTTCATCTCATCCTGTTTCCCATAGATTTCCTCAACCTTCTTCCAAATCTCATTGGGAGTATTGCAGGCAGATAGATGAAACTCCAACTCCGGAGAGATGCACATGCATATGGATCCGTCAGCCTCATCCATACAGTTGAGGTACTTGGATTTCTCTATGGCTAAAGTGGGTTCCACTTCTGCAACCATGGTAATCCTGTACAACACTTCTTGATGAAGGTATCGAGCCATTTGGTCCTTCCATTCATGATAGTTGTATGGTGTTAGGATCGATGCTTTGGGAAACTCCATTTTTTTGTTGATCTTAGATCTCCAAGCTGTAATACCTGCAAAATAAAATATTGGTGCACCTTTTATATAGCAACCCATGGGCTCTGATACCATGTAAATGTGTTAGAAAACCTGCATAGATGCATCTACCTAGTAAAGGTTGAACACAAAGATTTGCAGAGCAAAAACACTAAAAGAAAATCGAAAGAACAAAAGAATGATTCATTAGAAAATAGGTTACAATGCTTATGATATAGCATTACTGGGTGAAAATCCCAAGGTAATGCACCATAGTGGTGATCAATGAGAAGACTCAACACCTACAACAAGTTCTGGAGAGAACTAGCCAATTGCGGAGTGAAAGAAGGATAAAATCATGGAGTAAATCATGCAAAAGAACTAACCAGTTGCGAAGTTAAAGAAAGAGAAAATCAAGGAGTAAATCATGCAGAAGAACTAACCAGTTGCGTAGTGAAAGAAGGAGCAAATCAAGGAATAAATCGTGCAGAATAAATCTTGCATGTAGTCCCATGCTCTAATTAAGAGTCTGCATGTAGGTGTGTAGTACTTCCAACTACTAGTTCTGCAATTAATGAACAAAACCAAGCAATACAATTAGCCCAAATCCATATGATCCAACTTGATATTTCTACATATATTGAGAATAGTGTATTAATCCAGAGAAATTAATAAATACACTGGTCTGTATGCAGTAGTCCAAATTTCTCCCGCAACCCTCATCAACTATGGCCAATGGGTTTCTGTGAGGGCCCAGGTAAACAACACCGATAAAAGACATTTTGCGCAAACCTCCATCACATTCTTCATTCCTTTCACCGCTGGTGCTATTACCTCTTCTTGCATATAATTACGTCCATCATGTATGGACCTAAGCCCATCACTGAACTACAGTGGTTAACAATATCTAACAGCCAAATGGCCACAAGACTAAAACAGTTTCTTGACGTCATTTTAAACTAAAACTAAATTGATGGGTACTAACTAAATAATTAATTACGAGGTTGTTTCTCATAGCGGTAGCCACATTAAATACACCATTGCAGCCTCAGATGACTACTACTAAGCTCTGGTAATCGAGAATATCAACTCTCACAAGCTCAAGTTTCTCTTTTGCTCCTTGCAATGCTCTTGTTAGACTAAAAAATGCGCAACAAAAATAAAATAAACAAACATACCCAGCACATTAAATAATCACAAAAGCATAACACACAGATTTAACGTGGTTCACCCAACCAATCTGGGCTACGTCCACCAGAACAGAGGCCTCAGCAATCTTATTATTCAATAGGAGATTACAACAATTTTAATTCTTCACACATACTCTCAGATCACCCTATTTTCTCTACACTCTACCAAAATCCTCTACGGGATTACATTTCTTATAGCTGGAGTATAAAACTGAATCATAAATTCCCTCACAACAAATATAGGATGCATTAAATCCTCCTCAAAAAATATTGGAGCTAATATAGCAACTAATCTTATTGTTGTCACATACATGAGATTTTTGCCAAATTTAATTAAAACAGAAAATCTCAACAATCTCCACCTTGACAACAATTAGCCTGATACCTTCTTCATGTATTATTTTTATCTTTTCTGCAAGCCAAGAGAATCCAGACACCAATATAGCTTCTCTAACAAAACTGGTTTTGTGAACATGTCTGCACAGTTTTCCTTCGTATGCACTTTTTCAAGAGAAACACCCCTTTCAGTGATAACCTGTCTTACAAAATGGTACTTGATAGGTATATGCTTAGATTTACTATGATAGGTCAGATTCTTAGCCAAATGAATTGCACCTTGACTATCACAAAATAACTTGATGTTGTCTTGTAACCTACCAAACTCACCAATCAAACCTTTCAACCAAACTGCTTCTTTGCAAGCATGCGAAGCAGCTATGTATTCTACTTCAGTAGTGGATAAAGCAACAATATTTTGTAGCTTTGACATCCAGCTAATAGCTCCACCTGCAAGAGTAAAGACATACCCTGAAGTTGACCTTCTCTTATCCAAATCACCTGCAAAATCGGAATCAACATATCCGCAAACAAATTCACTAATTCTATTATAAGTGATATAATAATCACTTGTGCCTCTCAAATACCAAAGCACCCATTTCACTGCTGACCAGTCTTCTTTTCCTAGATTTTCCATATACCTACTAACAACCCCAACTGCATGTGAAATATTTGGTCGAGTACAAACCATCACATACATTAAACAACCTACTACATTGGCATATGGAATCCCAGACATATATTCCTTTTCTTCATTTGTATTAGGACATAAACTTGAAGAAAGCTTAAAATGGGAAGCTAAAGGGACTAAAACAAGCTTCACATTGTTCATACCAAACCTCAAGAGTATTTTCTCAATACACTTCTGTTGTGATAGCCACAGCTTACCATTGCTCCTGTCTTTGAAAATCTCCATGCCCAAAATTTGTCTTGCTGCTCCTAGATCTTTCATATCAAATGTCGTAGCCATCTGAGCCTTTAACCTGTTGATCTCTGTTATGCTTTTGCTTGCTAAAAGAATATCGTCAACATATAACACTAAGATAATGAAAATGCCATTACTTAATTTCTTAAAGTAAACACAATGATCATATTCACTTCTTATATAATTTTGACTCAACATGAAAGAATCAAATTTCATGTACCATTGTCGAGGCAATTGCTTCAGACCATTCAATGATTTCTTGAGCCTGTAGACAAATTTCTTGTTGCGATATTGAACAAACCCTTCCAATTGTTCCATGTAAATATCCTCATCTAGATCTCCATGTAAAAATGTAGTTTTAACATCTAGTTGTTGTAATTCTAAATCAAGTAAGGCAACTAATGCTAATACAATTCGAATTGAAACAATTTTAACAACTGGTGAAAATATCTCATGAAAATCAATACCTGCTTTCTGAGAAAAACCTTTCGCAACCAGCCTTGCTTTGTATCTGTCCTTTGAACCATCAACACCCCTTTTCAATTTGTACACCCATTTACATCCCACAGTTTTTCTGTCGTTAGGAAGTTCTACCAGATCCCATGTGTCATTCTTGTTTAATTCCATCATCTCGTCCTTCATAGCTTCTTTCCACTTTTCACTTTCAGAACCTTCTACAGCTTCCTAATAGCACAAAGGTTCATCATCGTTAGCGGTTAAAGCAACAGAAGTAACATAATCATCATACCTTCTAGGAGGACGTTTAATTCTTGTGGACCTCCTTAAAGATGTTTCCGGTACTTCCACAATTTGCTGATTATTATCTGTAGGAACTTCTTCATGATCTGCATCTGAAGCATGTTCATGATCTACATCTGAAACTTGTTCATGATTAACATCTGAAACTTGTTCATGACTAACATCTGAACCATGTTCATCTTGATCATCATCAGTATTTGAACTGGTTTCAAACTGAATGTGTTAAAGCTTAGATACATTATCCTATTTCAATTTATCATCTGCATCTGAACTTTCAAGTGAGGATTCATTAAATTTAACATCTCTGTTAATGATGATCTTGTGAGTAGTAGGATCCCAAAATCTGTATCCCTTAGTCCCATCACCATATCCAACAAAGATATATCTTTTTGATTTAGGATCTAATTTAGAACGCTGATGTTTTGGAACTAGAGCATATGCATCACAACCAAAAACTTTCAGTTTAGAATAATCACAAGGATGACCTTTCCATACCTCTCGAGGAATTTTGCATCCTATTGCAGTTGATGGTGATCGATTTATCAAATAGCAAGCTGTAGCAACCACTTCTGTCAACAATTCCTTCTGCAAATTGGTGTTACTCAACATACTTCTTGCTCTCTCTAAAAGAGTCTTGTTCATGCGTTCATCAACTCCATTTTGCTGAGGAGTATATACAGTGGTTTTATGTCTTTCAATCCCAGCTTCCTGGCAATAATTATCAAATTCCTTTGAAGTAAACTCACCACCATTGTCAGTTCTTAAACATTTAATAGTTCTTCCAGTGATGTTTTCAACTAATGCGCTAAACTATTTGAAAACTGTAAACACATCACACTTCTTCTTTAACATGTAGACCCATACTTTTCTAGAGAAATCATCAATAAAAGATACAAAATATGACGAACCCCCATATGAGGTTATAGGATATGGACCCCAAACATCAGAATGGATATAATCAAGGATTCCCTTACTAGTATGTTTTCCAGTTTGAAACTTCTGCTTGCTTTGTTTCCCAAACAGACAATGTTTGCAGAAATCTAACTTAACAGACTTTAGACTAGGAAGTAACTTACGATCAGATAAAATATTTAAACCTCTTTCGCTCATATGGCCCAACCTTTGATACCATAAACGAATAGATTTACTGTCATTTTCAGACACTATAGAAACATAATCTGACTATGTTCTTCCTTCTAACTGAAAAAGATTTCCAACCTTCTTTTCTTTCGTTACTAGTAAAATTCCTTTATAAATTTTCATTACTCCACCTCGAATAAAGGTTTTATATCCATTTGTGTTCAGTACTCCTAATGAAATGAGGTTTTTCCTTAGTTCAGGTACATGTCTTACATCAGTTAAAATTTTATTTTTCCCATCAAACATTTTAAGCTGAACGGTTCCAATTCCCACAATGTTACATGTGACATCATTTCCCATGTAAAGTACTCCATCATTGATTGGTTTATAAGTTTTAAACCATTCCCTATGAATACACATGTGATTTGATGCACCAGAGTCTAACAGCTAATGTTGATCATGACTAGACAAATCAACTGATAACACTTCATCACTCATACCTGTCTTGGATGCCGAACCTGTATTTGTCATGTTTGCTTCTTGCTTCGCTGGTGAAGAGTCTTCTTTGGATGGTTGTTGTCTCTTCCAACAGTCCTTCTTCAAATGTCTCGGTTTGACACAAAACCAACACTTTACCTTACTCTTCTTCCCTTTCGATTTTGAACGCGAGTCACTGTGCTTACTGGAGCATCTTTCTCTAGAATGACCTCTAGCCATCATTGCTTCTGATATTGAGGCTTCGGATTTTGTCCTCTTCCTTGTCTCTTCGGGCAACAATGCTCCAAAAACATCATCAAATTCAAGGGTTTCTGATGTCCTAAGACTTATAGAAGTAACAATATGATCCCATGACTCGGGCAACGAGCATAATAAAGTTATAACTTTATCTTCTTATTCAAATTTTACTTCTATACTTTCTAATTGCACCAGAAGAGTATTAAAGACATTTAAATGATCAGTAATAGCTGTAAATTCCTTCATGCACAGACTGTATAATTGTCGCTTCAGAAGAATCCTATTGGTCAAGGATTTTGTCATGTACAGCTTCTCAAGCTTTGTCCACAAACCAACAGCAATTTTCTCTGACACGATGTTAAACAAAACATCATCCGCCAAACACAGTGTAGAACTGAACTCCCTGTGTGGAGGAAAAAACTTTTAAGATTATCTGTACAGGGTTGCAGACAAAAGTTTTTGCTACTATGCATCTACATAATGTAATTTCTTATGATCTAATAGAAATTACGACTTTTTCTACGAAAAAAAAGGATGCATTAACTCCTCCTCAAAAAATACTGGAGCTAATATAGCAACTAATCCTATTGTTGTGACATACATGAAATTTTTGCCAAATTTAATTAAAACGGAAAATCTCAACAGCTCTAAGATGTGCATAGTTCCATCCATCATATGTACATGTCAAATACCATCAGAAACCGTAGCTCCATGAAGAAATAAACAAACAATTAAACTGATTATATGGTAAGCCTACATACCGTTTGGGTTGGTGCGAACTACTCCTCTCACGGTGTAGCCTCTTTTGACGATCATCTTGACAAGCCACGACGCAATGAATCCCCCTGCTCCCGTCACGCAAACTGTTCTGTTTGTTTCTTTCATTTGGTGTTATCTGGTGTTATCTGGTGCTTTTTGCCAAGATAGTGCAGGCTGCAACACTCAGATGAGCAACTCAACCGTTGATATGAAGTCAGGCAACTAGCTCATCCAATCATATACATGTAATTTGTAAAGAGAAATGCGGCTTTTGAATGCCATTGATGGTGAGAATGTGATGACAATACATAACCGCAATGCCTGGAATTCTACTGCCTGTAGGATGCTGTTGGGTTTTTGTTTTTTCTTGTTGACAGTAAACATGAAAATGACATGTCTATAATAACAAGTACAAAATGAGTAAAACCTAGCCGTAATAAATCTGATTAGTTGGATCCATAAATTCTAGTCGGTTTATAGGCAGAGAAGGGATGGTTTATTAAATTTGATAAGGCCAAATTGAAGTTTGACAAAATAGCATGTTTTCTAATTTAAACTGTAACATTGTAAGTCCTTTAATGTGGAGAGTAGATAATCTCTCGAATGATTCTTTGGGCCATAGTCACATGATAAGTTTTTAATAACCGTTGTCCAAAATACTACATAATTTTTCAACTTTAGTCCGTCATCTGTCAGTAATTGTAAGGCATTCACACTCACTTTCAGAGTAATGCCGACGGGCCTCGTTTGATCTATGATTTGACATGGTTCTTTAATAAGCGTGTAAGATCTGACATTGCACCAGCATAGCAGGTAGGTAGGGTGCAGATTGACGGATGTTCGAGGCGAAAATGGCGGCGGAATGGATGGATTTGGATTGAATAGAGCTTCTAGAAAATTTATATGGAGATGAATTAATTAGGAGGTCATTATTCACAGCAATAGTCAAGTGAAATGCACCATGGCAACAACTTCGGACAACGCTAACCTCTTGCAATAGAGAATATATGCTCTCTATCAAGCGTTTATTTTGCTTCTCCCAACACTCCCACATATGGTTGGATTTCTCTTTTATCCGTAAAACAATTTTTATTTATTTTTATGTTTTGGATGTTTATGCTTGCCGTCAAGCAATTATGTTTAATATTTTGTCTTTCATTATGTTTTCATAATAAATTAATTTTTCAATTTATTTAAAATTTACCTATTTAAAAAAAACATAATACACAAATCACTTATTAAATCTTGAGTTTTGAAATTGCATAGAATATTCATAATACAATTTCCATAACCTTGAAATCAAATGTCATTGACCCAAACATGCTATAGCATTTGTATATATATGATATATGACTAAAGAAATCTTATAAGACATATAAAATGACAAAAGAAGTAAAATTATTGAATCTTATCAATAAAAATTCAAAAATAGATTAATTAATATGGTTTATGCTAAGATTTACATATATAAGATATACTTTATGATTTATAGATAATCTATACATTTGACAATATATATTTTAGTGTTGTTTTGAATCATGGGATATACACTAATACTAACAAAGATTAAATGCATAATATCTAAACTTTTTGAAAATTAAAAGACTAAATTTATGACAAACTTATATTGCAAATCTCTTGACATCATGTTATATGCTTATGTTATGGTTTCCTCCATTATTACATTATTGGAGGGAAAATACTAATAAGAATTAAATGTGGTAAAAATAGGGTTTGATCAAATACTTTCTTCTATTTATTACAAAAATTAAGGGAAACCAATATATATTATTGTTCATATATATAAACAACTAAACACAAACACAGATAGAAAAACAAGTGGGCGTTTTAAAGTAACAATGAAGAAAATCATAACAAACTCACTCTCACACACATAAAAAACAAGTGTGTGTTATAAAGTAACAATGAATAAAATCATAACAAACTCACACTAATGAGCTCCATATCATATCTAACGAGTTTATTTTTTAGACAAAAGAATTTCCTTGAAAATTGACAAATAATTTTCATCCCACTCGGATGCTTCTAGCTGTTTTTTTTAAGAGTTGAACTTATAACCCTAATGCAGACAAGCATGGAATTATATTTGATCGTTGAGTTTTTCCAACTAAACTAAAGGTGACCCTACATTCATATCATCTCTTAATAGGATGCTTCTAGCTTTGGGAGAGGTGGGAGGACCTAAGAGAATGCATGGGAGATTGAAATTGAATAACGAAGGAACAACTTAACAAAAGAAAACAAAGGGCTTTGGCAGAATGTCTAAAGAAAACTTATGCCTAAATGAGGATGATATGAACAATTATGGTAAATATATTCATGAACTATAGGTGGCCCTATGTTCATCCCATCTTTGATTGAGATGTTTCTATCTCATGAGCATAAACAACAGATACATGTGGTGTTTAGGAACTAGAATCCAATAAACATACCCTAAAGAATAAAAAGGATTTGGTAGTATGTCTAGAGAAAACGTATGCCAAGATGAGCATGATGCAACAAATTGGTTGCAATTTTATCCTTTTCTACATAGAATCAAATATCGCATACAACTTTCTAAACACCTCCCATCATCCACTAGCTCAAATGCCAACTCTAGATCAAAATCCTCATTGTGCTACTCAAAAATATTATGCAACAAATAACATGCTCCAAGAACAATTGTCAAGTGAAGCAACTTCACCTTATTGTAATTTTCTAGATAACACCACCTCCCTTTCAATTGACTAAATCCATCCCTTGCAATCTTCTGGATCTTACTTATCTTGACAATGAAACCATGTTGAGTCTAGGTATGATTATCTTAAACATATGGAATTAGAAGCAAATCCAAGAGTGGATAAGCAGAGCTACCCATAACCCAACCCCTATTAAAGAAACCATTCATTCCCAAGTTGGACAAATCAAAATTCTCTAGGACTAAGTCATCAAGCATAAAACCTAGTAAGCCTATACAAATATCAGTGAAGGATCATGTGCTATCAACAACTCCTTGCAATGTTATGTAATAGGATGTTGTTTGGTTTCTTTTAGTGTTCCTTTTATTGAAGTAAGAAGCTACATGAGCATTGGTTTCCTAATCTACCCTTCCATAAAATAACCTTGTCCAATGTAACTTCACCTACTTTAGTTAAGCTAGCCTTTCTTTTCCCAACGAAACCTATGCCAGAATAACCTACCATAGCATAACTATATCCTACCTTAACTTAGCTTAATCTAATCTAACCTAGCCACCTAACATAATCTAGCATATCCTATCTTAACCCATCCTTAACCTAGACTAGCATACTCTATCTTAAAGTACATAAGCTAATCTCTAACCTACATATACCAACTTATTCTTTCCTACCATAGACTTAAGTCTAAAGCCCCGAGTCTCAATCCAATGTTTAAATACTAATCACAAAAATAGAACTATAGTGGATCCATACCCTAAACCTAAGAAAAAGCCTTCCTCACATTGTATTTGCTTAAATAAATGATAATACTTCATTGAACACATATATGATGTAATGGTTACATCATTTTCAAATACACTTTTTAATATGAAATAATCAATCATAGACCCATAATGTGAACCAAATTAAAAATGACATAATCTTAAAAAAAATACAAAGTAAACTAAGTGATTTAAAAAAATGAAAATAAACACATCATTAGTGCAGCCATAACAAGCAAAACGCTTTCCACATGAGACATCTCATGTTCTTAAAATTACAATATATATATATATATATATATATAACTTTACTTTAAATTATTATTATTATTTTTTTCTCTGTAAATACTAATTCTATTAAAAGAGTGTAAAAATATGTACAATGAGGTCAAAGCCTCAGAGGAGGCAGAGGCCATTCCTCATCCAAAAACTCAGGGACAATATTGTTTAACCTGTCAACCAGATTTACAATGTAGACCTCAAAGATTTGATTTCGGTCCCTCACATACTGACAAAAATTACCCGGACTACAGTTATCATACCCTTCAGTGACCTCAAAAACACAGTAGCGCTTAACATAGCTGACTTTAAAACAAAAATTGAAGTCTGTGTTAGCTGAAATTGCAACCTGAATCATGAGACTAAAACAGACAAGAGAATTTAGCTGGATAATCGAAGACATGGGATCAAAAAAGCATAGCATGTGCACCCAGTGGAATTCAGTCTGCTTGTCTTGGAGAAGCTTGCATAGCCTCCTTCGCCTCGCTTGGAGAGGCGACCCAAGTAATGAACCCGTCTTCGTTCAGAAGCGGCGCTCCACCAGAATCAGTAACCAAATGTAAACAGCCAGTTGGTCTTTGAGATGGCTCGCAAACATTTTCATCTTCCTTAGCAGGAGCGGGTTGCTGGGGCACTTCCAGGACAGGGGCATCCTCATTCATGTGGTCAACATGAAACACAAACCCAGTCATATCCCCAAGTAGAATGTTGTCATCCTGAGAATTTGAGGATGCAGGAGGGGTCGAGCTGAGCTGGGTGCTCTCCTCCTCTGAAACAAAAACTGTAAAATTCACTGTCACCACTGGCCTGTTGAGCCGACTCTGGAATACAAATCTGGAGGTCTGGTAAGAGTTATTCGGGATGAGCCTCTCTTGGTCTGACAGTGGAGATGAGGGAGGGACCAAGGCAATTGGGGCAACCTGCTGAGGTGCAGATTGAGAAGGGCAAGCCCTGATACCAGACCGACCCCCCCGACGCGGAATACCTCGACTGCGAGGCATTGTAACAGAATCAAAAGACCTGAGAGATCGATTGATATAGAGGAAACTCGAAATGGCTGGAGTGCTGCTGATGTCCTGACAATTCCAGAGCCGAACGATTAAGTCGACAGGAAAGACCAGACGAAGAAACTGAAGCGGAATAGCTTCATATAGAGCATAGTCATTAACTGCAGCCGAGAAATTGAGCCGATCCATGTTGATGAGCCGAATCGAGGACAGAGTAGCCATGCGCACATTGAAATCCAGCTCGCTTCGAGCCTGAACAGGCTTTAATTCGCTTGCCTTAAACCTTAAACTACCTCCGATGACGCGTACCTGGTAGATCTCTCGCCTGCCATCCGTCAGGCCAGGTGTCTGCGTGGTATGCTTGATCATTGATTGCAGATGTGAACACCCGCATCGGGGTACTTTAAATTATTATTATTAATATGAATTATGAGAAAAGTTAATATATAAGTTAAACATTTATATATTTAAAAAACATGGAATAATATTTTTAGCAATGGATATTTACAATGGAGATTTTTAATTTATAAATAGGATTTGTCACAATAACATGGACTAATACTATACTATGGCTTATGAGGACACCATGTCCAAAAAACCATAAATCACTTCATACAATGCTTGTTTATATGACTATTTCCTTTATTTAATCAATTTAAATAAAAAGGAAAATAGGGCATGGAAATAAATCTCAGCTTTTGGTTCATGTGTTTTAATATCAATATTCCAAAATATTCCAAGGAGGTTAAATCTCTCCCATCCACCAAATAATTATTCATAATTACATTAACTTTTGGTTAGTGTGTTTTAGTATGAATATTCCATAATATTCCATGAAGGTTAAATCCCTCTCATCCACCAAATAATTATTCATAATTACATTAACTTCTGGTAGGTATGTTTTACTATGAATATCCAAAATATTTAATGGAGGTTCAAACCCTACCATCCACAAAATAACTATTCATAAATACATTAATATAATCGAAAGACTATTCCAAAATAGACATGTCTATGTACTTAATTAAATCATTTATTATTTAATAAATTTAAATAAAAAGAAAAACGGGGAATGGAATGACTTATGAGGACACTCTGTCCAAAAAACCATACATCACTTCATATGATGCTTGTTTATATTAGTATTTCTTTTATTTTATAAATTTAAATAAAAAGAAACTAGGTATGGAATGGCTTATGAGGACACCATGTCCAAGAAAATCATAAATCACTTCATATGATTCTTGTTTATATGACTATTTCTTTTATTTAATCAATTTAAATAAAAAGAAAAACAAGGCATGGAATGACTTATGAGGACACCATGTCCAAAAAAGCATAAATCACTTGATATGATGCTTGTTTATATGACTATTTATTTTATTTAATCAATTTAGATAAAAAGCAAAATGAAGCATGGAATGACTTATGAGGACACCATGTCCAAAAAACCATAAATCACTTCATATGATGCTTGACTTATGAGGACACCATGTCCAAAAAGCAATAAATCACTCCATATGATGCTTTTTATATGACTATTTCTTTTATTTAATCAATTTAAATGAAAAGAAAAACAGGGCATGGAATGACTTATGAGGACACCATG
Organism: Pinus tabuliformis; assembly: GCA_031772625.1. Taxonomy (NCBI): domain Eukaryota; kingdom Viridiplantae; phylum Streptophyta; class Pinopsida; order Pinales; family Pinaceae; genus Pinus; species Pinus tabuliformis. The sequence continues at coordinate 671,408,332 of CM062810.1, read as the reverse complement.
TCCAAACAACCATAAATCACTTCATATGATGCTTGTTTATATGACTATTTCTTTTATTTAATGAATTTAAGTAAAAAGAAAAACAGGGCATGGAATGACTTATGAGGACACCATGTCTTAAAAATCATAAATCACTTCATATGATGCTTGTTTATATGACAATTTATTTTATTTATTGAATTTAAATAAAAAGAAAAATAGGGCATGGAATGACTTATGAGGACACCATGTCCAAACAACCATAAATCACTTCATATGATGCTTGTTTATATGATTATTTCGTTTATTTAATCAATTTAAATAAAAAGAAAAATGGGCCATGGAGTGACTTATGAGGACACCATGTCCAAGAAACTATAAATCACTTCATATGATGCTTGTTTATATGACTATTTATTTTATTTAATCAATTTAAATAAAAAGAAAAATGGGGCATGGAAATAAATCTCAGCTTTTGGTTGGTGTGTTTTAGTATGAGTATTTCAAAATATTCCATGGAGGTTAAATCTCTCCCATCCACCAAATAATTATAAATAATTACATTAACTTTTGGTTGGTGTGTTTTAGTATGAATATTCCAAAATATTCCATGCAGGTTAAATCCCTCTCATCGACCAAATAATTATTCATAATTACATTAACTTTTGGTTGGTATGTTTTACTATGAATATTACAAAATATTTCAAGGAGGTTCAATCCCTACTGTCCACCAAATAACTATTCATAAATACATTAATATAATAGAAAGACTAGCCCAAAATATATATGTATATGGACTTAGTTAAATCATTTACTATTTAATCAATTTAAACAAAAAGAAAAATGGAGCATGGAATGACTTATGAGGACAACATGTCCAAAAAACCATAAATCACTTCATATGATGCTTGCTTATATTACTATTTCTTTTATTTAATAAATTTAAACAAAAAGAAACTAGGCATGGAATGGCTTATGAGGACACCATGTCCAAAAAACCATAAATCACTTCATATGATGCTTGTTTATATGACTATTTCTTTTATTTAATCAATTTAAATAAAAATAAAAACATGGCATGGAATGACTTATGAGGACAACATGTCCAAAAAACCATAAATCACTTGATATGATGCTTGTCTATATGACTATTTATTTTATTTAATCAATTGAAATAAAAATAAAAATGAAGCATGGAATGACTTATGAGGACAAAATGTCCAAAATACCATAAAGCACTTCATATGATGCTTGTTTATATGACTATTCCTATTATTTAAATAGAAAAAAAAGGGTGGCATGGAATGACTTATGAGGACACTATGTCCAAGAAACCATAAATCACTTCATATGATGCTTGTTTATATGACTATTTCTTTTATTTAATCAATTTAAATAAAAAGAAAAATAAGGCATGGAATGACTTATGAGGACACCATGTCCAAACAACTATAAATCACTTCATATGATGCTTGTTTATATGACTATTTCTTTTATTTAACCAATTTAACTAAAAAGAAAAACGGGGCATCGAATGACTTATGAGGACACCATGTCCAAAAAAAGCTTAAATCACTTCATATGATGCTTGTTTATATGACTATTTCTTTTATTTAATCAATTTAAATTTAAAAAAAAATGGGGCATGGAAATAAATCTCAGCTTTTGGTTGGTGTGTTTTAGTATGAATATTCCAAAATATTCCATGGAAGTTAAATCTCTCCCATGCATCAAATAATTATTTATAAGTACATTAACTTTTGGTTGGTGTGTTTTATTATGAATATTCCAAAATATTCCATGGAGGTTAAATCCCTCTCATCCACCAAATAATTATTCATAATTACATTAACTTTTGGTTTGTGTGTTTTACTATGAATATTCCAAAATATTTCATGGAAGTTCAATCCCTACTATCCACAAAATAATTATTCATAATTACATTAATATAATAGAAAAGCTATTCCAAAATAAACATGCCTATAGAATTAATTAAAAAATATAAAATTTTTTATTATATTTAAAAATATATAACATAATTATAATTTATTTTAAAAAATGTCTATAACAATAAAATATATTTATAAATATAAGTTAGAATGATATATAAATTATATAATAAAATATATTTTCTATCCAATTTTTTTAAAAAAATATAAAATAGACTTTATAATTATCATTTAAATTGAGAAACATTACAATATATATTGAACATTAAAAATAATTTATTGATTTATTCCAATTTATACTTTAGTTCTTTATTATTATTTATTAAAAAACAAGACAATGATATATAATAACATAGTATAAATCTTCCTCTTTCCCAAAGGAAATTATAAATCTACAAAATAAATGCTTGATATATAATCAGTAAATACACAAAACTTCCTTTATCCATATTAATATTTCAAATAAAAAAAAGCCATATGCCGTGGAATATACAAAGGACAAATATTTGGTTTCCAAAGCTTGATCGAAAAAATTACATTTGTTTCCAGAATCTCGATTGAAAAAATTACCAAAATGTAATAAGCAGGGCATAAAATGCAAAGAAAACTGAAATGCGCTATAGAGGTGGGTTAAATTATTATAGCTTGCATCGAGTGGAGAGGCAGTACATTTTATAAGACAATACGAAAAACAACTGAAAATGATATAGTTAAAAATAATGTTATGTTTATGGTTAGTAGTTCAGTATTTCATACTTCAAATCCAAATTCAGAGACAAAATATAAGTATAAAACTGGGTTATGAAATCCACTTCAAAATTTATAAGTTAAAGACACAGATTTGAGATAAATCGGAAGACACTAAATATCCCTGAATTGATATGCAATTATGCTAGTTTTGAAAAAAAAATTAATATCATTTTTAGAAAAATAATTAACTACCAAAAATATGTTATATGCACTTCAGAAGAAACTAACATGGAAATATTTTAACATACAATATGGTCAAAATGAACTATGACCAGCAAAATCCATGTCAAATTACAACCCTGCTCCTGCATGTTCATACTTCTACCCATCCTTTGTACATGTGAAATCCCATTATAATTTTTTTCACAGGAAGTGATAAAGAAATGCGTAGCTTAGCTATTATACGTGTTTAACATTCTTATTGTATGTGTTTAAACTTCTTATATATTTTCAGGTTGAATATTTTTGGTCATGACTCTGACTCTAAGGGATTATAATTATTTTCATATCTAAAATTTATAAAAAATAAATTTTAAATAATAAAAATTTATAATCTTCTTTTATTTCATATAAAATAATAATAATAGTTAATAGATAAAATACTTTATTATTATATATAAAATTTGGTTTTGCCAAAGGTGTTCCTCTCACACTGTAGCTTTTTTGGAGTGTAGTGAGAATGTGATGGCTATCTGCAGGTGCCATGCCACTAATTTGACATCCTTTTGGTAGACAAAACAATGACGTGTGAACTGTGATAGGTAAAAAGAGATATACATTCCAAATTGATTTAGTAGTTGATTTCATAAATCTTAATAAATAATTTAATTGACTTAAATGCAAAGAGTAAGGTTAAAGATGATAAAATCAGTTTGAAAGATTAGTGATTTGTCAGTGACTTTAAAAAATTATTGATTCATCCATCTCACATTAATATACCTAAGAAAATATTTGATAATCTAAATTTTTCCATCTTATGTCTTAACCAGAAATAGAATAAAACATAAAGTATCCTATTTAGCTTAAGGTTTCTTATTTCATTAAATGAAAGCTTCTTATTTCAATCTCATGTGGATGAGCCTCTGTTGACTTTTGTTTTTTAAAAATAATTAGATAACTGAGATTAAATATGGGGCGAACATGCCCAAAATATGCTTCTTCTGAGTTACACATCAATGACTCAGTTGTGAGAGAGCGTGAAGCGATACAAAAATATTAGTTTCATTGATTTTTTAATTTATGCAATCTGGCGCAGCATTTCAAGAGTCAGCGCTTCCATACTCTGTCAGTTCGATAGACATCGTGAGACATCCAATCTCTGTCGTCATATTATATTAATTTATGCAATCTGGTGTGACATTTCAAGATCTAGTGCTTCCATTCTCCACTGGTTCGATTTACATCGCTAGGCATCCAAATGTGGTCAGATTATATGAGGTACATTAGTTAGGATTGAAAAAATTTTGTCTACAACGAAAATTTTTGGAATTAGATGAGTTTATTTAATCGTTGGTTTGGCTCTGAAACAAGTTTTGGCAAGTAAGAAGAAGATATACATTGTTCTTGAATTTGTCACAAGAGATGAATTGATGAACAAACTCGTGAGTGTGACCACCAATTGTTAAGGTAATGAGTTTCAATTTATGTTGTCATGTTGATGTGAAAACCATGCTCTTCCTTTCCAACCTGTAGTCGTATAATGACAAACTAGAGGAAAGCGAAGCGAGATGGTATTTCCAACAAAATATTGACATTATAGGATATTGTCATAGCAAGGGTTTTTATCATAAATATTTGAAGGTATATATATAGTCAATGTTGTATACCGCTGATGTAGAGAAAATGCTGAAGGCGCAGGCAAAGATAGAACGAGAGAAAAACACACAACTAGTGTTTCGGTGTGCTTCAATGCTAGCTCCTAATGGAGGGCCGCAGAGGAGGGAGCTCCACTCCCTCCTACAAGAAGGTCGTAGCCAGCAAAGGAAAGGCCCCATAGGGTAAATTCAATAGTTATAGGGAAGGGGGAAAAACTAATAATTTAAAGGAGACAGATGGGGTCAAGCCCAAGGAAAACGTCAGCACTAAAGACAAGGAGGAAGAAGAGAAAAGCCAGAGAACAAGGGATACAAAACAAAAGGGACCATGCAAACCCAAATCGGAGACTACTCCTAGAGTAGTGTTAAATTATCCTGCGCTGTAGGCACACAGGGAACACATGGGGACTTATGCTATAATCTACAAATTCATGGGACTATGGTCCACTGAAAAGGCTTTACAGATGTGGATAAAGTACCACTGGAAACCCAAAGGAAGCATCGATATGCATCTGGGGTCAAAGGGATTCTTCACTGTGGTGTTCACAAGTATTGAATACAAAGACATAATATTCAAAGGAGGACCCTACATTTATGTAGCAGCTGGCCTCTATATGCGACCATGGATTATGAACTTTGTTCTAGAGCAAGAGACTTTTACTTGAGTACCAGTTTGGGTAAGGCTCTATTGTCTACCTCTTGATTATTGGCAAACTGAATCGCTTGCTGCCATAGGTAATATACTAGCCTGCTTTGTGAAAGCTTCGGAGGCCACAAGAAGGGATAAATACACTTCCTATGCAAGAATCTGTGTAGAAATGGATTTATTTGGAGCTCTTCCAGATGAAGTCATACTGGAAGTTTTTGATGAGGACTAGGTGCAAACAATGGATTACGAGCATATCACATTCAGATGTCGTAAATGCCACAAACATGGACACTTGTTCAGAGATTGCCCTCTTAGCAGAGATGACAATAGAAGCAAACAAAATGCAATGAAGGACAAAGAAAGCTTTCAGAAAGTGGTAAATAAAGGAAAAGGAGGAAGAAAAGGACCAAAAAATCTTCGAAATGAAGGTCAAAAGGCTAGTCAAAACAGGTATCAAGCTGTGGAAGAGAATGAAGAAATAGTTAATGTAGATGAATCTATGGAGGAGGGCCCTAATGAAAAGGAAAAGGAAGGAAATGGCCACCCAACACGAGAGATGGGGAATGAGAAAGAAATTGTGATGAGTGAAACAGAACTAGAGCTAGATTAGGAAATGATCCAGAATGAAATAGATATGGAGGACCAAGAACTTCAAGAAATTCTAGAAAAGGAACACCTAGATCTGGAAGGGTTCTTGATGCAGGGAACCACGGGAGGGATAGATTCACTACCCCATGAAGAGTGCAATAGAATTCAATAGTTGTTTTTATGGAGAAATCGGGAAAAAGGGCCAGAGAAAGGAAAAACCATAAACAAGCAAGCATACATAGGGGTGGAAACAATTAAATCAAATGCAGGACTAGCTACCAGAAATGCTAGAAAGAAGAGGGGTAGGAAAAAGCAGAAGGACCTATTGATGGAGTGTGGAAAGTTGATGATAGATTCAGGTAAGATGAAAGACCTAACCAGTTATTCCTTTACAAATCTTGAATTACGAAGTTCACATCCTCGAATATTAGAGGTCTAGGTAGTAAGAGGAAACAAAGAATGCTAAGTTACATAATAAAACAAGAAATGCCGGATATGATCTTCATCCAGGAAACCAAATATTCCATTCAAAAAATAAAACAAATTCATATCAAATGGCTGAACGGATTTGAGCTTCTAGAAGTTAAAGCTGAAAGCACAGCGGGGGGTATTCTAACTCTTTGGAATCCCCAGAAAATTAACATCATAGACACTAAAGAATCCAGAAATTACTTATCAGTAGTCATGCAACCAATGGGGGTTTTGGAAACCTTCCTAGTCACAAATGTTTATGGCCCTCAAAAAATAGATGACAAACTCAAATTAATAGATTCCCTAAGAGATCTCAGGAATAGATAGGATGAGATTCCTTGGATCTTGGGAAGTGACTTTAATATGATCAAGTCTCTTTAAGAAAAAAAAGGAGCAACCAGAGTGCTAACCAAAGACTCGTTAGTGTTCCAATCATTCACAGAGGATATGAAATTGGTTGATGTAGAATAGAGCAATGGCCTTTTTACATGGAGCAACAAAAGATGAGGTGAGGCAAAAGTAGCCTTTAAATTAGATAGGTTTATGATTTCGAAGGAGCTAATGATAATAGATAAAGAAACAACAACAAGAATCCTTCCCTTTGGAGGCTCCGATCACTGGCCGATTCAATTAGAAATCATGGGTATGGTTTCTCTTAGAAATAGGCCCTTTAGATTTAAGAACATATCACTCTCCCACTCGGATTTCATTAGTAACATTGAAAAATTGTGGTCTAAAGATCTGCAATTACAAGGATCACTAATGTACCACCTTCATAAAATACTAAAGCATGTTAAGCTTAGGCTCAAAGAATGGAACAAGAATGATTTTGGAAACATTTTTGTGAACAAAAAATCTTTGGAAATCAAAATTCAGGAACTCAACTAGGCATTGATCCAAGACAACTTTGACAAAGTCAAGAGTGATCAGGCTGACAAACATCATCAAGAATGGGAAAATTTATGCAAACAAGAGGAAATATTTTGGAGGCATTAGTCCAGAGTTCAATGGTTCAAGGAAGGAGAGTGAAACACAAGATTTTTCCATAGATCCACCATAGCCAACATAACACACAACAAAATCTCGTAGATAAAGAACAAGAATGGGGAGCTTTAGAATAGAAATAATAATATTGAAGAGGTGCTTGTTAAGTGTTTCCGAAACATCACTCAGGAAAAAAATTCAAACAGGGAATAATACTGCAAGGGATTATAAGGCATATCCATAAATTGGTGTCTAGAGAGGACAGTTGTAACCTCAATAGACCAGTCATTGAAGAGGAAGTAAGCGAGGTTCTCAAAGACATGTAGAATTGCAAAGCACCAGGCCGGATTTTTTTAAAGCCTATTGGCATGTTTTCAAACATGATATTCTAAATGTGGTGGACGATTCCAGGTATAGCAATACCATCATGAAAGCCCTCAACACCTCTTTCATCTCCTTGATCCCCAAACAGGAATTAGCTCAAATTGCAGATAAATACAGACCCATAGCTTTATGTAATGTAGTATACAAGATTATATCCAAAGTGGTTGCTAATAGATTAAAACCTCTCCTTCCCTTCTTAGTATCAGAGGAACAGGCAGGTTATGTGGAGGGTATACAAATTTTAAATAACATCATTCAAGCCCAAGAAGTGATTCACACGCTTACTAGTAAAAGGCAGTCAGGGATGATCATGCAATTGGACATAGCCAAAGCATATGACAAGGTGAATTGGAATTACATCAAGAAGGTCCTCACTACTTTTGGCTTCGATCACAACTGGGTCAGATGGGTCATGTCTCTGGTGACTTCATCTAGCTTTTCTATTCTAGTAAATGGATCTCCCTCAGAGATTTTCATCCCTTCCAGAGGCCTCAAGCAGGGAGACTCACTCTCTCCCTTTATTTTTATTCTCATGATGGAAGGACTTGGAAGATCCATTAAACATACCAAGGAATCAAGAAAAATCAAAGGAATTCAATTATCCCCACAGACAAAGAAGCTTTAGCCTTCAATCAAACCGTGAAGGATTTTTCCATGGCTACAGGTATGGAGGTCAATCTCTCTAAGTCAAAAATCTTCTTCTTAAACACTAATATAGCTATCCAAAGAAATATCTCAAGAATTCTTGGCTTCCAAAGGGACTCCCTACCCACAAAGTATTTGGGAATCCCCCTCATAGCTATACCTATGTAGAAAAGCATCTAGAAACCGCTGCTTACTAAGATGTAGGACAAAGTCAAAAAATGGACCTTTAGAGTCTTGAACTTGGAAAGTAGGTTGGTTCTGATAAAGGCGGTTTTGCAATCCATCTCGGTTTTTATGTTATCAGCCCTCCCAGCTCCCAAAGGGGTTTTAGAACAATTTAGAAATATACAAAGAGATTTCCTCTTGGGCAAGCATGAAACAGAGAAAAAGTGGGGCCTAGTCCCTTAGGATAAAATCTGTAAACCCAAAAGTCATGGAGGTCTGGGCTTGGATGATCAGGAGATTCTTAGTAAAGTGCTAGGAGCCAAGCTCTGGTGGCGATGGATTCAGGAGCCAACAACCCAGTGGGAAAGCATCTGGAAAGAGAAATATGCCAGCGCTTGGCGCACTAATGATCCCATTAGGATGTTTGGAAACTTAAAAGGATCTCATATCTGGAACAGAGCCAGGGAAAATAGAAGAATAGTTCAAAATAATAGTTTTTGGGAAACCAGGTAGGAGATCTTGCACTCTTTTGGGAGGAAAAATGGCAACAAGAACCAACCTTGTTAAGAGAGGAATTTTTAAGTCTCAAGCAAGAAACAGACTCCCAAGGGTTAAACAAACTCAAGTATTTCTAGGATCTTGCACAGAACTCCAGAAAGTGGAGAAGATGGAGGAAAATTGATTGCAGAGAGAATAACCCTATTAAAATTAAAGCAGGGGCTCTGGGGAGCTTGCTTAAACAAAGAATGATTTTAGTTACAGAGGGGCAAGATCAATTGAGATGGGGCAGTAACAATAGAGGCACCTTCAATCTTAACGAAGATAAAGGTATTCTCCTAGGGCTTGATTCCAGAATTCTAGAATATACCTGGAAGCACCTATGGAAGTACCAAGGTTGGATGAAAATCAAGCTTTTCATGTGGTTGGTTCATCATAAGAAAATTTTAACCTGGGACAACATTAGGAAAAGGGGGGTTATGGGACCTTCCAAATGCCAGCTTTGTGAAGAGCAAGAGGAAACCATGGAGCACATTCTTAACAGCGGCTCTTACACCACTTGGTCGTGGGATGATTTTTCTAGCATTTTCCAATAGACAGATAGGGATAGAAGCAGTATCACAAATACCTTTAAAAAGTGGAGAAGAAATTATTCAGACAATAAGTTCCTTAATTTGGCCTCTGCGTTCACACCAAGCTTCATTATCTGGAATGTTTGGAAAGAAAGAAATAAAATAATTTTTAAAAATGAAAAGGTGATTCCTCTAATACTTTTTGATCTGATCCTAAAACAGCTCAGGGAGACAGTAAGTATCACAGTTCGTAATCTCCCTAAAAATCCCCCCTCTGAGACTGAGCTAATAATTCTAAAACAATTGGGAATGAAAGAGATTATTCCCCAAGGACTGATCAAGAAGCACATAACTACGGGTACATAGAAGGATTTCTAGCAACCACCACCAAAAGGCTATCTGAAATTCAACATAGATGGGGCTTCAAAAGGAAACCTGGGAAAACTGGTTATGGAGGTGTTTTAAGAGATGAAAAGGGCAGTATTATCTTTATCTTCCACTGTCATTTGGGAAGAGCCACCAATAATATGGCAGAACTAATGGCTCTAGAACAATGTCTAGAGTGTCTGATCCAGTACCATATCTCTAACGTCATTATAGAAGCGGACTCAGAAATAACCATCAACTTTGGGAAAAGAATCAATTGCAGTTCTAGGCAAGAGAAAGTCTCCACCCATTGGAAACCTTCTAGGTCTACCAAAGAATCCATGTTCACCTCCAAGAGCTGTGAACAGTTATTTTCAACCATGTTCGATGCCTGGCCAACAAACTAGCAGACCTTCTAGCTAACCAAGGGGTGAACAATTTTGATGGCGGATTGGCGAAAAACTGGCAGGAGATACCTCAAAACTGTTTAAAGGTTCTCTGCGAGGATCTAGCAGCAGAAGACACAGAAGTGTTTAGATATCAGGCCAGTTTGACTCGCATGAATTGATTTCTCCGGCAAGAACTTCTGTAACCATTCAGTATGTTTGTAGTAGAAAGGAAAGCTAAAGATGGTCTTATTTTATCTTCGACTCCATTGATCGGGGTTCTCAATTCTCTGGCAAACTAGTTACCTGGACTTATCCCGAATAAGCACAGTATCGAAATCAGGCTCCGTAGAAGGAATATTCAAATTGTGGGGACGGTTTTTCCAGCGGCAAAAATTTTCTATCTTTTTGCTATCGGGATTGGAAACCAAGGCATGGTGGGTTTTCCAGTTATCGCGTGTCACATAAACGGTTTATGCTTTTTCCGCTTCGGGAGCGATTCCATTGAGATTGTGACAAGTGGCAAGTGGTTGACCTCGATACTACCTTTGATCACACATTATCTATCAGTCGTGTAAGGCTGTGTGATTTGCTTGTGGGTCGTTGGATTCAGTGGCCAGGATCAATGGTTGGGATCATACGTGCTGGTTTTGGTAGGGCCAGGTGGGCCCTATCCTTTCTTCCAGTATGGCACCTATTCCTACTCTTTCGCGAGGTGTGGACTTTGTTTGGTCGGGGGTTTCCTTACAAGTTTGTTGGCTTTGGGAAATTTGTTTTTTCCAAAAGGGTGGTTGGGAGCTCTAGCAAACTTTTCTTGTTTTTCTCTCAAAAGTTTGTTATCATTGTAATAGCTTGGAGGGTTTTGGTCTTGGGTAGGGACTTCTTTTTACCCGTATTCTTGTAAAGGATCGGTTCTTATGTACAACATGTATTTTTCTTTTGAATTAATGAATTAGAAGTATCAACACTTGCTTCAGCAAAAAAAAGGAAGTTGCATACCATTGAATTCTGAATATCCTTATTTTTACATGTTTAATTGCCCTAAAACACGAAAATGGAAAGTGACTATTTGGCATAATCGTATTTGTTGAAAATGACTTATCAACAAATGGAAATGTGAAGATATGTGATTTTAACCTCAGCAGCTAAGGGTATGTATGCAATGATATTTGGGAGAAATTTTGATGCAACTGTTGAGAAATTTTAATGTAATTGTCGATAAATTTGGATGCAATGATATTTGAGAGAAATTTCGATGCATTAGGACTTGAAAAAATTTATTTTTCTTACTTTGGAATGTCAAAAATAATCATTAATGATAAATAGATGTTAGGTAGAAGGTACCATTTCACTCATGGAAATTATTTTAACTTTTGTTGAGAGATTGAAGATTTTTACAATTATTTATTGTAGGAAGATTTTTGGAGAAAATTATGAAATGAGATTTATCATCAGAGATCAGAGAGAATGATGACAATATGGTGCTAATGGTTTTCTTTTATAGAAATAAATTCAATTAGCAGTTTGAGAAAATAATTAATTTAATCAATGTAATATTAAAAAGTCGAATCAATATAAAATTAAAAGGTCAAGTCAAATATTAATTAGTAAATTAAATAATTTAAATAAAATATTAATATTAAAAGGGGCAAGTTAAATGGTTAAAAACTAATAAAATAAAATATTAAGAATTAATTAAATTAAAATAACGAGAAGCAAAAGAAAATATTTAAGGAGTTAAAAGGATAAAGGAGCAAACAAAATATTTATAATATGAAAAATAATTAAAAAGAAAAGAAAATGAAAAAAGTAACCAAGAAAAAAGGGCACCAAAATTAAACCAAATAAAAATAAATAAATATTTATATAATAATGAGAGCTTGGTGCATTGGAATACCTAATGAAAGACAAAAGGGAAATTAATAATGATAAATCAATATATTAGAATAACTATCACACTCACATTATTATTTAATAATAATTATTATTAATTAAATAATTTGTTTTTAATAATCAAGTATGATTATCCATGGGCAGTCATGATTAGCCATGGTCAACCATTACTAACCATGGTTGAATTTTATAAACCATGATCAACCTTGATTAAATTATGTTTGATCATGATCAACAATGATGGTCAATCATGGATAATCATGGACAACCATGGTCAACCATGATTTGTAAAATTAAAAATAGTCAATGATAGTCAACCATGGTCGAATGTCGCATTGTGACAAAGATTGTCTCGATATGACAATCAACCATCTTCAACCATGGTCCAACGTCGCATTATGAAAAGGCGTGTCTCAATATGAAAATTAACCATGGTCACCCATGTTTATTTTAGTGTTTATAATATTTATCTTAGTGCATATATACCTTGGGTTTATAATATTAGTCCCTTTGGTTTAATATTATTCCCTTGGGTTCATAATCGTTTGGGGTTTTTGTATTAACCCCTTGGGTTTATAGTATCAATCATGGTAAATTATCATCAACCATAGCCAACAATGGTCAATCATGGTCAAACACGATCGAATCTCGCATTGTGACAAGGATTGTCTCAATATGAAAATCAACGATTGTCAACAATGTTTATTTTAGTGTTTATAATATTTATCTTAGGGTTTATATACCTTGGGTTTATAATATTAGTCCCTTGTGTCTAATATTATTCCCTTAAGTTGATAATTTCTTGGGGTTTTAGTATTAATCCCTTGGGTTTATAATATTAATTCCTTGGTTTATAATATCAATCATGATCAATCATAGTCAATCATAGCCAACCATGGTCAACCATGGTCGCATATCGCATTGTGACAAAAATTGTCTCCATATGTAATCATCGCCAATTATTGTAAACCATGGTCAACCATGGTTTATCATGGTGAACTATGTTTTGTTGAATCAAACATGGTCAACCATGGTTGAAGTTCACATTGTGAAAAATAGTATCAATATGAAAATCAACCATGGTTTAATGTCACATTGTGACAATTATTGTCTTGATATGAAAATCAACCATGGTTAACTATGGTCAACTATGGTTCAATGTCGCATTGTGATAAGGATTGTTTCAATATGAAAATCAACCATGGTCAACCATGTTTATTTTAGTGTTTATAGTATTTATCTTATGGTTTATATACCTTGGGTTTATAATATTAGTCCCTTGGGTTGATAATCCCTTGGGGTTTTAGTATTAATCCCTTGGGTTTATAATATCAATCATGGTCAATTGTGGTCAATTATAGCGAAGCATTGTTACCCTTGCTCAAATGTCAGGTTGGGGCAAATATTTTCTCAACATGGAAATCAACCATGGTCAACCATGGTCCAATGTCACACTGTGACAAATATTGTCTCGATATAAAAATCAATCACGGTCAACCATGGGCCAATGTCTAATTGTGATAAGGATTTTCTTAATATGGAAATCAACCTTGGTAAGTCATGTTTATTTTCAGGCTTATAATATTTATATTATGGTTTATATACCTTGGGTTTAAAATTTGTATCCCGTCGGTTTATAATATAAATCCCCTCAATTTATTGATGTAAGGGTTCACATTCCTAGGGTTTAATATTATTCCCTTCGGTTTATAGTGCCCTTAGTTTTTATTATTAATCCCTAGGATTTATATTATCAATCATGGTCAACTATGGTCATTCATGGTCAATCATGCTCTACCATGTCTACCATGTTTTATAAATTCAACCATGGCCAATCATGGTCCAACATCACATTGTGACAAGGATTGTCTCACTATGAAAATCAACCATCGTCAACCATGTTTATTTTAGTGTTTATAATATTTATCTTAGGGTTTTTATATCTTGGCTTTATAATATTAGTCCCTTGGGTTTAATATTATTCAACTAAGGTTAACCATGTTTTATAAAATCAATTATGGTCCACCTTGGTTAATGAGGGTCAACCATGGGCTAATGTCGCACTGCAACAAAGATTTTCTAATATGAAAACCAATCATTCTCTCAACCATGGTTGAATGTTGCAATATGACAAATATTGTCTCAATATGCTAATAATGGTCAACCATGTTTAATAAAGTCAAACATGGTCGAATGTCACAGTGACAAGATTGTCTCAGTACAAAAATCAAGCATTATCTCAACCATGGTCCAATGTTGCATTATGACAAATACTATATTAATATGATAATCATGGTCAAACTTGGTCAACCTTGTTTTATAAAATCAAACATTATCATCCATGGTTAATCATGGAACACCACGGTCGAACATCACATTGTGATAAATATTTTCTTGATATGAAAATCAACCATGGTTAAGCATGGTAAACCATGGCCCAATGTCACATTAAGATAAATAGTCTCAATATGAAAATCAACCATGGTGGACCTTATGTATTTTTGTGTTTATAATATTTATCTTAGGGTTTATATGCCTCGGGTAAATAATATTAGTCGCTTGGGTTTAATATCATTCCCTTGGGTTCATAGTCTCTTGGGGTTTTAGTATTAATCCCTTGGGTTTATAATATCAATCATATCCAACCATAGTCATATTTCCCATTGTGACAAATATTGTCACAATATGAAAATCAACCATGGTCCAATTTCCTATTGTGAGCAATATTCTCTCGATATGAAAATCAATCATGGTCAACCATGGGTCAATGTCACATTGTGACAAGGATTCTCTTAATATGGAAATTAATCATGGTAAACCATGCCTATTTTAGGGTATATACTATTTATTTTAGGGTCTATATACCTTGGGTTTATAATATAAATCCCTTGTGTTTATTTATCTAACGGTTCATATTCCCGGGGTTTAATATTATTCCCTTAGGTTCATGGTCGACCATGGTCGAATATCGCATTGTGACACAAATTGTCTCAATATGAAAATTAATCATTATCTCAACCATGGTCCAACGTCCAATTATGACAAAGATTGTCTCAAAATCATAATCATCATCAACTATGGTCAATCATGGTAAATCATGGTCAATTATGGTCAACCATGTTTTATTAAATCAAACATGGTCATCTATAGTTGTCCATGGTCAATCATGGTATACCATGATAGAACATCACATTGTGAGAAACACTGTCTTGATATAAAAATCAACCATTGTTAAGGATGGTCAACTATGGTCCAACCTCACATTGTCATGCTGATTTTCTGAATATGAAAATCAACCATTATCAACAAATGTTTATTTTAGTGTTTATAATATTTATCTTAGGGTTTATATACCTTCGGTTCCTAATATTAGTCCATGGGTTTAATATCATTCCCTTGGGTTCATAATCCCTTAATATTTTAGTATTATTCCCTTGTGTTTATAATATCTATCCCTTTGGTTTATTATTCCCTTCTGTTTATAATATTAGTCATGGCCAACCATGGCCAATCATAGGCAACCATCGTCAACCATGATCAAATGTCACATTGTGACAAATATTGTCTCAATATGAAAATCAACCATGGTAAACCATGGTCCAACATCACATGGGGACAAATATTATCTCGACAAGAAAATCAATCATGGTCAAGCACAGTCCAACGTCGCATTGTGACAAGGATTGTCTCAATATGGAAATCAACCATGGTCAACCATGTTTATTTTAGGGTTTATAATAAATATCTTATGGTTTATATACCTTGGGTTTATGATTTTTATCCATTGGCTTTATTAATCTAAGGGTTGATATTCAACCATGTTTATTTTAGTGTTTATATTATTTAATGTAGGGTTTACATATTTTGGGTTTATGATATTAGTCCTTTCATTTAATATTGTTCCTTTGGATTTATAATGTTATCCCCTAAGGTTGATCATATAAATCCCTTCGGTTTAATATTAACTAATATAATAATATAATAATATTTAAATTAATATTTATTAACACAATATTTTCTCAATACGTTATTAATATATTAGTATTTAATATTACGGTCTATAATATAGGTTTTATAATTACAGCTTATAATATTGGGTTTCATATTATGGTTTATATTAGTAATTTTATAATATAGCATCTATTAAGTAAACGCCTACGATGTATATCAACCACATTTATTAATGTGGTTTTTTTTATATTTATAAAAAACTAATAATTATATTTTCTAATAAATAGTAGTAATATTTCCTTTATTATTTAATTATTTTGAAATACAAAATGAATTAATTTGTAAGAAGCTTATTGAAATCAATCCACTTACCCCCAAGATTTATGGCCATCCTAAGATTCATAAGGCTCGGGTCCCCCTTAGACCTATTGTTAACACAATAGGTCGGCCTACATATTTTCTCGCTAAATTCTTAGCTCAGAGACTCAAACGTCTTATTGGTCACACTGATTCCTTTGTTAAGGACTCTACTTCATTTGTTAAAGAATTGAAGGATATTAGGCTGGAACTTGGTGATTTGTAGGTGAGTTTTGGTATTGTTTCCCTTTATACATGTATTCATATTAAAGAGGCCATTGATGTCACAAATAGTATCACTGACAATGACACTGCCAAATTAGTTGGCCTCTACCTCACCTCTACTTTCTTGAGTTTTCAAGATGAGTTCTTTGAACAAACTTGTGGGGTGGAAATGGGTTCTCCTCTTTCCCCTATAGTTGCTAACTTATTCATAAAGGATTTTGAGGCTAAGGCCTTAGCTTCAGCTCCATTTTTCCCTAAAAAATAGAAGAGGTTTGTTGATGATACATGTTTCGTTTGGCCTCATGGTAATGAAAAAGTGGATGTCTTTCTTAACCATATTAATTCTCAATCGGACTCCATCAAATTCAAAATGGGGGTTGAAGTGAATGGGTGTCTTCCTTTCGTAGACATCCTTATATCAAAAATTAAAGATGATTATGCTTCTCACCAAGTCTTTCACAGGAAAACTCACACAAAACAATCTCTTCATTCCAGTTCTCATCATTTTTTGGCACAAAAATTCAGGGTTGTTAGTATTCTAGCCACCCATTCTTTAAGAATTTTGGATGAGATGCACCTAGAAGAAGAAAAATGTCATCTTCTTAAAGTTTTTGAAAATAATGGCTATAACAGGTCCCAAGGCCTCAAGTCTTTCCAAAGTTCCGATAAAGATTCGGGGGTTAAGCCTCCTAGTGATGGCCCAATCTCTAAGGTGCAACTGTATTTTATCCAAGGAACCATTAACATGATTGCCCATATTCTGAAGAAGAATAATGTCTCATCTACTTTCAAGCCCCTTAATATCATTAGAAATTTTCTTAGATCCTTTAAATACCATATTTACCCCAAGGATATGAAAGGAATCTGTAGGAATTTACAGGGTAAGTTCCTCAGAAAGAATACCAAAAGGACACCGCTCACAACTAGATCACAGATCAATACACCAGTATTTTTGACGTGGTTAAAACCCTCAAAGAGGGAAATAGTCCACGACCTATCCCAACGTGGGTACTACAGGCAATTTATTAATCAAAGAATGAAAATTTACATAAGCTTCTCTCATGCACGGATTACCCGAACAATGATCCTCCATGCGCTTTAAATAGAACTCATGGACCAATCGGGTGTCAAGCCACGGATCAAGTGTCGGTAATATCGAGGAGAGAATGAACCGTCGGATCACTACATATCGTGACCGTCGGATTGTAAGTTACAAAATGTACAACGGTAAAGAAACACACTTTACCTAACTATATACCTAACTCTATACTAGACCAAGTTGAACTTAACTATTTCCTATATGTCGGAATATCCTAACATCCCCCCTTAAGAACAACTTGGGATAGGATTGAAGGATTTACAAATATGACACAATAGGAGAAGGAAGGAGGCACTAGAGCCTATCCCCCCTTAGTGACAACTTCCTGAACTCCAAGCATATATCGAAGTTTAGTGAACTTCGCCTCTGTGAGAGACTTTGTGAAGATGTCTGCAACCTGATCATCTTTTGAACAATATTGCACTTCAAGAACATGGTCATGAATGAGCTTTCTGATGAAGTGCATGTGTAGTTCAATGTGTTTGCTGCGCTGATGTTGGACTGGATCTTTGCATAGCTGAATGGCACTTTGATTATCACACCAAAGTGTGGTTGGATGCAGTTGCTCAAAGCCAAACTCTGATAGGATCTGACGAAGCCACAAGGCTTCCTTACTAGCTTCCACGACACCACGATACTTTGCTTCTGCTGACGAAAGAGAAATTGCAGCCTGTTTCTTACAAGCCCATGTAATAGGTCTTGAACCAAGAGTGAAGACATAACCGGCAGTAGACTTCCGATCATCAGGGTCACCAGCCCAATCAGAATCAGTGAAACCAACTAACAGAGGAGCTGCTTTGGCACTGTAATAAATCCCAAAATGTACTGTACCTCGAACATAATGAAGTATTCTTTTAGCTGCTTTCCAATGACTTTCACGGGGGTTTTGCATAAAACGAGCAACAAGGCCAACAACAAAGGAAAGATCAGGACGAGTATGGGTTAAATACAAGAGTTTTCCTACAAGTTGACGGTATAAGGTAGCATCAACTTCAGGAGAAGTACAAGAGACTGAAAGTTTGACTCCTGACTGAAATAGAGAAGGGGCTGGCTTACAATCTTCCATGTGAAAATGACGAAGAATATCACAAGCATACTTGGACTGGGAAAGGAGAATACCCTCCTTGGATTGCAAGACTTGAAGACCGAGAAAATAGTGTAAGTGTCCTAAGTCTGTCATTTCAAATTTCTTTTTAAGGCTGGACTTCACATGGTTTATAAGGTTGGGATCACTACCAGTAAGCATAAGATCATCAACATAAAGAACAAGGATGATAAGAGAGTTTCCCACTTTCTTGGTGTAGACAGTATTGTCAGAATGACACCTAGAAAAGCCAGATTCTAAAAGAAAGCTATCCATTTTGGCATACCAAGCCCGAGGAGCTTGCTTGAGGCCATAAAGGGATTTCTTAAGTCGACAAACAAGGCTGGAGTCTGTTTGTATGAAGCCAATGGGTTGTTCCATATAGATTTCTTCCTGCAAGTCCCCATGCAAGAAGGCAGATTTAACATCCATCTGATGGACTTCCCATTTTAAAGAGGCAGCAAGGGAAAGAACAAGGCGGATAGAGTTCATTTTGGCAACAGGGGAGAAGGTTTCAGTGTAGTCAATGCCTTCAACCTGTGAAAAGCCCTTAGCAACGAGACAAGCTTTATGTTTATCAACTTTCCCATCTGGTCCATACTTGGTTCTGTAAACCCATTTACATCTAACAAGTTTGCGTCCCTTTGGTAGAGGAACAAGATCCCATGTATCATTTGTCATCAATGAATGATATTCTTCATTCATAGCTACTTCCCAATGTGGATGGCCTGAAGCTTCTGCAAAAGTGTCAGGATCATGATTTACTGGAGCTTGAGCCAGTAAAGAAGAGGCTCTTTCAAACTGAGAACGTGTACGTCGCTGATCTGTAGGATCACCGACAAGATCACCTGCTGCATCCCGAGTAGCACGGACCCATCTTGGAAGTTGAGGATCCTGAGAAGGTGGGGAAGGATTATCATCCTCGCTTTCATCATCTGAAGAAGAAATGTTTTCAAAAGTAGAAGAGATAGGAAGAGGTGGCACATCCGCCGGACTAGGCTCGCAGGCCGATTTATTTTCATCAAATTTTACATCTCTTCTAATGATAACATTTTTGGACTTAAATGGAATAAGTCTATAACCTTTTACATCTTCAGAATATCCAACAAAAGTACATTTCTCACTCTTAGGTTCTAAAGCTTTATGCTTTTCATCTGGAATATGGGCCCATGCTTCACTTCCAAACACACGAAAGTGACTTACATCTGGTTTAATGGAACTCCAAGCTTCTTCTGGAGTGATATTCTCTAGAACCTTAGTAGGAGTGCGATTGATTATATAATTTGCACAATTAATTGCTTCGGCCCAAAAACTAAGACCGAGTCCTTTAGATTGCAGCATACAATTAGCCATTTCCTTTAAGGTGCGATTTTTCCTTTCAGCTACACCATTTTGTTGTGGAGTGTATGGAACAGTATGTTGCATTTGAATTCCATTTTCAGTGCAAAAGTTGATGAATGTGTTTTTAACATATTCTCCACCATTATCAGTTCTTAGCTTAAGAATTTGATGTCCAGATTGTTTTTCAACAAAGGCTTTGAAGGCCAAAAATGTGGTAAATACTTCGCTCTTGAGTTTTAAGAAGTATACCCAAGTGCGTCTGGAGAAATCATCAATGAAAGTTAAGAAGTACTTGCAGCCAGAGAATGAAGCAACAGGAAGAGGACCACATAAATCACTGTGCACAAGCTGTAAAGGGGCTGAGGCGTGCCAAGAGGCACGTTTGTCAAAACTGTCCCGATGATGTTTTCCAAGTACACATCCGGAACAAACACCATCTCTGCAAGATACCATAGGAAGACCTGTCACCATATTTTCTTTACATAGATGTTGAAGGGAGCGATAGTTTAAGTGACCAAATCGCTCATGCCAAAGTTTGCTCACTTCATCATTATGAGCAACAAATACTGAGGGAAGATTTGATGACCCAAAGTTGTGAAACTTATACAACCTTGTGGAATCACCAGCAAGACCAGTAGCTAGAATCTGTTTAGGATCTTTTAGATCCTTGATTACAACATCATGAGGTGAAAATTCAACAATTTTACCTTCACCTGAATGAGTTATCTGATAGACAGATAGAAGGTTGCAGGATAAGGTTGGAACACATAATACATCATTAAACTGACCATTGTCTAGATGAACAGTTCCAGTCCCTACAACATTACGAGATCTATCATCACCAACATATATATTTTTGGTGTTACAATCATTTAAAGAAGAAAACATGGCTTGGTTTTTGGCCATGTGATAAGAGGCTCCAGAATCAATGAGCCACTCATGAGAATGAGAAGAAGAAGAAGATACATTTAATGCATAACCAAACTGAGATGATTGACAACGACATGCAGAAAGTGCCATTCCGGAAGTTGAAGTTGAAGTAGGTTCCACATGGATGTTATGTTTCTTCATTGCGGCTTCCAAGGCTTCCATCTTCTTAAAGCATTTAGATTCTAAGTGGCCATCTCGATTACAAAAGTTACAATGTCTATCAGTCTTCTTCCATTTGTTTTTATTGGTCTTATCATTTTGCTGAAATGATCTTTCATTTTGAGGCTGAGTTGGTTTAGGACCATTCTTTTGAGGATATGACTTCTTAGGATTCTTTGAATTTGGTTGTTGCTGGGCGGCTAACGCTTTCATGGAAGAGTTTCCAAGATTAAGAAGACCAAGGTGTAAGAGTTTTTCTTGTTCTCTTATTAAGGAATCACAAAAGGAGTCAAAGGAAGGGGCCTTGTAGTCTTTTCCTTGACAAATGAAAGCTTCCCTTGTAGAATGGAAAGTGGAAACAAATACAGAGTAGGCTGGTCCCAACTTAGTAAGGATGGAATAAATAAGGTTACCATCTTCTTTCTTAACTTTAACACCTTCCAAGAGATATCTAAGGGTCTTGAATTTGGACAAGAAATCTTCAATGCAAGAAAAATTATTAGGATCCAAAGTAAGCAACTCATTTTCAAGTTGATGGGCTCTAATTTCATTTTTAATCCCAAAAACTTTAGCGAGTTTTTCTAATGCTTCATGAGGAGTCTCAAGTTCTGCAATGTGGAATCTAAGATCAGGAGAAATAGACATCTCTATCAAACCACATGCTTGATCTTGTCTATTTTCCCATTTTGCAGCCTTGTCTTCATCTTTGGTTTCTTCTCTTGGTCTATGGCTATTCTTAAGAGACCTTTACTTCTAAGTAAATCTTCCATGTAGGCTACCCATTGGAAGTAGTTAGTGCTGTCAAGAATGACTTGGCATGGACTTTCCATTTTTTTAAAAACTGAAGCTGAAGATGCTAAAAGTAAGTGTTCCAATGGATAGATCTTGAAAAAATAGGCGGTTTAAAAAAAAACGGCTCTAAAAAAGGCTTCCGGATGAAGAAGTTATGGCTTTTTAAAAAAAAATGTTGACGTTGCCGGCAAAGTGCGCGAATGAAAAAATCCGCCCCCACAAAATGGAGACTTGAACCCAAGACCTCTACTCTCTTAAAATAGCTTTGAACCAATTGATCTATACAAAAAATTTGAGAGAGAGAGAGAGAGAGAGGGGGGGGGGGCTTGGTTTGTGTGCTTGCCTTGAGAAAGCTCTTTTTCCCTACAAAACACAAAACACAAAACCCAACACGAATATGCAAAGAAAAACGAACATTGCGGCTCGAAGATAGCTTTAGCCAAAAAACTAGAAATTTTTAAAAAAAATCTCAAAGTTAGCTTTAGCCGAAAAACTAAATATTTTTCTCAATGTTTCTGATTTTCCGAGATCACACTAAGGTGCAGGGAAAAGAGTATACGCATGAGAAAAATCCTTCCTTTCTGTTTCTGATTTGCCCAGATCGCACAGAGTCGCAGGGCAAAGAGCATACACAGAAATGAAAGGTATATATACGGTTAAAAAAAAGGCTAAATAAACCGAAACCGAAATAAGCAGAGAGAAAATAACAGTAAACTGCAAAAAACACTGTATACCTCCCGATCTGAAAAATGACGCAGCTAGGGCTACCGGAAACCTTTTCGCATGAAACGAAAGGGGTTCCTCACTGGAACAGATGCTCCGAACGCAACAGAGCAGTCCTCTCAGCCCGAAAGCAGTCAGAAACAGCAGATCTAGGAAACGACAGCCGCATGCAGTTCTACCGGCTTCAGATTTGGATCACCAACGGACGTGACCCTCAAATAGCTCTGATACCATGTAGGAATTTACAGGGTAAGTTCCTCAGAAAGAATACCAAAAGGACACCGCTCACAACCAGATCACAGATCAATACACCAGTATTTTTGACGTGGTTAAAACCCTCAAAGAGGGAAACAGTCCACGACCTGTCCCAACGTGGGTACTACAGGCAATTTATTAATCAAATAATGAAAATTTACATAAGCTTCTCTCATGCATGGATTACCCAAACAATGACCCTCCATGCGCTTTAAATAGAACTCATGGACCAATCAGGTATCAAGCCACGGATCAAGTGTCGGTAATACCGAGGAGAGAATGAACCGTCGGATCACTACATATCGTGACCGTCGGATTGTAAGTTACAAAATGTACAATGGTAAGGAAACACACTTTACCTAACTTTGTACCTAACTCTATACTAGACCAAGTTGAACTTAACTATTTCCTATGTGTCGGAATATCCTAAGAGAATCTAGTCGATCCCATGTTCATGTCGGGTTCACTACATTGGGGAGACCTGCCACTCTACTAAATAGATAATCCAGGAGCATGTTACAGATATTAGGCACAACCAATCTCTGTCATTAGCTCTTGCAGAGCATGTAGAGAAATATAAGCACCATGTTTGCATTTAGAATGCGAAGGTCATTGTCAGGGTTGATCATTTCCACCATAGGAAACTAAGAGAGGCTATTGAGATTGAGAAACATGTTAACAATCTCAATAGGGATGATGGGTTGAAATTGAGTAAGAGTTTGATTCCAACTCTTTTATCTTGATTATTCCCCTCCTTTTTTTATATATAATGAGCAATTTCATATATTTTTATTTGTCTATTTATTGATTTATTTCTTTATGAAATAGAAATAAGGTTAGTTGGTATTTTTAATTTGACTCTAGTCATTTTATAAATAAAAATGGTTATTATAATCAATAAATATAATAATTTAATATTATTCTATTTATTCATTTATAAAATAAAAATAAGGTCAATTTGTATTATTAATATGTTTTTGATTTGATTATGGTGATGTTATAAATAAAAATTAGTTATCATAATCAATAATACATATATAATAATTTAATATTATTGATAAAAGAATTCTTATTTGGTTATTATAATAAGTAATATATATATATATATATATATATATATATATATATATATATATATATATATATATATATATATATATAATTTTAATATTAATAAAAAATTAAATATTTATAATTAATGGCTAATTTTATAACAACTAATCTTTTGATTGGAATTTAAAAATTTAAAAATATATTTATTTATTAAATAAATAACTAATTTCCTAATGGTTAGTTTCTAACAGCTAATTCTGGACTCTGATGCATGCTGTCTATTTATTCATTAGGATCTATAGATTTTTTCACCTTTGTCCCGAGGATGAACCACATTAGCTCGTTAAAAATGTCGACCAAATAATACTGATGTGATTAATTAGAAAGACATGCTTCCTATATTATGGATCACAAAAGTCTAAGATCTCATATTAATACTTTTATTTAATTAATTATTATTATTATTTAGTAATATTTAATTAAATAAGTATTATTTTTTTTAATTAATTAATTATTAATTATTATTAGTAACATATTTTAAAAATATTATCAATGACAATTTTATTGTTATTATTATTATTATTAATATAAAATAGAATAGAAATGAGTAGTCTTTAGTGCAACCTTTTGGATGCTTTTCCAGTCTAATTTCTCTAAAATCTGGCAGGAATTCATTGAAATCACAAGTTTAATGGGTAACCCATGCAAAATAGAAATGCCCTAGGGGTTTTCTACGATGCTAAATCCATATAAACAGTAAAACAGCTAGTTTAAATGACACAAATCAAGGTTTCACCACAAACGTTTCCGCCAGATTCTAGCACCGAAAAATCCAAAAATTCGCACTAAAGACAACTCCAAATAGAAATGTTTATATTTTCTTACAAACAATATTAAAAATTATTTATTTATTTATTATAAAAATGAAATAATTAATTAATATTATTAATTAATATTTTATCTATATTTAATTGAATACATTTATTTTTAAATATTATTATATATTTATTAATGGAGTGGTCCTTAGTGCGACTTTTTTGAGTTTTTGGCGCTGGAGCCCAGTGGAAAAATTTGAGGTGATATCTTAATTTTTGTAGTTTAAACTTGTTTTTTGACATTATATATGGATTCAGGACCCTGAAAAACCCCTATCACACTTCAATTGTTGATCTGAAAATCACACTATGAGTGACCTCAGTTAAGATTTATTAAACAAAAGGTATTACAGACTCATGTGATGGTGTGTGTTCTGTGATATTGAAAAAACGGATCGATTAGATTGCCAATACACAGAAATTTTGAATGGAAAGACAGCAGAGAAAGACAGTAAGCAACACAAAGACACAAACAATTTTAATAATGAGTTCACCCTATTCTCCACGGCTACATCTCCAGTCCAGCTTCAGTGGTGGCCTTATTTTATTATGTCTTTGAGCAAAGAAATTACAATACAGGGACTCAATATGAGTTCTCCTGAAGAAGATTTTGCTTGGCAGGGTGGTTCTTGGATTCCCCAAGCCACTTGGAGTACACAGAATATTGTTCTTCCTAATAGCTCTGTGACCCTCGGTCTACAGAGGAAAGAGCCAACTGTGATGCTCAATCCAGATAGATTCCTCTATGGGAAGTCTTGATTCTTCAAGCTCTTTGGTGCTCGATGCTACCTTTTGTCAGCTCGGCCCTCTGTCTCCTCTGCTTGGCTTTACTACTCTCTATGCTCAGTCCTCCTCTCAAGGTTCACTATTCATTGTCTCTCTTGGTCGCTTGGACTCTTCGATCTGAATCTCTCTTCTGATCCCCGTTCACTATCTCTGTTCATGGCTTTAGCCATTCGGCCTCCATGCCTGTTCGTTTCTTCTCCCGCTTGTGTCGATTCGCCTATTGCCTACGTGCTTGGAATTCCCTGTTTGGTGTCAGCATGAACGCTCGAGAAGTAGCCACGTGTCCTCATCGGAACTACGCCAGCCGGCTCGTCGATTCGTTGCTTTCTCCACCGTGGCGGTCAATGGATTCCAAATCCTCTTAAATTGCGGCTTAATCCCCTGTCAATTCTGCTCTGTCGATCGGATGCAATCTCAGCCATCTGATCTGGGCTCCTCTAGATCCAACATCATTCGCACACCGAGTGCAGTTCACTTGCTCGACCGATAACGCGTGATCACAACGTTTTTTCTCTCTCCTCCACTGCCATGGTTCAATCGTTGAGGGTGCTCGCTCTGTTTTCTCCAAAACCACTTACCGTTCAAGGGCGCCCCAATCAAACTGCCGGTTTCCAGGGTGTGGGTCCCACCTTCATATGATGGCGCTTTTTTCACTTTTCCACCCATGGTCCTCTAGCTCCCAACGTGACCGAGTGCTTAAGCCCTACCATTTCGGCCCTATTTGCCAGCTCCTTTTCCCAATCCAGGGCTTCTGGGGGCTATTTTGACCTCTTGCACAGTTTCCATGGGCCTCGGTTAGCGTGCTTTGATCGAGGTCCTTGTCGTTCCATGTCAGATACCATGGCCACTAGTTCAGGGTGTTTTCGATTGCTATTTTGGATTCTTCAAGGATTTGTTCAACTTGATTTAGTCACAGTTCTATGACAGTCATTAATGGATCCGATTTGGATCACGGCCTCCCAACCGAAAAGCTTGTGGACCACCAAAAGTTGATTTTTCTTCAAGCATCGACTAAGTGAGGAAACTGTTGTCTCACTTGTCTAATCTCAATCCACTTCGCACTGCTCGGCTTCAAACCTTTAAGTCCAATTCTTAGGTATTCCACCTTTCCACTGCGTGTCGTCCTTAACTTCCTATCCAGCACTGTATCTTTGTGCAACTCATTAAGATATTCAGGTAGAAGGTCATCAACAGAAGGCAATTGACTGTGCTCTTCAGGGTCCTCAATCATTGAAGGTTCAAACAACCTCAAGCAATCCGAATTCACGACTGAGTAGATGTGCATGTAATCTGTAAGATCAAGGCGAAAAGCATTCTCACCAATCTTCTCAAGTATCTGAAGAGTCCATACCTAATAGGTTTTAGCTTCTTACCTTCACCTTGCATCCTGTCGTTGCTGATATACAACCAAACTGGGTCTCCAACTTGAAAACTATGCTCCATCCGATGCTTATCATGCCTAGCCTTGTACTTGGCCTGGCTCTTTTCCAGTTGTTCCTGTACTTCCTGGTGGATCTCCTGGATCTATTCAATAAACCTAGCTGCTTTGTCCACATCCTTGTGTCCATCAACCATGGTATCTTTAGCAAAGACAAAATCCAAGGGAGACTTTGGTCTGAAACCAAAGCAGGTCTCAAAAGGAGATCTCTATGTAGAAGAGTGTTTGGCTCTATTGTAAGCATGCTGCACATAACACAAGTGTTCATCCCAAAGCTTAGGATGTTTGCTGCAATATCCTCTCAATAAATGGATCACTGTCCTATTAACTACTTCTGTCTGTCCATTTGTTTGTGGATGAAAAGCTGTGCTTTTCTTTAATTTGGTGTCCATTAGTTCCCACAAACTAGACCAAAACCTCCCCACAAATCGGGTGTCTCGATTAGATATAATAGAAGTGGGTAATAAAAAATGAACCCATACATGTTCAAAGAATAATTTTGCAGTTTGTTCAACTATAATCTGTTTACTACAGGGTATCAAAATACACATTTTGCTGAACCTATCCACAGCAACATATAGATAATCATGACCTTTCCTAGATTTAGGTATTCCTCCAACAAAATCCATGGAAATGATCTCCCAAGGGAGAGAGGGAACTGGCAATGGAGTGTACAAGCCTAGCTTTCTATTGTTGGACTTCCTTTTATCACACATAGCACACCCCTTTACATATCTAGAAACTGTCTCACTCATTCTCGGCCAATAACAGAACCTTTGCAGCTGTGCAACTGTTTTACATACCCCAAAGTGACTCGATATCAGAGAAGTGTGTGCTTCCATAATTATCTTTGCTCTCTCATTTTGTGGAATATAGAGTTTCCCACAATGATATAAGAGTTGGTCCTTCACATGATAGTCCAATTCTTCTACTCTTTTTCCTTGACTCGAAGTTGCATATACATCTTTAAAGTCCATATCCTGAGCATACTGTTCTATGTAGCTTTCATGTAGCATAGAATTATGCTTAAGTATGGTAGATGCATTTATAATGGGTATAGATAACATGTCTACATCCTTATTATGTATGCGCTTTTTATATCTGATGACTAAATGAAACTGTTGTAGGAAACCCATCCATCTACAATGTCTTGATTGTTGCAACTTAGTTTGGGAGTGTAGATATTGAAGTGGCTGATGATCAATATGTATTACTGTTTCTTTGCCCATTAAGTAATGTTTCCACTTTTTCACACTCTGAACTAATGCATACAATTCTTTATCATAGGTAGGATTGTTAACTATTGCAGGATTAAAAGTCTCAGAATGATAACATATGGGTTTACCGTGTTGTGTCAACACTGCTCCCATGGCATAGTCACTGGCACCAGTTTGGATCTCAAATGGTCTTTGTAGATCTAACAGTGCTAGTATGGGTGCTGTACTAATTTTCTCTTTCAAGGTGTCGAAGGCTTCCTGCTATTTGCCTCCCCACTGAAACACCTTGTTCAATCCTGTCAAATCATGTAAGGGAGCTGCAATTGGGGAGAAATTTGAAATGAACTTCCTCCAATACTGTGCTGCTCCTAGGAAGCTTCTCACTTCTGTAGCAGACTTGGGTTTAGGCCACTTTACAGTGACTGTTACTTTAGAGGGATCTCTTTTCAATTCACCTCCCCATACTATGTGACCCGAATAATTTAGAGAGGTTTTTCCAAATTCGCATTTGGAGAGTTTAACATAATTTTTTTCTCTTTTCAAAACATCTAATGTCTGCTTAACATGCTTTAAATGTTCTTCCCATGTTTTACTAAAAATCAGAATGTCATCCAGATACATAATAACAAAATCATCAAGAAAAGGTCTGAGTACATCATTCATTAATCTCATGAAGTTAGCAGGGGCATTGGTCAAGCCAAAAGACATAACTAGCCATTCATACAATCCCTGCCTTGTTTTGAAAGCAGTCTTCCATGCATCTTGCTCTGCAACTCTGACCTGATGGTATCCATTGTGCAAATCCATCTTGGTGAAATAAACAACTTCCTTCAATTGATGTAAAAGATCATCTATGTGAGGAAGGGGATAACGATTTTTTATCATTATTTTATTCAGTGCTCGGTAATCAATGCACATTCTCCATGAGCCATCTTTCTTTCTCACCAAAACGATTGGTGACCCACATGGTGATGTGCTAGGACTGATGAACCATTTCTCGAGCAACTCCTGCACTTGCTTCTTGATTTCAGAATTCTCTAAAGTAGATAACCTATACATCCAAATGTTAGGCAAAGGAATGTCTTTCCGCAAAATAATATCATGTTCTATTCCCTTTTTGGGTGGCAGACCTTGAGGTTCTTGAAACAAGACATCATACTCTGAAACAATCTTTTCTATATCAGCTTGCTGATCAGAATTACAGCCCTCAAATACATTGGTTTTATTAGTTTTCTTTTCCTTTACAAGCATTAGTAATAACTGTTTGCATGAATTTATCATTCTTTTCATATGTCCTGAGTTTTTGAGAGTATAATTATTCTTGAGCTTATGGGCCCTTACAAAGTATTCGATTCCATCTTTAACAAGTAGATACTTGTTCTCAACTCTATAGAAAATAGCCTTTGTATCATACAAGTAAGAACTTCCTAAAACAATTCCACATATATCTAAAGGAATTACATCTAGCTCAACCTCATCTACAAATGCTGACCCAAAAGAAAACTTGAGTTTGCACTGTCTAGTCACTTGTAGTTGTGCTTTATCATTCAACCATCCTAATGGGTATGGTTTCTTATGAGGTGTAGTTTCTAATCCCAATTTCTTTACAATTGCTTCAGAAATCAAATTTACTTGTGAGCCACTATCAAACAATGTATCAATATTTTGATATTTGGAAACAACTCAAATATGGAAAAGCTCACTCCTTTTTCTCTCATGTTCTTCATCAATAACAGATTGAGCAGAATTACTAGTAGATGCTTCAGAATTCTTACCTTTTATACCTGTGGCTGCATTTATTGTTTCATCTCCTGAGTCTGACCCCAAATCCTTCTGAATAGCTGCAACAACCATCTTCTTCTTGCCCTCGGACTTCTTAGTTCTCAGCTCTAGATGAAGAATCCAACAGTGCTCATCATCATGCCCCTCCTTTTTACACTGGGTGCATGAGGCTTTGCCTTTCTGTGCAGTGTTAGCCTTCCTTTCTTTCCACTTCTGCTTTCTTTTCTCCTTGCTTTTGCTTACAGTGGGTTTGGATGGTCCCCCAACTTCTGTATTTCCATTCTTTCCTCTAGCTTCTAGATGAGTATCTTGTACAGATACCTCATCTATACTAGTGGGATTAAACATGAGGATAGTGTGCCTCATGTAGCTGTGTAGACCCCCAACGTACCTCAAAATAGTTTCTGGTGAGTCTAATGAAATACCCAACATCAATACTCTCTTTCAGAACTCTTGAGTATACACTTTTACACTTTTCCCTTTCAACTACCGAAGAGTTTGCCAACTCATCATGGCCTGTTGCATGTAGGCCAATGGATAGAACTGCTTTCTGATGGCAGAAACAAAGTCACTCTAGACAGAATGGTCTTACCATGCTTCTTCATATCAGCTTGGGTTCTGCCTTCCCACCAAACCAAGGCAGTGCCCCCTAGGCGTAGGCTTGCCAGCTGAATCTTGCTCTTGTCTGAGTCTATATTTTATACTCTGCAATACACATCAATTTGTCTTATCCAGTTGTCCAAATTTTTAGCATTCAACTCTCCATCATATATAGGCAAGTCAAATTTAACATCTAACTTAATCAAAGATTCTTATTATTCACAGGGCTACTAGGAGGTGTGGGGAAGCTTTCTTCTTTCCCATTTCCTTTGGAGTAGTCATGGGAATGAGATTCATCTTCTTCTTTATATTGCTTGGAGCCTGATGAATCTTCACCCTTATGCTTTCTAAAGTCCCTATACATTTCTTCCACCAGGAGCTTTATAGCTAGGAAACTTTCTAGGAATTGAGAGTCTCATCCTACAGAACCTTCTTCTGACATTGTCTTTCGAGAATAGACTCTTCCAATTTTAGGATTAGTTTCCACCAGTTCTCCTTCTCCTAATTTGAGCTTTGATCTAGTGATCATCCACAGCTAAGCCAACACAAGCTCGTCTAACCTTACAACCTAGAGCTCTGATACCAGTTGATTTGAAAATCACCCTATGAGTGACCTCAGTTAAGATTTATTAAAAAAAAGGTATTACGGACTCATGTGTTGGTGTGTGTTCTATGATATTCAAACAACGGATCGATCAGATTGCCAATACACAGACATTTTGAATGGAAAGACAGTAGAGAAATATAGTAAGCAACACAAAGCCACAAACAATTTTAATAAGGAGTTCACCCTATTCTCTAGGGCTACGTCTCCGGTCCAGCTTCAATGGTGGCCTTATTGTATTATGTCTTTGAGCAGAGAAATTATAATACAA
This sequence comes from Pinus tabuliformis, assembly GCA_031772625.1. Lineage (NCBI taxonomy): Eukaryota > Viridiplantae > Streptophyta > Pinopsida > Pinales > Pinaceae > Pinus > Pinus tabuliformis. Next base: position 671,376,697 of record CM062810.1, on the reverse strand, counting down.
GGACTCAATATGAGATCTCCTGAAGCAGATTTTTCTTGGCAGGGTGGTTCTTGGATTCCCCAAGCCACTTGGAGTACACAGACTCTTATTCTTCCTACTAGCTTTGTCACCCTTGGTCTACAGTGGAAAGAGCCAAATTTGATGCTCAATCCAAATAGATTCCTCTATGGGAAGGCTTGATTCTTCAAGCTCTTTGGTGCTCGATGCTGCCTGTGGTTGGGTCGGCACTCTGTCTCCTCTGCTTGGCTTTACCACTCTCTGTGCTCAGTCCTCCTCTCAGGATTCACTATTCACTATCTCTCTTGGTCTCTTGGACTCTTAGATCTGAATCTCTCTTCTGATCTTTGTTCATGGCTTTAGTCATTTGGCCTCCATGCCTGTTCATTTCTTCTTCTGTTTGCGTCAATTCGCCTGTCGCCTACGTGCTTGGAATTCCCTATTCGGCGTCAGCATGAATGCTCGAGAAGTATCCACATGTCCTCATTGGAACTGCGCCAGCCCACTCTTCGATTCGTTGCTTTCTCCACCGTGGCAGTCAACGGATTCCAAATACTCTTAAATCGCGGCTTAATCCCCTATCAATTCTGCTCTGTCTATCGGACCCAATCTTAGCCATTTGATCTGGGCTCCTCCAGATCCAACGTCATTTGCATGCCGAGCGTGGCTAACTTGCTCAACCGATAATGCACGATCATGGCAGTTTTTCTCTCTCCTCCACTCCCACACGTCGATCGTTGAGGGTGCTCGCTCTGTTTTCTACAAAACCACTTACTGTTCAATGGTGCCCCGATCAAACCGCCAGTTTCCATGGTGTGGGTCCCACCTTCGTACGATGGTGCTTTTTTCGCTTTTCCGCCCACGGTCCTCTGGCTCCCAATGTGACTGAGTGCTTAAGTCCTACCATTTCGGCCTTGTTTGCCCAGCGATGCACGCACATCAAAAATGAGCTCCTTTTCCCAATCTGGGGCTCCTAGGGGCTATTTTGACCTCCTTCGCAGTCTCCATGGGCCTCGGTCAGTGCGCTTTGACCGGGGTCCTCGTCGTTCCACGTCGGTTGCTATGGCCACTGGTTCAGGGTGTTTTCGATTACTGTTTTGGATTCTTCAAGGATTTGTTTGATTTGATTTAGTCACAGTTCTATGATAGTTGTTTATGGATCTAATTTGGATCAATTGTGTAGGGGTTACCCATCAAGCTTGTGATTTCATTAAATTCCTACCTGATTTTTGAGAAATTAGACTAGAAAAACCCACCTATAAAGCTTCCAAAAAGTCTCACTAAAGACAACTCATTTATCAATGACTTGTGTGACAAATACAAATGAACCCTTCATCGTATATCAACCAAATTTACTAAAATAAGTATTGTTATTAAGATTATCATTGCTAATCAATATTACTACTACTATTATTAAATATTTAAAATTAAATATTAAATAATAATAATAATATTTTTATTCTAATAATATTATTTTTATTAATATATATTTATCTCAAAGCCTCCGGTGTATATCAACCACATTAATATTTTAAACGTGTTTGTGCTAGTTAATAATGCCAAATGTTTCGTCCTCCATCTTAATCAAATTACAAATCTCATAGAATACAACTAGATAATTTTTGATGTGAAGAGATGATGTTTGTCCTCATTAATTTACAAATCTTTTACCTTGTTAAATTTATCAAGTATATAATACTTTGTGTCTCTATTACATTTAGGATATGATAGAGTTTTTAATAAGTATTATGCAACATGTTGTACCACTTTATTAAGTGATTGTTTAATTTGGTGTTGCTTAAATATTTTATATATTAGAAATTTTTTTGGTTTAAATTTGGTGAAACTAATTTTTAGTCATATCATTTTGTTTTTGCAATTTTTAGTTATATTATTTTTTTCTTAAATGAATGGATAAATATATTGAGCTTCCAAAAAATATCTATGGTACTAAACCTTAGATTCCGAAAAATCTCTACAAAATTCAATAAAATTTAGAAGGAAAAAAAAACCTTCAATCATCTAGTCATAAAGTATTATTGCATCTATCTCACAAGGTTGTTTAATAAGAGATATGCATAAACATCTAACAATGTACCGTTTATGTTGCAACATGATGAAGCTTAGAAGCAACAATGTCACTGGAATGGAGAGAAGTTGAATTGGAATGAATTGAGGTTATACAATTATTATATGGTGATGAATTAATGTTAGGTCCCTATAATACTAGTGACTCACCCATTACTATTGTCACTGTATCCTTTATTGTTATTGTTGTGCCCCTATTGTCCCCATATTGTTATTTTTGTGCCTTTATATTATTATTGTTAGGTCGACTTGGTTATATTGTGTCCCCTTAGAATCCTATATATAGAAAGGAGGTTTTGTCATTTGAATCATCCAAGAATTGTTTATTTTTGTAATGTAAAGGAGGTTGCCCCCTCAAAGAGGCTGAATTCTAAGGCGTTGACCTATCTTTTTATCTTCTTTTTGTGAGCTGGTTTCCTAACATTTGGTATCAGAGCTTTGGATTCTAAGGTTTTGCTGCTCCAAATAGGTCATCGTGGCATTTTCGCTATAACATTTTTTATGCAACATTTCAGAAGCCAAAAAAAACCCATTTGATATGAAATCACACTCAACCTCGGGTCTGAATTTCAGAGCTTGTCTCGCTATATTTTTGGAGCTATGATCTGAGGAATTCAGGGTTTGTGCAAGCTCCAGAATTTAAGCTAAAATAGGTCATTGTGGGATTTTCTCTATAATGCTTTTGCTATGAAGTTTCAGAAGCTAAAAAAAAACACATTTGAGAAGAAATTGGTTAGAACCTCGGCTCTTAATTTCATATCCTATCTCACTATAGTTTTGGAGATATAGTCTGAGGAAGTTAGGGTTTTTGTAGGACCCTAAATTACATTCCAAATACGTCAACGTTGCAAAATTGTCCTAGCTGTCTCTCTGAGCATTAGATTGAAATTTTGTAAGTAACAGAAAGAGTACAGACTGTAGTTTCTCGTATATATTTTTTAGATACAAAGGTCAAAACATTGACACGTGTCACTTCATACAAGTTTTCTCTTCTAAAAAGGTATATAATCAGGCCATCTTGGGAGATTGTACATAAATATTTCTTAGAGAATCTAATTTCAATCAGACTAGTGGCATTGGAAAGAGGACGCAGAGGACTACGGAAGGTCGCAATTTTAGAAGTGAAAGAAATGAAATTACAGAAATATATCAGATTCAAGATCAAGCTCCTACAAAGTGAAAAAAAAGGTGTGTAGTTTTTTTTTCAATTTTTGCATAAGCTTGGTTTGAAAAAATAGTTTGAAGGAATTCAAAGGGCATAGTGAAGCATTATTATCAGTAATTGATGCCCCAAAGAAAGAAAATGGAAACACCTAGTAAGCAACCTAAAAGCTCTAGCATGACTCATGAAGAAGATGAAGAAATGCAACATGATATATCAAAATTACAAGACCAAGTACAACAAATGTCACTCGCACAAAAAGTAACAAAAGATAAGATGTATGATTTAAGGAAAGACGTAGAAGCTAAGATGGGTGGTTTAAATAAAGGCGTGGAAGCTAAGATGGATGGTTTAAAGAAAGCTGTAGAAGCTAAGATGAATGGCGTGGAATCTAAGATGGATGGTTTAAAGAAAGACGTAGAAGCTAAGATGAATGGCATGGAAGCTAAGATGGACAACATGGAAGCTAAGATGGATGGCATGGAAAATAAGATGGACGATTTGAAGATAGTCATGTAATATTTGAAGAAAAAATTGACAAAGTTTCTACAAGAATTGCTTACTAATGGCGAAAGGGTAGTAAAGAAAACTTATGATGAGAACAAAATAAATGTTAATCATGATTACATAGACTCTAACATTAGATCAAAGAACCACCATGTTCCAAAGATCGATATGAGGAAGTTTGATGGCAAGGATCCCAGAACATGGATACTACAAATGGAGCAATTTTTTGATCTCCATAATGTGAAAAAAACACAAAAGGTACGCATTGAAACTTTATATTTGGAACCAAATAAATTTGTATGGTATCGATGGCTTTTCTCTCATAAACAAATTGTCACTTGGACTATTTTTACAGATGAAATGATAGAAAATTATGAGGATACAAAAAGTTTCTTAGCCATTGATAAATCTAAAACAAAAGGGTTCAATGATGGAGCACATTGAGGACTTCCAAAAATTGAATATAAGGGTAAAAGATATTCCAGAGGAGCATAGGACTGATATTTTCATAGGAACTTTAAAAGATAACATCCAACATGAGGTTCGCCTTTGGGAACTAGATTCATTGGAGAAGGCATTCAGGTTGGCAAGAAAAATGGAAAGCAAAATTATGGCAACAAGGAAGCCTACCACTCACAATCATAAAGATGGAAGTGTTGCTGCCGCTAGCCATCCACAACCTACAAGGTTGACACCGCAACAATTGGAAGAAAAAAGAGAAAAAGGTCTTTGTTACAGTTGTGATAGAAAATACACTAAAAGTCATAAGTGTGCCACGAAGAAATTATTTTACATAGATTGTGAAGAGGAGGAAGAAAAGGAACAAGAAACTTCAAAAGAGGAGGATATACACTAGGAACAAACCTTAGAAAAAGAATAAATGAATCCGACCATATCTTGTAATGCATTGGCTGGAATTACCACACCTCAAACTATCAAGATAGAAGGGCATATCAAGAAGAAAAAGTTAATAGTGTTTATTGATTCAGGAAATACCCATAATTGTATTCATTATAAGATAGCCAAATAATTGAATTTCTTCCTATATCTAGCCCCAGAGTGTCAAGTGATGGTTGCATGTGGAGGAACCATAAATTGCTCAAGAAACTGACATTATATCAAGCTATCCATGGGAGAATATGTATTTAATAGCCCGATACTTTCCATTCCAATGGGTGGTGTTGATGTTGTACTAGGAGTCCAATCGCTACAATCCTTGGGTACAATAGCTTTTAATTTTCAAGAAATTTATATGAAACTCTCTTTAGAAGGAAAGGAACATAGATTAAGGGGTATCGCAGGGAAACCGAGAAATATAATCATCTCTAATGGAATGAAAAAGCTTCTAAAGAAAGAACAATGAGGCATAATTGCACAACTATGTTCACTAGAGGTTCCCACATCAAAATCATCCATTTCTCCAGATCTCCAAAAAGTCTTGGACAATCATTCCAAGGTATTTGAGACTCCCGAAGGCCTCCCATCTATTCGTGATCGTGATCATGCTATCAATTTGATTCTAGGAAGTGTTCCTCCAAACATCAAACCTTAGAGATATCCCTATGTCCAAAAGAGTGAAATTGAACGTATGGTTGCAGAAATGCTAGAGGCTGGTATAATTCAACCTAGTCAAAGTACTTTCTCTGCTCCAGTTATTTGGTTCAAAGGAAGAATGGATCATGGCGCATTTGTCCAGATTATAGAGAGCTCAACGAGCTCACTATTAAAGATAAATTTCCCATCCCTGTCATTGATGAATTATTGGATGAATTGCATGGATCAATTTACTTCACCAAGTTTGATTATCATTCAGGTTATCATCAAATCAGAATGAAGACTGAAGACATTCCAAAAACAACATTTAGAACTCATGAGGGTCATTATGAATTTTTGTTCATGCGTTTTGGCCTTACTAATGCACCTTCTACATTTCAAGGTTTGATGAATTCCATTTTCATACCCTTCCTTAGAAAATTTGTGTTGGTATTTTTTGATGATATACTAATCTACAACAAGTCTTGGAAGGACCATGTCCAACATGTTGACATGGTGATCAAACTATTGGAGGAGAAACAATTATATGCAAAAATGTCCAAATGTTTCTTTGGAGTACAAGAGGTGGAATATCAGGGTCATATTGTATCTCATGAAGGTGCTAAGGTAGACCCTAGCAAAATTAAAACCATTAAGGAATGGTAAATCCCCAAATCCATAAAGCATCTATGAGGATTTCTAGGGTTGACATGGTATTATCACAAGTTTGTTAAGAATTATGGGAGAATAGCAGCACCTCTAACAACATTATTGAAGAAATATGCATTCTCATGGACTCCAGAAGCAATGAAGGCCTTTCAACATCTTAAAGAGGCAATGTGCCAAGAACCAGTCTTAGCTACACCAGACTTCCCAAAAACCTTTATTGTGGAATGTGATACCTCAGGAAATCGAATTGGTGTTGCTTTAATGCAAGAACAAAGACCCATTGCTTTCAAAAGTCATCCAATCAAAGGAAAGTATTTACACAAAGCTACTTATGAGAAGGAAATGTTGGCAATACTACATGCACTTAAGAAATGGTGACCCTGCCTTATGGGAAGACACTTCAAGGTAAAAACAGATCATGATAGTCTTAAATACTTTTTGGAACAAAGATTATCTTCAGAAGAGCAGCCAAAATGGGTCACAAAGATGTTGGGCTATGACTTTCAAATCATCTACAAAAAATGGAAGCAAAATGTTGTGGCAGATGTACTCTCAAGAAAGGATGAGGATGTGGAAGCATTTCTTTGCACCATTTCTATTATCCAACCAGATTGGATAAACGAAGCAAGGGATGAAAGGAAGAATGACAAGGAAGTGTGGGCACTCATTCAAAAGATACAACAAGATCCCAATACATCTGATACATTTAGCTGGAAAAATGATTCGTTATGATACAAGGATCGGTTATACCTATGTAAGAATTCCCAACTCAAACAAAAGATTCTTAGGGATTTTCACACCTCTCCCTTAGGAGGGCACTCAGGATTTCTAGAAACCCACCACAACGTTAAGAAGGATTTTTTTGGGATGGCCTTAAATCAGATATTCAAAAGTTTGAGGCAGAATGTTTGGTTTGCCAACAAAATAAGTTGAAACAATTAAGACCCCAAGACTATTACAACCCTTCTCCATTCCAAGCCAACATTGGGAGGAGGTTTCAATGGATTTTATCATAGGCTTACCCAAGTCCGAAGGAAAGAGTGTTATCATGGTGGTAGTTGACAGATTTACCAAGTATGCACACTTTTGTGCATTATCTCATCCATTTAAAGTGAGTACAATTTCTACTGCATTTATGGAAAAAATTCAAAAGCTACATGGAAACCCAAATATTATTGTAAGTGATAGAGATCCCATTTTCACAGGCAATTTTCGGACAAAATTATTTTCTTGTCTTGGGACTCAGTTAGCTCATATCTCATCTTATCATCCTCAATTTGATGGGCAAAATGAGGTAGTAAAAAAATGTTTAGAAGGATATCTTCATTGCTTTGTATCTAATAAACAGAAACAATGGGTCAAATGGTTGCCTCTAGCTAAATGGTGGTATAAAACTTCCTTCCATACTGCAACAAAAATGACCCTATTTATGGCACTTTATGGATATCATCCACCATCCATCACATCATATTTAAGAGAAAATTCTAAGGTTCAAGCAGTGGAATATCAGATCGACATCAACAACAAGCTCTCCAACTCTTAAAGGATAACCTTACCTTGTCGTAGAATAGAACGAAATAGCAGGAAAATCAACATCACAACGAAAGAAATTTTGATGTAGGTGATTGGGTATTCCTATGGCTACAACCATATAAATAAATTCCCCTCAAGCAAGATAAGAAGGATAATAAATTATCACCAAAGTATTATGGTCTGTACAAGGTGTTGCAAAAGATAGGTACTATGGCATACAAATTGGAACTTCCTGCAACTTCTGAGTGCACCTAGTTTTCCATATTTCATGCTTAAATAAGGTTATAGGTGACAAGATTATAGTTCAAACAATATTGCCAGAACTTGATGAGGAATGAAAAATCATACTGGAACCTGAAGTAGTCAAAGAAACAAGAACTCGATAGCTACAAAATCGATCAATTTCAGAGTATCTCATCAGGTGGAAGAACTTACCCGTTGAAGATTCCACATGGGAGGATGAGAATTTTATACAGAGGCACCCATAACTACTCAAGCGTTGAGGAAAACATGTTTTTGAAGGAGAGGGGAATGTTAGGTCTCTATAATACTAGTGATTCCCCCATTACTATTTTCACTGTATCCCTTATTGTTATTGTTGTGCCCCTATTGTCCGCATATTTTATTATTGTGCCCCATAGAATCCCACTATTGTTATTTTTTTGCCTTTATATTATTATTGTTAGGTCAGCTTGGTTATATTGTGTCCCCTTAGAATTCTATATATATAAAGGAGGTTTCATCATTTGAATCATCCAAGAATTATTCATTTGTGTAATGTAAAGGAGGTTTCCCCCTCGAAGAGGCTGAATTCTAAGGTGTTGATCTATCTTTTTATCTTTTTGTGAGATGGTTTCCTAAGAATTAATTATTGGTTCATTGTTCATTGCGATAACCAATTAAAATACACCACAATAACCTTAGATGATTGTCAGTAAGCTCTTGTGATCCAGAGTATTATCTCTCACAAGCTTAAACCTTACTTTTTGATATACAATGTATCATTATATTGTTTTCATCCATCTGGATGCTTTGGGAGTAGAAAAAATGGAAGACTCACCTCATAGGACCGTTTTACCAATGGGGCCCACTGTGGAAAATTTGGGTCTAAAACCTTTTAGGATCATTTTGAGGCATCAAATGAATTTTTTTGGGGTAAAACTTTGTTTCTTTAGTGTTGATTGTTTTCTCCCATTCTAACACAAAGACCTTTCCAACAATGCACAAATATCCTCAATCGAAGACCGAATGCAAAAGTTATGCCAGTTGGAAGATGACCTTCCTATTTTGTCCCCAATAAATTGAGAGGATGCCACATTAACCCCATTAATCATGGACAATGGTCTAGCCACATGACCATGATAAATAGGACTCTATAAGTGTCAATGTTGTAACTCCATTTAAGAGATGAAAGAGTCAAACTTAACCAATAGTAGGATATCATGCTATGTTATAACCAGGCCAGTAGGAGGAAATGATGTTAAATTGCTTTCAAGTTCATTTTGTTCCATAGACAAATGAAGTAGTCAAAAGGGATAAGGAGAGAGCACATACAAATGATTTTTTCACTATAGTATCACACATGCCACAAGCCTCAAAATTCTTTGTACTCATAGCCACCTTCACAGAAAGAGAGAAAAGGAGCCTCACTTTCCATCTATATTTTCTACCGAAAGGGTTTCACAAGTTATATCTTGAGTCAAATAATGGTTTGTGAGTTTTTATTTCACTCTTCTCTATTTTCTGCATAGTTATAGTTTGCATGTATATGCAGTAAAAAGGAATTTATACATCCAAAAATCTAAAGATATATAAACTCTCGTTGTATAGATTTCATGTTTTTAAGTAAAATTTATCAGATTTTTTCTAACGAATTTTCGAGTGGAATATACAGGGAAGATTATAGATTATATTCATATCGGAGCAAGTTTCTTTGGGTATATTGCACATATTTGTAGGGGATCTAGATCAATGAATCCAAAAGTGAAAGAAACCCTATTAATGGTGGAAACGTTTGTGAATAACCCTTGGGATTCTATAGAGGAGAATTTTTTGCAGCTGGAAGCATAAGTTGAAAATATAAATTGTTACATGAATCTCCTCATGGCGACCTTGACGAATAAGCTTGGGATATTCAGAGAAAATGGAGGTTCTTACATAGATATGTAATCAAAGGTGTGATTAGGAAGAAATAGAGAATGAGCCAAAGAAAAGACTCGAAAAAGAACAACTCATTTCGAGTGTAATGAAACATCCTTAGTCCTTGTTTAAAATGGAAGCAAGGATTGATATCAAGTAATACCAAGGTGAGATCGATGCTTTTAAGATAAATCATTGGTTGCAAAAATTAGAAGTTTATTTCAATATTCCTCATATGGCAGAAGAATATAATATTTCATTTTTGCAATTGAAATTAGAAGGTCATTCCCTAACTTGAGGGAAAGCCACATAGAGACCTTGAGGTTGGAGGGTGATCCTCCAATGACTTAGTGGAAGGACTTTAAAACCATCATAAATTCACAATTTTAGCCTATTGAAGAAATATAGGAACAATAGATCCAACGTTACTTCTTTAGGTAAAAGTAGGGGAAAAGTATACAAGAATATGCCATAAAGTTTAGAGATATGGCCATAATGTTGGGTATATCCCCAAAGAATCTAGATGTAATCCTCAAGTATTTTGGGGGTCTACACAACCATCTACAGAAGAAAATGATCTTTTTCAATCCCAAATTAGTGGAAAAGGCTTATGTATAAGCACAATACCTAGAGAACATAGGCTTGAAGAAAGGGAAATAAAGTTGATCGAAACAAAAGGAGAACCGAGACACTTCTAAGGTGGGGTATAGGAAGTGGAAAGGTAGAAAAGATTAAAAAAGAGGCATTGAAATTACACCAACACAAGGATCTGAATAACCACTGTAACATTGACATCCATACAAAGGAGAAGTGTTTGAAGTTGTATCCAAAGATTAACCCAAAGAAAAAAAATAAGAAGAAGAATCTCACAACCACTAATCTAAGAAACTAGGTTGAAATCAACTCGAAAATGGATGGGAAGATAATTTGCACATCAATGAAGAAGGAGTTCAATATAAGTATCCTTTAGTAGAAGGAAGAGAAAGAAATTACCAAAATATTCCACATAAAGATGTAGGTAAATTAGACAAATATTGATGCTCCCATTGACACGAGCTCGTAAGTGAATCTCATTGCAACAAAGCAAGTTAGCAAATTTGGATTACCAATTCATGAACATCCAAGCCCATATCGAAGAGATCAGTATCTACAATATTTCATTGGGTTTAATGGTGGATTTTTTATCAAGTTTGAGTATAGTAGGTCTTTCCCAATAACATAGAGTCTTAAGGCTTTCATAATATCTAGTTTGATGACATCAATAATAACCCCTAAAAAATTAATGTGGTAGAGTGAATATATTATTGATATGTAGATTAACGACTAGGTTGGTAGGGCTACATATTTGGTTGCAATAACTCCCCCCTGAAAAGTAAAAAATCATTAGGTTTGACAATTTTCCCATGATGTGGATAGTTTGGGTATCATTCCTTATTCCATCGAGCCTTCCCAATCAAAGTTCCCTTATCGCTTCTGAATAGATGGCCATATCATTGATGTATTGAACCAATAGTACTTTGAAACACATGTTCTTGACTTCTTCCAAGAAACCAAGCTTAGGCTGCGTAATAGGTTTCTCCTAGGTCAATATCTTTAGATCAAGTGGGCTTTTAGTTTCAAGGCATGCATGGTCATTCAAAGGTCCAGGAGATAGTTCTTATTTTGGGTCTTCATTTTGAATATCCTCATTAAATTCTTCAATATCAATAAGAGGATGGGTTTGGGTTAATTTCTTCCCAAACTGAAGATGAATATCCTGGTAGTCTAGTGAAGAGATAAAATAGTTAGGGAAGGTAGCAAGTCTAGTATGCTACGCTACTTGGGTTACTCTCCCATTATTAGGGTTAATAATAGTTTGTTTAAGTAATTGTAACACCCCTCCATTGTATGTAAAACTTTGCTAACCCAAGCTAAGAAAAGCTAGGTGTGATGTGTAACAAGAAAAGTAAATACTTTATTATGTAATAAATAAAATAATTTAATTACCTAGAAATGTGAGACACCAAGAGATGATATTATTGCCAAATCCCATTGGTGAATGGTAATAATTTTCAGTAGTAGATGTGGCCACTTGGCTCTAGCGTTGGGAGCCCTACCAAAGGACGCGAGTCAATACTAGATCTCATTTAATTGTTATAGATGGTGAGGACAAGAAGATTGAATAAAGTATGGCGACATTGTGGATATGGAGGACGAACCAGCCATCGGTACAGTGTGTGCCACAATCAATGGAAAGAAAGGACCTGAGTATGAGAGAGCGAAGAACTCCTCATGAATGCCTGGCCACTGGCCGAACAGTGGACTTGCAACTTTACTCCCTAGAACCACCACATGTAGATATTTCGAAGTTTTTTTGTGTGTTGATAATGACTATTGAAATTCATTGGAAATGAAAAATATGATGCATGCAAACAATTGATAAGAAAGGTGTCATGCATATAAACACCGAGGCAATTTTTTTTAATTGATATTATGATGTTATTTCTTCATGTGTTACCTTTTTTATTGCTTTATAATTGAATGTATGTAGGTTATGGTAGCCTTACAATCCTATTTTATCGGTAGTACATTCCAATTTCAATAACGGAGAACATCTTGTTGTAGATCGATGGGTTTCTTTCTGATCTCCAATATTGATTTTTTCTTTAGCTATTGATCCAGAGATGTTCGAGTTGCCTTAAAATCACCGTGAGGAGGATTTCTCCTTCCGGTCCAAAGTCGTTTTTGTTCGTTACGTTATCCACTGATGTGGAAATGTTCAAGAGAATTTTCTTGTCGAACTACCTTAAAGTAGCCAGTTGGATAAGGCTTATCCCTATGACAACACTCACAGCTATATTTATTTCCTTTTCCCTAAATACTGGATTGGAAATACTGATGATTTTTTTAGTATAAATCGGTGTGCTCACCATATTCGCTGAGTTGGAGATGTTTTCATTAGGGACATAACCATCAGATAATGATTATCAAGTTTCTCAATAACTTCATCACATATCCGGGGTAGGGACAGTGACAATGCATATTTGAGGGGGTAAGAAAGTTTTAATTAATGATTGTAACCATTGCGTGAGCGACCTTGGGTGTTATAGGTTTCACCTTCACTAGAATGATATAATGTGGTTAACATAGCTTGACCACATGTCGGAGCATTCTGTTCAGTCTACAACTAGAGAAATGGATGTCAATAACCTCACCTATGTTGATTGCTCCATCTAGACTAAAAACTCCTAAGTACCCCAAATTATTGGATGCCAATAACCTCTTATAAACCTTAATGTGTTAACCCCTAATCCCTCAGCTTTGGACCGCTTATAAATTAAGCAATGTTGTCTAATTGGTTGGGGCCGAGGAAAGTGGCCATCGAAACCAAACATGTGATATCCAAGTAAAATCAAGAAAGAATATGACATAATGATGAAGGTGAAATAAGAATGGGTTTTTTTTCTTGGTTGTGAGTATATATCTGATAAAGTATCTCTCCATCTAAATGATAAGAAAAATAAAAATTTCCCTATATTTTTTCAACATATTCATAAATTGCACAAGATTCATCAATGATTCGTTGTCTTTGTTTCTCACTCTCAGCTAAGTTTTCTTTGTCGTTCTCTTTGTTTTCCTATATTATATTTTTAAAAGTTGTATCATTTAAAGATTTGTTATATACACTAGTATTACTTGCTTGTTTGTAATTATAAATAAACAACACTCAAGGGCACTGGTCATGGATCAGGATAATGTGGTCCTTATAATAGTGCATGTTCAGGAACATGGAGTGAATATTGAAGATAAAGTTAATGATCCTATGGAAGAAAATGATGATTCCAACATAGTTGAAGAAGAGGGGGAAAATATATTGATCCAAAATACATTTAATAATGTTGTAATGGATGATGATGATGACCAAGTAGATGGTTGTGTTGATATACCTCTAATTGAGAAGGAAACAAAACCTCTTTATTAAGACTACAAAACAAGTCTTCTCTGTGTAAAATTTGGATGAAATATGTATGATTAATATTATTTATTTTAAGAAGTACGGATTTTTAATTATGTTGTAGATTGATAGGTGAATGTTTCTTACCATGGCCAAAGGTTTTAGATCACACATATTGAGATTTACATGATGTTATGAAAGATATTGGACTGAATTATCAAGTTATTCATGCATGTCCCAATGATCATATTATTTATTAGGGTGAAGACGCGTTGGAAAAATAATTCCCAAAATGTGAAATTAGTATATATTGAATTGATCAAGAAAAAATAAATGTCTAATAAGGTGGAAATTACACTTTAATTATTTGACCACGCACAAAGGGGATTGTGAATGGGGCCAACATTCAAAATTTTCAGTTTTTTCTTGTATCTACCAAAAATTTACATGGTTATAGGAGATGCATGTGTTGACAGTATGGGAGGGTTCCAAGACTTAGATATGACTCATAAAATAACTCGAAAAAATTATAACATAAATGTTGAGGAGATAAAATTATATGGGTAACAAGATGTGATCATAGAAGAAACAATCCTAGCAACTACTAGAAGAAACAACATACCAATACTCATCAAAATGCCGCCTTGAATATTAAATTTCTCCATTATCATAATAATGAAACACCAACACAAGATTGAAGTTGAATTAAGGACTAGTGTCTATGACGATATTTAACTAGAAGAATTTTGTTGGCCATCTTATCTAAATCTTGTCTCATCGTAATGAAAAAGATGCCTTGGGTTTATGGTTTAATGGATCAACCTAAATTTTGGGGGATAATACTTAAACCTAATATCCACTCCCTCTGGTAATTTGTAATCCCTACTTCTCCTTGAACCCTTTAGCCCTATAACATTAGTAACATACGGTCTCTAACACTTGATAATTCCCCACACCCCTAAATCACATAATCCATATATCCCTGATAACTCCTAAACCCATAAGTCTCATACCCTTTATAACCTGATATAAATCTATAACCATCAATATTGAAATTTTAATACTTTAAGCCTTCAAATCATAATGTAACAGTCAATGCATCAATTACTTGACAATAACACCCGACCATTAAACCATGTAACATATGTGGAATATAAAACTAAACTCCTAATACTTAAAATATAAGCATGATACAAAATTTTAATTAATCTTTAAATTCATATCCATATATCTCTTTATTAGTAACCGATAACACTAATAATAATCCAGAAATTGTATAACAACTATCCCTATATAACTCCAGAAGCATAATAAAAAATCAATATATTGTATTATCATTATAGTCCATATTGCAGATAATTCTTGATATCACTAACACTTGTAATGATTAATCCCTATATCCCTTACAATCCTTACTCCTAAGATATTTCAATTTTAACCCTTATACTTAATACTTCAAACTAAACATTATAGCCCTTAACATTTATATGTCTACTATAATCCATAACATGGATGACATAATCATAAGCGTAAAACTTAACCAATATAAACCAAACCTTATAACCTACAATATGAAAAATTATCTCACAAGAAATATAAAGAATATTCCGTATAGCATATAACATAGTATTTTCATAACTCCTATAACCCCATCCTTACAATTTTTATAACCTTTAAACCTTATATGCCATTATTATCAATATAGCCCCTATAAATAACCGCGAAATCTAATAATAGTTACGCAAAAACCTTGTAATTCATATGAGATCTATAACCCCTTAACATTATAATATCTACCCTCCCCCCTTCCCCCTCATTCCTAACCATTGTATCTCCTAATAATAACCATTCAAGAAAAAATAAAATGTAAGTTGCAAACCAATGCCAAAAAATATTACTAGCATTATATTAAATAATAATATAAGTTTTCCAATTTTTCCAAAACTCATTTAAAATAAAAATTTACTTAAAAATATAAATCTCCATTTAAGTGATATATAATTCATCATTTAAAAAAAATATAATTTTACGTCGTAAGGCGTTTCCCTATGAAACCAACACCCCTCTGTGCACACCTGTCATCACTCTTTTCCGTTTGATCCATCGTTAGGTGACTGGATTGTCCTAGTCCGTTGATTTAATTGCACCGGCACAGACAGTTTTATGTTTCCCTTTGTGTAGATGTCATCTGTCTTATACAATTCCTATTAGGTGTTTCGTCGGCGAAGGTTTTCCCGCAGGGACAAAAGCATAAAACATAAAAGGACGAGGATTATGTGGGCGCAAGATCATGGGAGAGAAGTGGATTGGTGAGGGCGTTGGAGAGGAAGAGAACCAATAGACGTTGCAATTCTGATTGAACGTTCAATGCACCTCTATAAAATAATTATTAGCCTCTCATTTATTCATTGCCCAATCCATCAATTCAAGAAAAAATGAGTCCATCAATATGTATTCAAGAAGAAATGTTTCCATTAAAATGTCCATCTGCGATAATGTATGGCTTCAATTTATCATCTCACATCAAGTAGGGAAGTGTGTTCCCTCGATAAGCCCTAGATGCTTGCATTAAATCAATGCTTGGGATTTATAGCTCTATATTGTGTTTTGGATTTTTTGTGTTTATGCATGTTCTTTGTTTACAATTGAAGTGATTATGCTCAATGCCTATGGTGGATTAGCCCCAAAATACTATGTTTCTTTATGCATCAGGAAATTACATACTAATGCATAAAGAGGTTGCATACATTATGTAATACACTAGTTTCTGAGAAATATAGAACAAAATAAATTGTTTTTCTTCCTTCTTGCACCGGGTCGTGGATGAAAACTCATAGAATACTCCCTTTATTTATTTTTTTCTTTTACTATGGTGTGAAAGGCCTCAGCTCCATGCCTTGGCATTTGAGGTTTCAATGGGAAAGGATCACTTCAAAGAGTTGCAGTATATTATAATGGAAATGAATTTTTCATCTTACTCCATCACTTTTTTTTTTTTTTTTTTGATACTTACAGTGATCATGTGTATGCCATCAGACTTATATTCCTGTAATACAGGATGCCTGACTTTCCCCCCTGCTGGTTTTCATATAGAAACCTATTGTTGTGAATACACCCTTTCTTTATGTTGGGCATCATCTAATATTTGCATCTTCCAGTTTCATCTGAAGGTGAGTATAGAGACTATCCTTTATATAACGATTTTATTTTGCTTTTGTTTCCAAGTGCCTTTTCTGTTCTTGTTTCTTGGCCTTCATATTTATTCATTGGATTTTTTAGCAGCCTGATCATTGTCCTCCTCCCTTTCAATTCTACAACATGAAGGTGTGTCCCCTGCATTGAGTGCTATTGCCCAGAACCTCTCCCGATCTTCTTCTAAATTTCATCTCATTTATATTTCGATTATAAATTTATATGGTTGGTTAGTTGTAGCTTGAAATTAGTTTCCATAACCCTGTTTTTTTTACATTAGAACTGAAGAGAGGAATTCAATATGCCACCTCCTTTAAATCAATATGAATTCAGGAGGAAATGTGTCCATCAAAATTTCCATTCGCGATAGTGTCTGGCTTCAGTTTATCATCTCACATCATGTAGGGAAGTGTGTTATCTCGATGAGCCCTGAATTCTTACATTAAATCAATGCTTGGGATTGATAGTTGTACATTGTGGTTTGGATTTTGTGTGTTTATGCATGTTCTTTGTTTACAATTGAAGTGCTTAGGATTAGCCCCGAAAGACTCTGTTTCTTTGTGCGTTAGGAAGTTACATACTAATGCATAAAGAGATTGCATAAATTATGTAATACACTAGTTTATGAGAAATATAGAGAAAAATAATTTCAAAGTATTCAAACATTCTCTTTGCTTTATGATTGACCTGACCACTCCCCTTAATGGTAGGAGATGACTTTTATGAAGCCTATCCCTTCTTTTCTATGATCACTTTCATATAGGGGACGTCGTCTTCAATGTTACGGAAAAATTTAACAGGACTCTAAACGTCTACACCTGTTCTCCATGTGAAATCAATGAGGGAAAAGGGGATCTTCGGAATGCAATGCTAGTGTCTATTATACTTTGTTCGACAGTGGGAATTTGATGAAGGAATTTTCTTCGACACAAATAATAGTTGATGTGAGAAGATTGGCATGGGTTTCAAATGATACAATTAGAGATGAAAGGTGTAGATCAAGTCGAGGCATACGTGGTTATAACGCTTCAGATTCAACTGAGACCTTCCTCTACTATTGCAAGGATGGGCCACAAACCGACAAGTGTTCCAGCCATGGTATTCTTTCGATTTATATTTATGTGGAAGTGTGTCTGAATTATTTGATTGGGTAGCCGTGAAATTAAATAGAATAGCCCTTGAAGCTAATTTAAATTTATATTTTTGAACCAGGAGAGAAGCTTAAGAATGGTGTTGCAATAGGTAAAGATATTTCTTGCAGCTACATGTATTTTCACTTATTTGTTGATGGTTATTGTTGGGCTTATTAATTACTAACTGATTTTAGCAACTACAGGTTAATCTGTTGGAGCAACTATGTTTCTAGTAGCTTCTTTATTAGTGGCTATAACTATGTGCAGAAGGAAGAGTCTTGATTTTCATGAGATTTCTATTATTAGCATTTTCATAGACATTGAGGATAAAACTATGGAAGAAGCTACACAAGGTAAGATAGGGATGCTACCCATTTTCTCCTATGAAGTATTGAAATAGGCAACCGATAATTTCCATGAGAAGAATTTACTTGGAGACGGAGGATATGGTTCGGTTTATCTGGGTAAACTCTCGTATGGTTATGTTGTGGCAGTGAAGATACTGCATCGAGATACTTGTAAAAGATTCAAACAGTTCATCAACGAGGTGTAGATTCTTTCGACCTTCTATCATCGAAACCTTGTTCGTCTCTATTGTTGTAGTTCCCCACAAAGTCCAGATCTGCTTCTTGTTTATGAATATGTTACAAATGGTACTTTTTCAGATCATCTTCATGAGGAAGTGAAGAAGGATAAAGGTCTAGATTGGGATACCCGTCTTAGAATTTGTATAGAGACTTCCCACACCCTAGCATTTCTTCACTGCCATGAATTGCCTATTTTCCACAGAGATGTAAAATCTTCAAATATTTTGCTGGACGAGGAATTTCATGTCAAAGTAGCGGATTTTGGGCTTTCAATATTTGTACCATTAGTTGTAACTCATGTTTCCACTGCTCCAAAAGGCAGGCCAGGCTACGTTGACCCAGAATACCACCAATGCTTTCAGCTCACAGATAAATATGATGTCGAAAATTTCGGAGTTGTGTTAATGGAAATCATCTCTTCCAAGTTAGTTGTGGACATAGATCATAATAAAAGGGAAATTTTCCTGGCCAATATGGAAATAGAAAATATTAAAGTGGGATATTTTCATGAGCTAATAGACCCAGATCTAGAAATTGACTCAAACTCTCACATAAAAGTGATGGTTATTGCAATTGCTGAATTTGCTCTAAGATGCCTTACAGAGAACAAATAAGACCAACCAGATATGAAGTAACTTGTGGCCAAACTTGAGCAAATAAAATAAAATGGAGTTTATTGCAAACACTCGCTATTTCTGGTCCCTGATGATGATGGGTAATGGGTAGACATAATGGGTAGTGTCTACCGAAAAAGTTAATGGGTAGTGTCTACGGAACATAAGTTAACCATTAAACAATTGGTATTCCCATAAATACTCTGTGAATAGGATTTAGAAATACAATTTGTTAATTGATATTTAGAATGCAAATCATTTTGATACCTAGAAAAGAGTTAAATGGATCAAGAAAATGATAAGTTGAGGGCAATTGAACCAAGACAATTTATTTGTTGGATGCACGGTTGGGGTTCCTTTAACTACAGCATGCCTCCCTTGAATTTCTAAGGCCAACTCTCTTATTATAACTTGTAGCTTTGTTCCAACCAACAAAATTATATGTATAGAGATAAAATGACATAGAACCCAAATAATTCAATAAAAGAAATGTCATGATTATTAACTCCCATTATCAATAATTCAGTGTCATGTCAGTCCACGATTTTTGTGCACTTACAACTAAGGGAACTAAAGAGAGCTAAAAGAATGAATACCACCTTGCTCACAGAAATAAATCCAACCAAAAAGAGGATGTTAGCTTAAACAACAACATAAACTCTTTTTAAGAATATGCAGATTGAAGTCATTGGAAGCAGAGATAGAGTGTTGAAGATTTACCATACACATTGAGAAGCAAAAATATTACAGTAAAATGCCACAATGGAGGGCTGTAGATAACCCTTTTTAGCCCTTCTTATTTCCTCTTTTCTTGTTGCACGTATTTATCTTACAAACAAGGATAACATTTTGCTCCTCCTCAATACCTGCAATAGTATCCAATATTGTCTCCTTCTAGTTGAAGTCATTCCATAGCCTGCTAAAAGTGGGAAGTTATTTTTGGATAGAGCCAAAAAGTTTCCAAAAACAACAAGACCTATTTAATGCAATGGGCATTGGGTAATAGCTCTTTACCCTTCACCTACTAATTTTCATCTTCAATGATTCTTTATATGTCACAATGCTTCTCAAATTTATGCCTTACAGTGTTTCCTTTGCAACGTCTAGTTGTATTATTTTTAATAAGAAAAATAATATATATATTCGAAAGGTTTACATTAAAAAGAAGTATTTTAATTTAATATATAAATATAACTAATGTACTTATATAATAAATGAGAGGTAAATGCTAATAGCATCAATCAATTATAAACATCAAAACACTTACTTTATCATACATTTTACGTTGCTAAAACTAAAGAAATTATAAAATTTAACTTAATTATAAATTTATTTTAAATTCTTATTATTATTAATTGTAAAAAAATATATATATATAAGTTAAACATATATACATTTCAAAAAACATGTAACTAGATTTTTAACCATGGAAATTCATCCCACTTTAACATAGATGCAAATAAACCTTATTACAATATCAATAAACCAATGCCATGACTTATCAATACCACATGCCCTCATTTCGGATAGCGCTTACTAATAAGACCTTTTATTTATTTAATCAATCTAATTAAAATAAAAATAAATAAAAAACTACTTTAAACATAAATATCAACCTTAATTTCTGCCTACTATTAAAAATATTAAATTTCTACCATCAAACCAACCTAACCCTTATAAATAATTAAATAAACCCTTGAAACATTAACTACTATGACAGAGAAGTAATAATTCAAATCGTAGTGAGCATCTAAGTACGTTATATGTTCTAAAGCTTGTAGAAATATACAGGATTAACTTGTATTAAAGATTACAGGATTAATTTGTATCATTCCATTTCTCAGATCCTAGACAATAGCGGGTGGCTGCGGTCCATGTCATCCCACCCTGAAAGATGGCGTTGAAGTAACCCATCTTTGTGTAAGCTTTCGACGGTGTCAGCTAAAGTCTTGATCATAGGTGTAAACGAGAAATTTAAATCCTTTAGCTTCTGATTGGAAAACTGGTATGGCTGCTTCCTTGGATTTATCTGGTCTGAACACCTGCGTGAATGATGGTGCAGAGAATTAAAGTGTTTATTTTGCTTGATTCGTGTATATGTATATAATTTGAAAATAAATATATTAAAATATATATTATGCAAAAGGGCTGTGGGTGCGTACTCGGTAGGGAGGGGACAGTGTGGGCACAGTTTGGTCAACATGTCGACGAGGTCTCCTCTGTGTATGTTGCATTCTGCGCACATATATCTGTGACCGCTGGCTGAAACCACCGCAGGATGCACCATGGCAACCTCGGACAACGCTAAACTCTTACAATAGAGAATATATGCTCTCTATTAAGTGTTTATTTTGCTTCTCCCAACACTCCCACACATGGTTGGATTTCTCTTTATCCGTCAAACAATTTTTTTAATTTTTTTTTAAATAAGGTTTATGCTTCTATGTTTAGTATTTTGTTTGTCATGATGTTTTCCTAACAAATTAACTCTTCATTTCATTTAAAATTTACCCTTTAATAATATAGTCATGTTAAAAAATTCACATATTTAAAAAAATGATCATAATACATAAATCATTATTAAATTTTGAGTCTTCATTTGAAATTGCATAGAATACTCACAATATAATTCCCATAATCTTGAAATCAAATGTCTTTGACCCGAATATGCCATAGCATTTGTATATATATGAGATATGAGTAAAGAAATCTTATAAGACATAAAATGACAAAAGAAGTAAAATTATTGAATCTTATCAATAAAAACTCAAAAATAGATTAATTAATATGATTTATCCTAAGATTTACATATATGAGATATACTATATGATCTATAGATAAATTGTACATTTGACAATATATATTTTAGTATTGTTTCGAGTAATAGGATATACACTAATACTAACAAAGATTAAATGCATAATATCTAAACCTTTTGAAAATTAAAAGACTAAATTTATAACAAACCGATATTGCAAATCTCTTGACATCATGTTATAGGCTTATGTTATGGTTTCCTCCATTATTACATTATTCGAGAGAAAATACTAATAAGAATTAAATGTGCTAAAAACAGGGTTTGATCAAATACTTTCTTCTATTTATTACCAAAATTAAGGGAAACCAATATATATTATTGTTCATATATATAAATAACTAAACACACACACACATAGAAAAACAAGTGTGCATATTAAAGTAACAATGAATATTCATAACAAACTCATTCTAATAGAGCTCTATATCATATCTAACTAGTTCATTTTTTAGACAAAAGAATTTCCTTGAAAATTGACAAATAATTTTCATCCCACTTGGATACTTCTAGCTCTCTTTTTTAACAATTGAACTTATAACCCTAATGCAAACAAGCATGGAATTATGTTTGATTGTTGAATTTTGCAAACTCAACTAAAGGTGACCCTACATTCATCTCATCTCTTAATAGGATGCTTCTAGCTTTGGGATAGGTGGGAGGACCTAAGAGAATGCATGGGAGATTGAAATGGAATAACGAAGGAATAACTTAACCAAAAAAAACAAAGGGTTTTGGCAATATGTCTAAAGAAAACTTATGCCTAAATGAGGATGATATAAACAATTGTGGTAAATATATTCATGAACTACAAGTGGCCCTATGTTCATCCCATCTTTGATTGAGATGTTTCTATCTCATGAGCATAAACAACAGATAGATGTGGTGTTTAGGAACTAGAATCCAATAAACATACCCAAAAGAAGAAAAAGGATTTGGTAGTATGTCTAGAGAAAATGTATGCCAACATGAGCATGATGCAACAAATTGGTTGCAATTTTATCCTTTTCCTACATAGACTCAAATATCACATACAACTTTCTGGACACATCTCATCATCCACTAGCTCAAATGCCAACTCTGGATCAAAATCCTCATTGTGCTACTCACAAATATTATGCAACACATAACATGCTCCAAGAACAATTGGCAAGTCAAGAAACTTCACCTTATTGTAATTTTCTAGATAACACCACCTCCCTTTCAATCGACCGAATCCATCCCTTGCAATCTTCTGGATCTTGCTTATCTTGTCAATGAAGCTGTGTTGAGTCTAGGTAAGACTATGTTGAACATATGGAATTACAAGCAAATCCAAGAGTGGATAAGTGGAGCTACCCATCACCCAACCCCTATCAAAGAAACCATTCATTCCCAACATGAACAAATCAAAATTCTCTAGGACTAAGTCATCAAACATAAAACCCATTAAGCCTATACAAATTTCAGTGAAGGATAATGCGCTACCAACAACTTCCTACAATGTAATGGAATAGGATGTTGTTTGGTTTCTTTTAGTGTGCATTTTATTGAAGTAAGAAGCTACATGAGCATCGGTTTCCTAATCTACCCTTCCATAAACTAACCTTGTCCAATGTAACTTCACCACCTTTAGTTAAGTTGGCCTTTCTTTTCCTGACCAAACCTATGCCAGAATAACCTACCATAGCCTACCTAAATCTTACCCTAACTTAGATTAATCTAATCTAACATAGCCACCTAACATAATCCAACATATCCTATCTTAACCCATCCTTAACCTAGACTAGAATACTTAATCTTAAAGTACATAAGCTAATCTCTAACCTACATAGACCAAATTATTTTTTCCTACCATAAACTTAAGCCTAAATCCCCGAGTCTCAACCCAATGTTTAAATACTAATCCAAAACTAGAACTATAGTGGATCCATACCCTAAACATAAGACAAAGCGCTCCTCACATTGTATTTTCTTAAATAAATGATAATACTACATTGAACACATATATGATGTAACGATTACATGTTATTCAAATCCACTTTTTAATATGAAATAATCAATCATAGACCCATAATGTGAATCAAATTAAAAATGACATAATCTAATAAAAAAATAAAAATTAAACTAAGTGATTTAAAAAAATGAAAATAAACACATCATTAATGCAACCACAACAAGAAAAACACTTACCACATGAGACATCTAATGTTCCTAAAATTACAAAAAAAAAATATATAACTTTACTTTAAATTATTATTATTAATATGAATTATGAGAAAAATTAATATATAAGTTAAACGTTTATATATTTAAAAAACATGGAATAATATTTTTAGATATGGATATTTACAATGGAGATTTTTAATTTATAAATAGGATTTTTCACAATATCATGGGCCAATACTATACTATGGCTTATGAGGACACCATGTCCAAAAAACCATAAATCACTTCATACAATGATTGTTTATATGAAAAATGGGCCATGGAAATAAATATCAGCTTTTGGTTGGTGTGTTTTAGTATGAATATTCCAAAATATTCCATGGAGGATAAATCTCTCCCATTCACTAAATAATTATTCATAATTACATTAACTTTTGGTTGGTGCGTTTTAGTATGAATATTCCAAAATATTCCATGAAGGTTAAATCCCTCTCATCCACCAAACAATTATTCATAATTACGTTAACTTTTGGTTGGTGTGTTTTACTATGAATATTCCAAAATATTTCATGGAGGTTCAATCCCTACCATCCACAAAATAATTATTCATAATTACATTAATATAATAGAAAAAATATTCCAAAATAAGAATGCATATGGACTTAATAAAAATAAAAATTTATCATATTAAAAAAAAAGCCTAAATATAAAAACATATAACATAATTATAATCTATTTTAAAAAATCAAAATCACAATCTTATCTATAAAAATAAAATATATTTATAAATATAAGTTAAAATAAGATATCATATAATAAAATATATTTTCAATATAACAGTAGATACATTTCTTATAAAAAATATTAAATTAAAATAAAAAATATATAAAATAAACTTTATAATTAGGAAAGAAACAATACAATATATTGAACATTAAAAAAAAATTAGTTATTCCAATTTATACTTTAATTCTTTATTATTATTTACTATTAAAAATCAAGACAATGATATACAATAACATAGTATAAATCTTCTTCCTCTTTCCAAAAGGAAATTATAAATCTACAAAATAAATACTTGATATATAATCAGGTAAATACACAAAACTTCCTCTATCCATATTAATATTTCGAATAAAAAAAGTCACATGCTATGGAATATACAAAGGAAAAATATTTGGTTTCCAAAGTTTGATCGAAAAAATTACATTTGGTTCCAGAATCTCGATTGAAAAAATTACCTAAATGTAATAAGCAGGGCATAAAATGTAAAGAAAACTAAATTGCGCTATAGAGGTGGGTTAAATTATTAATACAAGTAGAAAATTTGGTTATGAAATCTACTTCAAAATTTATAAATTAAAGAGAGAGATTTGAGATAAATCCGAAGACTCTAAAATTACTGAATTCATATGCAAAAATGATAGTTTTGAAAAATAAAAATAAAAAAATTTGAAAAAAAAAAAAGATGTTGAAAGATATTAATAACATTTTCAAAATCAACTAACTTCAATGCATTTCACATAAGAAACGATTATGAAAATATTTTAACCATATAATAAGGTCAAAATGAACTATGACAAATGCCCGTCAAACTCAACCCTGCTGCTGCATGTTCATATTTCTACCCAATCCTTTGTACATATGTCAAATCCCATTAGAAAAACCTTCACAGGAAGTGATAAAGAAATGCGTAGCTTAACTATTATACGTGTTTATCATTCTTATTGTGTGTGTGTTTAACCTTATATATTTTCAGGTTGAATTTTTTTGGACATGACTTTAGTGTCTAGGGGATTATATTTATTTTTATATTAAAAAATAAATTTTAATTATTAAAAATTTATAATTTTATTTGATTTCAAATAAAATAATCATAATATTTAATAGTTAAAATATTTTATTACTTAAAATAATTATAATAGTTAGATTGTGATGGATTTCATAGATTTTCATAATTAGTATAATTGACTTAAATACAAAGAGTAGGTTAATGTTGATAAATTTAGTTTGAAGAATTGGTGATTTGTTATTTACTTTCTAGGATTATTGATTCATCAATCTCACCCTAACATGCTTAAGAGAATATTTGATAATGTAAAATTTTCCATCTTATGTCTTAATCAAAAGTACAATAAAACATATTATAGCATATTTGTCCCAAACTTTCTTATTTCATTAGCTGAAAGTTTTTTATTTCAGCTTCATGTGGATGAGACCATGTTTACCTTTCTTTTAAATTATAATTAGACAACCAAGATTAAATATGAGGCGAACATGACCCAAATATGATTCTTCTAAGTCACACATCGACGACTAAGTCACAAGAGAGTGTGAAGTGATGGAAAAATATTAGCTTCATTGATTTGTTAATTTATGCAATCTGGTGTAGCATTTCAAGATTCGGCGCTTCCATACTCTGTCGGTTCAATCTGCATTGTCAGGCATCCAAATGTGGTCATATTATGTTAATTTATGCAATCTGGCACAACATTTCAAGAGCTAGTGCTTCTATTCTCCACCGGTTTGGTGTGCATCGCCACACATCCAAATGTGAATAGATTATATGAGGTACATTAGTTAGGATTGCGAAATTTTTATCTACAATTGAAAATTTTGGAAGCATATGAGTTTATTTAACCATTGGTTTGGCTCTGAAATAGGTTTTGGCGAGTAAGAAGAAGATATACATTGTTCTTGAATTTGTCATAGGAGGTGAATTGATGAACAAAGTCATGAGTGTGACCTTCAATGGCGTCCACCAACCATTAATGTAATGACATGCAATTTATGTTGTCATGTTCATGTGACTAACCATGCTCTTCCTTTCCAACATTTAGTCGTATAATGACAAAGTAGAGAAAAGTGAAGCAAGATGGTATTCCCAGCAAATTAAGCAAATTGTTGATGTCGTAGGATATTGTCACAACAAGAGTGTTTATTACAAATATTTGAAGGTATATATACAATGAAAGTTGCATACCGCTGAAGTCTAAAGATCCTTATTTTTTCCCGTTTAATTGCACTAAAGCATGAAAATATCAATAACCCTATACAAATATCAATGAAGGAGCCTATGCTATCGACAACTCCTTGCAATGTAATGGAGTAGGATGTTCTTTGGTTTCTCTTAGTGTGCCTTTTATTGAAGTAAGAAGCTACATTAGCATTGGTTTCCTAGTCTACCCTACCATAAACTAACCTTGTCCAATGTAACTTCACCTATTCTAGTTAAGCTAGCCTTGCTTTGCCCAACCAAACCTATGCCAGAATAACCTACCATAGCCTACCTAAATCTTACCTTAACTTAGCCTAATCTAATCTAACCTAGCCACCTAACCTAATCTAGCATATCCTACCTTAACCCATCCTTAACCTAGGCTAGCCTACTTTATCTTAAAGTACATAAGCTAATCCCTAACCTACATACACCAACTTATTCTTTCCTATCATAAGCTTAAGTCTAAAGAACTAAGTCCCAATCCAATGTTTAAATACTTAGTCCCAAAACTAAAACTATAGTGGATCCATATCCTAAACCTAAAACAAAGCCTTCCTCACATTGTATTTGCTTAAATAAAATGATAATAATTCATTAAACACATATATTATATATCAATATACATCTTATTTAAATCCACCTTTTAATATGAAATAATCAATCATAGACCCATATTGTCAATCAAAGTAAAAATTACACAATCTAATAAAAGCATATGAGGTAAAGTAACGATTTAAAAAAATGAAAATAAACTCATCATTAGTGCAACTATAACAAGCAAAACATTTACCACATGAGACATCTCATGTTGCTAAAACTACCAAAAAAAACATAAAAAAATATAACTTTACTTTAAATTATTATTTTTATTAATATTAATTATGAAAAAAATAAATTATAACCTAAACGTTTATACATTTAAAAAACATGGAATAAGATTTTTAGTAATGGATATTTAAAATGAATATTTTTAATTTTTAAATAGGTTTTGTTACAATATTATTGGCCAATACTATAACTTATGAGTACACCATGTTCAAAAAACCATAAATCACTTCATATGATGCTTGTTTATATGACTATTTATTTATTTAATCAATTTAAATAAAAAGGAAAAAAACATTATGGAGTTAAATCTCAACTTTTGGTTGGTGTTTTAGTATGAATATTCCAAAATATCCCAAGGAGGTTAAATCCCTCCCTTCCACCAAATAATTATTTATAATTACATTAACTATTGGTTGGTGTGTTTTGGTATGAATATTCCATGGAGGTTAAATCCATCCCATCCACCAAATAATTATTTATAATTACATTAACTTTTGGTTCATTTGTTTTAGTATGAATATTCCAAAATATTCCATAGAGATTAAATCCCTGCTATCCACCAAATAATTATTCATAATTACATTAAAATTCTATAAAGACTATTCCAAAATAAACATACTTATAGACTTAATTGAACAATATACATTTTTTAATCATATTTAAAAAAAATTATATAATATAATTATAATTTATTTAAAAAAATCAAAATCACAATCTTATTTATAACAATAAAATATGTTTACAAATATAAGATAAAATAAGATATATTCATATAATAAAATAGATTTTCAATATACATGGTTAATTAAATAGATAATTTTTTATAAAAAATA
The DNA here is from genome assembly GCA_031772625.1 of Pinus tabuliformis. Classification (NCBI taxonomy): domain Eukaryota; kingdom Viridiplantae; phylum Streptophyta; class Pinopsida; order Pinales; family Pinaceae; genus Pinus; species Pinus tabuliformis. Next base: position 671,347,984 of record CM062810.1, on the reverse strand, counting down.
AAAAATTAAAATAAAATATATATCAAATAAACTTTATAATTATAATTTAAGTAAAGAAATATATATATATATATATATATATATATATATATATATATATATATATATATATATATATATATATATATATATATATATATTTCCAATTAAAATTTTAGTTCTTTACTATTATTTATTAAAAACAACACAATGATATACGCTAACCTAGTATAAATCTTCTTCCTCTACAACATAAATACCTGATATATAATCAGGTAAATACACAACTTCTTTTATCCATATTAACATTTCAAATAAAAAAAGTTATATGCCATGGCTTATACAAAGGACAAATATTTCGTTTCCACATCTTGATCGAACAAATTACATTTGGTTCGAAATTCGACTGAAAAAATTAACTAAATGTAATAAGCAGGGCATGAAATACAGAGAACTAAAATGCGCTATAGGGGTGGGTCAAATCGTTATAGCTTGCATCGAGTGGAGACACCGTACATTTTATAAGACAATAGGAAAAACAACTAAATAGGATGTAGTGAAAAATAATGTTATGTTTATAATTAGTAATTAAGTATTTCATACTTCAAATTCAAAGACAAAATATAAGTATAAAACTGGGTTATGAAATCCACTTCAAAATTTATAAATTAAAGACAGAGATTTGAGATAAATCGGAAGACACTAAAAATCCCTGAATTGATATGCACAGATGCTAGTTTTGAAAACAAAAACAAAAAATTGAAATTATTAATAACTTTTTTAGAAAAATAATTAACTATCAAAAATATGTTATATGCACTTCACAAGGAACGATCATGGAAATATTTTAACATACAATACGGTCAAAATGAACTATGACCAGCAAAATCCGTGTCAAATTACAACCCTGCTCCTGCATGTTCATACTTCTGCCCATCCTTTGTACATGTCAAATCCCATTATAAATTCTTTCACAGGAAGTGATAAAGAAATGTGTAGCTTATCTATTATACGTGTTTAACATTCTTATTGTATGTGTTTAAGATTCTTATATATTTTTAGGATGAATTTTTTTGGTCATGACTCTAGCCTCTAAGGGATTATAATTATTTTCATATCTAAAATTTATAAAAAATAAATGTTAAATAATAAAAATTTATAATCTTATTTTATTTTTTATAAAATAATCGTAATAGTTAATAGTTAAAATACTTTATTACTATATATAAAATTTGTTTTTGCAAAAGATGTTCCTCTCACACTGTAGCTTCTTTGGAGGGTAATTAGAATGTAATGGCCATCTGTAGGTGCCATGCCTCTAATTTGACATCCTCTTGGTAGACAAAACAACAACATGTGAACTATGAGAGGTAGAAAGAGATATAGATTCCAAATTGATTTAGTAGTTGATTTCATAAATCTTAATAAATAGTTTAATTGACTTAAATGCAAATAGTAAGGTTAAAGTTGATAAAATCGGTTTGAAGGATTAGTGATTTGTCACTCACTTTCAAAGATTATTGATTCATCAATTTCACCGTAACATACCTAAGAAAATATTTGATAATCTAAATGTTTCCATCTTATGTCTGTTAAAAAGCGATGTTTGAATTAATAAAAAGCATCCACTGGTTAGCTCTATGAAAGAGAGATTGAAGCAGGAGAGTTTTTCTTTGCAAAATGCTCTACGTTGTCCATGTACATCACACATTATATAGCAATCATGGATTTAGGGAAGTTAGAACCATACCCTAGGAAATAGAAACTAATCCCTATCCTAAGGTACTGTGAACCAATTCACTATTCTAGGATATTCTCCGTTATCTCTAACACTCCCCCTTAATGGAGAAGGGGTTCACAAATATGCCTAACATCTCCATAAACATTTCTAACATAATTTTGCCAAGAGGCTTAGTGAAAATGTCTGTAACATTATCACATGTATTACAATATAGAAGATGGACTCTTTTGATTGTAGTTTCTCCCTGACAAAGTGGAATTATGTACTAATGTGTTTAGTGTTCTTGTGAAACACCAAGTTATCAACAAGTTTGATTGAACTCTGATTGTCACATCTGATTGTTGTTGCATCCTTTTGTTCTTCCCCAACATCCTGGAGAAGTCTCCGCAATGAAACTGCCTCACATGTCACTGCGCACATGGCTTGATACTCTACTTCCACTGAACACAAGGAAACTGTGTTCTGTTTCTTGTTGCTCCATGTAATCACCCAGGATCCAATGTTGAATGCATAGCCTGTTATGGATTTGCAGTCTTCTACATTTCTAGCCCAGTCTGAATCTATAAATCCTGTCAATCTAACATAAGAGGAATCAATATAAATAATTCCATAGTTTATAATACCTTGCAAATACCTCAAAACACAGTTTTCTGCATTCCAATGACTCTCAAGTGGCTTGAACATGTATTGAATTAGCACCCTGACTATATAAGACAAATCTGGTCTAGTAATGGTTAGGTAGATTAAGCTCCCAACCAACTATCTGTAAAGTGTCACATCTTCCTCTTTAGAGCCATCCTCACTCTGAAGTTTAATGTTCTGTTGAAATGGTACTCCTGCAGCCTTACACTGATCCATCCCGAATGTTTCTAGTAGACCTTGGACATAATTACCTTGGGACAGAAAATTTTGTCCTGAATCTCTCTAGATCTCAAGACCCAAACAGTATCTTAATTCACCAAGGTCTTTCATTTCGAACACTTATGACATTTTTTGCTTGATTTCTTTGATTAGAACAATAACATCACCTATAATAATTAAATCATCTACATACAAATAAATTAACACTATTCGTCATTGTTCATCTTTCATTGTATAAAGAGTAGGGTCATTTTTACTTCTGTTGTTGCCAAGTTGCAGAAAAAATGAATCAATCTTTTCATACTAGGACCTGGGTACTTTCTTTAGTCCATAAATTGATTTCGTTAATCTAAAGACTAAATGTCTTTTCCCTTTCTTAACAAACCCCTCAGGTTGCTCTAGATAAATCTCCTCTGTCAATTCTCCATTTAAAAATGCAGACTTTACATCTAGTTGGTGAATCATCCAATGTTTCTTAGTAGTTAAAGCAATCAACATCCTGAGGGTATTTAGTTTAGCTACAAGGGCAAAGGTTTCTTCATAGTCAATGCCTTCTTTTTGTGAATACCCTTTTGCTACTAATCTAGCCTTTAATTTATCTATGGTTCCATCTGCATTAATCTTTGGTTTATACAACCATTTATAGCCTATGGTTTATTTCCCTTTAGGAATTTCAACGAACTCCCAAGTGTTGTTCCTGATTATAGATTCATATTCTTGTTCCATAGCTCCATTCACTACATTCATTTGCTTCTTTATAACTAGAAGGTTTAACTACATTCATCATACTAGTTATGAAAGCATTTTCCCTATATCTTACTGCCAACTGAGATTTCCTACCTGATCTCCTGAGTGGTGGGGTAGCTTTAAATCTTGTCTTATCATCATTTTCTAGAATTTGCTTGATAGCTACATCATCTTCTTTTCCTTCCTGTTACTACTCATTTCTGTCACCTGATTCATCACTTCCTTCTTCCACCAAGAACGGAATATCCCATTCCTCATTGCGCTTATCAGATTCTTCATGATCCTGCTCATGGAATATGACATCTCTACTAATGAAAATCTTGTGAATAGAGGGATTAAATAATCTGTAAGCTTTATATTGTGAACAATACCCTATAAAGGTACATCTGATGGCTTTTGAATCTAGTTTTCTTCTGTCTTCCTTTGGAATATGGGTAAATTATTTAGACCCAAACACCCTTAAATGTTTTACTGCAGGTTTAAATCCATATAATTCTTCATAAGGAGTTTTAAATATAAGACTCTTTGTAGGACTCCTATTTTTCAAACAAACTACAGTATTCAATGCTTCAGCCCAAACACCATTCGAAAGATCCTTACCTTTTAACATGCTCCTAGCACATTCCACTAATTTTTTGTTCTTTCTTTCCATTACTCGGTTCTGCTGAGGAGTATGGGGTACTATGGATTGTTGTAATATCCCATGGTCTTTACAATACTTGATAAGTTCATCCTTCCTGTATTCTCTGCCTTGATCAGAGCAGAGAATTTTTATATGCTTCCCTGTTTGCTTTTCAATCATGTTTCTGAACTACTTAAAGTATTCAAATGTGTGACTTTTCTTACTCAAAATTATACCCAAGAAAACTTTGTGCAGTCATCAATAAACAGTAAAAAATACAATGCACCTCATAATGACTTTGTTTGCATGGGTCCACAAAGATCTGTGCGCACTAATTCAAGTATGTCTCGCTGTTTCTTCTCTACTTGAATAGGGAATTCCTCTCTATTCATCTTTCCTAATGTACAAGCATCACAATCATTATGAACTTATTTTAACATAGGAAGATCTCTTACCATTTCCTTTTTCTGAAGTAACAACAAATCATTGTAGTTGATATGACCAAATCTCTGATGCCACAACTTTTCTGTAGTCAAACTTGCTGATGTTAAGGCTTGAACTGGTGTTGTTCTTACATCCAATTTGTACAGACCTCCTATTTGAATTCCTATAGAAATACTCTTCATGCCATCTAACAGATCTTTAATATAACAGTTAGATTTAAAAATTCAACTTTAAGATCTTGATCTATAACCATGGATACAAAAATCAAGTTCTTTGTTACACCGGGCACATACATGACATTATGAATTTGTCTTACAGCACCATTAGGTAAAATGACATAATTTTTTCCACACCCTTTGATCTGATGACTTCTAGCATCACCTAGGTAGATTTTTTCTTCGTCGTTGATTTCTTTACAAATATTTGAACCATTGCTTGTTTCCCGTCATATGTGTTGATGCTTCCAAATCTACATACCAAATGTCTGCATCAACATTCTCATCAAAGTCTACCATGACCAATTTGAAATTTTACTCATGATTATCATTTGCGAGATGACTTGCATGTCCTTTTTGCTTCTACTGTTGCTCATGATATTTCTTCTTCCTGCACTCCTTAGCTATATGACCAAGTTTTCCGCAATAAAAACATTTAATTTCAAAGTTGTTTCTATTCGGATGCATACCTTGAGTCTGATTTGGTCTTTTCTATGAGTTTCCTCCATTTTGTTGTTGTGGATTTCCTTTTCCTTTGAAGAAGTTCTTTTTCGCCATCAACGCAAGATCGACACTCTGGGGCTTTAGAGTCAATCTTCTTTCTTCTTCTTGCATTAATATTCCTGTCAGTTCTTCAAACTTTGGGATTTTCTCTCTCGCATTTATCCCAGTGATAAACATTTGGTAGTCATCCATCACACCACTGATGGTAATTGTTACAAGATCTGTATCTGCAATTGTATCACCAATGTCTACCAATTTGTCCTTCAGGTCTTTGATCCTTACTACGAAGGCATAAACTGTTTCATTCTCCTCTATCTTCAGGGATAAGATCTTGCTCTTTAGGAATAGAAGACGATTTGTATTCCTTATCTCATACAAATCCTTCAATATTTCCTAAATTTTTCTTGCTAATTTACATTCTCTGATATGTGGTATTATGCAGTCTTTCACTGACATCTTCAGCAACGTCCTTGCTTTACCTTCTCACTTATCCCAATCTTGAATCGATGTTGATCTAGCTTTTGGTTTGTCCTCATCACCATTTGCAATCGTCCAAGCACTCTGCACTTCTAGCGAAGTCTGCATGTTGAATTTCCAATTCGCATAATTGGAGCCATCAAGCTTGTTATGCTCATTCAAGTATGCTTCAATAATTTGATTATTCTTCTTGGAGATTAAAAAAAAGTTTGACAGGTAAACAAAAAAATATATGTTAGATCTATCCCAGATTTTTATGAAAGATAGAGTTTGTGGATTCCTTCTGAGGCTGATCTCTTGCTGTGATTCATGCCAATCCACACGGATGTTCCTCCACGTGGATATTCCTCCATGATTCCGCAACAACCTTGGCCTCCTTCCAGCTTTCTCCACTTAGCCTTCTCTCAGTAGACACTACCAAGACACAGCCCTTTTTTTCTTTTTTTGCACAATCGACGCAATTAGCCAACACTTACTCGCGATGATTGGCGCAATTATCCAACACGGATTCACGATGGTCATCCAAAATAAAATGTGGGAAGTCTCACAGTGGGATCGATGTGATTTCCCCCCAAACCATGAGATGATTTCGCCTCAGGCGTGCTAGGCAAATCCTTCACTCAGTGAACAGATTTCTCAGCCCTGTTGCTCTGGTACCATGTTAAAAGGTGACTTTTGAATTGATAAAAAAATATCCACTAGTCAACTCTACGAAAGAGAGTGTGGACCAAGAGATTCGAGCTCTGCAGAACGCACTACATTGTCCATGTACATCACACATTATATAGAAATCATGGATTTAGGGAAGTTAGAACCATACCCTAGGAAATAGAAACTAATTCATATCCTGAGGTATCGTGAACCAATTCACTATTCTAGGATATTCTCCATTATCTCTAGCAATGTCTTAACCAGAAGTACAATAAAACATATTATACCATATTTAACTGAAGGTTTCTTATTTAATTAGATGAAATCTTCTTATTTCAACTTCATGTGGATGAGCCTGTGTTGACCTTTTTTTTCCTAGTGTGGATGAGCCTGTGTCGACTTTTTTTTTTAAATATAATTAGACAACTGAGATTAAATATGGGGCAAACATGCCGAAAATATTCTTCTTTTGAGCCACACATCGATGACTCAGTCACGAGAGAGTGTGAAGCGATAGAAAAATATTAGTTTCATTGATTTTTTAGTTTATGCAATCTGGCATAGCATTTCAAGACTCCACACTTCCATACTCTGTCAATTCGATAGACATCATGAGATATCCAAATGTGGTCATATTATATTAATTTATGCAATCTGGCATGACATTTCAAGATCCAGTGCTTCCATTATCCATTGGTTCGATTTACATCGTGAGGCATCCAAATGTGGTCAGATTATATGAGGTACATTAGTTAGGATTGCAAATTTTTTATCTAAAACGAAATTTTTTGGAATTAGATAAGTTTATTTAACCGTTGGTTTGGCTCTAAAATAATTTTTGGCAAGTAAGAAGAGGATATACATTGTTCTTGAATTTGTCACAAGAGGTGAAATTGTTCTTGCATTTGTCACAAGAGGTGAATTGAAGAGGTGAATTGATGAACAAACTCGTGAGTGTGACCTTTAATGGCGTCCACCAACCATTAAGGTAATGAGTTGCAATTTATGTTGCCCAGTTGATGTGAATAACCATGCTCTTCCTTTCCAACATGTAGTCGTATAATGACAAACTAGAGGAAAGCGAAGCAAGATGGTATTTCCAACAAATTATTGACGTTGTAGGATATTGTCATAGAAAGGGTTTTTATCATAAATATTTGAAGGTATATAGACAGTGAAAGTTGCATACCACTGAAGTTTGAAGATCCTTATTTTTACATGTTTAATGGCCCTAAAACATGAAAATGTAAAGTGGCTATTTGGGATAATCGTATTTGTTGAAAATGACTTATTAACAAATGGAAATGTGAAGATATGTGATTTTGACCTCAGCAGCTAAGGGTATGTATGCAATGATATTTGGGAGAAATTATGATGCAATTGTTGAGAAATTTGGGAGAAATTTCGATGCATTAGGATTTGAAAAATTTTAATTTATTAGTTTGAAATGTCAAAAATAATCATTAGTGATAAATAAGTTCTAGGTAGAAGGTACGACTTAACTCATGGAAATTTATTTTACTTTTTTGTTGAGAGACTGAAGATTTTTACAATTATTTATTGTAAGAAGATATTTTGAGAAAATTATGAAATGAGATTTATCATCCGAGATAAGAGAGAATGATGACAATCTAGTGCTAATGGTTTTCTTTTATAGAAATAAATTCAATTAGCGGTTAGAGAAAATAACTAATTTAATCAATGTAATCTTAAAAGGTCAAGTCAAAGATTAATTAATAAATTAAATAATTTTAAAAAGATATTAAGATTAAAAGGGGTAATTTAATCAATGTAATCTTAAAAGGTCAAGTCAAAGATTAATTAATAAATTAAATAATTTAAAAAAGATATTAAGATTAAAAGGGGCAAGTTAAACGCTTAAAAACTAATAAAATAAAATATTAAGAATTAATTAAATTCAAATAACAAGAAACAAAAGAAAATATTTAAGGAGTTAAAAGGATAAAGGAGCAAACAAAATGTTTCTAATATAAGAAATAATTAAAAAGAAAAGAAAATTCAAAAAATGTAACCAAATTTAAAAGGAAGAAAAAAGTAGTGGAATTACACTAAATAAAAACAAATAAAGACTCATACAATACTGAGAGATTGGTGCATTGTAATAACTAATGAAAGACAAAAGGGAAATTAATAATGAGAAATCGATATATTAGAATAACTATCACACTCACATTATTATTTAATAATAATAATAAAATTAAATAATTCATTCTTAATAATCAAGCATGATCATCCATGGTCAATCATTGTTAGGCATGGTCAATCATGACTAGCCATTGTTGAATTTTATAAACCATGATCAACCTTGATTAAATTATGTTTGATCATGATCAACGATAATGGTCAACCATGGACAATCATGGTTAACCATGGACAACCATGGTCAATCATGGTCAACCATGTTTTATAAAATTAAAGATGGTCAGTCATAGTCAACCATGGTTGAATGTCGCATTGTGACAAAGATTGTCTCGATATGACAATCAACCATCTTCAACCATGGTCCAACGTCACATGATGACAAGGCTTGTCTCAATATGAAAATTAGCCATGGTCACCCATGTTTATTTTAGTGTTTATAATATTTATCTCAGTGCCTATATACCTTGGGTTTATAAAATTAGTCCCTTTGGTTTAATATTATTCCCTTGGGTTGATAACCCCTTGGGGTTTTAGTATTAACCCGTTGGGTTTATTGTTACCTTGGGTTTATAATATCAATCCCTTGGGTTTATTATTCCCTTGCGTTTATAGTATCAATCATAGTCAACAATGGTCAACCATGGTCAAACATGATCAAATGTCACATTGTGACAAGGATTGTCTTAATATGAGAATCAAACATTGTCAACAATCTTTATTTTAGTGTTTATAATATTTATCTTAGGGTTTATATACCTTGGGTTTATAATATTAGTCCCTTGTGTTTAATATTATTCCCTTCAGTTGATAATTTCTTGGGGTTTTAGTATTAATCCCTTGGTTTTATAATATTAATTCCTTGGGTTTATAATATCAATCATGATCAATCATAGTCAATCATATCCAACCATGGTCAACCATGGTCGCATGTCACATTGTGACAAAAATTGTGTCCATATGGAAATCATCGACAATCATTGTAAACCATGGTCAACTATGTTTTTTCGAATCAAACATGGTCAACCATGGTTGAACATCGCATTGTGATAAATAGTCTCGATATGAAAATCAACCATGGTCAACCATGGTTTAATGTCACATTGTGACGAAGATTTTCTCAATATGAAAATCAACCATGGTTAACTATGGTCAACTATGGTTCAATATCGCATTATGATAAGGATTGTCTAAATATGAAAATCAACCATGGTCAACCATGTTTATTTTAGTGTTTATAGTATCTATCTTAGAGTTTATATATCTTGGGTTTATAATATTATTCCCTTAGGTTTAATATTATTCCCTTGGGTTTATAATCCCTTGCAGTTTTACTATTAATCCCTTTGGTTTATGATATCAATCCCTTGGGTTTACTATTCTGTTGGGTTTATAATATCAATCACGGTCAACAGTGGTCAATTATAGCCAAGCATTGTCAACCATGGTCAAATGTCAGGTTGGGGCAAAGATTGCCTCAATATGTAAATCAACCATGGTCCAATGTCGCGTTGTGACAAATATTCTCTCAATATGAAAATCAATCATGGTCAACCATGGTCCAACGTCGAATTGTGATAAGGATTTTCTTAATATGGAAATCAACCTTGGTGACCCATCTTTATTTTCAGGCTTATAATATTTATATTATGGTTTATATACCTTGGGTTTAAAATTTGTATCCCTTTGGTTTATAATATAAATCCCCTCATTTTTTCATGTAAGGGTTCATATTCCTAGGGTTTAATATTATTCCCTTCGGTTTATAGTGCCCTTAGTTTTTAGTATTAATCCCTAGGGTTTATTATTCCCTTGGGTTTATATTATCAATCATGGTCAACTATGGTCATTCATGGTCAATCATCCTCAACCATTGTCTACCATGTCTTATAAATTCAACCATGGTCAATCATGGTCCAATGTCACAATGTGACAACGATTTCCTCAATATGAAAATGAACGATCGTGAATTATGTTTATTTTAGTGTTTGTGATATTTATCTTAGGGTTTATATACCTTCGCTTTATAGTATTAGTCCCTTGGGTTTAATATTATTCAACTAAGGTTAACCATGTTTTTTAAAAACAATTATGGTCAACCTTGGTTAATGAGGGTCAACCATGGGCCAATGTCACATTGCGACAAAGATTGTCTCAATATGAAAATCAATCATTGTCTCAACCATGGTCCAACATCGCATTACGAAAAATATTGTCTCAATATGATAATCATGGTCAACCATATTTAATAAAGTCAAACATTGTCAACCATGGTCAAATGTCACATAGTGACAAGATTGTCTCAATACGAAAATCAATCATTGTCTTGACCATGATCCAATGTCACATTATGACAAATGTTATCTTAATATGATAATCATGATCAAGAATGGTCAACCTTGGTCAACCATGTTTTATAAGATCAAACATTATCATCCATGGTTAATCATGGAAAACCACTTTCAAACGTCACATTGTGATAAAGATTGTCTTGATATGAAAATCAACCATGCTTAAGCATGGTAAACCATGCTCCAACATGACATTGTGATAAGGATTGTCTCAATATGAAAATCAACCATGGTTAACCATGGTGGACCTTGTTTATTTTAGAGTTTACAATATTTATCTTAGGGTTTATATGCCTCGGGTAAATAATATTAGTTGTTTGGGTTTAATATCATTCCCTTGGGTTCATAATCCCTTGGGGTTTTAGTGTTAGTCCCTTGGGTTTATAATATCAATCATATCTAACCATTGTAAACCATAGTCATATGTCCCATTGTGACAAATATTGTCACAATATAAAAATGAACCATGATCAACCATGGCCCAATTTTGCATTGTGAGCAATATTGTCTTGATATGAAAATCAATCATGGTCAACCATGGGTCAATGTTGCATTGTGACAAGGATTCTCTTAATATGGAAATCAATCATGGTAAACCATGCTTATTTTAGGGTTTATAATATTTATTTTAGGGTATATATACCTTGGGTTTATAATATAAATCCCTTGGGTTTATTAATATAATGATTCATATTCATAGGGTTTAACATTATTCCCTTAGGTTCATGGTTGACCATGGTTGAATATCGCATTCTGACACAAATATTCTTAATATGAAAATTAATCATTATCTCAACCATGGTCCAACGTCGCATTATGACAAAGAATGTCTCAAAATGATAATCATGGTCAACTATGGTCAATCATGGTAAATCATGGTCAACCTTTCTCAACCATGTTTTATTAAATTAGACATGGTCATCCATGGTCAATCATGGTCTACAATGGTAGAACGTCACATTGTGGGAAATATTGTCTTGATATAAAAATCAACCATTGTTAAGGATGGTCAACTATGGTCCAACGTCACATTGTCACAAGGATTGTCTCAATATAAAAATCAACCATGATCAACCACGTTTTTTTATTTTTTATAATATTTATCTTAGGGTTTATATACCTTAGGTTTATAATATTAGTCCATTAGGTTTAATATCATTCCATTGGGTTCATAATCCCTTGAGGTTTTAATATTATTCCCTTGTGCTTGTAATATCAATACCTTGGGTTTATTATTCCCTTCTTTTTATAATATTAGTCATGGCCAACCATGGTCAATCATAGGCAACCATTGTCAACCATGGTCAAATGTCACATTGTGACAAATATTGTCTCAATATGAAAATCTACCATGGTCCAACATCACATGGGGACAAAGACTATCTCGACATGAAAATCAATCATGGTGAAGCATAGTCCAACGTCGCATTGTGACAAGGATTGTCTCAATATGGAAATCAACCATGGTCAACCATGTCTATTTTAGGGTTTATAATAAATATCTTATGGTTTATATATCTTGAGTTTTTAATTTTTATCCCTTGAGTTTATTAATCTAAGGGTTCATAGTCAACAATGTTTATTTTAGTGTTTATAATATTTATTGTAGGGTTTATATATTTTCTATTTATGATATCATTCCTTTCATTTAATATTATTCCTTTGGATTTATAACGTTACTCCCTAAGGTTGATTGGATAAATCCCTTCAATTTAATATTAATTAATACATAATAATATAATAATATTTAAATTAATATTTATTAATACAATATTTTCTTCATACGTTATTAATATATTAGTATTTATTATTACGGTCTATAATATAGGTTTTATAATTACATCTTATAATATTGGGTTTCATATTATGGTTTATATTAGTAAGTGTATAATATAGCATATATTAGGTTGACGTCTACGACGTATATCAACCACATTTATTAATGTGGTTTTTTTTTACATTTATAAAAAACTAATAATTATATTTTTTTAATAAATAGTAGTAATATTTACTTTATTATTTAATTCTTTTGAAATACAAAATGAATTAATTTGTAAGAAGCTTATTGAAATCAATCCCCTTACCCACAATATTTATGGCCTTCCCAAGATTCATAAGGCTCGGGTCCCCCTTAGACCTATTGTTAACACAATAGGTGGGCCTACATATCTTCTCGCTAAATTCTTAGCTCAGAGACTCAAACCTCTTGTTGGTCACACTGATTCCTTTGTTAAGGACTCTACTTCCTTTGTTAAAGAATTGAAGGATATTAGGCTGGAACTTGGTGATTTGTTCGTGATTTTCGATATTTTTTCCCTTTATACATGTATTCATATTCAAGAGGCCATTGATGTCATAAATAGTATCACTAACAATGACACTACCAAATTAGTTTGCCTCTGCCTCACCTCTACTTTCTTGAGTTTTCAAAATGAGTTCTTTGAACAAACTTGTGGGGTGGTGATGGGTTATACTCTTTCCCCTACAGTTGCTAACTTATTCATAGAGGATTTTGAGGCTAAGGCCTTAGCTTCAACTCCATTGTTCCCTAAAAAATGGAAGAGTTTTGTTGATGATACATGTTTCGTTTGTCCTCATGGTAACCAAAAATTGGATGTGGTTCTTAACCATATTAATTCTCAATCGGACTCCATCAAATTCACAATGGAGGTTAAAGTGAATGGGTGTCTTCCTTTCTTAGACAACCTTCTATCAAGAATGAATGATGATTATGTTTCTCACCGAGTCTTTCGCAAGAAAAATCACACAGAACAATATATTCATTCGAGTTCTCATCATTTTTTGGCACAAAACTTCAGGGTTGTTAGTACTCTAGCCACCCGTGCTTTAAGAATTTTTTATGAGATGCACCTAGAAGAAGAAAAACCTCATCTTCTTAAATTTTTTGAAAATAATGGCTATAATGGGTGTCAAGGCCTCAAGACTTTTCAAAGGGCCCATAAAGATTCGAGGGTTAAGCATCCTAGTGATGGCCTAATCTCTAAGGTGCAACTATCGTTTATCCAATGGACCACTAATAGGATTGCCTATATTCTGAAGAATAATAATGTTTCATCTACTTTCAATCCCCTTAGATCCTTTAAAGACCCTATTGACCCCAAGGACATGAAAGGAGTCTACTCGATCCCATGTTCATGTGGGGTTCCCTACATTGGGGAGACCAGACGCTCTATTAAACAGAGAATCCAAGAGCATGTTGTAGACATCAGGCATAACCGATCCCTCTCATCAGCGCTTGCAGAGCATGTAGAGAAATATAAGCAACATGTTTTCATTTAGGATGCGAAGGTCATTGCCAGGGTTGATCATTTCCACCATTGAAAACTAAGAGAGGCTATTGAGATTAAGAAACATGCTAACAATCTCAATAGGAATGATGGGTGGAAATTGAGTAAGAGTTGGATTCCAGCTCTTTTATCTTGATTATCCCCCCCCCCCCGCACTCCCCCCCCCCCCACCCCCACCCCCACCTCCACCTCCCTTTTTTTAGATATTGAGTAATTTCATATATGTCTAAACTATTGGTAAATATTATATTTTTTTTTATTTGTCTATTTATAGATTTATTTATTTATGAAATAGAAAAAAGGTTAGTTGGTATTTTTAATTTGACTCTAGTTATTTTATAAATAAAAATGGTTATTATAATCAATAAATATAATAATTTAATATTATTCTATTTATTGATTTATTTATTTATAAACTAGAAATAAGGTCAGTTTGTATTATTAATATGTTTTTGATTTGATTAAGGTCATGTTATAAATAAAAATTAGTTATTATAATCAATAATACATATATAATAATTTAATATTATTAATAAATAATTAAATATTTATAATTAACGTCTAATTTTATAACAACTAATATTTTGATTGGAATTTAAAAATTTAAAAATATATCTATTTATTAATTAAATAACTAATTTCATAACAGTTAGTTTATAATGGCCAATTCTGGACTCTGATGCATACTTTATATTTATTCATTAGGATCTATGGATTTTTTCACCTTTGTCTTGAGGATGAACCACATTAGCTGGTTCGAAACGTTCACCAAATAACACTGATGTGATTAATCCAAAAGACATGCTTACTACATTATGGATCACAAAAGCCTAAGATCTAATATTAATACTTTTAATTAATTAATTATTATTATTATTTAGTAATATTTAATTAAATAATTATTACTTTTGTTTTAATTAATTAATTATTAATTATTATTAGTAACTTATTTTAACAATATTATGAGTGACAATTTTATTATTATTATTATTATTATAAAATAGAATAGAAACAAGTAGTCTTTAGTGCGACTTTTTGGAAGCTTTTTTGGTCTAATTTCTCTAAACTCCAGTAGGAATTCATTGAAATCACAAGTTTGATAGGTAACCCATGCACAATAGAAGTGCCCCAGGGGTTTTCTAAGGTGGTGAATCCATATAAAGAGTAAAAAAAACTAGTTTAAATGACACAAATCAAGATTTCACCACAAATTTTTCTAACGGATTCCAGCGCGGAAAATTCAAAAAATCGCACTAAAGACAACTCCAAATATAAATGTTTATATTTTTTTACAAACAATATTAAAAATTAATTATTTCTTACTAATAAATAAATTATTTATTTATTATAAAAATGAATGAATGAATTATTATTATTAAATAATTTTTTATTTATATTTAATTGAATATATTTATTTTTAAATATTTTTATTATATATTTATCAATGGAGTTGTCTTTAGTGCGACTTTTTGGAGTTTCCAGTGACGGAGTCTAGCGGAAAAATTTGAGGTGATATCTTGATTTTTGTTATTTAAACTTGTTTTTTGACATTATATATAGATTCAGCACCCTGAAAAACCCCTAGCACACTTCAATTGTGCAGGGATTACCCATCAAGCTTGTGATTACATTAAATTCCTGCCCGATTTTAGTGAAATTAGACTAGTAAAACCCACCAAAAAAACTTCCAAAAAGTCTCACTCAAGATAAATCGTTTATCAACGGCTTCTTTAACAGATACAAATTAACCCTTCATCGTATATCAACCACATTGACTAAAATAAGTATTGTTATTAAGATTATCATTGTTAATCAATATTACTACTATTATTATTAAATATTTAAAACTAAATAATAGTAATAATAATAGTGTGATAATATTATTTTTATTAATATATATTTATCATAAATCCTTCCGTATATATCAATTACATTAATATTTTTAAGCTAGTTGTGTTGGTTAATAATGCAAAATGTTTGTCCTCATTAATTTACAAATATTTTACCTTTGTTAAATTTATCCTAAGTATATAATACTTTGTGTCTCTATTACATTTATGATATGATAGAGTTTTTAATAAGTATTATGCAACACGTTCTACCACTTTATTATGTACCTTTTTATTAAGTAATTGTTTAATTTGGTGTTGCTTAAATATTTTATATTTTGGAGATATGTTTGGTTTAAATTTGGTGAAACTAAGTTTTAATCATATCTTTTTGTTTTTGCAATTTTTAGTTATATGATTTTTTTCATAAATGAATGGCTAAATATATTGAGCTCCCAAAAAATATCTATGGTACTAAATATTTGATTCCAACAAATCTCTACAAAATTCAATAAAATTTAGAAGGAAAAAAGTAACAAAATAACTTCAATCATCTAGTCATAAATTAATATTGCATCTATCTCACAAGGTTGTTTAATAAGAGATATGCATCAACATCTAACAATGTACCATTTATGTTGGAACATGATGAAGCTTGGAAGCAACAATGTCATTGGAATGGAGAGAATTTGACCTGGAATGAATTGAGGTTATACAATTATTATATGGTAATGAATTAATTATTGGTTCATTGTTCATTGTGATACCCAATTAAATACACCGCAATAAATTTAGATGATTGTTGGTAAGATCTTGCGATCCAGAGTATTAGCTGTCACAATCTTAAACCTTACTTTTTGATATAAAATGTATCATTATATTTTTTTCATCCATCTGGATGCTTTGAGAGTAGAAAAAATGGAAGACTCACCTCATAGGACCATTTTACAAATGAGGCCCACTGAGGAAAATTGGGGTCTAAAACATTTTAGGAGCATTTGGAGGCATCAAATAAAATTTTCTGGGGTAAAACTTTGTTTCTCTAGTGTTGATTGTTTTCTCCCATTCTCACACAAAGGACTTTCAAACAATGCATGAATATCCTCAATTGGAGACCGCATGCAAAAGTTAGGCCACTTGGAAGTTGACCTTCCTATTTTGTCCCCAATAATTTGAGATGATGCCACAATAGCCCAATTACTCATGGAAAATGGTCTAGCCACATGACCATGATAAATAGGACTTTAAAAGTGTCAATGTTGTAACTCCATTTAAGAGATGAAAGATTCAAACTTAACCAATAGTAGGATAGTAGGCAAGGATAATTTTAGGGGCGAATGTTCACCCTTTGGCGAAATTAAGGGGTTTTAAATTTTTAGTGGGCGAATATTTTGTATCATAGTACATTTTTACAAATCACCTCAAATAGCCCACCTTATTTTAAGGGAGAGGGTAAAAAAGGTAAATTTAGCCCTTGAAATTAGGAGTTACAACCTTCCATTCCCCCATTTTCAAGAATAGGTTTTATTTAAGTGATTCCATTCGCCCATTTTCAAGAATAGGTTTTATTTAAGTGAATTCTATGGGCCAAATACCATATTTATAAAAGAGGTATGGTAAATTAATAAAAATATAAATAAATGAGAGGTATGGTAAATAAATAAAATATTTTTTATATTTACTCCATAAGTCACTTGGTGTAAACAAATAAAAATATAAGTAAAGTGGAGGTATGGTAAATAAATAAAATGTCTTTTTATACTTACTCAAAAGGTATGGTAAATAAATAAAAATATAAATAAACTAGACGTATGGTAAATAAATAAAACCTTTTTTTATATTTAGTCCATAACCCTGTTCTATTTATGAAGGCTCAAGAAAGAGGTTTTATTTAAGTGAATCCTATGGGCCAAATACCATATTTGTAACAGAGGTATGGTAAATTAATAAAAATATAAATAAACAAGAGGTATGGTAAACAAATAAAACATTTTTTTATATTTACTCCATAAGTCATCTTATATTTACGAACACTCAAACAATGGGTTATATTTAGGTGAAACCTATGGGCAAAATACTATGGGACAAATACCATGGACTAGATTGTTTTTAATACCATGCAAAAAACCATTATTAACCATAATATTAGAATTAATAAAAATAAAAATGGCACATGGTATTGACCCATGGTATTCACCAAAATGGCACATGGTATTGACCCATGGTATTCACCTGGAATGTAGCCTATTTAAATGGGGGAATTAATTAAACCAGCATAGATCCATCTGTGGATCTACTAACCCCCGAGAGGTATCAAATATCGTGATATGAAAACTAGCATAGAGTGAAAAAATATTTGATCCTCTTGGGGCTTGGTCAAGAGTAAAAATGGATGTTGTAATTTAATGTAGGTTAAACATTTTAACTTGGTTCAAATAAAAAATAAAATAAAAATCAACTATTAATTTTATTAATTTTTATAAATTACTAATAGTAATTTTTAAGCTCTAGGTTTATGATAACCCATGGTATTGACCCATGGTAATACCATGGTATTCATGTGAGCATAGACTATTTAAAGGGGAAATTCTATCGTCTTAGATCCATACAAAGTTTTATTATTTAGTGAAAGACTTGCCAAGATCTTACAAGATTTTATAATTGAGTAAAATATTCGGCATGCCTAGTGAAAGATTCGCCAAAAAATTATATATACATATTATATTATTGATAAAATCGCCTTTCATTTTTCCTATATATCATGGAGATTCGCCCATTTATTATATTTATAAATTTAGGGGGGTTCTTAAAATTTTCCCTGATAGCAGGCTATGTTCTAACCAGACCACTAGGAGGAAATGATGTTCAATTTATTTCAAGTGCATTTTGTTCCATATATAAGTGAAGTAGTCGAGAGGGATAAGGAGAGAACACATACAAATGATTTTTTTCACTATACTAGCACATACGCCACAAGCCTCAAACTTCTTTGTACTCATATCCACTTTCACAGAAAGAGAGAAAAGGAGCCTCACTTTCCATCTAGGTTTTCTATCGAAAGGGTTTTGCAAGTTATATCTTGAGTCCAATAATGGTTTGTGAGTTTTTATTTCACTCTTCTCTATTTTCTACATAGTTATAATTTTCACGTATATGCAATAAAAAAGTAATTTATACATCCAAAAATCTAAAGAGATATAAACCCTTATAGTATAGATTTCATGTTTTTAAGTATAATTTATCAAATTTTTTCTGACGAATTTCCTAGTGCAATATACATGGAAGATTATAGATTATATTCATATCAGAGCAAGTTTCTTTGGGTATATTGTACATATTTGTAGCGGATCTAGATCAACGAATCCAGAAGTAAAAAAACCCTAGTAATGGTCGACAAGTTTGTGAATAACCCTTGTGATTCTATAGAGGAGAATTTTTTGTAGCTAGAAGCATAAGTTGAAAATATAAATTGTTACATGAATCTCATCATGACAACCTTGACGGATAAGCTTGGGATATTTATAGAAGATGGGGGTTCTTACATAGATATCCAATCAAAGGTGAAATTAGGAAGAAATAGAGAATGAGCCAAAGAAAAGACTCGAAAAAGATCAACTCAGTTCAAGTGTAATGAACTATTCTTAGTCCTTGTTGAAAATGGAAGCAAAGATTGATATCAAGTAATACCAAGGTGAGATTGATGCTCTTAAGATAAATCATTGGTTGCACAAATTAGAAGTTTATTTCAATGTTCCTCATATGGAGGAAGAATAGAATATTTCATTTTTGCAATTGAAATTAGAGGGTCATTCCCTAACTTGAGGAAAAACCACATGGAGACCTTGAGGTTGGAGGATTATCCTCCGTGACTCAGTGCAAGGACTTTAAAACCCTCATACATTCAAAATTTTAGCCTATTGAATATGTAGAGGAACACTAGATCCAATATTACTTCTTTAGGTAAAAGTAGGGGAAAAGTATACAAAAGTACACCATAGAGTTTAGAAATATGGCCATAATGTTGGGTATATCCCCAAACAATCTAGATGTAATCCTCAAGTATTTGGGGGGTCTACACAACCATTTATGAAAGAAAATGATCTTTTTCAATCCCAAATCAGTGGAAAAGGCTTATCTACAAGCACAATACCTAGAGAACATAGGCTTGAAGAAAGGGAAATAAAGTTGATCGAAACAAAAGGATCACCGAGACACTTCTAAGGTGGGGTATAAGAAGTGGAAAGGTGGAAAATATTAAAAAAGAGGCATTGAAATTACACCAATGCAAGGATCTAAATAACCACTGTAGCATTGACATCCATTCAAAGGAGAAGTGGTGGAAGTTGTATCCAAAGATTAACCCAAAGAAAAAAAATAAGAAGAAGAATCTCACGACCACTAATTTAAGAAACTAGGTTGAAAGCAACTCGGAAATGGATGGGAGGATAATTTGCACATCAGTGAAGAAGGAGTTCAATATAAGTATCCTTTAGTAGAAGGAAGAGAAAGAAATTACCAAACTCTTCCACATAAAGATGTAGGTAAATTAGACAAATATTGATGCTCTCGTTGACACGACATCGTAAGTGAATCTTATTGCAACAAAGAAAGTCAGCAAATTTGGATTAGAAATTCATGAACATCCAAGCCCATATCGAAGAGATCACTATGTTCCAATATTCCACTGGGTTTAATGGTGGATTTTTAGCAAGTTTGAGTACAGTAGGGGTTTTCCAATAACAGAGAGTCTTAAGGCTTTCATAATATCTAGTTTCATGACATCAACAATAACCCCTAAAAAATAATTGTGGTAGGATGAATATATTATGGATATGCATACTAACGACTAGGTTGGTAGGGCTGCATATTTGGTTGCAAGGGCCCTTCCCCCACCGCCCCCGAAAAATAAAAAATCGTTAGGTTTGACAATTTTCCCATGATGTGGATAGTTTGGGTATCATTCCTTATTCCATCGAGCCTTCCCAATCAAAGTTCCCTTATTTTTTTTTAATAGATGGGCATATCATTGATGTATTGAACCAATAGTACTTTGACTCACATTTTCTTCAGTTCTTCCAAGAAACCAAACTTTGGCTACATAATAGGTTTCTCCCGGGTTAATATCTTTAGGTAAGGCGGGCTTTTAGTTTCATGAAATGCATGGCCATTCAAAGGTCAAGGAGATGGTTCTCATTTTGGCTCTTCATTTTGAATATCCTCATTAAATTGTTCAATATGAGCAAGAGGATGGGTTTGGGTTAATTTCTTCCCAAACTAAAGATGAATATCCTGGTAGCCTATGGAAGATATTAAATAGGTAGGGCAGGTAGGAAGTCTAGTATCCTACGCTACTTGGGGTACTCTCCCATTATTAGGGTTAATAATAGTTTGTTTAGGTAATTGTAACACCCCTCCATTGTATGTAAAACTTTGCTAACCTAAGCTAAGAAAATCTAGGTCTGATGTGTAACAAAAAAAGTAAATACTTTATTATGAAATAAATAAAATAATTTAATTACTTGGAAAAGTGAGACAACAAGAGATGATATTATTGCCAAATTCCATTGGTGAATGGGAAGGGATAATTATTTAATGATAAGACTTCTAGATCTAATTATAGATAATCTTAATGGATTTGATATAAGTATCCATTAAGCTAATTAGCTAAAGAAATATGCTAAGTTAAGAAAAACATAAAATTCTTGTGGAAGAGAAAGGAAAGCTTTTATGAGGAAAAGCCTTGCAGGAGATAAGGGTGATAATTTTTGGGAAAAACCTATGAAAATGGATAAAAAGATGCATAACACTGGGACACCAGTAATGGAAACCATATCATGAAAGAGGGTATTAAATACCCATTGAAGAGATCAACATGAGGCAGATGATCCATGGAAAAGACTCTCGGTTCAGGGATGAACTGGAGGAATTCAGTTCTAGGTTGGGTGGTGGTGCTTAGCTTTCCAAGTGACATCCTTTTAGATAGTCTAGTTTGGATGGGATGTTTGCATGTTGACTCCTTACTCTTTATGTTGTCAATTTTGTAAGCATATAAGAGAATTGCTTAGGTTGTTCTTACATATGAGATGATTGAATAATTTGCATATGACCGCTATGCATGAGTAAAATTTGTGTGTTAACTATGGGTATGAGATGATTATATATGGGCACATGTGACAACCATTACATATAAATTAAATCCAAGTTGAGATTAGTAAAGGGACATAATATGTGGATCTGATGCAGTATTGGTGCTATCACGTTTTTTTTTAAGATAGTGAATAATTATGCTTACATAACTTGAGAAACTATGGTTAAGGCTTGAAATTGTATAGCCTATGGTTTAGGTTATCTATTATATTCATTATGCATCGTGGGGGAGGGAAAATTTCGTCCAATGAGTCTCTTTTAACTCATTCTGCATATTACATAAGATATATATGTTAGAAATACATTTCACTATGGCAGTAGGACTATGATAATGACATAGGCAATGATAGCTACAATATATTTATGATAACGTTTCCATTAATGTTGATGTTGAGTTAGCAAAGGAAGGAAGTCTTTATGCATAATATTGTCTTGTTGAATGCCCATGTTTGATTGTTCCTCTAAGTTGTAATACATGCATAAGGGTTGATTTGGAAGGTAGTATTAAAGTCTATTCATTGAACCTAAGAGTCCACATCGTGAAGCATAGTAGGTAGTTGGAGGTATGGTGCCACGGGGGTATGTGACAAATGGTACCAGAGCGCTAATTTCAAATAATTATGGCCCAAGGGTTGCCCCACATATGCAAGATATGAAGGAGTTGTAGGGTTTAGTTATAAATGACTATAAGGAAAATATTCCACAATCCATCAAGGGTGAAATTAGATCCTAAAATGATTTATGGAAGGAGGATTTTGTAGTAAGAACATATATAATATAGTATATATTGTATATATATTAATTTCTTGCAAGAAAAGTTAATTCTAATTAAGGTTGTTTGAAATGATGGATATTTAAATAAG
Organism: Pinus tabuliformis; assembly: GCA_031772625.1. Classification (NCBI taxonomy): domain Eukaryota; kingdom Viridiplantae; phylum Streptophyta; class Pinopsida; order Pinales; family Pinaceae; genus Pinus; species Pinus tabuliformis. Next base: position 671,325,085 of record CM062810.1, on the reverse strand, counting down.
AGTGAAGTCTTCCATGTTGCTGGAAAATCAAGTAACTAGTTGTGTTTCCCATTTGTTTAAAGAGATCACTTAAAATAGAGTTAGCCATCGGATCATTAGATAGTGAAGGGAAGGTTTATGAATTATTTGAACAAGGTACACAAGATCATTAGTGTAATGGTATTCTCCTCGATTAAATAGTAAAATTTAAGAGTACTTGTACTCAAATCTTAGTTAAGGTACATGAAAGAGAGAATGAAGGGAGGCACAAGCTTCCTTGGCAATGGTTTCCATTGAACAGTGATTTTCAAGAGTTCTTTGATGAAGGAGGAGTTTCCCTTCTAGGTCAGATACTTTCAAAGCCATGCACATTTTTCTAAAATTGTAACCTCGTCAACCCAGCTAGACACTGCATGATCGACTCATTCCTCTTTGCAACCTCCTGCCAAAGAAAACCAAACCCTAACCAGTGTTTCCCATATTAGAAACAACTCTCGCTTTTGAGGCCACTAGTTGTTAGGTAATCACCAAGGCCAACCCTATCGTTAAGGCTTCCAAGATCGCCAAACTTTGACGAGATATTTTTAAATTCTAAACAATTAAATTCTTGACTGGAGTTTGGTTGGTACTTCCTTTTTAGGAATTAACATCCACAAAAAATTAAAAATTTTGGTTGCCTATGACCTAGAAAAAATTGAAAAGTTAAGTGGGTAGCCGTGCCATTCACCTTGCCTAGTTGAAAATTTGTGTATGAATTCTATGACAATCAAGGGAGCCAAGTAAATGTGAAACCGAAGGCACCTACAAGGTAGAGTCCATGATGAATTTTATGGTCTATTGCACTCACCGTAATAATTGTTAGTAGTAGCCATGGCCAGTTGGCTCTAGTGTTGGGAGCCCTACCAAAGGATGCGAGTCAATACCAGATCTCATTTAATTGTTGCAGATGGTGAGACAAGAAGATTTAATAAAATATGGCAGCATTTTGGATATGGAGGATGGGAAAATCATCGGTACGATGTGTGCCATAGTTAGTGGATAGAAAGGACATCATTATGAGAGAGCGAAGAACTCCTCATGAATGCCTGGCCACTGGCCGAACAGTGGTCTTGCAAATTTCCTCCCCAAAAGGATCACATGTAGATATTGAGAATTTTTTTGTGCGTTGATAATGACTATTGAAATTCATTGGAAATGAAAAATATGATGCATGCAAACAATTGATAAGAAAGGTGTCATGCATATAAACACCAAGACAATTATGTATTTATTTATTTATTGATATTGCGATGCTATTTCTTCATGCATTGTTTTTTTAATTGCTTTATAATTGAATCTGTGTTGGTTATGGTAGCCTTAGAATCCTGTTTTATGGGTAGTACATTCCAATTGCAATAACAGAGAATATCCTGTTGAATATCGATGGGTTTCTTTCCCATCTGCAATATTGATTTTTCGTTAGCTATTGATCTGGAGAGGTTCGAGTTTCCTTAAAATCACCTTGAGGAGGATTTTTCCTTTCGGTCCAAAGTCGTTTTTCTTGGTTACATTATCCACTGATGTGGAAATGTTCGGGAGAATTTTCTTGTCGAGTTTCCTTAAAGCAGCGGGTTGGATAAGGCTTATCCCTATGACAACGCTCACAACTATATTTTTTTCCTTTCCGCTAAAGACTGGCTCGGCAATACTGATGTTTCTTTTAGTATCACTCGGTGTGCTACTGCTCACCATATTCGTTGAGTTGGAGACCCTTCCATTAGGCACATAACCGTTAGATAGTGATTATCTAGTTTCTTTATAACTTTATCACATCTCTGGGGTAGGGACAGTGATAATGCATATTTGAGGGGGTAATAACATTCTAATTAACGATTGTAACCGTTGCATGAGCAACCTTGGGTGTTACGGGTTGCACCTTCATTGGAATGATATAATGTGGTTTAATATAGCTCGACCACATGTTGGAGCATTCTGGTCAGCCTACAACTGAGAAATGGTTGGCAATATGAAGTTAGTGTAGCCACCATAAGGAGAATATGGACGATGTGACCGCATCCTATTCTCAATTGAATAATTATTCTAGCAAGACGTGGGTGCCCACATGCTCAGGTAGCCTCAAGAATTTTCTAACACTTATTAAAAAAATTCTAAACATTCTCGTTGTTCTATTCAACAACAACCCCATTTATTAATGTAATAGCTAATATTCTATTAATAAATAGGGACCCTTGATAAAATCCTTCAAAAATAAATTTAGCATTTAGACACTTTCTTTTAATATTTTTGGAATAAAGCCAGATACCATCTAAAAACACTTTGAAAGCTAGAAATCCTCACCTTTTTGCATACTGTTGGACCAATTGTGTTGAAAGCCTTATTAACAAGCAAAACTCGCAAAAAACAATCAAAAGAATCACCACACTTAACTTAGATATCATTAGACTTTTCATTTAAAACTAAGACCTAAGGCATTTCCTATTAAAATAAAGCCCGTATCGCATATCGTCATTCACAAAGGGCACACTCTCACAAAGCATGTTGAAACATGCGAAATGCGATATTGCGATGAGATGGTCAACCTTATCGCATCGCATCAGAACACTTAAGAAAGGTCTGAAATCTTACGAATTGTGTGATGTTGTGAAATGCGATAAAATCCCGGAATCGATAGAACCCAATATCATAAAATTATGATTAACTCTGTCACATGATGAAAAGCACTTTATAAGGTAAATAACTTTAAATAATAAAGAACACACCGCTTATCCTGCATCTCGCATCCCATAGGAACTTAAGGAACTTTAAGAAAGCACATAATCAAACATGTGAAATGTGATTTGTGACATTGCATCGCAATCACAAAATCATCATTCCCACAACTTAAGTCTTCCACCTTAAAAGTCATCCTTCCCGTTTTATGATGTGATACATTAATGAGAAATAACAACAGTGATAAGGGAACATTAGTGGCTATTTAATATAGGTTAATGGAATTTATGTTAAAAAGTGGCTCGATGTGATATGATATATTTTCATCTATGTTTGATTAAAACTCCTTTCTTGTCACCTTTTCAAGTTATATGTATCATTCATTCTCATTGTCCTTACTTGTTTTTATCCGATAAACTTCCGCTTTACTCCATTTCAGGAAAAATCTATAGGGAGCATTGTTGGAAACAATGGGAAAGAAAGGTAGTTGCATCCGAGAAATCAAAAATGATTCCTCTCTTCTCCAATACTACGTGTAGCAGAGACAAAGGAACTATGACCTGGGAGGTTATGTACAACTTGTTAGAAAAGGAACACCCAAAGGCCACTCGAAATAAAAGCCATGACAGATTCTTATGAGTCATCTAATGCCTCCTATCTCGAGACGACATGCTATTTCCTGCATCGCATAGTTGCATGACCAAAGATAATCCCATATACTGACATGGTCAAATGGGTAATTGACAAGGCAGACATTGCAGATCAAACATTCAGGAATCACAGGTAAGAGGTCATGGGGTATTTTTCAGCAGAGAGCTTATGACTCATGTACCAGTTATCAGAGCCACAGAAGATATACAATAAACAGTTCATTGAGAAATTTTCCAAGGAAAATGAAGACCCAATAGACATCATGCAAACCTGGACAACAAATGAAGGTAAGCTCAAACAGGATAAAATGGGTATGTGCTCTACGACATCAATTTCTTCCCCTCCGATTTTTTCAGCAGCCATGCTATGTAGATTGTTCGGTAAAACCGATAGTACCAAGTTTTCCCCCGAATGGCTCCCATTAATAGATGCAGCTATGAATATGCCAATAATGAACTGGGCTCAAATTTTGTCAGATAATTTAGCAAAGGCCATTGTGGAATATAGGAGAAAAAGAAGTCCCTCCTTAAGGGTTTATCCCCCATTTTTCATGAGTACTTTTGTAATGGATGCAATTTGTTTTAGTTCTAAATTTCCCATTACGGGATGGAAGTGGATCGTTCAAGACCCGATTCCTATCCATGTGTACCATAAGACTTTGTGGGAATCTCAGTTTCACCCCCATTTTTACGAAAATTGTCAACGAGTTATGCTACCCATCCATAAAGAAATATACAATAGGACCGCCCCTAGGTTTTCTAAAGAGGATGAAGTGGATATTTTTCTAGTAGCCAGATGGTTTGGGGACGAGAAATTTACCTATATCAGAGTATTTGGGAGCATTGCTTCCCCACATCTTCTCCCATATTATGTCCCTGAAAAATTAATGGCCAGAGAAATAGCCTACCAAATAGTAGGGGAAGGTGGATTAAGCAGAGGATTGAAAGAGCAGAAGAAGGCCATTTGGCCTACATTTCCATTACAATGTGGTGCATTTGTGCTACATGATTTTGGACATGCATGCAAAGAAGTAGAGATTATTAAATCTCTGAAATTAGCTACATTTTCAGGAAGGGAGTACAACTCAGATGACACTGTTAAGAATTTTACAACTATGGTGAAACTAAAACCGTTCACCCACGAAGGGGACGCCTTTGATGACCTCTTCCTACAGGCATAAAAATTCTCATAAGTGTTTCATTTGGCATCGACACTTTTTACACCAGGTGATCTTAGAGCTTTCCATGTATATACGGAGAAAATATTATTGAAGGTCCCGTTCGAGCTATTGCAGATAGAACCAGTAAGGGAGCCAACTCCTAGTGTAAGCTTGGATGACAGCTCCAAAGACAACTCTGAAGAAAAAACCCAATAGAGGTTTCCGCATGAGTCAGAGAACTTAGAGAAACATTCTCAAAATGGAGGAAGACATACAAATAATGAGTTTGAAAATGACACAGCTGGAACTACAGAGGAAATAGCCGAGCAAACTTCAGCAAAGAAACAAGTAGAAATTGTCTCTGAATCAATTCAGTCAGGAAAAATCCCAATTATTGGCTTGGAACGGGAATGGGAATAGTTCAAAAAAAATCTTCACACAGATAAAAACCCTGAGAAAACATCTGAGATACAGACTGCTAAGAAAACCCAACACAAGTCAAATCTAGAAATGACTGAGGAAGGAGTTAAGGACACTCGGAATGTTGAAATCATTCTATTACTCCCACTTCAGAAATTATTTTGAGAGTTGAAGAAATACCTCCACTAGATGTATTATATAGTCCTACCCACAAATATGTAGTCAAAAGACAGAGGAAGAAAAGAAAGATGGATGTTGTAACTGTTACAACTTTCAAAAATGAACCAATGGACATCGTTTGGAAGGAATTGCAAATGGACTCGTCTGAAAATATCACAAAATTGTCACAATACGTAGGGGCCTATGCGAAAGAAACTATTTACAAAGCGATAGAGGTCCAAATGCCTCTTAAGGAAAAAGAACAAACAATTTTTCTGTTATAATAAGAATTATCTTAGGACAAATCCAATAAACGAGAAAAATTATAAGTAGCCCAACTCCAGCAGGAATTTGAACAAATGAGAATACAACATCAGGTGAGCTTAGTAGAAAAAGATGTGTGGATACAAGCTATGATAGATAAGTTTAAGGGTAATATATAGATCAATGAGTTCACAAAGGAAGAGCTTAGTCTTAACTCCCAACTAATGCAGCAGAAGGAAGTACTTTGCCAGAAGATCTCGTAGATAATTCCTTACTGTGAAACCAGTGACAAGCTAACAAACCAAGTTGTTGACATGAGACTTGAGTATGATGAAATCCATCAAAGGATTTCTGACTTTATCTGTTATGAAACCAGCTCAAGAAAAGATAGAAAAGATAGATCAACGCCTTAGAATTCAGCCCCTTCGAGGGGGCAACCTCCTTTACATTACATAAATGAACAATTCTTGGATGATTCAAATGACAAAACCTCCTTTCTATATATAGGAGTCTAAGGAGTCACAATATAATCCAGCCGACCTAACAATAATAATGTAAAGCCACAAAAATAACAATAGAGGGATTCTATGGGGCATAGTAATAACAATATGGGGGCAATAGGGGCACAACAATATTAATAAGGGGTACAACTACAATAGTAATGGGGTAATCACTAGTATTATAGGGACCCAACATGCCCTCTCCTTAAAAAAAGTGTTGTCCTCAACGCTTGAGTAGTTCTGGATACTTCTGCATAAAATTCTCATCCTCCCATGTGGAATCTTCAGCGGATAAGTTCTTCCACTTGATAAGATACTCTGAAATTGATCGATTTCGTAGCTGTCGAGTGATTCAATATCTTCATAAAACAATCACAAAACGAGAAGCATAAGAGAAATATATGAGCAAGATCATGAGTTTGAACAAAAGTATATGTTTGCATTTCTTTCATCTCAACCAACCCATTTTGAAGAAGCAGTTAAAGAAAACCATTGAGTTGATGCAATGAACTAAGAATTATTGTCATAGAGAAGAACTAGACTTGGGAATTAGTTGATCTCTCAAGAGACAAAACCAGAATTAGTGTAAAATGGGTATAGAAGACCAAGATGAATGAAAAGGATAAATTGAGAAACATAAAGCAAGGCTGGTTTCCAGAGGATTCTCACAACAATTTGGTGTTGACTATGGTGAAACCTTTTCTCCAGTAGCAAGGTTAGACACTATTAGAACCATTTTATCCACAACATCTCAACACAAATGGAAAGTCTATCAATTTGATGTAAAATTTTCCTTCCTATATGGTATATTGCAAGAATAATTTTATGTAGAGAAGCCTCTAGGTTTTGAAGTTCCAGGATAGGAGCATAAGGTATACAGATTGAAGAAAGCTTTGTATGGTTTGAAACAAGCTCCAAGAGATTGGTACAGTCACATCGACACCTATCTCATCAAAAGTGGTTTTTGTAGAAGCAACCATGAGCCAACTTTGTATACGAAATCTCATGAAGGTAAAATTATTATTGTATGCCTTTATGTAGATGATCTTATTTGCACTACCAATATGATGTTAGAAGACTTCAAAGAAGCAATGCAAACAGATTTTGATATGACAAATCTAGGGGTCATGAAATACTTCTTAAGCATTGAAATTCACCAATCAACTAATGGAATTTTTGTTGGTCAACAAAAATATGCCACTGACATCATCCAAAAGTTTATAATGACCAATTGAAAACTAGATGATACACCAATTTCTCAAAGCACAAATCTGAGAAAAGAATAGGTAGCTCCACCAGTTGATCTGACATTGTATAAAATTCTAATTGGTAGTTTTTTGTATCTCACTGCAACTAGACCTGATATCATGTTTGTAGCAAGTTTTGTCTCCGAGTTTATGCAATCGCCAAATACTTCTCATTGGAAGGTGAAAAAAGGATATTAAGGTATATTGGAGGGAACATAGACTATGGTTTGTTATATACACATTCTGAAAATTGTTCACTTTCATCTTATATAAACAATGATTAAACAAGGAGTTTAGATGATCGCAAAAGCACCTCAAGGTATGCTTTTCATTTTGGAACCAATATGATTTCATGGGCATCCAAGAAATAGTCTATGGTTTCAATATCTTCTGCAGAGGTAGAATATGTAGCAGCAAATTCAGCAGCTTGTCAAGCAGTGTGGTTGAGAAGATTATTGAAAGATATTTAAAATGTTCAGAAGGAGCCAACTCCAATTTACTATGATAACAATTTAGCAATTCCTTTATCAAAAATTGTTGTTTTCCACAGAAAGAGTAAGCACATTGACAGATTTTTTCATTTCATCCATGACATTATCAATGATGGGAACATATTACTTGATTTTTGTGGTTCCAAAGATCATCTTGTAGATATTTTCACAAATCCATTTGGAAAGAATGTATGTGAATTTCAAAGAGAAAAATTAGGCATTATAAGTGTCTCTACATGTAACAGTTGATATTAGTGGGGGATATTGAGATGTTATTCTCATTGTCTTCTAGGTGTCATCACATTTGATTTTATTGTTTACTAGGTGTCGTAGTCAATTCAGTTTTACTTCAGTTCTACTCCATAGGTGTCAAGTTCTACTCCATTCATTTATTATTGATGTTTTCAACATAATCTATTTAGTGATTTTGAATATTCAGAAGAGCAATCTCTCTCTCTCTCTCTCTCTCTCTCTCTCTCTCTCTCGATATATATATATATATATATATATATATATATATATATATATATATATAGATATCAAGTTGGATCATATGGATATGGGCTAACCATATTACTTTGTGTTGTTAATTAACTATAGAACTGGTATTGCTATGAAAAAACCTTGGCAGAGAGATTTACATGGGAGCTTGCCATGAAATTGAAACTAGCGCTGGTAGTGGTGAATCCTGGTGTAGTTTTAGTTCTAAATTTGCATTCCACCATGGACATTGGCATTGCTCATATTATGAGATATTTGAGAGGTGGGTAATGCTTTCTATCATAGTTAACAATATACATAGTTTAGACGATTAGTGATTTAATAGTAGAATTGACAAACCCATGATGATGAGATCGGTGCTAGGGTCAGTGAAGACGTTTGCGAACTTAACTCAGGTATGTGTGGATGTGAGGGACGTTGCAGAGACTCACATTTTAGTGAATGAAATTCCATTTTCTAGCCACCATAAATATGTGTGTGGATAATGCAACATCCACTGAGGAGACATTGTCAGCATGCTGGCCAAATTGTGCCCACAATGTCCCCTCCTGTTGTCGCTTTTACAAAAACCTCCAAAATTTTGTCTTATGCTCAATTTCAGAACCCTCCTTGGTATTGTACATTGACATCACAAACTTTTAAATTCAATCCATGTGTTTTGTTGAGGGTTTTTGTCCCCTTTACAAGATAGGAGAAATGTCATATTTTCGCATGTCAGTTGTCACATCATGTATATAAGATCATTATTGTGGTTTCAATAGGTCACCTTTGTGTAAATGAGTTGTTATAACCATGTAAACATCTATCGCACTCATTTCCAAAGTTTTAAGCATTATCACACAAGTGCCATCACAATCATCGCAAAGTGTATCTTAAGTGTTGCACTTGTAAAGTTTTCACACTAAGGGAAATGCCTTCATGCATCTTGGATGATCTATTTTGTTATGTCTTCAAGTATTATAATTTTGTGATCACAGTTGAAGTCTTATCATTCACATTAGTCTCACCGATCTCGCATTTAATCATTTCCTAAAAGCCTTCCCGACCGGGAAACCTAGCTTCACCTGGCCTTCTTGAACTACGTACTGTGCAGTCTCAATCCTCTACTATGGCCTTGCCTCTTGGAATTGCACAATGTGCAATTCCTACCTCCCAGGATTGCTGCACTACGCAGTTTCTCTGCTCAAGCCCTGACCTTGACTCCTAGAATTGCGCAATTCCTTCTCCAAGCCTGGCCTTAGCTGCGCACTGCATATTTTCTAGCCTAAAGATCATCCTTGAGCTCTTGAACTACGCAACTGCATAATTCCACAACCTATCTTGTCTCCCACAACTGCATGAGGTTCTTACCCAGTGCTCATCCCCTTAGCAGGTCACACTGACCCTCGAAACTGCACATTTTTTCCCCTTAGCCCAACATGAACTATGCATTGCACAGTCTCAAGGCTCAAGGCTTCTCTTGCTTGTATGAGTTGCACAAATAAATAGTCATTGATCCCTTTTCCCATCCCTTCATTCATTTCCATCTTAGTCAATGGATCAGTATACACAATCTTACACTAGGGGATTTCAGACTGGGGTCGTCTCGTCATGAGTGAATTGCAGAAACATGTACCTTATTATTCCATGGCAAGATGATGAAGGAGATGAAAAAGTGAAACATGGTGAAATACCATATTGTAGCTGAGTACACAAGTTGATCAATCAAGAGAAAGCAAAGGGAAACTAGTTTGCAATCACCATTCAAGACTTGTGATCATTGAAGATCCCTTATCACCAAGCAATGTGGAGGTGAAAATAAGAGCATTATCATGTAGAACTATAGCACAAAGTAGCAACATTGCCTTCAAATTGCCACATCATCAAGAATTATATGTCAACAGTGTCATGTCATGTCATCTCATGAGTTGTCAATTGCCACACCATTGTCGTTAATGATGTAAATTACGTTTCAAAATTCTATTGTAAAGTGGAAGTCCAAAGGACATGTATGGAATATGAAGAGTCGTGTAAAGTTGAAAAAGCATAGGAATTCAAATAGTCATGAGGGTAGAAGAAGATTCATAAGGAAAGTGAAGCGTCACTTCCTCATTGTTATATATACACCCTCATTGTAAGAGTAAAGGAATTTTAACCTTGGATCCTCCCATATGGCATTACAGAGATAAACTACCTCTTTTGAGGAGAAAGGAGTGACTCCAATTCTGCATTATTGGAGCTAGTGGATTCCATTGTATACATGTGTCTTGAAAGTTTTACATAACATAAGAAGCCCTATGGGCCAACACGTTCTTCATGCATGGACTATGGATATTTGTAAGACTATTATGTGAATGTTTATAATTCATGTTTTCTTTCATTTGTGTTAAACTAGTTGAACTATTTAGGTTATTTTGTTACTTATCATATTGAGAATGTGTTGTAATTTCTATTATTGATGTCGTATCCTCATGGAATATTCCTCTGCATATTAGACAAATCCTTCTCATTACATTGGTTGCACCAACCGTCTCATCTTTGTGGACTATTTCGCTTGATGTTGTATGGATCCTTCTTGTTTATGTTTGTCTCTACTAGGGTGGTACTACTACGTCTCTCTTAGAGGCTCACTTTTCCTCCCCCCCAGAGTGAAAGAACTTTGACACACATACAATCGAACACTCACCAGACATACCCCCTTGCTTTTCGAGAGCACATTCGCACTCCTCTTTCTTGCTAAAAGTTAGAGCCAAGGCATACCTTTAAGATAACCGACAACTGGGTCGTATTCCAAATGGGGATCCTATCCCAAATGATGTGATGTCTAATTGGGACCACATATCGGGGATACCCCTTGAATGTTGGCGGGTCCAACACTGTCAACACCTCCCTACTGAGTACATACCCATAATAATCTTTCATAATATATATTTTAATATTTTTATTTTCATATATATATAGATATTCTAGATAGACATCCTATCCTAAACGATGTGAGGTCTAATTGGGACCACATATCGGGAAGACCCCTTGAATGTTGGCGAGTCCAACACTATCAATTCCCCCATACCGAGTACACACCCACAATAATCTTGCATAATACATATTTTAATATTTTTATTTTCAAGTTATATATATATATATATATATATATATATATATATATATATATATTTCCATCTAAAAAGGAAAAAATCAACCAAGGTCATGGGACACATATTTAAAGATGAATGACGGGGAAAACATCACATAGTGCACATCACTTGTGGTTAATTAATTACTATGGAAATTGGCATTGGCCTTGGAAAAGGAAAAAAGAAATAAATGGAAATTTAATTTAAGGAATAAAGGAAAATAGGAGAAAAGGAAGATGAAGGAACAGAAATATGCATGCAAGGTAAATTAGAGAGAAAATAAAGGAAAATGGAATAAAAGAGGAAAGGAAAGGAAGAGACAAATAATTAATGATAAAAAGGCACTTGAGAAATATTTGACATCTTTTGGGATCAACTCTTGATCATTTTTAGAGATCAAACTCTAAGAGGGAGAACAAGCAAGGGAGCAAGAAAGAAAGGAGAGAGAGATATCATAATGTATGTGAGAGAGAGATATGTTAGTTTTCAAGTGTATTTTATACCCAAGATACCCAAGAGACATGTCTTTTAAATTAAATAACCTCTCTTTCTATCTTAAATTTTAGTAACTCTGTGCATTTACATTTGTACTCATATTTGTTAAAGTGTTGAAGATCACGTAAATAATGGTGGCCAGTAACTCTTGGTAAGTATATGTATTTACATATTGTTTCTATTTCGTCTTTTATGCAAATACTTGCTTACATTATGATGGGTAGTAACTGATGGTAAATATGCTATTTATGTGAGTATGAGTTATTTTCAATGATCTTAATTTAGGTGGTTTTGTTGATCTCCTTTCTTTAAATTTAAAATTTATTTTTGTTTTTTGTTTTTACATAGTATTATAAATACATCAAGAATTATGAAGACCGACAATAGCTACATTCTTCAACAAGTAGATTTTATTTTAGTTTTCACATCTCTCTTTTGAATCTTTTCTAGTTGGAAGAAGGTCAAGTCAAGAAAAAATTTGCAGCCAACAATCAGTTGCTAGCTTGGAACCCTAGTTGATTCGTCAATTTTTGGTAAGGGTTTCTCATGTAGGATGAGGATTTGGTCGATTAAAAATTGGAAGAAAGAAATAATACAAATATTTTGGCTTCCCCTCTAGAGTACCAACCCAACATTGAAGGCAACAGGCAAGAAGAATTTTTAGAGGTGGAATTCCAACCTATTTTCACCCCACAAGTTGCTACCATGGATTAGGCTCGAGCTTTCGCTAAAGGGTTGGATGCAAATATTACAATAACAAATTTTTGTATTTGGTAAATATACTACTCCAGGTCCTAGGTATAGAGCATAGGAGTTTGGAATCTATGGGATTGACATGGGGCCTTCTAGAGCTAACTACACCTCCCATCTCAAAAATCCTTACATCTTTACCTGTTTTTGGTATAGACACAAAACTCCTACAAGGTATTGTATATTTTCTTGAATACCTAGCCCTAAGCAAAGGTTTATTATTTTCAAGGGTGTTTCTAGCCACAAATCCTTCCTAAGATGATCCAAGTGGCTCCAAAGATGCTCATAAATCAAAGAGGCTCAAGGAAGACTCAAAATTCAAATTTTTTGGATTTCATTGAAACTAGGACCAAAATGTATATCTCACCATTCTAATTCCAATGGCGTGAATGAAACCTCAATCTGATTCCATATGAGAAAGTTATTATAATTTGAAGATTGTACCAAATAGCAAAAGAAAAGTCAAAAGTCAACCTACAAGACACGTGGCATTGCTGACAGTATCATATGGTTGATGTGGACCAATGGGATTCTAACACATGGCATCTCAGTCAATACTTACAGTCAACAATGATGAGTCCCATTACTAACATGACATTGACAAATCACCGATTGTGCACATGACATGGCATGGTGATTAGGCATTTATGGACCAATGAGAGCATGCCACGTGGCCCAATCACATGGTGCCACATGGCACCTCCAAATGGGCCAATTGTCCTTGGAATGTGCAACCTCTATTTTTGTCTCATGTCATTTCAAAGTCATGTGACATTGGTTAAGCTTAAAACCATATATGGTTAGAACGAATGTTTAATTAAAAAAAATGTTTTAACTAAGTGCCAAAATTAGGATTCCTCGAGGTTTTAACCCAAGACCCTAAACCAACCAAACACACTAATATATATGGGCCAGCCAACAAGCCATCTATAAGCTTTGTTAAATCTTCCTCTCCATAATATATTTAAGCCAACTCTATTTTCACAGCAGAGGGGGAAGAGGTCATGAGCAGAAATGAGAGCCACTTGGAACCTTGCATGTGCAACAGAACCAGGACAGAGGCAGAACCCTGCTGCCAAAAATTTTGACGAGAGTATATTCTAGGAGAATATTTTTTGCAATATTTCATAGAATATTCCCATGCAGAATCTGTGAGGAATCTTAGAGATTCCCTAGAGGCTAATTTTTAAAGGTGTCAGATTCATATCAAATTTATACTCATTTTTCTCAGAATTTCGCAAGGAGAATGACGGTGAGATCAAATCTTTCATCTGAGAAGAAGATATTCAATCAACCTGCAGTGAGGAATATTTATGGAATCATGATGAATCTAAAATATTTCCTAAGGGCTAGATTTTGATAATAGCATAACCATATCAACTTTATACTCATTTTACTTAGTTTTCCAAAGGAGTGCAGTGGCCTAATCAAATTTTTCATCTGAGTAAGGATTTTCCTCCCATCTTCATAAAGGAATATTTGGGGAATATTTGAGATTCTCGGGTGCCCAAAATTGACAGTGTCAGAAAGAGGTCGAGTTTATAGTGATTTGACATGATTTCACATAGCAAATTCAACAATGCAGTCCATTTCTTCAGCAAAGCTATGCATTTTTAGGCCATCGCTGGAAGTGGAGTTATATGATGAAGTGATGCTATGGCTTCTTTTTATTTTTGTTGAGATTATGATTTGATGTTGAGATCATTATTTACCATTTTGTTGGAGGATATTTGTAGGCCACTTCATGTGAGAATTTGTTATGTTGTCATGTTGGAGGAGAACTTGTATGAGTGAGAGTTCCTATAGGAGAACGTCTCATGGAGAGACATGCCACTCTAGTTGAGGGAGTTTATACTTGTAATGATAAAGAATACACCATGTACTCATTATCATCTTGCAACACATAATGAGTGGCCTCCCCACTCTTGACATCGAGCCTGGAAACGTAACCCACACTAGGTGAACGTCGTTATCTACTTGTGTGTGTTATTTGATTTGATAGTTATCATTGTGTTTCCTCTTATTTAAAGTATTCCCATGTGGTTTTTCATACTCTTTCACATGCAATTCTGTTAACATCACATAAGTAAAAGATCTTGGTTAATTATGGTAGTAGAGAGAATCTAGATCATAGGAGAACTCTACTCAGACACCCCCCTTTAGTTTTCTAAAGGATCTCTTAGCCTCTAAAGAAGGAGAGGGTCAAATTTTAGAGCATACTAGTAATAGGGGTTTAGGGAAGGAACCCCAACTTGCATCTGAAGGAATTTCGAGTCAGAAGGAAAAAAATAGCAAGGTGCAAAATAGGAGACACAATCATGACCAAGGATATTTTAAGGATGTAAATTTATCTTAAGGTTTATAAGACTTATCAAATCATACTAGTCCCTAATATGCAAACTCTAAAATGTTTGTTGATATTTTTTGTAAAGATACCTAAATTTCTAATGATTTTATATAGGATATATAATTTTTTGACAATTTTTAAGATAATATAAATGTATGCTATAAAATTTGGGAAAATAATTTAAAAAAAAAAATGAAAATTGCAAATCTTTCTTTTGGAAAAATAGCCCACCCACGAATATTAGCCCCTAAAATTTTCTCTAATCGTGAATTCAGTAGAAAGAATAAAGGAAAGTACACTTCTGTTGGAAATTTGAGGCACTCATCCTACTTGTTGGAAGTGATGAACAATACTGGGACGAGTGAATCAGTATTCTACCCAATGATCAACTTATACCATTTTTTTCCTTTTCTCTACACAATTATTGAATCTTGCATTCATTAATTAGAAGCAAATTATAAGAACATATAAACATATGAAACATAAAAACAAATAACCATGAGCAACAACACATCAATAAACACATGACACACAATATATAAGGTGAAAAGCATCATTGATAGATAGTCTTCATCTTCATCTTTCTATTAATCGTGAATTCCTCTTTTACATATGATCAATGGCCACCACCTATTTGCAAGCCACGGATTTCCAATCATGTGAGTCACTACTCACTCCATCCCACTACTTGTATGAATTTTTCAAGCCACCACTCCTTCAACTTTGTAGAGCACTACCTACTGGAAGCCACAACAACGAATAAGTCTCACCCAACCAACATTGGACTATTCAGCCACCATTGGATGGAAGCCACCACTCCTAGAATGGATCAACAAAGAGTTTCAATTCTTCATGGAGGTAATTATGTAATGTGAATGGTGAAATTAGATATGTATATGTTGTCCCTTAATGAAAATATTTTGTTTTGAGTAGAATATGGAGTAAAACATGAATTCAATGATATAGCTAAAGGGATCATTTTGTGTGGGCTTTCAAACTCTGATAAATTTTATGTGAAATATTGTGAGACTACAAAATAGATGTTGGGAAAGTTGCAAAGTATGTATGCTGGAGAAGAATTGCAAATCTTAGAGAAGGTTGAAGGACCCTACCACTCAGATGTTGAGGAGGAGAATAATGCAAAATATTCCATACTTATAGCAGTAACAAATCAAGCCTCCTCATAAGAAGAATATGAAAGCTTTGATGATAGTGATAGTGGATCAAGCATTGATCTAGAGGAACAACAAGAAGAGATCAACAACTAAAATGAAGTGTTGGCAAGGTTGAAAGAGCAAGCAATATATTGTGCAAATTTGAAGCAGAGAAAGCATATTTGATATGTGAGTTGGATATTGAGATAAAGTGATACTACATTCATGATATGGTACAAAAGGGACCGGTGAGGCTCTAGTATATCTCCATTGATGAGCAGACAACTGCCATTATCACAAAGGCTATGTCTTGGGAGAATTTTGTATACTTCAAAGACAAGCTTGGACTAGTGGAGAACTCCTTTATCACTAAGAGGGACCATTGATGTGACATCAAGAGGGCCATGGCTTGGACTATTGGCAACAATAAGAACTTGACATGGACCATTCATGAGTGGACAATAGGGGTATGGCTTAGATTGTTGGTGACAATAGGAGCATGACCCAAAATTTGGTGAGATAACATGAGGGACAAACATTCTTGAAAGGAATGGTATTTGTGGCCCATAAATTCGTGGAGTGGGTTCCTCTTTAGCGTCATGGACTAGAGAGATGCCTTTGGATTTTGGACATGGATTTCCCCAGGGTTTGACAATGGCGAGTGGAAATGTTGAACTAGTCAGAGTACCATGAGGTAAGGCATCCACTGGATCATGGTGACTAGTTGAGTAAGTACCATCGGTTAGGAGAGCTAACTTGGGTTGTGGTACATATTGATGATGAACCTAATGTAGGTTAAGGGAATTAACCTAGATAAAGATGCCATTGATGAGATTTACCTTTTTTTTAAGAAAGAACTTGTATACAGAAAACATCTGGATAGTGATTATGAATACCTCCCTAGCTAAGAGAGAATGTTGAAGGATATAACTATGGTATGTCCTCATAATCCTTTATGTATTTATAATACTATGTAAAACCACAAAAGAAAACTAAATTTTAAATTCGAAGAAAGAAAATCAATAAAACTACATAAAATTAATGTTGGATTAAAATAAAATTATTTTAGGAGTATATATATAGCTTGAGTGGACCTAATGGTTAAGAGCATGTGTTTCCTCCTAAGAGGTCACCCGTTCAAAACTAGAGGAGGATAGAGTATGTATGCCTTCATAGGCTTAGCAGTCAAATTAGTAGTCAAATCGTTGCGCGGAGTTGATCCCTTGTCTTCCAAAAAGGGGGGTCTCATACACTAATTTAGTGTTTGGTTTGGCTGTGACCTTAAAATTAGATAATAATAACAATTTAATCCAATTTTAAATATAGTTCATTCACATAATGATAGAGAATGATTTCAATTTAGTGTCTGGGCTGTGACCTTAAAATTAGATAATAATAATAATTTAATCCAATTTTAAATATAGTACATTCACATAATGATAGAGAAAGATTTCAATTTTAACGTTATTTTTTAATTAAATTATGTTTATCTCTCGCCTTTCTTTTTAAATAATGTAAGTTCCAAGACATGGTTTTGCACATTTTATAAAAGCGAAAATTCTTTTTAACATAGAATTTTAATCAAATTATTTTTATCCTCGGCCTTTTTTCTTAAATAATGTAAGTTCAATTACATGGTTGTTAATGTTATTTTATTCTCTTTTATATTTCATTACTTCATTCTTCTTTATAAATTGTTTGGAAAAACAATGTGAAATTACCACTTCATTCTCCTTTATATTTTATTATTTCATTATTCTATATAAATTATTCTGGAAATTCATACACTAATTTAGTGTCTGATTTGGTTGTGACCTTAAAATTAGATAATAATAATAATAATTTAATCCAATTTTAAATATAGTTCATTCACATAATGATAGTTAATTCAAATCGCTTTTCTTTTTAAATAATGTAAGTTCCATAACATGGTTTTGCACATTTTATAAAAGGGAAAAAAATTTCTAACATACATTTTTAATCAAATTATTTTTATCCTCCGCCTTTTTTTCTTAAATAATGTAACTTCAATTACATGGTTGTTAAGGTTATTTTATTCTCTTTTATATTTCATTACTTCATTCTTCTTTATAAATTGTTTGGAAAAACAATATGAAAGGACCACTTCATTCTCCTTTATATTTTATTATTTCATTACTCTGTATAAATTGTTCTGGAAAACGATATCAATTACCGAGAATAGATAAATAATCCTTACAAAGATGGAATTTAAAAAGTAAAAACAAAATAGTAAAACTGAAATTCAATAATGGTCATCCCCTACACGATACACAACAATGATTACCCAGATGTTTAGTGAAGTTACAAAATATCAATTTTTTCCTCATCATTTGAAATGCTTTAGATCATCTCGAATGCTCCTCAACTGCACACATCCATATGCTACGAGCACCTCCACTCTGGGCGAACTCTTCTAGGTTGTAAGGTGTAGAAAATCAACGGTATCTAAGGGATTGCCTTTAAAGAGATATTTTGGAAGTTTTTTTGGTGGGTTTTTCGTTAAAATGGGGCAATAATTTATTGAAATCGCAAGTTTGATAGCTAATTTCTGCACAATCAAAGTGTCCGAGGGGTTTTTGAGGGTGCTGAATCCAAATATGAATCAAGATTTCACATCAATTTTTTCCACCTGATTCTGTCACTGGAATCTCCAAAAAATCGCACTAAAGACCACTCTGTACCCAAATAGGAGAACTTAACAGAGAAAGATCTCTAAGAGGCGCCTCGATAATCAAAAGTTTGTCAGATTCATTATTTACTACAAAAACCCGTAGCCAATCCCCATGTTATGTGCACATCCAAATGGAATTGCACCAGCCAACCTTTTGCAATATGCCACTGAGCTCAAGTAGATTGTTGCCAACCTCTTGCAATATGCCACTGAGCTCAAGTAGATTGTTGATTTTTCGAACATTTGAGAATCGGATGATTGACCCTATTCATGTTCCCCAATATTTGGGGAATCAGCCATCCACATAAAAATGCCTTTAATATACACAAATCATTGGCTAATTCAAAATCGTAGAACACTGTGAAACAAAATTCACCAGGTTTGTCAACAACGAATCTTATTGCAACCTAGCGATTGACTGGAATGTTCACAATGTTAGGCATGGGAGGGTCTACCAGATTAAACTTATGAGTATCTGTTTCTAAACTATAATTGTCAAACCCTGTTAATGTGTTCATTAGTGAAATTTGTGGAACTCTAAATGTACTAGTTCAATTTTATTTACTCTAGTTAAGTAGACTTTTAATTTACTTATTTATTATTTATGTTTTCAATGTAATCTTATTTATTTAAGTGATTTGTAATATTTAAGTCATTTACTCTAGTTAAGTAGACTTTTAATTTACTTATTTATTACTTATGTTTTCCATGTAATCTTATTTATTTAAGTGATTTGTAATATTTAAGTCAATTTGTGTGGTGATATAAGAAGCAGCAAGACTATTTGAGAACAACAGAGAAAAGATACAAAGTTAGATAACACTCTGTGAGAATAACCTTTAATATGTGTGTATTCAACCAAAAAAACAGAAAACATGGCGAAATGAGTGAAATGAAGCAGCCGTGAGAGGCCTCCTACTGCAAAAACAAACCGTTGCTGCAACGTCATTAAAAGACAACAAAAAGTCGTAAATATGCATTGTGGGAAGTGCTGCATTTTTTTGCGCTGCAGGAGAATAACGCAGTCCAGCAATCAAACCGGAAAGTTATTAAGGGAGCCCATAACAGAGGAAGAGTTAGGCGTTACTAACCCAACAGAAATTAGTTTCATTAACTTGCAACGTTCTCACTCAAACTCGGGTTGTCCTCATCCCACGGAGCGTTACCAAAAGAAGAGGCATGGCCGTCGAAGTTTAAAAAAATTCAAAGGAGCCTCCTCGAGGTTTTTAAGAAAGTCAACAAACCGTATTTCAAGAGTCTTCATCCTCTTATGTCATAGTATTTTGTTTGAAGGCTCATGTTTAATGAGTTTCGAAGTTTTTCAAAAAGTTCTTTTATTAAAAAAAAAAAATCTATTGTAAGGACCTTATTATATGGGATTCAAGTGTTGTTTAAAATTGTTGGCAGCATTGAAATATTGTAAGGATTTGTGAATTTTTTTTGGGGGAGAAAGTATTGTTTTTAAAAGAAATCATAGACTTTTTTTATTTTGTAGTAGTAAAGAAACTATTATATTTACAATTTAATTGGTGTGTTGAGCCATAGTGAGTTAATAATTAACAAACGGGAAAAGTCAAAAGGCTAAAAAAGTCGAAGCAGCAGTTAGAGATGTATAAAGATTTTTTTGAAAGAATTAGAAATGAAAAGGCAAAAGGATGCCTTTGCATTGGCATGTGTAAAAGAATTTGTAGATGACAGTGTTTTTCTCCTGATTTCATATGCCAAAACAACCAAGGAAGCTTGGGATACCATTGAAAGGAGTTTTGGTGTAAGGGGGGCATTGCACTTGAAGATGAAGGTGGATCTATAGCAATAGATCTACATTGAGATGAAAGGTTTGTTGAATCCCACTATGCACAACTACAAGTGGATGAAGATTTGGTATATCCAGCAACAGAGCTTGCTCATGAAAATTTGGTGAATCCAGCAACAGAGCTTGCTAATGAAATTTTGGTGAATCAAGCAACAAAGCTTGTTGATGGCAGTAAAGTTGCCATTGGAACAATCAATGCTATGGTGAATCCAACAATTAATATTGATTATGTAAAATTTGATGAAGAATTGTTGGCTAATGATGAATGGTTGCAGGTGATGCAACAAAAACATCATATAGACATGATGTTATTCAGTGAGAAAAGCCCACTTGAGTCGGTGGAAGACAACTTGTCTGCAGTAGAAAAAATTAGTACAGAAGTCGAAGAGACATAGAGAAAGACAGAGGCAAACAAGGAAGCCCACAAAGAAAAAACAAAGACAAAAAAAGTGGTAGAGAAAAAAGTGCAATAGGAGAAAGCTCTCATTAGAGAGTAGAAGAACAAAACCAATTTGGTTATGTAAATATTTTTATTTCTAATATCGATTTCCAGTGTGTAGGGTACACAGAACGATTACGAAGAAGAGTTACTTTTTCCTTCAAGCATGGCTTGCAACACCATGCCTTGATAAATTCTGCATAGAAGCTGCGGAAATGCATGTTGAAGACATCTTGGATGATGAGAACATCAAAGAAATTTTTAGGGATTGGAGTCCTGAAGAGACGAAATTGTATTATGGTCTTATGTTTCAACAGAATGATGATGAAAAGAGAACTACCAAAGATAATATGTGGCAGCCACCCACATACAAGTCATTTTTTGAAGAAGTCCAAGATATGCTTAGACAACCTCGAAGAATGGAAGATGGAAGATCTGTACCAGCAAATGAAGAAACTAAGATTTGAAGGATACAACAAAGAGAAATGCTGAAACAATTTAAGAGGCTATAGAATCTGGAAGAATAGAAGAAGAAAAATAAATGTAGTTAAAGTCAATTTTATAAATTGTAAGCCTAGCTCAGATATAGCCCAGGTATCTTAATTAAATTTCACTTGGTTGAAATTAAAGGGGGTGTTGGAGATTCTAATTCCAACCATGTGTTAAGTGTCAAAATCATCCCTCTTAAGTGTCCTACTTTAGTTTCACTTGGTCCAATTTAAATCGAGTTTCTCTCGAATCATTTATTACTAATGTTTCCAATGTAATCTTATTTAAATGATTTATAACACTAAGAAAAACAATCCTCTTCCATTATTTTATTCTCTTCAATTTTTATCTTTCAGACAAAATAAATTCCATCCTTTGCAACTTCATTCATAAAACATAACAGAATAGAGAATCAATATTCTTTTTGGCTAGCCAGTATTAAGAAAATATTTGAAATTTTGAAGTGATCGCTAGAGATACAGCTGAGAGTTTTGAAAATATTTGAAATGACCGCAGGGATAGGTTGCAGTAACATTAAAGTGTATAGATTGATGACATACATGCCCCGAAGTTTGCATGACTCGATCGACGGATAAATGAAAATAACGTCATAGGTATTTTCGCTTGATAGAGCAGTGAAGAAATATGGATGTGGTTTCCAAAGAATACATGCAGGAATGAAGCATTGCAGTGTATTCTCTCTAGAACAATGTCCTCAATTGGCATTCCTGTGATTCCAGTGGGTCCATCTTAATCTGGGTGTCATGTCTGAGCAATTCTCAGCTGCTGAAGCACAGTGAACATACACCCCTTCTGTCGGAATTAGTATTCCCTCCACCTGTCCACCTCCATTTTGACTATAGCTGAATTGTCGAAAGTGGTGTAATTAATTCTTCCGTATTTTAATCATAGCCACTGTTCACTGGAGCTACATTGGTGGCACTGGGCATAATAACTGGTTTCTTTCTTAAGGAAAAAAAGAGGAGTTGTCTAATGAGGCAGAGGAATTGCCCCAATAGTTAAAACTAGCTAGAATCTAGGCAAAGAAATTTCAAAAATTCTTGTAGAGGCAGCATTTGAATTGTGTTTTTGATGGTGGAAATGGATTCAACATTGTAATATCCCTATTATAATTATCCCTGCATAAAATTAATTTCAAGTTATGAATCAGTTATAAAAACTGATTCTTGTTATTTGAGAAACCGAATGAGGAATGAATTGATAAGAGAGGGAGTTAGTTGGGTTGACTTCTTGATTCGGGGGAGGCATTTTTCAAGGAGGAGGCGTTGAGTTCGTGTTGGGCTATGGAGGGAGATCTCTTACGGAAGAGGGAAGAGGTTTTGCGTTGTGTGGACTGCGAAACCTTTGTGCTTTTGATAACCTGGCCACGACAGTGGCTTCAACAGAGAAGGGCCGCCTCAGGCCTGGTTGGCTCTGACTTCAACCCTAAGAGGGGTGCCGCGTTACCATTTTCAAGATGGAAAACTTGTCCTCCGCTCAGATATTGTTGGGAGGCAGTGCGGTTTTCAATAAAGGCTTAACGGAGTTCCTTTTACCCTTCATGATCTCCTCTTGCTCACAAATTTATTCCTCAGAGTGACGCATCTCTGATTATTACATGAACTTGGCAGCGCCTCTGCTAGCCGGGTTCATGTCCGTGGAGCCTCCGATTTTCCTCTCATCAAATGCAGAATAGTTTAGCTGAGCCACGCACAATGAGTATTTTGGTTCTAATATGTGTTAACTCCATCGAAAGCTCCTATGTCCGAGTTCAGTTTGTGGCTGGTGTTGCGGAACAGAGACTGCATATGATATTCAAAGGCCTTTGAAGACATAATTTTGATAGGTGATGAAGGAAACGAGGCTACCATGGAAAAGATAAGTAACTTGCCACTTTCTTGAAGGAAAATATAGGAATACTTTATATGTTTTCTTGGTAGAGAAAGTATTTGAATGCATGCAATAAAAGATCTAATATTTTATATGTTTTCTTGGTAAAAAAATATGTGAATGCATGCGATAAAAGAATGATTATTTTATATGTTTTCCTGGTAATAAAATATGTTCATGTATGCAGTAAAAGAATGATTATTCTATATGTTTTCTTGGTAAGAAAATATGTTAATGCATGCAGTAAAAGAATGAGTATTTCGTATGTTTTCTTGGTAAAGAAAATATGTTAGTGCATGCAGTAAAAGACTGAATATTTAATATGTTTTCTTGGTGAAAGGATGTACGCTAATGGCATTGTGATACTAGCTAATTTTTAAGTTCATGTGAAATAATTATGCATTACATGCATGATAGAATTAGCTAATGATGCGCTTCTAGGCTCATAGATATTTATTTCTATAGATTTCCTTTTTAGGAAAGGGTTCATATTTCATGTATGAAGATGAAGGCTTTTATGAGAGTTTTCTTGAAAGTAAAAATAGAGGTTCTTTCCTTTAAAGACACATATGAATAGTGTTCATACAAGAACCAAAATCCATACTTGTTTCATGAAAAGAGTATGTGCATTGAAGTAAAAGTAATTGTGTTAGGAAAAACACATGTTGCATGCACATAAGGGTAGCAGTTGTGACATTGGAAATATGATTTTGGGTGTACATAGAGAAAGTATTAAGTTAACTTTCTTGGAAATATTAATCCCTTGAAAAGATTGTCTTGTTAGATGAGATTGTGTTGGCTTCTTGATGTTAGTGCATAAAAGGTTAAGTTAACCATGTTATTGTTTCCTAAATTTTTATGCATAAAGATGGTAGCTATAATAATTTCTTGAAAGGGAAGCATGATGAACTTACTTATAGGAAGATAGAGAATTGAGGTTATAATGACTTCCTTTAAGAAAGAAGTATGTTGTTTGTCAGATGAAATGATGGTAGTATTCTAGTGAAGGGAATAAGTGTTGCATACATTAAAGAAGGGCTAATATGAGAAGCTATACATAGAAAATTTTAGGGGCGAATGTTCGCCCTTTGGTGAAATTAAGGGGTTTTTAAATTTTTAGTGGGCGAATATTTTGTATCATAGTACATTTTTACAAATCACCTCAAATAGCCCACCTTATTTTAAGGGAGAGGGTAAAAAAGGTAAATTTAGCCCTTGAAATTAGGAGTTTCAACCTTCCATTTATCCATTTTCAAGAATAGGTTTTATTTAAGTGAATCCTATGGGCCAAAGGCCCAAATACCATATTTATAAAAGAGGTATGGTAAATTAACAAAAATATAAATAAATGAGAGGTATGGTAAATAAATAAAACATTTTTTATATTTACTCCATAAGTCACCTTATATACATGCAAGGGTGTAAACAAATAAAAATATAAGTAAACTGGAGGTATGGTAAATAAATAAAACGTCTTTTTATACTTACTCAAAAGGTATGGTAAATAAATAAAAATATAAATAAACCAGATGCATGGTAAATAAATAAAACCTCTATTTATATTTAGTCCATAACCCTCGTTCTATTTATGAAGGCTCAAGAAAGAGGTTTTATTTAAGTGAATCATATGGCCCAAATACCATATTTGTAAAAGAGGTATGGTAAATTAATAAAAATATAAATAAACGAGAGGTATGGTAAACAAATAAAACATTTTTTTATATTTACTCCATAAGTCACCTTATATTTGGACACTAAAAAAATGTGTTATATTTAGGTGAAACCTATGGGAAAAATACTTTGGGACAAATACCATGGACTAGATTGTTATTAATGCCATGCAAAAAAACATTATTAACCCTAATATTAGTATTAATAAAAATAAAAATGGCACATGGTATTGACCCATGGTATTCACCAAAATGGCACATGGTATTCACCCATGGTATTCACCTGGAATGTAGCCTATTTAAATGGGGGAATTAAACCAGGATAGATCCATCTTTACTCTGGATCTACTAACCCCCGAGAGGTATCAAATATCGTGATATGCAAACTAGAGTGAAAAAATATTTGAGAGTAAAAATCGATGTTGTAATTTAATGTATGTTAAACATTTTAGCTTGGTCAAAATAAAATATAAAATAAAAACCAACTATTAATTTTTATAAATTACTAATAGTAATTTTTAATCTCTACGTTTATGATAACCCATGGTATTGACGCATGGTAATACCATGGTATTCATGTGAGCATAGACTATTTAAAGGGGAAATTCTATCATCTTAGATCCATCAAAATATTGGGTATACCAAGTGCTCAGAAGGATAAATAGATTTCATCCCCCTAAGAATGGTAGATGTGGAGTTAAGATGGATATAGGTTGGCTTTTATGATAATGAAGATATTAAATAGATTTAGGAAACTATATTGTAAAAACATCTTAAGGTGAATGGTTAAAGCATAGAAATTGGAAAAGTATATTTGTATACTTCTATTTTAAACTGAAACAAATCCAGGGCTAAAAGGAATGGATTGATTGCACTAGTCATCCTTCTATAACTTTCCAACATATGCTGGAGTAAACCGATTGTAATTTGGGTAATTTTTCTAATTGCAAACAGGAACATACTTGTGTATTGGCAGGGTGGTTACGAGGTCCCTAGAAGTGATGAATTTGAATTTTTATTGGTTTTATATATAGTATTAGGTTTTCTCTCATGCTTTCTGTGAACGGCTGGGTGAATTTTATCCTACACCCACTAGGTTATCGATATGTAATTTCGGTAATTTTGATTTCAAAATATATTTTAAAGAAATGCAATGATTTCATTTGTGTATTCAATAAACACAAGATTTTATAATTGAGTAAAATATTCACCATGTCTGGTGAGAGATTCGCCAAAAAATTATATATACATATCATATTATTGATAAAATCGCCTTCCATTTTTCCTATATACCATGGAGATTCACCCATTTATTATACATGTAAATTTAGGGGGGGTTCTTAAAATTTTCCCTGAAGCTATGGTATGCACAAAGAATAGTCATTGTGATATAGAGTTATGTTCTTTGTATGTTAGAGAAACTATGTTGAGTTCTCGAAAAATAACTATGTGAAAAGAACACATGTGCATAAGCATAGGAATAACAATTTATTACATGTATGAAGATGTAACGGTTCTGTTGTACATGTTAGTAGGACTAATGGGTTGGAACTCTTAAGGAGAATTATGCATTAGTGTAAATAAACATTGAGGAGGTAAAACAATATTTACTTGAGTATATGTGCTAGTTACATAGTATGTCATGCTTGCTCATGCATATGAGTAGAAGTTAAAAGATCTCTTTTAGTGGTTTCTTATTGATTGATTAATATGGTATCTAATCTTGTTGCCAAGCGTGTTGATGACAACATTGACAGGAAACGAAGGCAGTAGGTGCCAAAGAAAAGTGATGTTAACATTGTGGCAGGAAAGTGATCAATGGTCCATGTAGATGAGTTCGAGTTGCAGGATCATGCTTTGCTAGAATAATCATGCCACAAGGAACGTTGTATGTGGCAGTATGTAAGTAAAAGATTACATGGAAACTGTATTGGCTTTTAGCTAATTATGTGACAACTTAATGATAATTCATTGTAATGATTTTATAACAATGGCTAAGGGATGGAATCCCTTATAAGCCATTGAGTGAGGAGTGAAATCCCTCACGAGCATTTAATAATGAGATTAAACATTTGCTAGTTTTCACCCTACGGGGTTTCTAGGGTATATCAGTGTTCAATGGTGTGATTGGTGTGAATGCCTTTTGTGTCAGTTTGATGATGATGAATCCTTGATGTTGATGGTTCTTTATTTGATGGCATAATCATAATTTCCAAGTATGTGATTAACTAATATGGTTAAGGAAATCATGAAATGGATGCAAGGATTCATGAGACAGTTTATGTTATTACACTACCATAGTGGTGGTTAATGGTTAAGCAACTTACTGTCTTATATTGCAATTTACTTGATGTGCTAATGTACATTATATCTAATGGTTAATGATGAATTGTGGAGTTGTGAATTGGATAATTACTTGTGGGTAATTTGTATAAAAAATTCTAACTCCCTACTTTTACATGCGAGGTTACCGGGGCATGTGACAAGCATCATCAAAACTTCTAGGACACCTAAAATTTTGAAGTTTAACAACTATAATTTGGATTTACAAAAATCTTTGCCAGATTTTCTCTAAATATAACTAGAATTTCCATAACTTTCCGAGCAACTCCTCCACCTCGTTAGACTACTTGAAAAAAAATCTCTATCTGCATTGTCTGGAAAGGAAAAGTGGGAAATTCCTTCGCTGGATGGCATGATCTTCGTAGAATTTAAATTTTTTTATTTACCAAATGATTTTTACTTAAAAAAAAATTAAATCTTCTTTTAATGTGAAAACGAATTCAATAGTATTATTTCAATCAATTCAAATTACATACTTTTCAATATTTGCATAGTAAAATCGTATTTTTTTTGTTTAAATTAAATTGTTAACTGTAAAAGTAAATTTAATATATTAAAATAAAACATTAGACTCTCTAATTAAATTGTTTAGAGAGGTTTTAAATTTTATTGGGGACAAATTTGATAAAATTTTATGGAAATTTTTAAAAATTTAGGTTACAATTTTCAAAGTTAAAGATTTTGAGTGTTCCTAGCTTTTGAATGGTGCTAAATCCATTTCTATTATAAAAACAAAATTCAACCACTCTTATTGTAATATTTTCTAAGAAATAATAATTATTCTTTTATTTTAAACATCTTTATTTAAATTTTACAAAAAATTAATCCAAAAAAAATCTATTAAAAAAACACATCCTTAAACAAGACATATAATATATTATTGCGAATTACAAAATTTATATGATTTTTCATCCTTATATTTAAATTAATATATTTCAAAGATTGTTAGATTAACCCTAATGGTTTAGGGTAATTGGTATTAATGAGTATGATATTTAGCCCATTCTTTTATATGTTTAAAAGGTTGGAGATAAATTCACTAGTTGAAATCAAAGTGCCCATCTAACTACTCGTAAGTCAAATGTATCAACGACATTAAAAATATAAGTCAAATGTATCAACAACATTAAAAATATATATATATTTAATATTCACGCAATTTTCCTTAAGTAAGATTTTACCAAATAAATTATATGTATTATTATTATATATATAATTATTTTTTTTATTTTTTTTACATTAACTTAATTATTAACTATTTTAACTTTTACAAAATAAATTATATGTATTATTATTATATATATAATTTTTTATTTTATTTTTTTTACATTAACTTAATTATTAATTATTTTAAATTTATTTTAACTCTTCATTAAAAGAGATTAAATCTATCAAATCTATTAAGGTTGAAACCTTTATTTGAGTACAAAATTTGAGGAAATTCTTGCAGTTAGAGATTAGAGTTTGTGGGCACTTGATAGATCCAGAGTTAATGTCAGACTTATTAATTTATTTGTATATATACATATATATAATTTATATTTATATTTATGCTTTTTTAATGTTATGTTTTTAAATAGGCTACATTAGAGAATAATACCATGGGAAAAACTATTTGATGTCTCAAAGTCATAAAACGGCTCATGTTTACATAACATTACAACATTTCTTCCATACTGGATTGGAGCACATCCCTTATGTTATTATTAATGTTTTTAATCTTTTACCAATAATATAATAAATCCACAATCCTCTCTTGGAGCAAAATATATTATGAATCTAGGCGCTACTTGTTGTCTTCTTTTGTGTTGTTGTTGGATTTATTGCTTGTTACCTTAGTTTCTACTCTTACTGTTGTTGCTAAATTGTTTGATACAATTATTCTTTGTTTTTCTTTGTTGTTTTTTCCTGCATGTGAAATGTACTCTCCCGTTTGAAAACCAACATCAAATCTATCCAATGGAGATCTTTGGTTCTCAAGACAATTTTACAAGGCTATGGTGCTCTTCACTTCCTTCCACTACTTGTCTTTTTCCTCCAGCTACATCCACACGAAGACCACTTGTTGTTGGGAAAAGTATCCAATACGGAATGACCCTATCCCACTCTAAGGGTGATAGTACCTCAGCAACAATCGAAGCAAAGCTATCTAATATTTCTTCTTTATGAAAGTAAAATAGGGGAGAAAGAGATCCACTAACCGATGTCTTTCGCTAATGGTTGATCCAATCTTCTCTCCTTGCTGCTTGCTCCCAGCTCCTTGCTCTTTCACTGGCCCAGCTACACCAAGATCCTGCAAAATGGCAAGAGAGGGAAACTACAAGAAGCATACATTCATAATTGATTCAAGGATTAGAATAAATCAAATACACAAGTATAACAATACATCATTGAGACACATGCATATAGAAGAACCTCAAATGCTTTACTAATGGAAGAAGTAAAGTTCAGGAAGTGATACAACCATAAGAGGCCCAATCCAGCATCACCTTCCCAGCAAAAAGAAATCTCCTCTTCACCTCCTTCAAAGCAAATCACCCAATAGTTCTAAACTCAAACCAACAGCACTTCCTTACATTCACAAGATTCCAGCCTCCCTAGACCTCATGAGAGAGATCTATATATAGGAGTTTTGGAGAAAGGATGAGTCAGCTTGAGGCTAGCATGAAGCTGACTAGTGTCCTCTCTCACTTCAGTTATTCTTCAGTTCTTGAGTCCACCTGGAGGTTCTTGCTTCCACTTGGAGATCTAGACCCTCTTACTCATCACCAGTCGAATTCCTTGATCCAAGTGTCATTTTGGAAGCTTCCTGGGCATTGACACCTTAAGGAATGACTGTGCCACATGTCC
Organism: Pinus tabuliformis; assembly: GCA_031772625.1. Classification (NCBI taxonomy): domain Eukaryota; kingdom Viridiplantae; phylum Streptophyta; class Pinopsida; order Pinales; family Pinaceae; genus Pinus; species Pinus tabuliformis. The sequence continues at coordinate 671,294,960 of CM062810.1, read as the reverse complement.
AAACTCGCCCAGCGCAGGTAGCCTTCTTTGCAGTTGACATTCAACGCAGGTAGACAGTGGAGCAGTTGACATGATCCAGAATTTCCTTGTTTTTGAGTGTTTTCAGGTGGAGAACTGTTATTCAGTGTTGTGGTTTGCTGACCTTGTTCCTCTAGGGGTAGGAACAACATGTTTAGGGACTTTGGATCCCTTAGATTATGGACATTTTATGCTTCATGCTGTAAGGCACAAAAATGTCTATAATAGTTGCCCCCTAAAGTATGAGGTCGTTTATCGGGTGAAATGCTTTATCAGGAGGATCCGAAGTTCATTCAATCGCTGAGAGGTGACCTGTAATAAATACAATACAATACATTATTTTTCATTCTGCTTTCATGATCTAGCTGAGGCGGGCATTCCCATGCTCAGCTTTATAAATTCATTTTGGTACTTCTCTGCTGAAATTATCATCCTTTGAGTAGGATCATCATCTGCTGCAATGATGCACATGTCAAATGTCTTTATATTTCCTGAATATATATCGCAGCCTGGATGGATGAAACTAGATCTGGGGTCTTCAAACTCGTTCGATTTTCACTCTAAGTACAAGTCGATCCATGTGAGAATTGCGTTGAAGTCGAACATGGAAAGACATCACTTGATTACCGGTCAATGATGTAAACTGTTAACAAGCGCGAGAGGAATCACCAATAATGATAATGACCCTCAAGGTACTGCAGTACAATTCACGTGGTGTGAATAAAGGACCTGGCGTCGAACACCACGCAAAATCTTTCGGTCGAAGGTCATTGATGTATACCTGTCGCCGGAAGTGAGAAACTTGCCATTGAGGCATGCAAGCTTCAAAGTACTGAGGGGGGTTGTCCCTAGATCAACTTCTTGGATAATGAGCTGAAGTCAACAAGAAGCGATCCGTCAAAGGAGGGCCTTAATGAATCCCACATCAGTGACACGGAACGGAGCTAATGATTTTAATGGAGGTGAAAACAATCTGTGACATATGATTCAGGGTGGCGGTCATGAATGGATGAAGGATAATGTATGGCAGTGGATGGGACACGGTTGACTCTTTCTGAACGACATCTCTTGAACATATAACGACACTGATGCGATGGATCGGTAGCATTACCCCAAATGTGGATGGTTTGGCGAGACCATGGTGATGAGACCGGTGAATGAAACAACCCAACCCAATGTGGTACGGAGGAAAAGTGTCATGTTCAAGAGCGACTTGCTTCCATTAAAGCTTTGAGGTTCTCCCAATTTTTCCCCAGTCATTTCTGACCAGTACCTCTTTATTTTTGTCAAGCTTGAGGAGGATAACATATGCTTGTTCTATAACCTGCCCTTCGGGCAAGCCCATCGCTATGTTTTAACGAGCCTAGCGATAGGGAAACTCGTTCTCATCTAAAGATAGGTTTGTCGCTATTTAATCATTTTAACGAGTCTAACGACAAGGAAAACTCGGTCCTTTTCATTTTTAGAGAGTCTGAAAAGGTACGGAAAGTTAACTCCAAAATTCCTTTTTCGTCATCTAATCCCTTAAGTATGAAAAAGTATAAAACAATATAGAAGGGATGAGTTTTCGATAACTTTAACGAGCCGAATAAAACAAGCGCTCGACCTTTTTGTGCAATAATCCCTCAGGTCCAAAAAGATTAAAATCTAGAGGAGGGATAGCTCTTCCGGTCCTTTTAACGAGCTGGAAGGCCAAAACTCAGCAATCTTTTCATATTTTACGAGTCAATTGAAAAGAGCTCAAAGAAGACTCGTCTTTTGAGGAACGAATGATAAACAGGGATAGCAACTGATTCCAGGTACAGGTTGGAATTTTCCAATCACGGCAGTGTCACAAGGATGGCTAGGTGAAATCACTCTTCGCAGATGTTCCTCAAAATGGGTAAACAATCATATGGAGGTGAACGATCGGCCAAATGACGGTGGAGGTGGCTGGTGCAAACACGACCAAGGCTTTTTATGGCTGATAAATTTACGATCACAGAGGTTATTTACTGGAATAGGTTCATTTTTTATTTAAAAATGAGCTTAAACTCTGGAGGAAACATTGCTCACTTCTTTTATTTATTTTTTAACGAGCATGAAGACCGCGTTAAAACTGCTCGGATCTTTGCGTTTATTTTTTAACGAGCATGAACTTTATGCTAAAACTGCTCGATATACCAGTCATAAGATAAGAAATGTCCCCTGTGAGATCTCTATTTTTAAGGAGTTTCATCTTCACTAAGCTTTACTCCATATCCTTTCTTTATGCAAGTTCGGAAACGACTAATCCAAAAAGCAGATAAATAACCGCTCTTTGCTTGCACTCCAAAAGGTTTGCATGCCCCCAGGTATAAAATACAATTTCAAGGCTACCCCTCCTCCTTCCCACCTCTGTTTTTCTTTGGGTGTTCACAGCTACTTGTTGTCTTGCCAGTCTAATGTTAACGATACTTGTCTTCTCGTTATTTTTAACAGGTCTTACGCGATACTTGTCTTCTCGTCAGCCCAACTTTTAACAGATCTTTCGCAAGATCACAAGAGAACAGCTACTTGCGACAAGAGACCAGCTACTTGCGACAAGAGAAGAACACTACTCAAAGACAAAACATTTGTGTTATTGAGGGAGGCTTGCCTCTTTCTGGTTACCCAAAGATTGTTTCGTTAATCTTTCAAACAAAACATTTCCTCGGCACTGCCTACCGAAATAGACAAGGGTTAATGACTCTTTTCAAACACGTAACTTTGACAAAAGAATCCTATTCTAGAACAACCCCTCTTCCATCTACGGACGGGGTATGGACTTGTCATATCCTCTCGTGGAAATTCTACCTTATACCCAAGGTTTTCTCTGCCCGAAGCAGACCAGGATGCATGCCCCCTGGGTTCCAGTCCCATCTTTCCGAATCACTCGCACTCATCGGGAAGGAGGACTGGGGGTGGAGACATTTCTTGATTGAATAGACCATTCAGGGTTGGTATGTGACTATTTGCGATGCGTGATCCCGGAAATGAAAGTTGGTCTACGAGCTTGACCATCCTTCCTTCGTGTGGAAAACACATTACTCTAAAGAGTGAGGAGACTATTGCTCCCATGCAATATATATAGTCTCGTCCAAGGAGTAGGTTATAATCCAAGGGTCCTTGAATGACCATCACGTTCATTTGAACGGTCTTCCCTTTCAATGTAACAGGCACATTGGGGAGGATCCCTAATGGTCGACTGGTTCCCTTATCGAAACCCGAGAGATTTCTTATCTCAGGCAAAAGCGCCGGGGAACCCAGTGCTTTCCAAGCAACAGAGGAAAGGATACTCACAGATGCCCCTTCATCAATGATAGTGCCAGCCATTACCATTCTGTAAATTTGGACTGTAATTCTGAATGGTATACTGGCTGGTAACCGGGGTTTGCCTAGTTGGTTCCAATCAAAGGACACAACTAGGTTGCTTGGTGGTGGGACCGAATACACGGCCGGATATGACCCTAACGATGTTCCTTCCTGTGATAAAGGAATGGGCGCATTGCCCTGATGCTCATCAGAGTCTGTGTTGACGAAAAGAATCTGGATGGTGTCATCCTTATTCTCTTCAGTGAGGGTGTCATTTGAAGATGAATCTTCAGTGACGGTGTCATTTGAAGATGAAACTTCTGAAGGGAAAACCGGGTCAACTGCCATTTCCACCTTTGGACTTTCGTCCAGTCTGGATTCAGTAGGTTCATTTTCAATGGCTGACGCTTCAGCTGACCACTTGAGCGGGCCAGCTGTATTCTCAACCAACGAAGGACTTGGCACGAGTTTTTGTATCCAGGAGGAAGTCTCAACGGTGAAACCGGACGATCTTCCAAAATTCTCTTCGCTTTGTCTAAGAAGGGACAACGGTGGATGGCGTGATCGCCTTCACACAGTCTGCAAGGGGATCTTGCTCCCCCTCTTTGTCTTGAACCTTCACTTTCGCTGGTTGACGGTAAGCATTCAACATGGCTATCAGAGGTTGATGCTCCCGAATTGTGCAAACGAGGGGACCAGTCTCTTAGTATCCGGGGAATACAGGGACAATCTCTATGGAAGTGGTCTCCTCTACATATGACACATGGCGATTTAGGCCCTGTCTGTGCTGTGTGTGGATTTTTGTCAGATGTCTTTTGCTTGCCCCCAGTCGCCTTAGGCTCCTTCTTCTTCTTCTCTCTCTTCTTCTTCTCCTTCTTCTCCATGGGAGCTTGGCTTTTGCCAGCTCTACCTTGCGAAGATGAAGGATTGGAGGAAGAGTTATAGGAAGTAGAAGGTTGGTGGGCAGCTCTAGATTGATCTAACTGTTGACTCGACTGTTCAGGAACCATGGTGTTTTGAACTACATTGGTTGAGAATAGCCAAATTGGCAGGCCAATTGTCAGTCCTGGAAGCGACAATGTGGCCATGTGGGGCGCACCAACTTCTCCCCAAGAGGAGAAAGGACTAGTATTTCCATCATGGGGGATTCCTTGGTTGGGGCGTTCCATGTTCTCAACCTACAGATCAACGCAGGAATAGGAGGTGATTATGTTCCGTTTAAAATAAATTTTATAACGACGCTTTAGATACAACTTGCTTTTTCACTTTTTAAGAGTCGAGAAAAAGCTAAAGACGACTCTAGTCTCCTTCGATGTTTTAACGAGCCCGAAGTGACAAATGCTCGGATGGACTTTTTCAGTTAAAGAGTTTGAAAAAGGCCAAAAGAAACTGCTCTGGAGTTCTAGGCAGAGGGTGTGCCAAGCCTTTCGCAAAACCACAGAATATGTTTTACAGTACGGGTGGTCGATCTTCGTGAATGCTGTGTTCACTGCATTGTGATCAGTAGGGCGGTTGACATGGCTTCCTATGGATAAAGGCTTTGTTCCTATAGGGGTCTCCCAATATATACGCGACGGTACGTGGGAGCACAAGTCCGGATTAGTTCCACCGACTCTCAGGAGGAATCACCCACCTTCTTCGAGATCGACAGTCACTATGTTTAACGACGCCGGAACACGTCTCTGCCTTAGAACTCTATGTGTTTGCGTTATGTTTCAAAGCGTTGTTATGTAAATTCAATTTATTTTAGGGTGATCTTGTTTAGCAGTTTGCCTTTATGGATCACCACGAGATGTATGGTACAACTCCTAAATGCAGTCTAAGATGATAAGCAAGCTTTTCAATCTTTCAACTTTGAAAATCTTCACTACTGAGGGAAAAGAAAGACATCATCTTTTCACACAGATCATAGAGCACACACTAATGCACTTTTTCCCTAAATCAACATGCAAACTGTCAAAATGCACATGCACAATGCAGGTATTTCTTTTCTCTTTCTTAATGTTGATGTACTACAAAAAGAAAGCTGTCGTATAACTTTGAATTCAATTTCAAGTGAAAGCAAACAAGCTTTTGTCCAAAACCAAAAGACACCTTAAGATTTACTTGTTTCAACACTAGAAATACATAAATTCAAACCATATGACGAAAGAAAAAGCTCAATTAGCTATGAACAGCAAACAAACTAACTCTTAAGATCAAAATGACACTGATCACAGGTCTAGATCTAAGAGGCAACAGCAAGACTAGTTCACTTTCGTTATGGGAAACTGCAAATGATGTAAGAAATACACAAAGAACAAATACAGTTTCTTTATACAACTGAGGTAGAATAGTGGCAAGGAAAGGTGGTTTCAGATAGGTACATTGACTGGTAACAGGCTGCAAAAACAGGGATGAAAACAGGGCAACAAACAGCAGGGAACCCCAGTTGCACAAGGCAAAACTGGTTCAGCGCAGGTAGTACACTGTCAGTTTGACATTCAGCGCAGGTAGCCCCTTCGGGACCTGCGATGAAATGTAGACTGCCTTCACAGTGCCTGCAATGAAGAGAGAAACTCTCGTTTCTCTTGGTTTCCGGGTTACAGATTGCTCAAAAATCAACAGTTTTTGGCCAAATCAAAAGCTATCAATCAAGTACACACTAAAGGGTGAAAAGGAGGATGAAAAGCTATCACTAAGAGCTGTTCAGAGTCCTTGTGGATTAGCTCTTCAAATCATAAACATGCCCAGAAACTGAGCTAGAGTAGCTGCCCTCTACTTTGCATTTGAAAGATCCAAATGCAGTTCGATTCGGTACTCCCTGTGTTTAGGAAATCAATAGCAAAAACACAAACAACCAACAAGATACGATCCCCAGTGTAGTCGCCAATTTGTTGTTGGGAAAAGTATCAAATACGGAATGACCCTATCCCACTCTAAGGGTGATAGTACCTCAACAACAATCGAAGCAAAGCTATCTAAGATTTCTTCTTTATGAAAGTAAAATAGGGGAGAAAGAGATCCACTAACCGATGTCTTTCGCTAATGGTTGATCCAATCTTCTCTCCTTGCTGCTTGCTCCCAGCTCCTTGCTCTTTCACTGGCCCAGCTACACCAAGATCCTGCAAAATGGCAAGAGAGGGAAACTACAAGAAGCATACATTCATAATTGATTCAAGGATTAGAATAAATCAAATACACAAGTATAACAATACATCATTGAGACACATGCATATAGAAGAACCTCAAATGCTTTATTAATGGAAGAAGTAAAGTTCAGGAAGTGATACAACCATAAGAGGCCTAATCCAGCATCACCTTCCCAGCAGAAAGAAATCTCCTCTTCACCTCCTTCAAAGCAAATCACCCAATAGTTCTAAACTCAAACCAACAACACTTCCTTACATTCACAAGATTCCAGCCTCCCTAGACCTCATGAGAGAGATCTATATATAGGAGTTTTGGAGAAAGGATGAGTCAGCTTGAGGCTGGCATGAAGCTGACTAGTGTCCTCTCTCACTTCAGTTATTCTTCAGTTCTTGAGTCCACTTGGAGGTTCTTGCTTCCACTTGGAGATCTAGACCCTCTTACTCATCACCAGTCGAATTCCTTGATCCAAGTGTCATTTTGGAAGCTTCTTGGGCATTGACACCTTGAGGAATGACTGTGCCACATGTCCAAACTCGCCCAGCACAGGTAGCCTTCTTTGCAGTTGACATTCAACGCAGGTAGACAGTGGAGCAGTTGACATTCAGTGCAGATGCTCAGTGGAGCAGTTGACATGATCCAGAATTGCCTTGTTTTTGAGTGTTTTCAGGTGGAGAACTGTTATTCAGTGTTGTGGTTTGCTGACCTTGTTCCTCTAGGGGTAGGAACAACATGTTTAGGGACTTTGGATCCCTTAGATTATGGAAATTTCATGCTTCATGCTGTAAGGCACAAAAATGTCTATAACACCACTTATGCTTCTAACTTTCCATATAATCCCTCCTTCTCCTTATGTTGAATATACACTAACTCTTCAATTTTTTTGGCTTATTGAAGCTTGGTTCTCAAATTAATGATTTCCTCCTTGAGCTTGGCCTCCTTATCATCACAAATCTGCAAAACAAATTCTGGATCCTTGCATGCAACTATTAGTCTACCAACCTCAACTGTTAATTTTTCAATAACCACTAAAGCTAACTCATATTCTTCTTGAGGAAGCATAACTTTATCACATTCATCAATATCGTTGCCTGAATCAATGATACTGACATCAGATCTTCTTGAAACATAATTTTAAAAAAATCCATTTGTGGTTATACCATCAAATTTGTTGCATGAAAGCAGTTTAGGTTCTATTCAAGCTTCATTTTTTGATATTTCAGCTGGACCATTCGTACTAGGGAGACTGATCTTCTCTGGCTAAGGTTCTTGCCTTTGATGAGCCTTCTTCTTTTTCTTCTTCTTAATCTTCTTTTTCTCCACTGTTGTTATCATCACCTCCAAATAACACTGGAAGTCTCTCCCAAATCTCCATGGCATATTTGAGAACTCCAATTTTCTCCAAGTCTTCATTATGGATATTCTCACAAATGATACATCTTACTTGAGAATTTTGTTGCATTACTTTAGATGAGAGTGGATCCTCGCCAAATCCTGCGCAAATTAATCTCCAAATGTTAGATTAAAAAAAAAAGATAATAATTTAGCTTTCGTTCTTTCATGCCATACCTTGAAATTCACAGTAGTGAAGGCATATACTCCTGGATGATTCATTCTAGAAAAACTTGCAAAATTTTCACCAAATCTACCCAGATGTACTCTCCAGTGATTATGCTACAATCAAGAGCCCCAATCTGACACCACTTATTAGAAACCTTGAGCACTACTGAGAGTGGGGTTAAATCAATAGTGTGACTTTTGATATATTTTTACCAATTTTACCATTTCTCTTCACAACCACTTATTCATGTGTAAATTAACCAATAATACATTAGTATATCAACACGTAATCATATTAGTAGCATGTACAAATAATAAGAAACATGTAATAATAATAATAATAACCATCAAAACCATCAAAAATCACATCACACAAGGACAACAAATTTAAGGTGGAAAACACAAGGGTAAATACCACCATTGGAAGATAGTCTTCATCGTTGTCTCTTCTATTATGTAAAAATGCTTTTACATCTGATTCACTAAACACCACCAATGTGCAAGCCATAACTCTTTAATCATGTGAGTCATTACTTGCTCTAGACAACAACTTCTATGAACTTTGTAGGCTACCACCAACACAAAGCCACCACTCCCTCGACTTTCCAAACCACCACTTACTAGAAGCAACCACTCCCAATAGTTCTCACCCAACCACCACTGGACTATCCAGAAACCACTAGATGGAATCCACCACTCCCAAGTTCTCATGACACTAGCTAAAGGATGCTACTACACCCTGATAATGCAATCCACTTCTTACTTGGAAAGCCATCACTCGCCCACTTAAGGCCCTAAACTTCAAGCTCCTTTGTGGACCATGTTTTAGAATTATTTAGAATGGGTCCACGATCTCTACATATAAATAATTGTGAGCTTCATTTCATCCATTTTCATACTTGACTCACAACATCAATCTATGCTCATCAACTGACTCAAACACCTGCAACACAATCACTAATATACATATAAAACTTTGCAACACAATTGCATCCAAAATCTGGTCAACAAAACCAAACCCTGAAGTAGCACATAATGAAAATCTAATCTACACACTTAGTGATAAGAAAATTCACACATTCGTACAAAACTCATATACTAAACTCACAACAAATAACTCTCTAATAAAACCCATGCAACACAAATGCATCAAGAATCTAAACTTTGATCTTAAATTGTAGCAGCTACAATAATATCTCTTGTTAGACAATATTTTGTCACGCCTCCTTCACTTCCTTGGGACATACTCTGAAGTTCCTAAAACATGACTATTGTACAATATACTCATCCATGTATACAACTCAAATCCATCCTAAGACTTTGTTTGGAAAATGTCCTGAGCTTTCCCTAAAGAAATAGATCTTAAAACCCTGAAATGAGAATCATTGTTCTTATGAGGCTTAATACAGTGATGGTCACCTGTTACATTGTTTTTAACTAGTGGTGGCATCACTATGTTCCCTTTCATACCTGTGATGATCCCAAAAAGTTAATTTTCCCAAAGAGTATGAGAAGCTTCGTGATCTAGAAGATTCCAGAGCGGCGAGCTGGACGTTGTTTTGAATAGATGAGGTCAAATCCTCTCATCTTGGCCTCTTTGTCTTATCCCCATGAGCTACCTCCTTGATATGAGGGCCTAATCCTATCTTTGGAGAAGTCCTAACTCCCTTTCCCAACCTATAAATTCATCTTCTCTGATTCCCAAATGGTTGGTCTATGTCTATTTGCACCCTTATGCTAAGCTTGTGCCTAGAGCTTATTCATCAGACTTGGAGAAGGAGTGCTTGGTGAGTTCTTGGCTTGGACATGTATTACCACTCAAGGATAGCCTTTCAAAATCAAATTTTTGGTTGTAAGCTTCCCTTTATTTCTTAATAATATACAACTATCGGTTCATCTTCCCAAAATATATATGTTCGTGTATTATTTAGCTTGACATTCCGTGATTAGTTGAGTAGGTTGTTAATGGATTTTCTATTGGTTTTGGCATGCTTTTTTGTATCTTGATCATTTTTGCAAGTACATAAATGCTGAGAGAATCAGGAAAAAGTTCGTGACGCAAGTAGTTCAAGGCCTTGAACAAAGGAAATCATAATAGCATTAGAACGAGGTAGGTCATCTCTTTTCGTTCTACTTCTTAATTATAATATAGGAAGATGTCTAGTTGAATGTCACTTCAGTTTCTTGACCCGCTCATTGGGCTAGAGGGATCATCTCTGTCAAGAGAGATAATTAAACTTGTTAACAAAATGGTGACTCCATTGGGGAGCCTATGATCCTTTCCTTCCCTTTCTTCACCTTGTCTTTTGACGAGTTTGATCAACCATTAATTTTTAGACTCCATTTCTTGTCTTTAGTCAGTCTCACTTTCTGGTAGATGCTTTAAGGTTGTTGATTTGAGTTGTTCTTGAAGATTTTGTGTTTTGTCTTTGCTTTTCTCACCCATCGCGTTTTTAGCCTTGACAGTCATGATGATATCACGGGTTGGTTGAATACAGTAGCGATGAATGCTTCTTCTCTCTTAACAGGTGTGATGATTGCAGAAGTTAAAGAAATTTAGGGTTTGTATTCTTGTTTTAAGTTCTTTTTTCCTTCTCCCAATGATTTACTAGTGTGATATTAGTTGACTCTCTTATTTTCTGATTGCAATCGCCTCTTAACTTGATTTGAGTATGCTTGAAGTTTGATTAGCCTTTTAGGGTTTCTAGGTCTTCTAGGTCATCCTTCATTCGCTCGTTAGTCTTCTCATCAGAGATCAATTACCTGAGTTAAAGATTCTTTTGTGTGTTCGAACATCTTTTGCAAATCACTTTTGGTTCTTGTGTCTTAAGTTTTTTTCATTAGTAGATACTATGAAATTCTCTCAAGCTCCATTTGAAAAACAACAGATTACAAATTGATTGTCTCATTTGAATCAAAAGGAAGTGTTTTGTTTGAGTTTTGTGTTTCTAAAAGTGAAAGTTTTTATCTTTCCATAGTTTTCAAAGCATTTTGGATTGCATTCAAATCATTAATGTGAAAGAGATTTTCATATTTGTTGGCTTTCTTGCATTCTCTTTTACTTTTGCACTAGATTACATTGATTGCATTTAAGTGAAAAAGAGAAAAATCATCATTATATCTTAAAGTAGTTTTTATTTAAGGTTTGTTTTGGCATTACATTTGATTACCATGTGAAAGATTAGATTTCATATTTTTCATTTAGCGTTTAGATATTGTCATGGATGCACTTTTTCATTTGATTTGATGCATGATTTGAGTGATCTTCTTCCCTACATAGATATCTTTCATCGAATTGAAGGATTTCATTTCATCATCTAGTTTCATTTTAGGAGTAGGCAAAATTGTTAAGGCCCTGAAATTGAAACATAATTTCAAAGATCAACTTTAAAATATATCAATTAATCTAAGGAGCATTTGAAACATTAGCGTTCATACTTAGTGCTCTAGGCTAGAGACGTGTTCTGATGTCTATAAAAATTAGCAGTTGTCATTCGCTTCGGCATTAGACAGTGCTAGCAAGGGCTTGTGTTCCCCGTATTGTCGCATATATAAAGGCAGACGCCCATAGGTTGCAAGCCTTTATCGATAGGAAGCCGAGTCTGCCGCCCTGTAAATGTGATACACCGAACACAACATTCGAGGAGATTGCTTGCACATACATCAAGTGCCTGGTAATTTTATTTGCTGAGGTGTATATTGCAGTTCACGATTACTTGGTACTCCTTTTACCTAGATTCACGCTAGTAGTCATTTTGATCTTTTCTAACTCTTTAAATTTAAAAATATCATCAAACAACTTGTCCTTTCAAGCTTGCTAAACCATCGAAAGCGACTAGAGTCACCTTTTGGTCCTTACCTTGACTCTTAAAATATGAAAAAGAATTTTTTTTTGTTTTGGAAAATCACTGCCCACGATAAACATGTCTAACCCAAGCAATTTCTTCTTGGACCAATATTGAGTAATTCAAGATTGTTAAAAGCCCTAAATGAATTTCCTTTCCTTTTTTTCTTTTCGGAGGAGGTCATCGTGGCTGAACCATTCAGTTCATCTTATAGTTCCCCTTCATTGTCTGATATTGAAGGGTCCTCCCAAGGAGTTCATCCGGAGCTTCCTCAATCACTTAAAGATCAAGGTTTTGAACTTCGGATTATCCCAAGTATCCAACCTTTGTCTTTTGTTCCACCTCCATCGGATTCGTGGTCACCTCAAGAATCTGATTCTGATACCTCGGATAATCCTATTCAGACCCCTGAGAGTCCACAAAGGCTTGTTTTCTATTCGTCAAAAATGTTATTTGATTCTGTTTTGATATCTCCTCAGTGTCCATACAGTCCTTGCAATCGGCCTAGTATTCCTTTGGAGTTATCTCCTCATACATCTCGGGTTCCTCGTCACCATTTGTTTCCATCTATGGAGTCAGAAGGTGAAATCCCAACCTCTTCTCTTAGTCATTTGGAGGTTTCCGCTACCCATACTCCTCATGTCGATGATGAGAAAGGATATGAATTTCCTCCAGAAGTCTTTCCTTATAAAATAAGGGTCTCCTCTCTCATCTTTCCTGAAACTAGTGGACCCATGTTGCCACATGGTTATACCACCTTAGCTCAGTTAGTTTCAGGTACTTCTAGTTCTTCATCATTGTACCAAAACCCCATTTGGTCTTCCAATTCTATGCCTACATCCAGTTCATTCATTCCAAACGTGAGTTCTCGGACTTCTGTACAAACTGGTGTCACCTCAGTTCCTGTCCAACCTGCAGTTCCATCACAGCCTGTCTCGTCTTTTCAACTAACCCTTCCGGTACAACCTACTATTTCAGGTCAGGTTTTGGTTAGTTCTTCTACCCCTCCATTAAGTGGACAGAATGTGCCACCACCTGGGGGGCAATATCTGAATACTCCTCTTGTGTCAGGTGAAGCCAATGAGAGTGGATTATAAACTCACACGGTTGGAGTTAATCAACCTTATTATGGAAGTGTTCCTAACCCTGTTGGTCCATCTAGGTCAGGTAACGTCCAATATCAACAACCTTATATGGCTTAGATTCCACTTCAATAGGCTTATGTCCCATATTGTTTGCAAGCCTTGGTTAATTCGCCTTGCATTCCTCGGGTACGAGCTTATGTCCAGCCTAGTCAATCTGTTATTCCTGGTGGGTATGGTCAGATTCAATTCGGGGATTATCAATGCCTATAGGGTATATCCAAAGGAACTATCCAGCTACCCTTGTAGCAACAAGAACAACCTTTGCAGCAGCAAGGGAAACCTTCATAGGAGCAAAGGTAAACTTTGCATCAGCAAGAGCAAGAATTGCAACAAGAAGGGAAATTGTTATAGCAGCAGGGGCAATCTTTGTCGTAGTCACAGCATCCTTTGTAGTCACAAACCCAGTTTGTTCAGTAGTCTACTCAACCTTTTTCCTTGCAAGGCCAACCTTTGCAGCAGCAAGGTCAACCTTTACAGCAGAAAAGTCATCCTTTGCAGCAACAAGGTCAACCTTGGCAGCAACAAGCTTTATATGTGTATCAACAAGGTTAGCCTTTGCAAGCCCAAGGTCAACCCCTACAGCAACAGGGTCAATCTCCTTTTGTCCAGGGTCAACAGGTTCAACAACCTTATAACCCATATGTTGCGTACAATGATTATCAATGAACTATGGTGGATTAATATCAAACTTACCCTAGACCAAATGCACCTTATGGTCAAGGTAACCCTCAATGGGGACAAAATCATGTCCTGTATGGACAAAATCCTCCACTGTGGGGGAAACTCCTTACCAGTAAGGATGGAATCCAAATTTTGGGTCTCCTCAAAGGCCCTATATGTCATTTAACACACAATTGCCTTTCTTGGATATGTTGGAGCTACCTGATGTCTCGAGGCTCACGAATGATCCCATTCTTCATTCACCTTACTAGCCTCCAGTTCCAACTAAAATTCCAAGTGATTTCCCCAAATTTGAAGGAAAGGCTAAGGAGGACCCACAAGCCCATGTGATGACATATCACCTATGGTGCTCCTCCAATTCCTATGTTGATGATTCGATCCGTCTTCACCTCTTTCATAGAACCCTCACAGGTGCTGCCGCAAAATGGTATATCGAGTTACCTTAAGGTACCTATGCTAACTCAACTCTCTGTCTATTTCCTTCCTCACCCACTTCTAATTGTCGGTTCGATATGAAACTGGCACTCATTTTATCACATCCCTTAAGCAAGACATCGTGTCCCCACATTTTCAATCATATCCATGAAATGAGACGTCGGCGTCACCTCATCAAATTTGAGAATGTTGATGAGTTGTTGACTGAATGGTTCACAAAATCATTCGTAAGCAAGATTGCTAAGGATATAGCTATGGGTGGACGTGTTACTGAAGAGAAAGCAATCGCTTGTGCCCAGTATCTAGACTTGGTTTATTCGCAATCTGTAATGTTGTATGAGATGTTGCCTAATGATCCGAGATCATATTCAGATATGACAACATCAAAGTCTCCTGATGCACCACCTATTGATGGCATAATTGGTTCCATGTCTCAGACTTCCATGAAAGCTTCTTTGAAGAAGAAATCTGTTTCAAACACTGGTTCCAATAATCCTTCGAAAAATTCATCCAGTCCTAGTAAAACCTCTGAGGTACATGTTGTTCAGTCTACCACAATAGATAAGGCCTCTAAAGTTAAGAAAAAGGGAAAAGGTAAAGCCAAAGCCGATGCCCTAAAATAGGATGCTACTAAATCATCTTCCAATGATGCTTCTAAAAGAAAGCTAAAATATCCTTGCCTCATTTGTGAGGAAGACCATTACACCTAGGGTTGTCTCCGTCGTTATGAAGTTAATCACTTGTTGAAAGGGACTTTGGCTATCTTAAAAGAACCCTTTCCATCTCAGCAGATGCAGTTGGTAGACTAACCACAATCCTTTGCTTCCTGAGGTTCCCATGTTTTCATGATGCAAGGTTCATCACCTATCTCGATTGCTACTCAAAAAAAGGCCTATCAAGCCACGCATAAGCTGACGGTGGAGAAAGAAGTCACTAATATTCCTTCTACTTCTACTCCATCCAGTTCTCGTTCGCTTCATATTGAGCGCCCTAACAGTGAGTCCGTAATCCTACCACCTCCCAAAGGTGTTCTCTGGAAATTATCTCTTAATCCAAATGTTAGAGCTATGCAACATTACAATATTGTTGAGGATTTAGCTCAGGAACCTTCGGCAATGTCTACTTTGGAGTTTCTTTAATCATGTCCAACACAGCGGAAGACACTGTTGTATGCTATAGGTGTTATTGATCCTTCTAATTCAAGTCTGATTACTTTTGATCTTGAAAACCACATGCCTCGTCTTCCTCATCAGATTTATTTTCTGATACAACTTTTATTAAAGGAAAGACAACCCATCGGACTGTTATTGATGAAGGTGCTTCTACTTGCATCATGTATGTTTTGTATTGGAAGGCCATTGGCTCTCCTACTCTTAACCAATCCACAAACACCTTGGAAAATTTTGATGGTAGAGGTTCAGGTCCATACGGTATTCTCACAAACTTGCCGATTACATTGGAAGGAAAGACCGTTGAATTAGAAGTAGAACTTGTAGATGTGAATCTCAACTACAACCTTCTTCTCAGGCGAAGCTAGACCCATGCTATGTTTTGTGTGGTTTATTCTTTGTTTCAGGTGCTTCGTTTTCCTCACGAAGGAAAAATTTTCATTGTCGATCAATTGTCTTTCTTCTCTTCTAGTTCATCAAATGACAATGTCCCTTATATGGGAAACTCTGAAATTCCTTATGAGAGTGTAGGGGAAGGTCTCTTCAAAGACTCTGCTTTAATGGGTACTTTTACTCTCCCACCTCCACATGTTAATTCAATCAATATGATCTCGGTCTCTACAGATCCTTGGATTATCCCTACCCTAAATCAAATTGATTCATTTGGAGATGCTATGCCTTTAAATCCATTGGATAAAAATTATCAAGAAATTGTCTTGGCTTCGACTGTCACTTCAGAAAGTCATATTGTTTTCGGTATGAACCTGGACACTTAAGTTCCATCTCCTTAGCTTGGTTCTTAGAATTCTCTAGATCCTTTGAACGAGGCACTCCATACAGATGAGAGTATCATTCAGGTCATGTCTCTGGATGAAAATCCATGGAACGATCTACATCATCATTCTTCTTTTCTTCCCAGCCTTGATGAGATGGCTTCATGTCTTGAAGTGTGTTTTTCTCACTATCCCATGCCTCCACTTCAAACACCTGTCCTCGTGAATGAATTATTGTCAAAGGGTAATATGAGGAACATCACTTCTACTATGCCTCTTGACATTTCCATTAAACCTGGGATTGTCGAGGACATTCATATTGGGGTTTCATGTTCTCGAGATGAGATCAGGATTTACACTCAACTTTTTAAATATTTCGAGACATATTCTCATGTTCATATGAGGAAATTCCTAGTATTGATCCAAAAATACTGGTGCATGAGATTATGACTTATCCTAGTGTTAAGTCTGTTTGATAATGGCTTGGCCCTATGCACCCTCGAAAGGTTGTTGTTATCAAAGTAGAAGTAGAGAAGCTTCTGAAAGCGAATTTTATTTATCCTATTCCATTGACACATTGGGTGTCCAGCACCATCCTTGTTGCCAAAAAGCAGGGCACGATTTATGTCTTTTTTTATTACTGCAATATCAATTGCACATGTCCTAAGGACAATTATCCCACTCCTTTTATCGATAAGATCATTAACAAATGCACTGGGAGTGAGATTTTCTCATTCATGGATGGTTTTTTTTGCTATAACCAGATTAAAATTTCACCTGCTAATCAACATAAGATGCCTTTATATGTCCCTGGGGTACTTTCTCTTACAAAAAGCTTCCTTTTGGTTTAAATAATGTTAGCATTACCTTCCAAAGGGGTTATTTCTTATGCATTTCACGACATTCAACACATTTTTCAACCTTACCTTGAGAACTTACTAGCTCATTCTACTAAGCGTCGTGACCATCCGGATCACTTAAGATCCATATTTTTATGATGTCGACATTATAATATCCATCTCAATCCACTCAAGTGTGTGTCTTGCGTTGAGTCTGGTCAACTCTTGGGTTTTGTGGTGTCCTGCGAAGGTATCTGAATCGATTATTTGAAAGTTGAGGTCATTGTCAATTTACTCCCCCCTACATCATTACTGCAATTGCAAAGCCTGCAGGGAAAGGGTAATTTTCTCTGTCGATTTGTCCCTAAATACATTGAACTCACTAAGGGTTTTACTCGCTTACTTAAGAAGGGGATCCCTTTTAATTGGGATGAAGTTGCCTAGAAATCCTTCGATGCTTGAAAAGGCACGCTCATCAGTGCTCTATTACTACATCCCCTCGAATATCGACGCGGTTACTTCCTATACTCGTTGGCAACTGATACTAGTTTTGCTATGGTGTTAGTTCAAGACGACGACGATGGCAACAAGCACATGGTTTATTATTTAAGTCAGAATCTTCTCTATACCGAGTCTCAATATTCTCATGTCAAGAAGTTCGCCTTGGTGGAAGTCCATGTCATCCAAAGATTTCGACACTATATCCCTTTACAGAAAACCACAGTGATTTCTGATTGCAACCCCATGACCTATATATTGACTTGTTAGCTACTGGGGGTCAGATACTCCAAATGGATCATTATCTTGTAGGAGTTTGATTTGGAATTTACTGCTACCAAATCAAAAAAATGACTCGTTTTTGCTGAGTTCATCTGTGCTCTTCTATCTACAATCACTTTGACTTATTTTACTAAGAAGATTCCCGATGAAACTTTTTTCTGATCAGTACTCTTGACCCATGGTATGGAGATATTATCATTTATCTTCAAACCCAAACCTTTCGATCTGAGTTGTCTTGATCCGACTGATGTCGCATCCGGCATCAATCCCAACCTTGTGAGATCCTTGGTCATACATTGTATCGGGTTGTTGTGGACTCTGTTCTTCGCAGGTGTCTCACCCTAGAAGAGGCTGAGTGGGTCTTAAATGATTGCCACTATGGTGTCTTTGGTGGTCATATGTCCAGATATGCCACTACTGAGAAAATCCTCTACGCCGATTATTTATGGCCTTCTGTCTTTAAAGATTGCATTCTAGCTATTCAAAAATTCCACGAATGCCAAATTTTCAATCGCAAGTAGTGCATGCCAACCGCACCCCTACACCAAGTAATTACGTTGGCCCATTGCCTAAATGGCGCATTGATTTCATGACATGTAACCCTCGCTCAGCCTAGGGGCATGGTTATATTATTGTCGTCGTCGACTATTTTACTAAATGGGTTGAGGCAATGCCTACATACAATGTTGACGGTATTACTGCTACTCAATTCCTTTTTAACCACGTCATAGCACATTTTGGTGTTCCTCAATCCATTGTGACTGACCATGGATCACATTTTCATCAAAACATGATGGTAGAGTTGAGTGGTCAGTTGGGCCTCCGTCATGATAACTCAACTCCTTATTATCCACAGGCCAATTGCCAAGTTGAGATAGTTAATAAAGTTTTGATTACGATGCTTCAGTATACCATTGGGAAGAAAAGGATTGGAATTTGATGCTATTATCATCTCTTTGGGCTTACAAAACTTCAGCTAAGACGGCTACTAGATTCACTCCGTTCCAACTGTTATATGGTTTCGAGGAAACTCTTCTAATCGAATGTGAAATCCCCTCACTCAAACTAGCTATCGAACTTCTTCTAGATACCTTGCCTGAAGAGGAACGACTTCTTTATCTTGAGAGGTTTGATGAGACTCGTCGCATTGTTGCGATGGTCATCGAAGCTCAAAAGAAATGGGTTAAAGATCATTTTGACCAAACCGTTTCTCTGCCCACTTTTGTTGAAGGCGACTTGGTCCTTCTTTATGATCAAACCAACGATAAATTGGGAGTAGGAAGGTTCGAACCCATGTAGCACGGGCCCTACATTGTTAAGTGTGTCCTACAAAAAGGTACCTATGAGCTATGCGGTTATGAGGGAAATGCATTGTCATAGCCCCGTAATGGGTTGTATCTGAAGAAGTATTATGTGTGAAATTCATGTAATGAATTTTGTACATTAGTTTGTTAATTCATTTGTGTGCGTTTTTTAGTTTTGGCGTGTTTGTTAGCTTTGCAAACATGTTTTTTTTCTTATCCTGTGTTCCACTCGGTTTGCAAATGTCATCAAACCATTACATTGGTTTTGCTGATGATGCTTGTCATAGCACGCAGAACCTTTCTTCCGTAGCATGGGTAGTCTATGACCCTAATGGAGATCTGATTAAACTCTTGTTAGAAGCAGTTGCTCTAGGCCTTAGGTATTTAGTTGTCAAGTTGAATTCACAGCTCGTTGTGTTACAGTTAAACAATCATTAGTCAGTAAGATATCCACAAATATTGTGTATGTATCTACGTCTTAGATTGCTAGAAATAAATTTTGATTTCATCATGTATCAACATATTCCATGTAATTTAAATACATTAACAGATGCATTAGCAAATTTTGTTCTTGATAGGCATTTGCATCATTCATAAAACTGATCATATATATATATATATATATATAGATATATATATATATATATATATATATATGTATATATATATATATATATATATATATGTATATATATATATATATATATATATATATATATATATATATATATATATATGTATATATATATATATATATGTATATATATATATATATATATATGTATATATATATATATATATATATATGTGTATATATATATATATATATATCGTGTCTGTCAGACTATTTACAAAAAGATATCAAAAAATAAAGTGTTTTGGGACACTTGGCTTTCAAATCCTACAAAATGTGTAAAATAGCTAGATAGACTATCAGCTTTCACAGTGCTCATGATAGCATGAGACTGCTCTGATCTCTCGGCCTAATAGCTGACACAGTCTTGTAGAGACTCCCACTGTGTATCTCTACCAATACAATGGAACATCATCAATAGTGGCATACCCTTGGACTCCTTCAGTTATCGCCTCCATATTGTGCTCCATCTCAGCTAAGGGGTCTGACCCTTCTTCATAGTCTACGCCCACTATCTGATGTGTAACTCGCCTTGCTATTGGAGACATGCCTAGTGCTCTATTTGGTCCCACATATGCACATTTATCACAAGTTGAGTCTCAGTTTACACCTTTACAAAAAATAAAAAAAAACTTGAAAAAATCTAAAAAACAAGTTTTTACATGCATTGATCCACTATTCTCTTGGTGGCAGAGGTAGATTTGGATCCCACCTAAAATCCATGTCAGTGTAAGCATAATCTATTAGAAAATTATATATTTGTTATAGACATTTTTGGGCACTGCAACCCCAATCAATTATGTCCATAAACCGAGGGCTCCTAAGTCCCTAAAAGTGTTGTTCCAACCCATAAAAGAACAAAGTCAACTGATTACATCATCTCCCAGAAGTTCTCCATGAAAAACTACTCAGAACTGGTCAAAACTGGACCATCTCACCTGCTCCATGGTCAAAGTGCGTTGCATCCCACCTAAATGCACACGGGAGGTGCGATGCATACCGAAAATCCCTTCTATGGGGTGCGATGGGCAAGAGTGGACAAATGGCAGAGTCAATTTGCGAGGTGGAAGATCATGGAATCTTCCAGAAACTTCTCCTGTGACACTTGCCTCTCTGCATTCGCCCAGGGATGAGTAAGAGAGCATCAATCTCCAAGTGGAATCAAGAACTATCAGGGAGAGGACACTAATCAAATCTCAGAAGCTGACTCACCCCCCTTGCAAACATCTATATATGGATCCCTCATCCCAGAGATCCAGAGGCTAGAATTTTGTATCTTGTAAGGAAGTGTTGTTGGTTTCTTGGTGTAACATCATAGTGCTGGGTGATCTAAGCTTTTCATGAGGTGAAGAAGGGCTTTCTTGCTGAGAGGATGACGTTGGGTCAGAAAAATTAATTGTAATCCTCTTTGCTTTTCTTGATATTAATAAAGCTATTCAATTTTTCCTCCACATTCTTGTATGATTGATGATATATGCATTTGTGTGGTCAATATATATCGGATCCTATATTGTTTATGTGAATAGATATCTGTTCTTGGATAGTGTTATATTGCTTTGATTCCACAGATGCTCTTTGAAGCTGGGTAGATGAGGAAGCGAGTGGCAAAGATCTATCAGAAGGGAGAGGAATCAAGCAAGGAACCAAGCGCAAGACAAAGGTTGGTCTCCTTTGTTCTCCTCTTATCTACTTCTCATAAAGGAAAACGAAAGTAGTTTTAGTTTGTCTGTTTCTAAGATAGCTACCAGTCTTAGTGGGACTAGCAGTTCTACATAGACACTAGATTTCCCGATAACAAAATGGCGACTCCGCTGGGGAGCGAATAGATTTTTTCTTTGTCTATATTTGTTTGCTTTATAAACTTACAGACACAGCCTGAAGTCAAACCAGCTAGCCTTCGAACTTCATTTGCTATGTAAGTGCAACGTAGATCAATGCTGCTTCAGTCTATCTCCGGGTTTTGTTTATGAACTGAACAATCGATTTACAAACTCTCTAATTGCCCTTGTGGTGGCTCTAGTAACCTCCTTAGATCTACCCCTGTGATTTATTTACTGATTATCACTTGCTCGGCCTAAATCCCTTAACTATGCTGCAAACTGTGATCAAGAACTGGATCAAAAGTCTCGCACTGTACCATCGCACCCTCTCTTAAAGGATATCAATATGCATCGCACTTCCCGTGTGATGTAGGTGCGATGCATACTGGAATCCCTGTGTAACAGGTGCGTTGATCAGAAAAGGCTAATTTTGCCTCCAGACTTTGGTTTTTCTTCACTCTTTTCAGCTCTATTCAGGAGTTTTGTTGTATGTAATCAGTATACCTCTGTTAGAAACCCCCTTCCTTGCCATTATTCCACCTCCATTTTGCAAAGAACTATAAATGTTTTATATGTATTGTGAGTCATTTTCAGTTCTCTTTTACAAAGAAGTAGCGTAATTGAACTGTCGTTTCTTGATTTGGAAGTGTCGCAAGTGTCGTTTTCAGTCAGAAGAGAATACGATTGTTCTTGATCGTCGACTACACTGTTACTCTTGTATTTGATTTGAATTAGTAGTTTTTCAAGTTTTGAAAGCAAGTTTTCAATCCCAAATCACAAAGTGTCGTCATTGTCTTCATTTTGTCTTGAAAAGAAGCTTGTTAGTAATTTCACTTTGAAAAATAATTCATATTTACGCTTAGCTTTCTTTTTATCATTCACACATTAAGAAGGCTGAAAACAAATACATGCATGTGCATTTGCATTTAGACTGTTTGTTGGTTTTATTTAGGACAGTGCATATAGTGTGTGCTCTCTGCTCTATGTTGAAAGAATATCATCTCTCTTTCTTTAGTAGCTAGGATTTTCATTGCAAAAAGAAGATTAAACGATTGTTTATCATCTTAGATTGCATTTTAGGAATTGTATATCTACATCACGCGGTGAACCTGAAAGGAAAATTTCTTAAGCAAGATCAACTGTAAAATAAATTTAATGAATCTAAAAACGCTTTGGAACCTAACGCACAACATTTAGAAGTCTACGCTAGAGACGTATTCCGGCTTCGTAAAGCTTGGTAACTGTTGTTTTCATTGATGGTTCGGTGATTCCTCCACTTTGAGACGATAAGTGCCAGTATGGACTTGTGCTCCCACATATCGTCGAGTATATATTGGGAGACCACAATAGGCTATATCCTTTATCCGTAGGAAGTCGTGTCTGCGACCCTATCGATCGCAATGCACTGAACACAACATTCGGGAAGATTGACTACCATACCATAAAAAGTATTCTGCAGTTTTGTGATTGGTTTGGTAATCCCTCTGTCTAGATTTCCAAAGTAGTCTCTTTCATTCCTTCTCAGACTCCTTAAAGGAAAAGGTCCATCTGAGCACTTGTCACTTCAAGCTCATTAAAAATTGAAGGTGACTAGAGTCATATTTTGTTTTTTCTCGACTCTTAAAAATTGAAAAAACCAGTTGTGTCAAAGCATCTAAAATTTATTTTAATCAGAATAAACATAACCTTTCCTACGTTGGTCTTAGGTTGAGAAAAATGGAGTCCACCAACCAAGGATTTCCCCTTGGAGGAAATCCTAGTCCTTTCTTCTCTTGGGAAGATGTTGGTGCACCCCATATGGCCACATTGTCGCTTCCAGGATTCACAATCAACCTGCCCGTATGGCTCTTCTCGACCTCTGTCGTTCAGAACACCGTGATTCCTGAGAAATCAAGTAAGCAACTAGACGATACCAAAGCTACCCCCCAACCTTCTACTTCGTCCAGTTCTCCCTCTCCTCCTTCCTCTTCGCTTGATGAAGCTGGTAAAGCAAAAAATCAAGTAACTAAGAAGGATAATAAGGGGAAGGAGAAGAAAGAGGAGAAGAAGAAGGAGCCAAAGGTGAAAGGGGGAAACCAAGCATCATCTAGTGAAAATCAACACACTACACTGTCAAAGCCTAAATCTCCATGTGTCATTTGCAAATGAGATCACTATCACAGAGATTGTCCTTGCATCCCTCAGATTTTAAGGGACTAGTCTCCTTGTTCGCACAATCCAGTGTCAACAACCTCTGACAATCATGTTGAAAGTACACCGTCAACTAGTGAAAGCGAAATGTCAGGAGAGAAAAGGAAAAGTAAATTCCCCTGCAAATTGTGTGAGGGCGATCACGCCGTCCACCGTTGTCCCTTCCTAGATGAGGCTAAAATAGTTTTGGACGACCGTCTGGTTTCATCGTTACGGCTTCCTCCTAGATATAAGAAACTCTTGCCAAGTCCATCACTAGTTGAAAATATGATTGACACGCCATTGTGGTCAGTCAAAGCGTCTATCATTGAAGATAAAGCATCTGAATCCACACTGGACGAAGGTCAAAAGGTCGAGGCGGCAGTTGACCCGGTCTTGCCTTCAAAAGGTCCATCTTCAGATGATACAGTCACCGAAGAGAATAAGAGCAACACCGTTCAAATTCTCTTCGTAAACACAGACTCCGATGAACATGGGGGAAGTCTACCCATTCCTTTACTGTAGGAAGGAAGTTCGTTGGAGTTATATCCGGCAGTCTATTCGGTCCCACCTCCAAGCAACCTAGTTGTTTCCTTCGATTGGAATCTACTAGGCAGACCCCGTTTACCGGCTAGTGTACCATTTCAAAACATTGCTCAAATATACAAAATGGTCATGGTCGGTACCATCATAAATGAAGGGGCTTCTATGAGTATCTTTTCCTCAACTGCTTGGAAAGCGCTTGGTTCGCCATCACTTTTGCCTGAGATGAGAAATCTAACAGGCTTTGACAAAGGAACCAGTTGACCGTTAGGGATCCTTCCCAATGTGCCGATAACATTGAGAAGGAAAATCGTTCACATGAACGTAATGGTAGTCCAAGGACCCCTGGATTATAATCTACTCCTTGGACGCGACTATATTTATTGCATGGGAGCCATTGTGTCCTCACTCTTTAGAGTAATGTGATTTCTGCATGAAGGAAGAGTGGTCAAGCTCGTAGACGAGCTTTCATTCCTCGGTTCACACATAGCAAATAGTCAAATACCATCCCTGAATGGTCTTTTCACGCAAGGAATGTCTCATCAATCCCCAGTCCATCCACCTGATGAGCGCGAGTGATTAGGGAGGACATGACTGAAACCTAGGGAGCATGCATCCTGGTCTATTTCATCAAAGTTATGTGAGTGGAGGCAAGTTCTGTTGCTCACCTTTGTCTATTTCGGTAGACATCGCCGAGGAAGTGTTTTTTCTGCAAGTGCGGATCGAGCAATATTTGGTAACCTGGAAATTTTTCGCTATACCTGGGGGCATGCAAACCTTTTGGCATGCAAGCGAAGAGTGACCATTTATTTTTTAAATTTGTAGGTCCTCTAACCCTTTAAACTCGTAGGATTGGTCGTTTCCTAACTTGCATAAAGAAAGGATGCAAGGCAAAGCTTTGAAAAAATGCCATCTTAAATGAGACATCCTTATTATACGACTCGATCGAGCAGTTTTTATGTGGAGTTCAAGCTCGTTAAAAATTAAACATAAGCAGTGAGCAAATGTTTCCCCCAATGTTTAAGCTCATTCATTAAAAAATGAACCAATTTCCGGTAAATAACCATCGTGAATGCATTATCATCAGCCTTTGAAGCCTTGGTCGTGTTCTCATCATCACTTCCACTCTATTTTGGCCTATCATTCACCTCCACTTGATTTTTTACCTTTTTTGAGGAACAACTGCAAAGAGTGATCCTATTAGCCATCCTTGTGACACTGCCGTGATTGGAAAATTCCAAACCTTACCTGGAATTAGTTGCTACCCGAATTTATCACTCGTTCCTCGAAAAATGAGTCTTCTTTAAGCTCTTTTCATCTGACTCGTAAAATATGAAAAGATTTCCGAGCAATTGGCCTCTCCAGCTCATTAAAGTGACTGGAAGTGTTATCCCTCCTTTAGATTTTAATCTTTTTGGACCTGAGGGATTATTACACAAAAAGATCAAGCGCTTGTTTTGTTCGGCTCATTAAAATTATCGAAAATTCATCCCTTTTGTATTACTTTATACTTTTTTGGACTTAAGGGATTATATGATGAAAAAGGATTGTTGGAGTTTTCTTTACGTCCCTTTTCAGACTCTCTAAAATTGAGAAGGACCGAGTTATCTTTGTCATTAAACTCATTAAAACTGAATAGCGACAAACTTGTCCATACAGACAAGAATGAGTTTCACTATCACTAAGCTCGTTAAAACATAGTGATGGGTTTTCTAGAAGGGAAAATTATAGAACAAGCATATCCTCCTCAAGCTTGACAAAAATAAAGAGGGACTGGTCAGCAATGACTGGAGAAAAATTAGGAAGAAAACTTGAAGAAACTTTATTGGTAGCAAGTCGCTCTTGAACATGACACCTTCACTTCGCATCCGAGTCGGGTTGGGTTGTTCCATTCACTGGTCATATCACCATTGGTCCATCACACCATCCATATTTGGGGTTAACACTACCAATCCATCATGTCAGTGTCGTCAGTATGTTCAAGAGAAGTCACTGAGAGAATTCACCTGTGTCTCATCCACTGCAATAATTTTACGCTCCATTCTTTCATGACCGCCACCCTGAACCTCATATCATCAGATCGTTTTCACCTCCATTAAAATCATTTGCTCCATTCCGTGTCATAGATGTGGGATTCACTAATGCCCTCCTATGACGGATCGCTTCTTGTCGACATCAGCTCATTATCCAAGAAGTTGATCTAGGAACAACCCTTTCAGTACCTTGAAGCTTGCATGGCTCAATGGCAAGATTCTCACTTCCGGCGACAGGTTTACATCATTGGCCTTCGACTGAAAGATTTTGCGTGGTGTTCGATGCCAAGTCCCTTATTCAGACCACGTGAATTGTACTGTAGTACCTTGAGGGTCATCTTCATTATCGGTGATTCCTCTCGCGCCTGTTAATAGCTTACATCATTGGCTAGTAATCAGGCGATGTCTTTCCATGTTCGACTCCAGAACATCTCTCACATGGATCGACTTGTACTTTGAGTGAAGATCGAATGATATTGAAGACCACAGATCTAGTTTCATCCATCCGGGCTGTGATATATGTTCAGGAAGATAAAGACATCAAATGTACATCATTGTTGCATAGATAATCATCCAATCTAAGGGCTGATGGCTCTACCAGAATCATCAGTCTGCACATAGATGATTGTCTGTCTTATGTACATGAAAATAAATTTATAAAGCTGAGCATGGGAATGCCCGCCTCAGCTAGATCATAAAAATATTATGAAGATAATGTATTGTATTGTATCTTATTATAGGTCACCTTCCAGCTTGAAAAAAATTCAGATCCTCATGATAAAGCATTTCACCCGACATCAAAAGATTAACGACCTCATGCTTTAGGGGGCAACTGTTATAGACATTTTTGGGCACTACAACCCCAATCAATTATGTCCACAAACTGAGGGCTACTAAGTCCCTAAAAGTGTTGTTCCAACCCCTAAAAGAACAAGGTCAACTGATTACATCATCTCCCAGAAGTTCTCCATGAAAAACTACTCAGAACTGGTCAAAACTTGACCATCTCACCTGCTCCATGGTCAAAGTGCATTGCATCCCACCTAAATGCACACGGGAGGTGCGATGCATACCGAAAATCCCTTCTATGGGGTGCGATGGGCGAGAGTGGACAAATGGCAGAGTCAATTTGCGAGGTGGAAGATCATGGAATCTTCCAGAAACTTCTCCTGTGACACTTGCCTCTCTGCATTCACCCAGGGATAAGTAAGAGAGTATCAATCTCCAAGTGGAATCAAGAACTATAAGAGAGAGGACACTAATCAAATATTAGAAGCTGACTCACCCCCCTTGCAAACATCTATATATGGATCACTCATCCCAGAGATCCAGAGGCTGGAATTTTGTATCTTGTAAGGAAGTGTTGCTGGTTTCTTGGTGTAACATCATAGTGTTGGGTGATCTAAGCTTTTCATGAGGTGAAGAAGGGCTTTCTTGCTGAGAGGATGATGCTGCGTCAGAACAATTGGTTGTAATCCTATTTTCTTTTCTTGATATTAATAAAGCTATTCAAGTTTTCCTCCACATTCTTGTATGATTGATGATATATGCATTTTTGTGGTCAATATATATCTGGTTCTATATTGTTTATGTTAGTAGATCTTTGTTCTTGGATATTGTTATGCTACTTTGATTCCACAGGTGCTCTT
Source organism: Pinus tabuliformis (assembly GCA_031772625.1). Taxonomy (NCBI): domain Eukaryota; kingdom Viridiplantae; phylum Streptophyta; class Pinopsida; order Pinales; family Pinaceae; genus Pinus; species Pinus tabuliformis. Next base: position 671,267,122 of record CM062810.1, on the reverse strand, counting down.
TGAAGCTGGGTAGACGTGGAAGCGAGTGGCAAATATCTATCAGAAGGGAGAGGAATCAAGCAAGGAACCAAGCACAAGACAGAGGTTGGTCTCCTTTTTTCCCCTATTATCTACTTCTCATAAAGGAAAACGAAATTAGTTTTAGTTAGTTTGTTTCTAAGATAGCTAGCAGTCTTAGTGGGACTAGCAGCTCTGCATAGACACTAGATTTCTCGATAACAATATTACAGAGCAATGGAACACATAAAATATTGCATAAATATAAACACAGAAAATGCATAAAACAAGAGAGGCACAGATATATGTGATTCACCCAATTTGGGCTAGGTCCATGCAGAAACAACCAATCCTTCCTTTTATATTATCCAGCAAACTAAAGAGATACAACCTATAGTAGATCCGTTGTAATTCCCTCTTCTCTCTCGCTCAATCTCCTCTCTCTTCTCGCTCAGAATACAGATCTACATAAATGTAATACAATTCCCTCATATATAGCGAGGGGTTTCCTTCTTGGGAAAAAAACCATAAATTAAACATAACTTCTACCATCAGATCTCTGCCTAATGGACAACGCAGATTAACTACGAAATTACAACGTTTTACAATGAAATTCTACATCTATTTTTTGTTTGAGGGGCGCTGCCCCCGATCCTCCACCAGGGGGGGGCTCCCAAAGGTCGTAGGCACCCCCCCTGTAGCGCAAATATTATGGGTAGTTCTGCCACCCCATTACGAACTAGGGTCCAATGTGGTGATACCTCTAAATAAAGAATACAATTAGGCTCAACACCCAGCAATCTTCCACTTGGAGATTGATTATAGCAACTCCATCACTGCTTCATTTGTTGGACAATGACTCCACTCTGGACATGGTTGTTTCTCATCATCTTCATCATACTTGAAGACCAATTGAAACTAAGTAGACTCTCGATTTCTCCCTGGTTACAACTTTTGTTAACATGTCTGCAGGATTCTGGCTAGTGTGTATATTTTCCAGCTTCAACTATCCATCTTCCAATGCTGACTGTATGAAATGCTACTTGAGATGTATATTTTTAGTCTTGGAATGAAATGCAGATTTCTTTGCAAGATGTATGGCACTCTAGCTGTCATTATATAACCCGCCCAACTCCTGCTTCTTACCCAATTCATCCAGAAACATACTCTCCTTCCATTGTTGAGAGTGCAACAACACTTTGCAGTTTTGAGACCCAATTGACAGTTGTTCCACCTATAGTAAACACATACCCTGTTGTGCTCCTCCTATTATCTCTATCACCCACCATATCTACATCAACTATAGAGAAATGTTTGAACCACCAAAGCATAATGCTTGATTTGTGGTACCTCTCAAATACATGAGAATCCACTTCACCGCCATCCAATGTTCTTTTCATGGATTGTTCATGTACCTACTTACAACTCCCATCGCATGTGAAATATCAGGCCTTGTGTAGACCATTGCATACATTAAGCTTCCAACTACTGATGCATATGGAACTTTAGATATATGAGCCATTTCTTCCTGAGCCTTGGGACACGCCTCCTTACTTAATTTGAAATGGCTAGCCAAAGGTATACTAATTGGTTTTGCATTTTGCATATGAAACCTTTTCAACACCTTTTCTATGTACTCACTTTGAGACAATGTTAATTTGCGATTCTTCCTATCTCTCATTATTCTCATACCAGGGATTTGTTTTGCTGCACCCAAATCATTCATTGCAAATGAGTTCACCAATTTTATTTTGAGCACATTTATGTCATACATGTTAGAACCTACAACAAGCATGTCATATACATACAATAACAATAAAATATAGCTGCCATCATTTTTCCTTTTGAGATAAACACAATGATCAGAGTGACATCTAGTATAACTTTGTTCAGACATAAACCTGTCAAATTTTAGATACCACTGCCTTGGAGCCTGTTTTAAGCCATACAAGCTCTTCTTCAACCTACACACTAGTTTCTTCCCTTTTACATCATATCCTTGTGGTTGCTGCATATATATCTCTTCCTCCAAATCCCCATGGAGAAAGGTTTTCTTTACATCTAACTGCTGAAGATGAAAATCTTCAGCTACTACTAGACTTAAAATAGTTATGATTGAAGTCATTTTAACAACAGGAGAAAATATCTCATCAAAGTCTATACCCTTTTTCTGTGCAAACCCTTTCACCACAAGTCTAGCTTTATACCTTTTTCTACCTCCATCTTCTTCCTTCAACTTGTAAAACCCTTTATTCTACAATGTTGTTTTACCTGCAGGAAACCTGACTAAGTCCACATGTGGTTATGTGCTAAGGATTCCATCTCTTCTTTCATGGCTTGCTCCCACTTCTTCTTGGTTTCTACCTGCACTACTTCTTCATAACATTCTGGTTCACCAGAATCAGTCAACAGTGAATAATATAATGAATAATAGTATCGTTGAGGGGGTCTACTTATATGAGTAGATCTTCTGACAATACTTTTAGGTGTTTGAGGTGCTTGTTGCTGTTTTGGTTGTTATTCTGGTCGTTGATCATTATGATTTTCAATCACTTTTTCTATGATTTCATCAAGCAATGTGTATTGTCTATTTTCTTTTTCTTATTTCTTTTCCTGCAGCTGATCCTTATACAAAACATTTTCATTGAATATGACATATTTGCTCACAATGAATTTGTATTTTTCATAATCATAAAGGTGATAACCAATATCATTAACACCATATCCAATAAAAGTATATTTCTTTGATTTTCCTCAAGCTTTGTTCGATTTTCTTTATTAATGTTGACAAAGGCTTCACAACCAAATTTTTTTAAAAATGAGTAGTTTACCTTTTTACCTATCCTTGCCTCCTCTGGAATACCACCATCCAAGGAACTTGAAGGCCCTCTATTTATTATATAAACATCAATATTTAAAACATCTACCCAAAATTGTAAAGGCAATCTTGTATGCAATCTCATGCACCTTGCATGCTCCATGATTGTCCTATTCATCCTTTCTGACACACCATTTTCTTGTGGTGTTCCTGGAACTATCTTCTCTTTGTGAATTCCATTCTCTGAATAGTACCTATCAAACTCATTGCTGCAATATTCAGCTCCATTGTCTGATCTGAGACACTTCAACCTTTTTCCTGGCTCATTTTCAACCAAATATTTCCATTTCTTGAAAGTATCAAATACATCATATTTATTTCGAATACAATAAATCCAGGCTTTTCTAGTTGCATCATCACTAAAAGAAACATAATAAAGAGAGACATCAAGAGATGATACCTGAGCAGGTCCCCATACATCTGTATGCACAAGCTCTAATTTTTCACTCTTCTTTTCTTTCCTAACTCTGAGTAATCTGACTCTCTTCTATTTTCCATAAACACAATTCTCATAGAATTTTAAATCAACATGCTTCAAACATGGCAACAAATTACTTGAGTGAATAATCTGCATCCCCTTCTCACACATGTGCCTCAACCTATGATGCCACAACGTCGTATCTTCTCTTGTAAAGGTTAAAGCATTAACAGAATTAGAAATACCATTGCATAAATACAATGTACCAACCTTTTCTCCTTTTGCTATTACCAGGGATCCTTTAATGACCTTCCATGTTTTATCTGTAAAGTAGTCACACATCCTTCACCTCCCAACTTCCCCATTGAAATAAGATTTTTCTTCAGATCTGGAACATGCCTTACCTCCTTCAATAGCCCTTGATTTTGATTCTGTTGTTTTATGAAAACTGTACCCATTCCAATGATTTTATAGGGTTTATCATCGCCCAATTGAACCTGTCCAAAATCACCTTGAACATAATCATGAAAATGTTTCCTATCAGGTGTGGCATGGAATGAAGCCCCTGAATCTACCACCCAGACATCAATAATATTTTCTAAAGAAAGAATCAAAGCATCTTGTAACACATCACCTATTACATTAGCTTCATGATTATTTTCTTGTTGCGCGTCTCCTTCTTTTCCCTTCTGAGACTTGCAGTCTTTCTTTAGGTGTCCTTTCTTCCCACATTTCGAGCACACTATCCCCGATCTAGACTTGGATCTACCTTTTCTTGACTTACTGCGATATCCAGGGCTCTTTCTTCTTTCCATTTTTCTTCCCCTAGTCTCTGCAGTCAAAGAATTCCTTGATGTCTCAACGGAGCTTTTCCATCGCATTTCCTCACTAATTATTGCATCGACAACATCATCAAACTTTAAAGTACTAGATCCAGAGACAGAGTTACTAATGGCCATAACTAAACCATTCCAACTTTCTTGCAATGAGCACAGAAATAACAAAGCCCTAACTTCATCATCAAAAGTTACCCCTACAAATCTTAACTGACTGGTAACTATATTAAATTCATTTAAATGATCAACAACAAATCCACCATCTGACATTTTCATATTAAATAAACGCTTCATAAGAAATACCTTATTTGAGGCTGAGGGTTTTTCATATACTTTGGCCAATGTTGACATTAAACCCTCTATTTTCGTTTCCTTTGAAATATTAAACACTACCGACGCTGCTAGGCACAACCGTATTGTTCCAAGTGCCTTTCTGTCGAGAATATACCATTATGTGCCTGTCATACTCCTCGACTTCTTTGCCTTTCCGCTCAATGCTTCGTACAGATCTCTCTGATACAGATAATCTTCCATCTGCATCTTCCACAGCTAGTAGTTTTGGCCGTTAAATTTTTCGACCCTAAACCTACCGTCTTCCGCCATTGCTCCTACTCGACCCAGGAACCCTTCTCTCCTATGAGTTTATCAGCCAAATAGACCTTCGGCTCTGATACCAGTTGTTAGAAAATTATATATTACATAGCAATTTAACGCATAAAATATTGCTTAAATGTAAACACAGAAAACACATAAAACAAGAGAGACACAAATATACATGCTTCACCCAATTTGGGCTATATCCACAAAGAAACAACCAATCCTTCCTTTTATATTATCCAACAAACTGAAGAGATACAACCTACAGAAAATCCGATGTAATTCCCTCTTGTCTCTCGCTCAATCTCCTCTCTCTTCTTGTTCAGAGTACAGATCTACATAGACACAATACAATTCCCTCATATATAGCGAGGGGTTGCCTTCTAGGGAAAAAAAACCTAAATTAAACATAACTTCTACCATCAGATCTCTGCCTAATGAACGGCTCAGATTGACTACGAAATTACAACACTTTTACAAGGAAATTTCACATCTATTTTTAGCTTCAGGGGCACTGTCCCCGATCCCCTGCTAGGGGGGACTCCCAAAGGTCGCAGTCACCCCCCCTGCAATGCAAATATTATGGGTGGTATTTCCACCCCATTACGAACCGGGGTCCAATGCGACGATACCTCTAAATAAAGAAGATAATCAGGCTCCACACCTAACATAATCATCTACCACGAGTAGCTGGCATTCCAGCCAAGCGAAAAATTGTGGTGGGTAATGCATATGCTGACCTATTCCTCCTCGAGCCATGAGTTGACTCCATCGCATGAGTCTCGCATCTCCAGGGGCAGGATCTGATACCTTTTCCCACTGATACGAGACTAAGGGCACTCGCTCTAAAACGAAGGTCATCAATATTGAACTGAACTCGAATTTCTTCACGTGTCCATGCTTCCCCTTGCCCAGTTGTTGTTTCATATTTCCCAAAAGGCCTCCACACAAGTTGAATATGGTGGGGGTCAAACATGCAATAGCATACTGGAGCTAGGATTTTGAAGCCTCATGTAAGGCTTGCGTGTCAGATAAATGCGCCATATTGAACAAGATCGTTCTCAAGACGAGGTTGTTGGTGATTGTCGGTATCTTTACCTTCCCTCCATTGGTAATTTCAACACCAGGACAATGCCTCTGGACTAGAGTCCCTGTACTTTCACCTCCTTCATGAGATCCAAAGATTTAGATTGCTTCCCCTCTTCGGGACAATCCCATGATGAAGTAGATATCCATCTCCTCAAGTTCTAGTTCCTTACCTTTTATGATGAAGAGCTCTCGATCTATATCCTAGAGACTGATCAAATAGGGCAGCAATTCCATCTGAGCCCTTAATCTTGTAGTCCTGAAGAACTTTAGCAACCCGCAATTCCTCAAAGCATTTATGCATTCAGGATCCTGAGCTGCTTGGTGGTCTTCGGCCTCATGGCCTCTTTCCTTCCATTGTAAGACCACGATCTCCTGCAAAACATCATTTAACACCTATTAATGCTTTTTTCATGGATTAAAATCATAAATTTTTGCTTCAAAAGAGGGTTTTATTTCCAAAAAAGCCACCTTTCCGCCATCACGCCTGTTTTTACAAACAGAGTGGTGGCATCGCGCGAGCCTTTGGGCTCAAGCGCAATCATCACGGGTCAAATGACCATACCCACGATGGTCACTAGCGCCCTAAAAAATTAAAATCCTCACTTATAGCATAAAAACTACCATTTAAAATGCATAAAAAGATGATAAAATGCAAGAGTAGGGATACGCCTCTTACCTGTTGCAGATGGGTTGCAAAATGGCACCCTAGATCTCTCGTAATGGCCACTTGAAAATCAAGAGAATTAGGGCATAAATGCACTTTCAAAGCTTACTGTGGTAAAATGGTAAAAAATAGAATTACTTTTGGCTATTTATAAGTTTTGCAAGTCATTTTTGCCAATATTTTCGTAATATTTTAATGTTTTTCTCGATATTAGTGATGGGTGCATTTCCTTGTGGAGGTACAAGTACCTTCAAGTGAATAGTGATCATTGTTGACTGATTCTTGTGAGTTTTATTTTATCTCTTTTTCGGACTCATTAAATAAATGAAAAAGGAACCCCCTTGGAGTCATCTTTGAGCTCTTTTCTGACTCTCGAAAACTGAAAAGATTGTCGAGTACTCGTCGTTTTGAACTTGTTAAAGTAAATGAATCGATGTCACCTCAGTATACATTGACCCCTTTTTCGGGCTAAGATTGACTATTTATGAAAAAGGTACACCTTCATCGACATGGTCAAGAGGTTCCCTCGGATATTTTTTTCTACCTTTTCGGATCTGAGGGAAAAATTACAAAAAGGGACATGATGAAGTTTTCTTTTTCATCTCTTTTTTAAAATCTCTAAATATGAAAAAGACACCGAGTTTTTCTTACGTCGGAATCGTTAAAACTTTACGATGAAAGACTCGTCACCATGATGAGACCGAGCTTCTCCTTCCTAGGGCCTGTAAAACTTACTAGGATGGATTCATTCAAAGAATGAACTTACATGACAAGCATATTCTATCCCCTTCAAGCTTGTGATAAAAATATTTGGGGTACTCGCTAGAAATAGCGGAGGGGAAATGAAGATGAAACGCCCTTTGTATAGGAAGCATGTCGCTCTTGAACATGACATTCTTTTGCTCTCGTGTCGGGTTTGTGATATCCTTTCTCAGTCACTTGTCCTCCTAGGTTTGGGTGATCCATTTGGCCTGTCAATTAACTATTCCATTATGTCATCATGACCTTTAGTCCTATGTCAAGTTAGATGCTGCCACACTCTAGAGTCGTGTCGCCAATGTTTAAGAGAAATCCAAACTATAATTATTTACCTATACATTGTTTGAGTCATTGTCACAGTCTTGAAAATTATTCCACTTTATTCCTTGTTTTGTGTCGATGATGGGGGATTCATCATTACCCTCCTTCAATGGGTTGCTTCCTATCGACTTCAACTCATTATCCAGGAAGATGACTTAGAAACTCCCTTTCGGTACCTTAGAGATGGCATGTCGTAATGGTCGGTTCTTCACATCCGATGACAGGTCTTCATCATTGGCTTTCGATCGGGTGATTCCATGAGTGTTTGACTTCAGCCTCATTATCACATTCACAGATTGTATTGTTGTACCTTGAGAGCCATTGCCATTATTGGTGGTTTTTCTTGTACCTATTAACGGTCCACATCATTGACTGATAATCAGGTGGTTTTCTAGCATGTTCGACTTCAACACCTTCATTCGCACGTTAGGATTCATATGTTGATCGGGTTGGGATGGAGCACAAGAGCTTGAGTCTTGTCTGTTATAACTCAAGTTGCATGGAGTTATATTTCATTCATGATTGTACACGTTTCTACTATACGGATGGATGTGACCATACCATGGTGCTTTATATTTATGATGATCCTTGTTATCTGGATGGCTACACCCATACCATGGATCTTTACATATAGTCTTCATCATCTTGATCTCAAATATGTATATGTATATGTGTCCTTGCTTTGCAGGTCTCCTGAGAGTGCGTGTCCTTATCCTTGCAAGAGCTCGTAAAGAATCTCATCCATCACTCATCTTTCTACCTTCATGCTTTAGGGGTTATCTATTACACAGTATTTCGTCATGCCTCCTGAACTTTACTATGACATACCTTGAAGTACCTGAAACATGACTATTATACAGTATACTCATCCATGTATACAACTCAGATACCTCCTAAGACTTTGTTTGGAAAATGTCTTGAGCTTTCCCTGAAGAAGCAGCTCTTAAAACCCTAAAATAAGAGTCATCTCTCTTATGGGGGCTTAAAACAACTATGGTCCCTTGTTGCACTGTGTTTGACCAGCAGAGGCATCGCTCTGTTCCCTTGCATATCCGCGATGATCCCAAAAATGTAATTTTCCCAAAGAGGATGAGAATCTTTGTGATCTAGAAGCTTCAAAAGCGATGAGCTGGAGGTTGTTTCAAATAGATGTGGTCGAATCCTTTCATATTGGCCTCTTTTTCTTACCCCTATGAGCTACCTCCTTGAGATGAGGGCCTAATCCTATCTTTGGAGAAGTCATAACTCCCTCTCCCAGCCTATAAATTCATCTTCTCCCATTCCCAAATGGTTGGTCGATGTCTATTTGCACCCTTATGCTAAGCTTGTGCCTAGATCCTATTCATTAGACTTGGAGAAGGAGTTCTTGGAGAGTTATTGGCTTGGCCTTGGATTACCACTCAAGGAGAGCCTTTTAACATCAAGGTTTTGGTTGTAAGCTTCCATTTATTTCCTAATAATATACAACTGTTGGTTCATCTTCCCAAAATATATATGTGCATGTACTATTTAGCTTGACATTCCTTGATCAGTTAAGTAGGTTGTTATTGGATTTGATATTGGTTTTGGCATGCGTTGTTGTCTCTTGATCATTTGTGCAGGTACATAAATGCTGAGAGAAGTAGGAACAAGTTCGTGACACAAGCGGTTCAAGGCCCTCAATAAAGGAAATTGGAATAGCATCAGAACGAGGTAGGTCATCTCTTTTATTCTACTTTTAAATTATAACCTAGGAAGGTGTCTAGTTGATTGTCCCTGCAGTTACTAGACCCACTCATTGGGCTAGAGGGATCGTCTCTATCAAAAACAATTGGAAGCCACAATCTGCAACAAAAATATATTATACATATAGATCTATTGTAGCTCCATCATCCTCTAGAATATGATCCAAGTCTGAGCTCTAATTTGCTATACAACGCTGCAAACATGTAGCATAAACTCTCCATCAATCTCATTATGTCTCACCCAGGCTTCTACTTCAATCTCTGACATTTTATAATTAATGGAAGATGCAATTAGTATTCATCACTAATCCTCCTAATATTTTAATTTATCACCTTCTTGATGATGGTTAACTCAATTTGACTCTCTCCGTCAAAATCCAAGAGAAAAAAACCAAAATATATGCCTTTATAAATCAACGCAATGCGTGAGGAATGCTTAAAATTGAGTCTATACATGGTAACATAGGTTATCCCTTCAAAGAAAGCAGTACTAGGAGGGGTAACGTAGGTTTCATGTATAATACTTAATTTATAATGTAGGTTACCTATGGAGAACTAATGTTACCCTTTGTTCAACCCCAAAACTCAGTCAAATCTAATATAAAGCCTCCTGAACTTGATCATCTACTCCTGCAATCATCTCCCAAGATTGTAGAATCTATGCAACCTCGTTTGAAGCCTATAAATCATCATTTCAAGGCCTAAAACCCTAATCAATTGATCATAATGTCAAGGCCTCCAAACTTCTTGACCTCATACCACTACAATCAACTCCTCAACTGAATCCCGAGGTACACACTTAGCACACCTAGCAATTCACTCCATAACTAAGTCGATAACTAAACACCTCTATAAACCAACATGATCATGAGTGCCACCACATCAATTGCACCACCTTGAGACTCTATGAACCAATAGGATCATGAGGACAACCAAAACTAGCTTGGCATCATGAGGACCACCACTACTAGGTTGACATCATGAATACCACTAAGTTGGCATCAATTCCAACACCATGAAAAAATATGTCCAAAATCATGTACCCTTCCAAACATAGAGCTTCCTTTCGTCTCCCGCATTATAAATCAAGTCTTATACATGTCACCTATGTTACCCCTCCTAATAATGCTTTCTTCGAAGGGATGACCTATGTTACCATGTCTAGACTCAATTTTCGGCATTCCTCACGTATTTCGTTGATTTCTAAAGGCATATACTTTGGTTTTTGCTCTTGGATTTTAATGGAAAGAGTCAACTTGAGTTAACCATCATCGAGAAGGTGATAAATTCAAAGATGAGGAGGATTAGTGATGAATACTAATTGCACCTTCCATTAATTATAAAATGTCATAGAATGAAGTAGAAGGGGTGAGACATAGTGAGATTGGTTGAGAGTTTATGCTACATGTTTGCAGAGTTGTAGATTAAATGAGAGCTCAGACTTGGATCATATTCTAGAATATGATGGAGCTACAATATATCTATATGTATAATCTATTTGTGTTGCAAATTGTGGCTTCCAGATGTTGTTGATATGGATAAGAGAGATATTATTGTAGTTGCTACAGTTTAAGATCAAAGTTTATATTCTTGATGCATTTGTGTTGCATGGGTTTTATTGGAGAGTTATTTGTTGTGACTTTAGTATATGAGTTTTGTACAAATGTATGAGTTTTTTTTATGTCTGAGTGTGTATATCAGATTTTCATTATGTGCTACTTCAGGGTTTGGTTTTGTTGAGGAGATTTTGGATGTAATTGTGTTGCAAAGTTTTATATGTAGATTGGTGATTGTGTTGCAGGTGTTTGAGTCAGTTGATGAGCATAGATTGATGTTATGAGTCAAGTATGAAAATGGATGAAATGAGGCTCACAATTGTTTATATGAAGAGATCGTGGACCCAGTCTAAATAATTCTAAAACATGGTCCACAAAGGAGCTTGAAGATTAGGGCCTTAAGTGGGTGAGTGATGGATTTCCAAGTAAGAAGTGGATTACATTTTCAGGGTGTAGTAGCATCCTTCAGTTAGTGTCATGAGAACTTGGGAGTGGTGGATTCCATCTAGTGGTTTTTGGATAGTCCAGTGGTGGCTTCTAGTAGGTGGTGGCCTGGAAAGTTGAGGGACTGGTGGCTTTGTGTTGGTGGTAGCCTGCAAAGTTCATAGAAGTTGTTGTCTAGAGCAAGTAACGACTCACATGATTAGCAAGTTGTGGCTTGTGCACTGGTGGTGTTTAGTGAATCGGATGTAAAATAATTTTTACATAATAGAAGAGAAGACAATGAAGACTATATGTCGATGGTGGTATTTACCCTTGTGTTTTCCACCTTAATCTGTTGTCCTTGTGTGATGTGATTTTTGATGATTTTCATGGTTTTGTTTTAATTATTACATTTTCTTATTATTTGTACATGCTACTAATATTATTATGTGTTGATATACTATTGTATTGTTGGCTAATTTACACATGAATAAGTGATTTTGAAGAGAAATGGTAAAATTGATAAAAATATATCAAAAGTCACACTATTAATTCAGCCCCCCTCTCAGTAGTACTCAAGGTTTCTAATAAGTGGTGTCAGAGTGGGGCTCTTGATTGTAGCTTAATCATTGGAGAGTATGTCTAAGTAGATTTGGTGAAGATTTTGCAATTATTATTTATTTATTTATTTATTATTTTTTTCAGAATGAACCGTCTAGGAGTATATGTACTCACTAGTGCGAATTTCAAGGTATGGCATGAAAGAATGAAAGCTAAATTATTATCTTTTTTATCTAACTTTTGGAGATTAGTTTGTGAAGGATTTGGCGAGGATCCACTCTCATCTAAAGTAATGCAACAAAATGCTCAAGTAATATGTATCATTTGTGAGAATATCCATAATGCAGACTTGGAGAAAATTGGAGTTCTGAAATATGCCACGGAGGTTCGGGAGAGACAGCAAGTGTTATTTGGAGGTGATAATAGTAACAACGGAGAGGCCAAAAATAAGAAAAGGAATAATTCTCACCAAAGGCAATAACCTTATCCAAAGAAGATCAGTTCCCCTAGTACGAATGGTCCAGCTGAAATATAAAAAAATGAAGCTTCAACAGAACCTAAAGTGCTTTCATGCAACAAATTTGAAGGTATAACCACAAAATGGATTTTTTTAAAGTTATGTTTCAAATAGATCTGATGTCAGTATCACTGATCCAGGAAATAATATTGATCAATATGATAAACTAATGCTTCCTCAAGCAGAATATGAGTCAGCTTTAGTGCTTATTGAAAAATTAATAGTTGAGGTTGGTAGGCTAATAGTTGCATGCAAGGATCAAGAATTTGTTTTGCAGATTTGTGATGATAAGGAGGCCAAGTTCAAGGAGGAAATCATTAATTTGAGAAGCAAACTTCAATAAGCCAAAAAAATTGAAGAGGTAGTGTATATTCAACATAAGGAGAAGGAGGGATGATCTGGAAAGTTATAAACAAAAGTGATCTGTGTATGGATGTAGTTGGAGGAAAAGGACAAGCAGCTGAAGCAAGTGAAGAGAACCATAGGCTTGAAAAATTTGCTTGAGAACCAAAGATCGCCATTGGATAGATTTGGTGTTGGTTTTCAAACGGGAGAGTCCATTTCACATGAAGATAAAAAATAAAGAAGAACAAAAAAGATTTGTATCAAACAATTTAGCAACAACAATAAGAGTAGAAACCAAGGTAACAAGCAGCAGATCCAACAAGAACACAAAAGAAGACCACGAGTAGCACCTACATTCAAAATATTTTTTTCTCCAAGAGAGGGTTGTGGATTTATTATATTATTGGCAAAATATTACAAAAATTAATAATAACATAAGCGGTGCCCTCCAACCGAGTATGGAAGAAATGTTGTAATGTTATGTAAACATGAGCCGTTTTATGACTTTGAGACATCAAATATGTTTTCCCATGGTATTATTCTCTAATGTAGCCTATTTAAAAACATAACATTAAAAAAACATATATATAACTATAAAATTATATGTATGTACACACACAAATAAATTAATAAGTATAATGTTAACTCTTGATCTATCAAGTGCCGACAAACTCTAATCTCGAGGTGCAAAGATTTCCTCAAATTTTGCATTCAAAAAGAGGTTTGGATCTTCAAAGATTTAATCTCTTTTAGTGAAAAGTCCAAATAAATTTAAAATGATTAATAATTAAATTAATGTAAAAAAAATAATTATATATATAATAATAATAATATATATATATATATATATATATATATATATATATATATATATATATATATATATATATATATATATATAATTTATTTTGTAAAATTTTAATTAGGGAAAATTTAGTCAATAATAAATATATATTTTTTAATGTCATTAATACATTTGACTTACAAGTAGTTAAATGAACACTTTGGTTTCAGGGAAGTGAGTTTATCTCCGAGCATTTAAAAATATAATATAATGGGCTAAATATCATACTCATTAATACCAATTACCCAAAACCATTACTGTTAATCTAACAATTTTAACTTTTATTAGATCATATTTACATGGAAATATGTTAGTTTAAATATAATGTGAAAAATAATATAAATTCTTCTACAAATAAAATTGTATATGTTTAGCACATTTGTAATATAGAAAATGACCATTACTATTAATCTAACAATTTTAACTTTCATTAAATCATATTTACATTGAAATATATTAATTTAAATATAGTGTAAAGTCATATAAATTGTTGAACTGAGGCTTCTGTGATCCATATTAACTTTATGAGAGATTTTTTAGTATAAATCACAAGATATTTCATTTGTTGACGCGTTTCGAACCAACTAGTGTGGTTCATCGTCAGGACAAGTTGAATGAGCAGATCAAGTTTTGCATGTTAAATAGATAGAGCAGAGACTCGAACGGCTATATAACGACTAGATTTGACTAGTTAGTTAGGACAGGAATAGGGGTCGTTGTCAATATAGCCGTTATACAGCCGTTGGAGTCTCTACTCTATCTATTTAACATGCAAAACCCGATCTGCTCATTCAACTTGTCCTGATGATGAACCACACTAGTTGGTTCGAAATGCGTCGACAAATTGAATATCTTGTGATTTATGCCAAAAAATCTCTCATAAAATCATATAAATTCTTCAACAAATAACATTGTATATGTTTAGCGCATTTGTAAGATATAAAATAATCATCATGGTTCATAAATATCGAGAGACTTACTTAATATTAAATATTTTGTCACATCTGGCTCAATTCTGCTCACCTAAGGCGAGACCGATTCCACCTGAAGATTGAATTAAAGGCTCACTCTGTTCGAAGCAAGGCTACTGCTGGAACAATCATGACCCATTCGACTCTCCATTCCTTTATTTATTCCTCGTCTCCTCGTATCTGCCTGTCCCTTGGTGCTTTTCACTGCAGTAGGTTGGTTTATGTCTTTAGTGGGTCGCTCTCGATGACTCTCGTTGTTGCTACTGCGCCCCCCTTTCACCAGTCTCAGGTCAGTTTATTGATTATTGTTAGAATCCTCCTCGTGCTGTCTCATCTCGCCTCCAAAGTTTCTTGTGTCTCTAAGCCCTCCCTCTGTGGCCTCATCATGGTTTGGCATCGCATGAGAAGCCGATATAGTGGCAGCCGAGGTGGACGGGGGCATTCTCAGAGGGCTCATTCTGTTGATCAAAATCCTGCCCCTTCTTCTCAGCCCTCATCTCAGACGAACTCGCCTCCTCTCAGCCCTTCCCGCAGGCCTTTCCCGCATAATGCTTTTCAGTCCACCCACTTCAAGTTCCAAAGCAACCTTAACAGGTCCATTATCTCGGTCAATGTCACGGTAATCTTTTCTGAAGAAGAGGCTCCGCCTCAAGCTACTGGTCGTACTACGGCTAAACTCTCTCAGGGTAGTCACAGCAGAGAGGAAAGCCAAGGTGATGGGAAGAATTTGGCAGATGAAGGCAAGATGGATGGGCGTGGCAAGCAGCATGACAAGGGGGGTGCCCCTGGTGACACTCAGCCACTAGGTGGCAGCTCGCATGGTATCTATGTCTCGATGGCCACTGCTGGTTGTTCAAGTGACACCCGTCCCTCATCAGCTCCTCCTGGCGACAGTGGTGCTGGTGACATTGCTAGAGATGAAGGGACTTGGTATGGCAACGCCTGCCCGGTGGTAGAGGAGCCTCTAGACTAGGGCATGGAAATGTAATGCCACCTAGACTTTATCGTGTATTCCTAGTTTTTCTCTATTGGTTCTTTTGGTCAAAGCACAGGCGGTTTTTGGGATGGCGGTTGAGTTCTCCCCTTGGCAGACTAGATTTTAGTTCTTTTTTCATGGCAAGGCGGCAACCTGTAGCTCTTCTGCGGATATGGTCAGCTCTCTGTTTTTATGTTTCTGATCTTGACAGCTTCAGACTCCTATGATCTTATTGTTGTTTTCGCTTCCAATGTTTGACTCCTTGCTTCTCTTTCTAGTCCTCCCATACTCGGGACGGTTTGCTGTGTTGAATGCTCTCAGGTGTCCTTGCCTGAGGCTTCAACTTGTAACATTATTTTGATTTTCCTTTAATAGAATTAGCCTTTACTCAGAAAAAATAAATATTAAATATTTTGTAATTAGAAACAATATTATACTTAACATTAAATATTTTGTAATTAGTAACAATATATTATAAGCCTAGTTTAAAGAGGTGTTTTTTTTTTCTCAATGGATTTTTTTGGATTAATTTTGTCTAAAATGTAAATAAAATTGTTTAAAATAAAAAATTATTATTATCTCTAAAAAAATATAATAATAGAAGTGGTTGAATCTTGTTTTTATGATGGAAATATATTTAGCGTCATTTAAAACCTAAGAACACCCAAAAATTTTAACCTTAAAAATTTTAACCTAAATTTCCAAAAAATTCCATAAATTTTTTTTCAAATTGATGCCAGAAAAATTTAAAACCTCAAACAATTTAATTACACAATTTAATGTTTTATAAATTCTTTTAATATATTAAATTTATTTTTACATTTAAGAATATAATTTAAACAACCAAATAATTTGACTGTAATATTTTTTTTAATATATTAAATATATTTTTACATTTAAAAATATAATTTAAACCACAAAAAAATACGACTTTATCATGCAAATATTGAAAAGTATGTAATTTGAAGTGATTGAAATAATACTATTGAATTCGTTTTCCCATTAAAAGAAGATTTAATTTTTTCTTAGCAAAATTCATTTGGCAACTAAAAGAATTAAAATTCTATGACTGTAATATTTTTTTAAAAATATAATTTAAACCAAAAAAAATACGACTTTATCATGCAAATGTTGAAAAGTATGTAATTTGAAGTGATTGAAATAATACTATTGAATTCGTTTTCCCATTAAAAGAAGATTTAATTTTTTCTTAGCGAAATTCATTTGGCAACTAAAAGAATTAAAATTCTATGAGTAGGCTCCAGCAAGATCATACCATGCCGCAAAGGAATTCCCCACTTTTCCTTTCCAGACAATGCAGATATAGATTTTTTTTCCTTACGAAAGAAACCAGTTAGTACACCAAGTGCTCCAGTGAAGAGTGGCTATGATTATAATACGGGAGAAGTAATTACACCACTTGCGGCAATTCAGCTGACTAATTCAGCTACAGTCAAAATGGAGGTGGACAAGTGGAGGGAATACTTCTAAAAAATCCCCCAACCATGTGACTGACTCCACTGGGTCCATAATCTCTCTCCGCCATCGATTCTCCTGTGTCTGTTGTGTCTGTAGTGAGTGAGTTCCGACAGAAGGGCTGTATGTTCACTGTGCTTCAGCAGCTGAGAATTGCTCAGACATGACACTGGAATCACAGGAACGTCAATTGAGGACATTGTTGTACACTTTCACTGTGTCATTTATTACACTTTATACAGAGAATATACTTCAATGCTTCATTCCTGCATGTATTCTCTGGCAACCACATCTAGATTTCTTCAATGCTCCAGCGACCGAAAAAATATGTAACGTCATCGAGGCATCCAAACTTTGAGTGACCTACTTAGGGGAGTTTGGAGTTTCTAGTGCAGGAATCCGGTGGAAAAATTTAAGGTGAAATATATATATATATATATATAGATATATATTTTTAATATATACATAGATTCAGCGACTTGAAAAACCCTAGAAGTAGGGCACTTATATTGTGCAGGGTTTACCCAACAATTTTGTGATTTCAATGACTTCAGGCCTGATTTTAAATAGATTAGACCAAAAAAATCCACCTGAAAAACTTCCAAAAATTCACAGTATAAACAACTCCCTTATTATGTATGTCATCTATCTATACACTTTAATGCTATGGCAACCCACTGGCCTATGTCTCACAATT
This sequence comes from Pinus tabuliformis, assembly GCA_031772625.1. Lineage (NCBI taxonomy): Eukaryota > Viridiplantae > Streptophyta > Pinopsida > Pinales > Pinaceae > Pinus > Pinus tabuliformis. The sequence continues at coordinate 671,249,473 of CM062810.1, read as the reverse complement.
TATAAAATTGACTTCAACTACATTTACTTTTCTTTTTCTTTTCTTCTAGATCCTATAGCCTTTAAATTGTTTCAACTTTTTCTCTTTTTGTATCTTTCAAATGTTAGTTTTTTCATTTGCTAGTGCAAGTCTTCCATTCTTTTAGGTTGTCTAAGCATATCTTCGACTTCTTCAAAAAATGACTTGTATGTGGGCTGCTGCCACATAATATCTTTTGTAATGCTCTTTTCATCATCAATGTGTTAAAACATAAGACCATAATACAATTTCATCTCTTCAGGACTCCAATACCTAAAAATTTCATTGATGTTCTCATCATCCAAGATATCTTCAACATGCATTTCTGCAGCTTCTATGCAGACTTTATCAAGGCATGGTGTTACAAGCCATGCTTGAAGGAAAAATAACTCTTTTTCGTATTCATTCTGTGTACTTGGACACTGGAAATCGATATTAGAAATAAAAATATTTACAAAACTAGATTGGTTTTGTTCTTTCTGCTCTGTAATGAGAGCTTTCCCTAGTTGCACTTTTTTCTCTACTGCTTTTTTTGTCTCTATTTTCTCTTTGTGGGCTTCCTTGTTTGCCTCTGCGTTTATCTCTATCTCTTTCTTTGTCTCTTCCACTTCCGTACTAACCTGTTCTATTGTAGATAGGTTGTCTTCCACTGACTCAAGTGGACTTTTCTCACTGAATAATATCATGTCTATATGATGTTTTTCTTGCATCACTTGCAACCATTCATCATTAGCCAACAATTCTTCATCAAATTTTACATCAACAATATTAATTGTTGGATTCACCATAGCATTGACTACTCCAATGGCAACTTTACTATCATCAGCGAGCTTTGTTGCTAGATTCACCAAAATTTCATCAACAAGCTCTCTTGTTGGATTCACCAAATTTTCAGTAGAAAGTTTTGTTGTTGGATTCACCAATTTTCCATCAGCAAGCTTTTTTGCTCAATATACCAAATCTTCCTGGACTTGTAGCTATGCATAGTGGGATTCATCAAACCTTTCATCTCAATGTAGATCTATTGCTATAGATCCACCTTCATCTTCAACTTCAATTCTCCCCCTTACACCAAAACTCCTTTCCAGGGCATCCCAAGCCTCCTTGATTGTCTTGGCATAGGGGAAAAATATTGTCATTTACGGACTCTTTTATGCATGTAAATGAAAATGCATTCTTTTACCGTTTCACTTCTAATTCTTTCGAAAAAGCTTCATACATCTCTAACTATGCTTTGACTTTTTTAACCTCTTGGCTTTTCTCATTTGTTGAATGTTAACTCACTATGACTCAACAAACCAATTAAATTGTAAACATAATATCTTCTTTATAACTGCAATATAAACAAGTCTATAATTTTTTTAAAACACAATACTTTCTCAAAATATTTCACAAATCTTTACCATATTTCAATGCTGCCAACGATTTTAAACTACACTTGAATCCTATATAATAAGGTCCCTTTATAGTACAATAGATTTTTATTTTTTAATAAAAAAACCTTTTAGAAAACTTCGAAACTCATTAAACACTTAATCCCATATAATAAGGTCCCTTTCTAATACAATAGGTGTTTTTTTAAATGAAAGAACCTTTTGAAAAACTTCGAAACTCATTAAACATGAGACTTCAAAAAAAAAATATGAGATCAGATGATGAAGACTTTTGAAATACGATTTGTTGACTTTCTTAAAAAAAACTCGAGGAGGCTCCTTTGAATTTTTATAAACTTCGACGGCTATACCTCTTCTTTTGGTAACGCTATGTGGGATGAGAACAACCCGCGTTTGAGTGAGAACGTTGTAAGTTAATGAAACTAATTTGTGTTGGGTTAGTAACACCTAAAGCTTCTTCTGTTCTCGGCCGCGTTAATAACCTTCTGGTTTGATTGCTGGACTGCATTATTCTCCAGCAACACAAAAAAAATGCAGCACTTCCCACAATGCACATGTAAGACTTTTTGTTGTCTTTTAATGACTCTGCAGCAACGGTTTGTTTTTTCAATAGGAGGCTTCTCACGGCTGCCTCACCTCGCTATGTTCTCTGCTCTTTTTTGTGAATACATAGATATATGAAATGCTAAACTCAAAGAGTTTTATGCAACCTCGTATCTTCTATCGGTTGTTCTCAAGTACTTCTTATGTAAGCTAGCTCCTATACCATGATAAAAAGTGAGTTAAATATTACACATCACTTGAATAATATTATATTGGAAACATAAGTAATAAATGATTGGAGTGAAACTCGATTTAAACTTGGAAGTGGTGGCTCACTATTATTGGATTTTGGTGAGAGCTAGAATATGAGGGAATTCCCAACCCTTCCAAGGAAAAGCGACTATTATTAAATAGGTAAGGGCAGGGTTGCGAGATCAAATGCATAATAAGAAGTAAATGAGGATGGAGAGACTCAAATGTAAAGGAATTTCATGGGCGAAGATGTGTGATCACTAAGGAAACAAGCAATAGGGGATTTGGACAAGGTGTAAATAACTAGCTTTTCACATGAAGGTTTCAGGTCTTGGGATGGAAGGTTTCAAGACAATGATTTGGAAGGTTTGTGATGGAGTGGGAAGCGTAATGTGCAGATGGCGTTGCAGGTTGCAAGTGATGGACTTTGTGTGTTTTCAAATATATTAGGTGGTTAAATATATCTTGTTTAAGTGATTATTGGTCTTCTGAAGGAATGTTTCTCCCCCGACACATTTGTTTTATCTCTGGTGTCCAATGTTATATTGGAAGCCTCTCTATCAAGCTTTGTTATAGTTTTCACAGATTCAATGGCCAAGACTAAGAGAAAGTGTGGACTATGCATCGATATGGGATAAGGGAGGTTATCATACAAAGTAGAGGCTCTTATTAGCTGAAGGGATGCAAAACAAGCATCAAGTATGAATCATGGCGCTTTGAAGATCTTTTAGTTCATGATTACCCATATTGGTGGAAGCTTCTATTGTTTATGGGCCTTATTGAGACGTAGTCTTTGGGGATGATACATTAGGTTCTGGGGGATTTACTGTCTCTTGGTCTTATGTTTATATCCTTATATTATGGTTATGAGGAATTTCCATAACTTTTCTTGTCCGCTATAGGAAGTGGATTAGGGTTTCATCTATGTATCTGCCCTATGGTTCAGATCTTTCTCTTCGGGTCTGGAAGAGTTCAAATTTTCCTTCTAGTAGTTATTTTTATCTGGGGTGGTAGATCTTTTGGTGGTTCAACATTTATGACTGATTTATTGGCAATCAAGTCATATTGTTGTTTTTTTTAATTCATGTCCTTTTTCATTACTGCGGGAGTTGGCATATTAACTATTTATGACAACCTTCATGGGGTTCTAATTAATTCTATCTATTTTGAAGATTTTTTGGTCGCGTCCTCAGGATTTTCTCGTATCTCATTTTAGATTTTTCTGATGAATGTTGCCATGTAGGGGCCACACAATATTTTATACTTCTCGTATTTCTATTGTCAAAGTCTTGCATGGTGGCTTTGGGTTTGGCACCACATTGGTAGAGGAGGTCGTGGTTTGTGACATAATGTTCATGTATATCAAGGCTACAAATGGAGGGTAGCAGGAATTTTACATTTGGAGGTTTGGCTCGTGATAGGTGGGTGGTCAGTCTTCTCTTTTCTGATGGGTCGGGAGGTGGTGACAGTTGGGGGAGGTGAGGATATTCTGGTCTTCAGTGATCAGCTTGGGTTATAGTTTAGCGGAAAGGAGTTTTATGAGTGGGGATTGCGAGGTCATAGTTTCGGTCACCCTTGGGGCCCTTGACATGGCACACTATTCAGATCTCCTTCAATATTTATCATCAGGAGAGAAAGAGAGGTCACTATGGAGGCCAAAAACAATGCTCATAGGTTTTTGAGGAGTTGTGATAATGTTTCTTCACATGTCAAAGGAGTGGTAGAGGGATCTTATGTTGAGATCATCTGTGAAGGGGGAAGGCAGGGATTTGATGGTCTAAATTAAAAATTGCAGAAGTCCCAAACTTGTAAGAAAATGTTGATTAAGGTTGCAACACATGTACAAAGTTTGGTTCTAGGGGTGGACATTTTCTAAGACAAGGTGGAAAGCCTCAAGCATTGGGCTCTAGTCGGCAGGTGGGAGTTCACTAAGATGTCTAGGGAATATTTTAAGGGATGGGTCGATAAAAGTTGGGCACCAATTCTCAAATACCATCTGAAGGTCAGTATCTTACTCAACGGGTGGTTTTGCTTTCATTTTCTTAGCATGAAGGACATAAAGAAAATATACATCTTCCTTGGGTCAGGGACCATGGGTTTCTATCTCTCGAGAGGTGGAGTGCATGTTTTAACCCCCTAAAGGATGTCTTGCGTCATAAGATATTACTTATGAAGCTTTCGTGGCTTCCATTGGAATTTTGGCTAATCAGGCTATAATGGCAATTGATAACAAGATTGGCAATTTTTTTCATAGAGGAGGGGAGTTTGGGGAAGTTGGACAAGAGGGTAGGTTGGGCATTGGTTGAAGTGGACTTTAATGGAGGTCTGTCGACTGAGATAGACTTATCTTGGGGGCCATTTTCCTTCAGACATGACATCAATTTCTGGGGTATCCCCTTTATATGCCTAGGGTGTCATGAAACTAGTCATCTGATCGAAGTTTGCCCAAAGCAGTTTGGGGCCAGTAGAACATTTGGGTCGAGGAACTATGAGTGACCCAGACTCCATCAATTTCCTACAAAAGGAAAGCTTAGCGCTCAAGAATCCTATGTCCCAATGATTTCAGGTACTCAATTATATGATCATCCCTTCTCTTGAATATAATTCTACAAAGCATAATGATGCATGTGCTTATGATGTCTTGGATTCACATAAATACAATGTTTCATTAGATCATGGAAATGACCTTCTTGAGACATTTATTAATCTTGTTTTTCGACCTATCTATTAGGGGTCCTCCTTGACCTCCTTGTTCCCCATCCTCACATTCTGGTCATGTTTGAATCAACTACCATTTACAAAGAATCTCCTTCCATCATCTGGGTCCTAGGAAGGAAGGATGGACTCTATAGTACTTCAGGTCATCCTTGATCCCCTACTATCAGATTTGGGTCTTTTATAGGTAACCCATCTTCTCTAGTCTCAAAGACCTTGAAATGTTCTTATTGGCACTTAACGAATCTATCAACCTCGAGCCACTATCTATAAAAAAATCTTTCTTCGTGGAGGATGATTTTATTGTTAGCCCCAACTCTTAGAAGAATGTCACTATGAGGAAGAAGATAGGTACTAAATTCAAGAAGGTTTCAAAATTTTCATCGATATCCTCAAACCTTCATGAATCCTTTCAAGCCACCATGGAGGTTTCTCCATCCACTCCACTAGAAATCCTATATCCCTATTTATCTATGGGGGATTACAAACTCATTGTTTCTTGGGTCCTTAGAGAGCCTATACCCGACCACTTACAATATTTATGATCTTTATGTATTTCAATGTTAGGGGGTTGGGATCTGCCCCAAAAATAAGCTCTATTTGTAGTATTATAACTATGAAAAATATTGCATTAGTCCTTTTTCAAGAGACTATGGTAGATAATGAGAAGGCATGGAAATTTTTAGTGGAAATATGCCCCGAGTGGAATGTTTGTGCTACCAGTCCGAGCTCAAATCTATGAGGTGGACACGATTACGATAAAGGAAGGATTAAAATATCCAGGGTTCTGTTTGAACCTCATAAATATGAAATAAGGGACTGGGAATGGTTGATAAGAAAATTCGAGTGTAAGATGTTTCAATGGTTGAATAAGTGGCTATCGTTGGGAACGAGGTTGATTATGATCAAAGCATCCCTTAAGAATATTTCTATATATAGGATGCATCTCTTCTATCTGCCTAAAGATATAATTAAAATAATTGATGCTATTATAGCTAGGTACCTTTGGGCTAGGCCTAAATCCACAAATAAGATACTTTTGGTCTATTTAGAGGTGCTTGCTAGACATGAGAAGGATTGAGGGTAGGGTATAAAGAACACATAATGTTTCAGTAAGGCTTTAATTGTTAAGAAATTATGAATAGATTTCCAAGGTAAAGGTATTTGGTAATAGGTTATTAAAGAGAAATATCTAAAAAATAGAGAGCTTAAGGAATGGATTAAAGAGGGGGCTCCAAAGAAGAAGGTGGCATCTTATATATGGAGAAGCATGATGAGAAACAAACATTGGCTACTACGAAATTTGAGATGGGAGGTTGGAAGGGGGAATAGGATAGAAATAGGACTAGATGATATCAAAGGAGTGGAGGGAATACATACTCTTTATATTCCCATCCTTGAGAATTTACATAAGAAAAAGCTTTACTTTATGAAATAAATCTCTTGTTATTGAGGATATTCTTTTGTTACAAGTTATTGGCTTAATGCATTTGAACTTGGATTTCCAGAGGATTTATTTGTGGAATGGACATGTTTCACAACACAATTAAGTCTAGCAGGTTTAAAACTCACTGACAAGAAAGAAAAGTTATCATGGGAAGGTGTTATGTATAATGAGAATATCTCAGTTAAAGAGATTTATAAACATATTTCTCATGGACATGGCTTGAATGATAATGCCTTTTGGTTTCATAACATGTGGAGATGGGATATACCTCTCAAATTAAAATGTTTTATGTGGATGGTGGTCCACAATAATATTTTAACTTGAGACAATATCCATAAAAGGGCCTTTTAGGATCTTGGAAGATGCTCTTTATGCAAAGAAGATTTAGAAGACGTGGAACATCTATTTCTAACATGTCCTTTTGTGATCTTGGTATGGAGTGGGGTTCTTCAAACACTTAAAATACATGTAATCTAGAACATGGTTTTCCATTTAGATATGTCTCACTCAATGTTTTTAAGGTTTCAAGACATATCGTTCCTTTCATTTATATATTTGTTGGGGCATACAGAGAAGTAAGAATGAAAATATTTTTGAACAAGAAGAACCAGATATTAGAGATGTGTATTTAAAGATCTCTGCATATTTTATGGATATATGGCTAATCAAGGAGGAACAACATAGAAGAAATATTCGATTCATGGAGCTATGGTCATAATTTCCTATTGTTTTATTTTTTTATTTTTTTTATGGAGGATTCACAAATAGGACTTGTGGAAGTGGGACACATTTAGTTTTAAAGCCAGACAACACCTTCCATTTCAATTGGTATAGTGGCACAGGGTCAAATAATAGAGTTGAGCTAATCATACTCTTGGGGGCTCTTCTATGTGCTAACTGGCTTGTAATTGAATATTTACCTATGTTTGGAGATTCCAAGATGATCCTAAATTGGGTACAATTGAGAACAAAATGTGGACCACCTTCCCTTAATTTTTGGATGCAATGCATAAGATCTTTGATGAATACCTTTCAGAGACTGGCCTTTAATAATGTATATAGAGACTAGAATCAAGTGGCAAATCTCCTATCAAAGAAAGGATGCAATTGTGTGCCAGGGAGGATTTTCTACTTAGTTTTCGATAAAGGAATACTTTTGCAACTAGGGGAGTTTTAACTTATAAATGGATGCCCTTGACAAATTTTCGTTCATCTAGTTTAATTTTCATCCATCCAAGACAATTTTCATATATCATGATATATTTTTATCATGCTTGAATCATATTTGTTATATTTTTCATCATAAAAAACTTTAAGCTTTTTTTGTGAAAATTGATATATAGACAAATTTCAGAAATAGAAGAACTATGATTGAGAGTAATAAGATACTTAGAAATTTAGACATTTTATTTTAAAATCCAATATATGGCATGAAAAAACATTAACAATGAAATACCAAAGTATATATCTACTTTTTATTAATGAAAATCAATATTTTTTTCCTTATTAAGAATAAAAATAAATTTAATCTATCTAAATTCTTGAACACTTTAATCCAAATCTAAAATAAATCTAATAACAATGTTGAATTCCAATTCCAAGTCCAATCGACTAGTGCATAAAACAATCCTGCCTAATTTTAAAATTACATGTAGTTACATAAAACAATCCTGCCTAATTTTAAAATTAGCTTCATAAAAAACTCTAACTTCAATCCAGAGTAGCACAAGGATCCAGTCGAACTTTTCACAGCCTGGTTAATTTAGACACCAAACATCCAATGCTACCGTGTACCACATGGTCAAGATCGTCAACAATGACTGCAATATGAACTTCATCGTAAATGATATCTGGGTAAGTCAAGAGTCGACATCATCACTTGCATCAAACTCCCATATATTGGATTCGTTAAACACACTGATTTTTCTCTATTCTAATCCCTCAAGGAGACTTTTAGTTTTGATTTGGAATCTAAGTTGTGAGCAACCCAAATTCTTATTATTGGACCTCCAGCGTCAATCATCAGTTTTCTTTATTGACACTTTGGGTTCTGAATACATGATTTTGTACCCCCACAATAGACGTATATATAACAAATTAGAGATCTTATTCGATGGAATTTATATGTGATGGGGGTTGATTTTGAATCTTTGACAAAGGAAAGTTTAGGATCCATAGCAAGGCTCATCAGCACTACCATATTGTATCTCTTAGATACATGTAATATCAAGTACCAGGCAGAGGTTTATGCTAGGGGTCGCCAAAAATACAAGTCTGTAGATTGAGTGCATATTTGCCTTAGAATTAAACTGGGTTGTTTCTTTTTTTTTTTGGAATGGGGTTTGTTGAATTCAGTATCTGGCACATGTATTTCCTTAGAAATCATCTGGGTTGAGTATTTTGAAATGGGTTTTTGTATCTGGTTGCAATTTGGGTCACTGGATCCTTGGGTTAGTGTGCTTAAAATTGGTGGGGTTGATCCTCTTGTAAGGATGCACTGAATCTAGATGGTCTGTTGGGTGCATTGAAGATGGACACTAAAATTGACCCATATAAACCCTGCATATCTTGAATTCAAACAAATGGTCGACATTCAAATATTATAGATAGGTGAAACCCCAAGGTGCACATATGACCTTGGTTTAGATGGCTCTGTGCCAATAATCATTCATTCCGCTTTGAAGATTAAAGCTTAACTAAGATTGAAATGCATGCAACCTATATATTTTGTTAAATATCCCAATCTGGCATTTATGTGTTCACCTTTCTTTTGAGTTTGAAAAAGAATTGTGTAGTTGTTCTGTTTTGGTACAGAATTAATAGGTCCATGGATTCACCACATTTTGTTTTTGAGCTGTCAAATTGTAGTGATTAAAAATAACTCCATTCTAATTAGGCATCTATATTCTCACCATTTCTTAAGAGGGTTGCACTATTTTCTTAAAGGTTTTTGACCATCATAGCCTATCTACTTAGCATTTTATCCATAATAGTCACAGTAACATTTTTCAGAGGGATGATATTTTTTTTGTTAAAGAAGCTCCCATTCTATTCTATGTTCCATATTATGCCATACCAATAGCACTTGAGACTTCACCATATCCATGATGTCACCAATCTATACCAACCAACCGTTCCGAAGGCCAAGTAAATTCATTGATAATCCAAGCTCCCTTAGTAACCTATGGTACTTTCTAAATCACCCTCTCCAAAATCATCCAGTAAACATTTTCACTATGGAAGAGGATGCATGTATTTTAGGAATTAGGTCCTTGAACACCTTGACTACTATATTTTACTCTGAGTTGGTGTAACACCCCTCCCTTGTGTACTAAATTATTGTAAACCTAAGCTAAGTAACAAGTTAAAGCTAGGTGTGATATCCTCCCTTATGTGTTAAATTTTTGTAAACCTAAGTTGAGTTAAATCTAGGTGGGATACCCTCCTTTGTGGGTTAAACTATTCTAAACCTAAGATGAGGAAAGCTAGGTGATATGTAATATGAAAAGAAAATGTGTTATTAAATAAATTAATAAAATAAATCACTTGGAGGGTGGAGCACCAAGGGAGAGGAGATCCTTTCCAAATCCCATGAGAAATGGGATAGAGATGAACCTTTCATGATAAATCTTCTAGAATTTATTCTAGATAAGCTTGGATGGATTGGAGATCCATGGAATGGATGGGAGATAAAGATCCATCGAACATAAAATATTTGTGGGAGATAAAGGCAAGATTTTATGAGGAAAATCCTCGTGGGAGATAAAGATGAGCTTTTTCGAAAAAGACCTAGGAAAATTGGAAAATCCATAAAAGAGGGACGCCGCTAATGGTAACTAAATCATGAAAGAAGGTATTAAATACCCAGTGCATTGATCAATAGAGGACAATTGATCCTTGGCAAGATCTTTGGCTCTTGGGTAATCAGAGGTGATTCATGGTTGGGTGGTGGTGCTCCTCCCTCCAAGTGATGGTTTTTAAATGGATTCACATGTGTGGAATGTTTGTATGTTGGTCCCTTACCCTTTATGTCATTAAATTATTTGGTTCAGTTATATACATGCCACGTTAATTGTTGGTATGGAAGAAGTGCAGTTATGTATAAGGATTTTTAATGTATTTCATGTTAAAATCAATAGAAGGATTAAGTCATGTGATTAAATGGTTGTGGAAGCAAAACTTGGTCCTTAATTTAATGTGAGGAAGGAAAATAGTATGCCTATAACTTATGTGATCATTGTATGGGAAAATGATAACTATACCGAATAAATTATTTGGTCCTAAGTCGGAAAATTGTAAGCCAAAGATTATGTTATTTAGTCTATGCATTAAGGTACTATAAGATGAGATTCATCCATTGAGGTGTTCCACTTCTGTACTTGTATTGCATTAGATATCTATTGATGAATCTATATATATTCATGTAATTAATTGCATTCTTATGCATATGGATGAGGAAATATCCAATGAATCTAAAGGTGGTCATCATTTTGGTAGTGAAGGATCGTAGTATGTATTTAATGCTATATAAATTCTCTAGTTTAACATGGAAGATAGTGGTGGTTGCATGCAGATCAGATGGTATAATGCATTTAACAGAATAGTTTATGATGGGAAGAGTATCTATTGCATGCATACTCAATGGGGTCCGATTTGCATTCTGTCTGTTACCTAAGAGTCATCTTTATTATGAAAATAATGAATTCTTATTATGCATGTGCTCTTATTGCATCTTTATGTAGCATTAGGGCATATTAAGTGTATGAAAACACTTATGAGGAATCCGTTTAAAGAGTACATGTGATGCATGTGATTATCTGAGTTAATGGATTTTATAAAGTTTATGCATGCATATGGTAATCAGGATTTATTGGTGTTGAAGCAAGTTATTGGCATGAGATCTAGAGGCATGCAGAGCAGTTAGGAAGTAGTTTCTATCTATATATATAAGGGTAGAAGATATTAAACCCATGCATGTCACAAGAGGCTTGATGGCTACATGTTATAGCTCCTCCTTCCTTCCAAGTTGTGGTTATGTCTATAAAATTGTTCAAGGAAGGTGAGATAATGTATCTATGGTATATAGTTCCTCCCTGAATGTGGTGTAGTAGTAAAACTAGGAGAAAGGAATATGGAATCTTAACTATATCTAAAGGAATAAAAAAAAAACTATGGGGTTAGGGGCTATATTTCTAGGTAGGCCATGGAGGTTCGTTACAAATGGTATCAAAGCCATAGGTTCAAACACTAAGGCCTATGGACTCATCCACCTCCGTAAAATTACGTTGACGAGTTTTAATTATACAATCTCTATAAGAAAAATAAACCAGATCCATAAAGATGAAAATTGAATCTTGAAACTTAGAACACGTTAATGTCATATTGATTTTCTTGTCATTAAAGAAAATTAAGATTCCTTAAGGTTGAATCCAAATGTTAACATGGTTTATTGAGGAATTGTTGAGGAATCATTAACATATGCATGATAATTTAATTAGAACAAGCAATTAAATTTAATAAAGAGTTCTATGCATTATGGGAAGATGTTGACTTCTACGCATCTAGATTGTGTATCGGGACCATATTTCTTGACAGACCGTATAGTGGCAATTTTTTTTTTGTATTAAGTCAATGTAAAAAGAAGTTGTGAAAAAAAACCTCTAATCAACCTCAAATTGCTATCAAATTAAAACTCGCTCTCCCATCGCCTACCTTTAAGGTAGATACTTTTGGTCTATATTATAGAAGTTAATGGCATAAGCTACCTCATCCCTAATGCCGCAATGCCAAGATAAAATCTGATTTGGGCATAATGAGATATGCATGTTGAGTATGGGATTGTTTAAAAACTTTGAGGGGCATATCCTTTTTTTAATTATGACGGGTCAACACATCAAGTGGAAATTCATTTTGGGACAATCGACCAATAACAAAGGAGCAGCGGAAACCTAATCCGCTCCATCATAAGACATTAATACATGAGTATATGCATTGACCTCGTCCTAGTTAAAATAAGATTATACATTACAGAGGCGTACGAATGTGAATCTGCCTCTGAAATTAACAACTCCATGCATTCGCCCACTGTTCTATAGATGCCGGTTGTTAGTGTGTTACTTTGTATCACTCCATAAGTGGACATGGTAAGGCTTATAGATCTTCCTTAATGCAATCGGAGTACTAAGTCTTTCTGCCGATAATCCTCTCGCTGAAGGTTAGCATCGAGTGATTAGATGTCTCGCTACTAAGTATGTAGCATGAATGTTCATTCTCTTAGGTAGATCATCCAACATGAAACAACCATCGTAGAGTTGTAGGTACAAACTAAGCGTTGGTTGTCCTTCTCAATGGAATGTTTTATTCCCCATGCATTGTTAAAAAAAAAAATAGTGATTGTCTAGGAATAGTGTTTAAGCAACAACACATTCCAAGGCACAAAAAAATCATGCAACTAGGGAAAGTCATCGTCACCTCTCCAATCATTCATTGATGTGAAGGGTTGTGGGAGGATAGGGTTACCCTAGAAATGCTCATAGAATGGTAAAAGCCATCAATGATTTTTTTTAAAACATATCGTTTTCATAATACATATATGAATTTATCTAAAAGGGTATGAGTATCGAGATTTATGTGATAAGATTTACCTATAATCAAACTCTAACGACCATTGGCATGTAAGCTTTGCTGATGTGAGGGCAGTGACTTTTAGTATTATTTTCAGGAAAAGGTATGGCAAAGCGACAACTTTCCAGTCAGGCCAATAGTGGAATAAAGAAAAGGCTTCTAAAGTAGCATGATTACTATAAAATTCCACAAAGCTCACCTGCCTTAGCTTTTAAAGCATCACCGCATGGAAAAAGCATTGGATTGTTGTTTCCTTTATGCCAATCCGATTGGTTTCCTTCCACTTCACGAAAATGCTTCTGATAAGAATTCACAAATGCTTTGGAAAAAGAAATTCAAAAGGATAAGGGTTATCCTAACCTTCCTGTGTCAACGTATATTTTTTCCTATGCAGGGGGGTGACATAGAGATGGGGATTGACAGATCTGTTAGGGTTCTCAAACCCAAGCGAAGAAGCACACACATTGTCTTAAGGATTGAAAGTTCTTCATTTTGATGTTTTGTGGATGGAAAGTTTGTACCTAATAGGGTTATCATCATCCGGATGCAATGAGTGTCAACGCACCATTAGTGTTGCACTCCCAAGTTTAAGGTGTGCATATATGTCTTGCGTTGACAAAGTAGACCGTGGTGTGTAATAGTTTTCGTAATGGTTCTGAGTGGCATGACTGTCAAGTGAGAGATTTAATGTTGCTACAACATGATATTAGAATATGTAGTAGTGTTTTTTTAATAATTTCCGCGTCAACCATCATGAATGTTTTTTTTACTCTCGACCTAGTAATTGCTTTTTCCCTCCTGTCAGAGGGACTTGCAGCTTCCCAAAGGGTGAAGCAGCCCTATAGGCGAAGAATCGGGTCGAGGAAAATTCATTAGGAACAAGCCTGCGATGATGTGTTGAGGAGAAGAGTTAGTGCACGTAGGCATCAAAGACACTGTTGCCGAGCAATGATGTCGAGTGTAGGCTAGCAACCGGGACAGGGAAGTAACATGATTCTTAGGAACAACAATTTGCCTCCAACTGCTTGACTTCAACTGGCTCGGGAGCTTCGGCGCATTGCAGTCTCACCCCTCCACCTGGATTCACATGTCCACCTCCCACTGAAAAAGTAATTAAAAAAGAGACGCAGGTAATCGAGCATTAAATTTTTGTTAAATGAATGAATCCTTGTAAGGTCGTTACGCGTTGACGATTATATATATATATATATATCTATATATATATATATCTATATATCTATATATTTCTTTTTATGTTGATTGTATTACGCTGTGAGCGTTTTTATTTATGGAAGTCAGACAAGTCAAGATTCGAATGAAAACAAGATTTCTATTTACACCAGAGAAGGGATCAGTGGTGAAGCCCTTTCACTATTGCACTAAATGAAACGAACAGGAATCGATCCCAACCACATTACCTTTGCCAATGTTCTCCCATCGTGTGTGGACCTGGCAAAACTAGAGCAGGTTCATGATAATAATGATTTTGAAGTTTTTGAATTGAAAATATATACATAATTGTTTGCAATTTCCTATCCAAGTGGTTACCAATGCTTGTTTGCATTTTCCCATTGACTTTAATGGTTGCCTTTCTCCGTGGTAAGTTGATCTTCAAACAACTCATTTACTCTAATACCTATTTCTACCACAACCATATCAGTAGCTACGAAAGTTCCATTCTTTAAAATTAATGCAACCACCTGGTTATGTCAAGCATGAAAAATATCATCACAGGCCACCAGAGAACAAGAGTGGGGACGAGCAAAGAACTGCAACCTATAACAAACCAAAATTTGTTTGTTTGTGTTTAAAGATAAAAGCAAACAAACAATTGAATATGCAACAACATGAATTTTAGTGAATTTCCATGGTTGATAAGTGAGACATTGCAAGCTGCTATTTTTGGAAACAAAACTAAGTTTGTTTTTTTTACTATTAAGTGAAAAAGTGGAATTATTATAGTCAACATACAAATCGATATCATGTTACAAGTATCTTTCATTGTGAAGCTTCTCAGAAAAGGAAAAAAAACTTATTGATGAATAGAAGACTAATTGTTTCTACATGGTTCAATAATAGGAAAATATGGCCATATAATGATTGTAAATTAATCATCACTATTTATGCATGAGAAAATAATTGCATAGAAGAATTAAATCCTTATGTATAAGGATTTCCATAAAGGAAAATTTTCTACCTGCACTGTAGTTTATAGTAGAGTTTAGGCTTCTGTGATCCATATCAAGTTTACAAAAGATTTTATGGCGAAGATCACATGAAACATCATTTGTCGGAGCGTTTCGAACCAACCAATGTGGTTTATCGTCAGGACAAGTTGAAGAAACAGATCCAGCTTAGCAAGTTAAATAGACAGAGCAGAGACCAACAACTACTTTTGACTAGGTCCCGGGATCAAAACCCTTTTTAATAATTTAAGGGGAAAAAGTTACCCTAGGGGGACCAATCCCTTAAAATAAAATAAATAAAAATAATTTTATGATAATAGTTAGTTAAAAATATTAATAAATAAATAAAATGTTATGTTAAATTAGTAATTAAAAATAATTCATGATAATAGTTAGTTAAAAATAAATAATTAAAAATTATATTTAAGGGAAAAAAAAAAAATTACCCTAGGGGACCAATCCCTTAAAATAAAATAAATAAAAATAATTTTATGATAATAGCTAGTAAAAAATTATTAATAAATAATTTTATGATAATAGATAGTTAAAAAATAATAATAAATAATTGAAATGTTAAGTTAAATTAGTAATTAAAAATAATTCATGATAATAGTTAGTTAAAAATAAATAATTAAAAATTATATTTAAGGGGCAAAAAAAAACAATTACCCTAGGGGGACCAATCCTATATAATAAAATAAATAAAAATAATTTAATGATAATAGTTAGTTAAAAATTATTTATAAATAATTAAAATTTTATGTTAAATTAGTAATTAAAAATAATTCATGATAATAGTTAGTTAAAAATAAATAATTAAAAATAGTAAGTTAAATTAGTATTAGAAGGAAATAAAAACAGGATCATTCTTAT
This sequence comes from Pinus tabuliformis, assembly GCA_031772625.1. Classification (NCBI taxonomy): domain Eukaryota; kingdom Viridiplantae; phylum Streptophyta; class Pinopsida; order Pinales; family Pinaceae; genus Pinus; species Pinus tabuliformis. The sequence goes on along the minus strand of CM062810.1, from coordinate 671,233,421 downwards.
ATGAATAAATAAATATAAAAGAAAGAGATGGTTAAAAGTATGAATGAAAAAATTAATATCATTCAACTTAAAAATAATAAAGTAAGTTAAAATAAATAAATTAATTAAAAAATTAATTAATTAATCAATTAAAAAATAAATAAATAAATAAATAAAAATAAAAATAAATAAAAGTAAAAGTAAAAGTAAAAATAAATAAAAAATAAAAAATCAAATAAAATAATAATAATAATAATAATAATAATAATTAAGAATAATAATAATAATAATAATAAATAAGTTAGGGAAGACTAGGTCGAGAGTGCTGGGACCCAACACCGACTGATTTTCCAGCCATCATCTCTATTGAGATTACTTGGCCTCTTTTCAATCTCAAGCGCCTCCCTATATTTCTGATGATGGAAGTGCGAAACCTTAGCAATAACACTAGCTTCCTCAATACAAACATGATGATTGGTTTTCTCAGCATGCTCAGCTAAAGCGGAAGACTTAGTTCGCCTATGCTTAAGTTCTGCTGCATGCTCACTAATCCTTTGATTAATGGAGCGACCAGTTTCCCCAATGTAGGGGGTCCCACAGGAACAGGGGATCAAGTACACACCTTTCATATCTTTAGGGTCGATAGGATCCTTCGTTGATCTGAGGGACAAGCGAATGGTGTTCAGGGGCCTAAAGGTCACAGGGACACTATGCGTCCTGAGAATCCTACCAATATTATCAGTAGTCCCCTGAACATACGGAAGATGGACACCTGGAACTCGCTCCTTTGGTTCTCGTTGAGACAGCGAATTCTTGGAAGCTTTAAGGAAAGCCCTCTGACCCATGAATCTACTATAACCATTCTCAACAAAGACATCAAGGAGATGGGATTTTTCTTTCTCAAAACTCTTCTTATCCGAGATCCTTAGGGCCCGAGTAGCAAGGGTATTGAGAACACCCATCTTTTGAGCCGGGAAATGATGGGAACTGGCATGAAGATACTGCTCAGTATGCGTTTTCTTCCAAAAAACTTGGTGGCCGAGGGAACCATCACTATTCTTAGAAATAAGAATATCGAGGAACGGAAGGCAACCATCGACCTCCTGCTCCATAGTGAACTTAATGGCAGAGGATTGATTATTGAGATGATTGAAGAAGAGATCTAATTCTTCTTGGCCGTGAGACCAGATAACATTGGTGTCATCCACATATCTTCTCCAAAGCTTTGGCAAGAGTCGAGAAGATTTTAGATCCTTGGACTCAAAATCTTCCATGAAAAGATTAGCAACGACAGGGGAAAGGGGTGAGCCCATGGCAACCCCGCAGGTTTGCTCGAAGAACTCTCCCTCAAAACAGAAAAACGTAGAAGTGAGAGACATCTCAACTAACTTAGCAGTGTTAGGATCTGTTAGGTGGTTGATCACCTCCATGGCCTCACTAATAGGGATGCAAGTGAAGAGGGAAAAAACATCAAAAATAACAAGAATTTCCCCAGGGTCAAGCTTGATGTCCTTGAGCTCCTTAATGAAGGAAGTAGAGTCCTTTACGAAGGACTCCATACGACCAACCAAGGGCTTAAGCTTTAACGCAAAGAACTTAGCAAAAAGGTAGGTAGGACCACCAATGGTGATGACAATGGGCCTCAAGGGAGCCCCATCCTTGTGAATCTTGGGGAGACCATAGATTCTAGGCGTGATAGGGTTGCTTTCAATGAGTTTATGGTGCAGGGAACTCATTGAGCTAATGGATTTAATGGCAAGCGCCACATTCTTAGCAACCTTCTTTAACGGATTCTTGGGAAGCTTTTTGTAGCTACCACTATTATGAATATGATCCAACATCTTGCTGCGGTAATCAACCTTGTTAAGAATGACGGCAGCACCACCCTTGTCTGCCTTTAAAACAATGATATCCTTGTTCTGGTTTAAGGATCTGAGAGCGACAAATTCTTCCTTGCTAAGGTTGCTCTTAGGGGGCTTAGCCTTTCTCAAGACAACCGCACAATCTTGCCTAATGGTGTCCTTGACCCTATCAGGTAAATCTTTGATCCCAAACTCTATGTCGCAAATGATATCATCTACAGGGATTTTCTTCGGAGCTAAGGAAAAATTTAAACCTTTGCCTAAAACTTTAAAAACAGAAGGGGGAAGGAGAAACTGGAAACATTTAAAACCCTATTATTAGAACGAGAAGAAAGGCAATGATTATAAACATCATTCCTATTATTCTCCATGCTAGAAAAATTAGCATTATAAAATGAGTACTTATTAATTGAATTCTTATTATTTTTATTATTAATGAATCTATTCTTATTATATTTATTATTATAATGATTATTATTATTGTTAATATTCTTATTATAAATATTAATATTATTATTATAAATATTACTATTATTATTATTATTCATAAAGTTATTATTATTATTCATATTAATATTACTGTTAATACTATTATTCATATCATTATTATTACTATAGTTATTATCATTATTCATATCCTTATTAATAATATTATTATTATTATACATATCATTATTATCACTTTTAATAATATAGTTATTATTCATATCATAATGATTATCATTATTATTGATGATATTATACTTATAATCAATACACATATTATCAATATCATTAGAAGACAGTGCACTCCCTGAAGGGTGACTGTCAAGGACCAACGGACGGGGAGAGGGGGTCGAGCCTTCTCTGACCCCAATGGACCTGCGAGCCAAACCGATACCCGGGTCTGCGGTCAAGCTATGCAGCGGGGAGCTGCAAACAACCAGAGACATCACGCTGACCAACTGACCCGAAGGGTGACTGCAAGATACCAAAGGACGGGGAAGGGGGCCGAGCCCTCACCGACCACCTTTGACTAGCGTGCCAAAGCTATTCCAGGTTCTGAGGATGAGCTACGCACCCGACCAACCGACGAGGAAACCAAGCTGACCAACCGGCCAGCCGAAACGACTGCGGGCTCTACAGATTTGCCATGCATCGATGGGCGATCAGAATTAGGTGCCACCGGATCTGAACCCCGCTGCCTGTCAAATCGATTCCGGGCTCTGCAGACAAGCTATGCACCGAGGAGCGACCAAAGTTAGGTGACAATGAACCCGCTAACGCTGGATCTGAGCCCTCGCTGACCCCAACCAACCCGCCTGGTTTCGAGGACCTTCTACGCAGCGAGGAAACAGAGATACCACTCGGTGAAAGCGCAGAAGAAACCTCTGGATCAGAAACCCTCAGCGCAGGCATGGAAACTGAAGAAGGTATCGGAAGAGAGTTACCCACAGCCGTGCTGCTGTCAAGCGATACCTGACCCATGCCTGGAAAGGAAGAGCGATCTGGATGATTGGCGCCAGAAGGAGAGCACTCATTATCACCAGAGTGATTTCCCTCAATGCAGCAACCTGGAAGAATGCTTTCCTGGGAGCCAAACCCCAATCTGCAGGTAAGGGCAGCTCGGTCATCAACAGAGCTGTCAGATAACCAACTATTAAGCGCAGAGATTTGACCAGGAGAAATACGGCTCCGGGAAGCTGCTCCCCTAGATCTATCCAGAACTGCTGAATTTTCAGCAAGCCTCTGAAACTTAGAAGCTTGATGCTGCTTCCGAATCTCTTCTAACCGAAGGGACTTCAGAGCTGAACAGGCATCTATTCTGGCCCAAAGGGAAGATGAAAACAAGTTCCCAAGATCCAGATGTAAACCCAAAAGAAACCGAGAAAGCAGATTCAGAGATTTCCTGACCCTACTGATTTCTGCCCTTATTAACGCCAAACTCGCCTTAAGGAAAACCTGATGGTTTTGGGGAGTGTTAAGGCGATGATTAATCCGGGCAAAGACAGGGATGGTGGAGGAGTCTCTGCATCTTTTAAGAAAAGCTAGATCTGTCTTCAACCTTGAAACCTGCAAGCGTGCCCGTTCAAAATGATGGACCTTGGTTGCGATGGATTTTCCGTGCAGGTATTCATTAGTGAGTTGACTTTCATGTAAATTTCCAAAGTGAAGGTAAAATACATATATATACATGATAGAAACCAAAAGTACATAAAAGAAAACTTAGGAAAAATTGGTATTATGAATGATGAAGAGAAATTAGAAAGTTTTGCTTAAAACCTTTAACACAATTTCTACCGTTGGATCAACATCCCAAACCATCACATGAACCGGTTGATGAACCGTGTGGAAAACTATATTGGAATTGATTGTTCCAATAGGTAAGATATTTAAATGGTGACTGGTACAATTGTGGTATATATGCATGGCTAAATAAAATCACGTAACCCTGGAAAAGAAGATTAGATAATAAAGAAAACCATGGTTTTACCATTGTTGTATTGATACATATACCCATGCATTGTCATGAATTGTATGTGTTACCATAGTCTAGCTGAGTGGTCATTCAGATAAAAATGTTTTAAAAAGGATCATGCTTAATATCCATGCATAGTAATGAGTCATATGAATCTTCCATGTAAGCACTTCCTGATGAATTCTGGTATTGATGGTCTCTTACATGTTGAAAGAAAGTAAAAGTCATTGCTCAACAATCATAAAGATGTTGGTTACACCAATTCCTATTAAGGGGGAGTATGTTTTGTAGAAGAAAAGAGTGTGATTGACCTAATGATTATATTGGTAAAGTAGTGTGGAGTTGTTGTTGTGTTGTGATAGACTGTATGTTTTGTTGCTTAGATGTTGGGCATAGTTGTGACTTGTAGAATCAATGTTAGACTGCTATCAATGCTTACAAATATGCATAGCATGTATAAATTTGGTTTTTTCCTCCATGCAGGGGATTTGAGTTTCTTGAACTATATTGAAATTATATTTTGTTAGCATACATGCATGGGTTGTTATGTGCCAATAGTAAATAGGCAAAGTATGCATGACTATGTTTAAGAGTCGATCTCAACAAGGGAACTAAAGTTTATTAGGCTTACAGGAAAAATATTATAACTAAAGTTGTTATACCATGCAATAGGGAGAAAATGCCTTAAAAGTAAGTAATGCACATGGGAGGAAGATATAATTACTTGATTGACCCACTTACATATGTTGCCTTCATGAATGAAAGAATCACAATTCTCATAAAACTAGACTATGATTCTCGAAAGAGATTAAACTATGGTCATCATGCTATAAAAACAACTTATAAATGGTATAATTTCTATTAAAGTATTATACCAAGGTAAAGAATGGTGAGAACATGTTATAGTACAAGACTATATAACCTATACAAACTGTGATTCAAATTTGTCCTTTGATTAATGCATCTACATACAATGTGATTTGTTCTTCGGTTGGAAGAAAGTATGGTTAAGGGAAAATTTAACTTAACTAGATTTTCAAGGCATATGCATCTTTCGATGGATATGCATAATAGAACCTATAAGTATCCTTAAGTGCAAACCATAGTAATTGATGAAGTAGCAAAAATGGTATGGACCACTGAGTCAATTAAATGGTATCTAACAATTTATTTAAATAGATTGATATCATAATTTGTACCAAGAAATTTTGAGAGGTTCCTTTATTGGATTGCATTAATAATGTGTCTAGACAACATAATAAATGTTGCGTAATTCAAACAGGAATTCATAAAATATATAACTCATCTTTTGGTTGAGGGTGATTTAATGTTAAAAAGGAGCAAACATGTAAGTACCGTGAGAACATCAACAGTTACAACTAAAAGGGGTGTAGGATTGAAAGTAGTAAAAACTTTTAGGTATAACTACACTAAATTATGCATGGTCAACAAGTGGTTGAGGCATACAAAGGGAAATAGTAAATCATACGGGATGAATTATGATCTGATCATCTGTGAGCTAATAGTTTGATTTAGGAAATTAAGCAGAAGGTATGATGAAAATATGCATGAATACAGTACTATACTATTGATATTGTAACCAAATGAAATCTGGAAATGATCCACACTTGAAAAAACTTTCTCTGATTACTGAAATAAACCATGCTCATACAAAATTCTTGTCAACTGAGCACAGTTGTTTTAATTTGCTAAAAGAGAGAGAGAGAGAGAGAGAGAATGTTTGGTATGATACTAACATGGTAGGAAAAAAATGTGGACAAGTTTTGTCATGTAGGTGATACCATGGGAATGGTATGATGGGTTGTAGCACAGATGGTACTATCTATAGCAGTACATACGGTACCTGTATGACTACATATGTTACATGTTTGAAATATGATATGTATATCGGTGTATATAATACACATTATGTGCAGGAATGTTTACATTGGGTAGATCTCTGGCAGGACAACCAACTAGGTGGTTACACAGAAGAAGAAAAGAAAGAAGTGGTTCAAGGATAAGTAACCATGGTTAATTACAGTTTGGCATACATACAGTGAACTAATTTGTTATGACCTTGCAAGCATATTAATGTGGAAAATATTCTAACGGATGTATTGTAGGCAAAGAGACTGCAAGAAGTAGGTGTTCAACAAGAACATAAAGGCTTGAAAGAATGCAAGAAGAGAACATGCATTCTTCAGATAAAATAAATGATAAGAAATAGCTGCTTTAATAATATTAAGTAATAGATTATGATATTTATCATAGTTAAAATTTTGCATCTATAAATTCTCACAAATGGTTTGAAAAAAAATGTTACAGGTAGCTATGAAAGGAGAGCACTCCTTGAGACCAATGTAGCTATGGAAGGAGAGGTGTTGGGAGCACTCCTTGTGACCAATGTACATCAACAAAATTGCATCAGATGGCAGAGCCATGAGAGCTATTGATTCAAAAACCAGCTACCTATGAATGAGGACATGATGTAGTGATACACCGAGGACAGTGTAAAATTTAAGTTGGGGGATTATGTAACACCCCTCCCTTGTGTACTGAATTATTATAAACCTAAGCTAAGTTAAAGCTAGGTGTGATATCCTCCCTTTTTTATTAAATGTTTATAAACCTAAGCTGAGTTAAAGCTAGGTGTGATACGCTCCTCTGTGGGTTAAACTATTCTAAACCTAAGCTGAGGAAAGCTAGGTGATATTTAATATGAAAAGAGAATGTGTTATTAAATAAATTAATAAAAATAAATCACTTGGAGGCCAAGGGAGAGGAGATTCTTGCCAAATCCCATGAAGAATGGGATAGAGATGAATCTTTCATGATAAATCTTCTAGATGTGATTCTAGATAAGCTTCGATGGAATGGAGATCCATCGGATGGATGGGAGATAAATATCCATTAGAAATGAAAGCTTTGCAGGAGATAAATGCAAGTTATGAGGAAAATCCTCATGGGAGTTAAAGACGAGATTTTCCGAAAAATACTTAGGCAAATGGAAAAATCCATAAAAGTGGGATGCCGCTAATGGTAACTAAATCATGAAAGAGGATATTAAATACCCAATGCATTGATCAATTGAGGACAATTGATCCTTGGAAAGATCTTCGGCTCGGGGGGAATCAAAGGTGATTCATTGTTGGGTGGTGGTGCTCTTCCCTCTAAGTGATGGTTTTTAAATGGATTCACATGTGTGGAATGTTTGTATGTTGGTCTCTTACCCTTTATGTCATTATAGTATTTGGTTCAGTTATATAGATTTTGCGTTAATTGTTGGTATGGAAGAACTATAGTTATGCATATGGCTTTTTAATGTATTTCATGTTAAAATCAGTAAAAGGATTAAGTCATGTGATGAAATGGTTGTGGAAACTAAACTTGGTCCTTAATTTAAAGTGATGACGGAAAATAGTATGCCTATAACTTATGTGATCATTGTATGGGAGAAAGATAACTATACTGGATAAATGATTTCGTCCTAAGTCTAAAAAATTTTAGCGAGAGATTTACGTTATTTAGTCTATGCATTAAGGTACTATAAGATGAGTTGCATCCATTGAGGTGTTCCACTTTTGTACTTGTATTGCATAAGATATCTATTGATGAATCTATCTGTATTCATGTAATTACTTTCATTCTTATGCATATGGATGAGTAAATATCCAATGAATCTAAAGGTGATCATCATTTTGTTAGTGAAGGATCGTAGTATGTATTTAATGCTATATAAAGTCTCTAGTTTAAGATGGCAGATAGTGGTGGCTGCATGTGGATCAGATGGTATAATGCATTTAATGGAATAGTTTATGATGGTCAGAGTATCGATTACATGCATATTCAATGGGGTCTGATTTGATTATGTATGTTACCTAAGAATCATATTTATTATGAAAATAATGGATTCTTATTATGTATATGCTCTTGTTGCATCTTTATGTAGTAGTAGGGTATATTAAGTGGATGAAAACACTTACAAACAATTTGTTTAAAGAGTAGATGTGATGCATGTGTTGCATGTGATTATTTGAGTTAATGGATTTTATAAAGTTTATGCATGCATATGGTAATCAAGATTTATTGGTGTTGAAGCAAGTTATTGACATGAGATCTAGAGGCATGCAGAGCAGTTAGGAAGTAGTTTCTCTCTCTCTCTCTCTCTCTCTCTCTCTATATATATATATATATATATATATATATATATATATATATATATATATATATATATACATATATATATATATATATATGTATATATGTATATATATATATATATATGTATATATATATATATATATATATATGTATATATATATATATATATATATGTATATATATATATATATATATGTATATATATATATATATATATATATATATATGTATATATATATATATATATATATATATGTATATATATATATATATATATATATATATATATATGTATATATATATATATATATATATATATATATATATATATAAGGGTAGAAGATATCGAACCCATGCATGTCACAAGAGGCTTGATGGTTGTATGTTATGGATCTTCCTTCCTTCCAAGCTGTGGTTATGTCTATAAAATTGCTCGAGGAAGGTGAGATAATGTATCTATGGTATACGGTTCCTCCTTGAATGTGTTGTAGTAGTCAAACTAGGAGAAAGGAGTATGGAATCTTAACTATATCTAAAGGAATTAAAAGAAAACTATGGGGTTAGGGGCTATATTTCCGGGTAGGCCACGAAGGTTCGTTACAGTTGGCAAAGGTTAGGGCTTAAAGGTAACTCCATGCTTATCAGTCACCCAAATGGTTAGTGTGTCTTAAGAAGCTTGTGTTGGTCGCTTATGAAGTGTTGATCATCATGTTTTATCTGCCTAGGATTTTTCTCTAAATGGTTATCATGATTATGAGAATTGATTGAATTACCCTCCCCAAAGAGATCCAATAGATAGTCTCATCATGGAAAAGTATGCATCCTTTTCAGGAACTTGGTCCTTGAACCCCTTGATTTAAATCCATAATCTCACTCAAATTGAGTGTCTTAGATCCACAAGTATGCCTTCCAGGTGAATTCATTGCTCAGAGTAGTTGTGGTGGACAAACTGTATATAGTATTTTACTATTTTGGATAAAATAACAGATGTTATAATTTTTGAATTTTTAGGAGTACGAGACTTTATTCAAAGTTAGTGGGTTATAAAAAAATAATTTAGTTATTTATCTATTTTGGAAAAAACCCAATATATCACTGAAAGGGATATAATTGTCATCTCTTCAAAGATTACATGTTAAGCCATCATTACATCAAAATAGCCTCGTCCCTACCTACCCCTATGCAAGTGTGGCCTGCATGAAATTTAGCTCACCTGTCTAGCTTGTTGTGGTCTTTTCTCAAGGCAATCAGTTGAGTGGAACATTGAATAACTGCAGAATCCAAAAGCAAGAACTTATTAATTCTAACTCCCCTTTCTTTGGGCAAATCATCAAAATTCTTGTCACAACTATTTTTCCGTAGGAAATGGAGGGCAACTGTCTTGATTACCTGCCAGACACTCCAGAAAAATTTGTGCTAGTACCAGGGGTTCTTGTGAAGAACCAAGAAATGGTTTATTAACATTGTTTGTTTGTCTTTACCTACAGTTATTGTCGTTTTCATGTTTTCTTTAGTTTTGTTTTAGTGTGTTTAGTCATATGGATCGATTAGTAGTAATTTTCAGCATGAGAGACATAAGTCTTCATTGCCTATGTTTGGGGACAAATCTTAAGATAATGCTCCACCATTTGATCGAAAGTTGAAAAATATTTTATAGTAAAACTATTCAGGTAGTCTGATAATGTTCTTTTCTATCACCTATAATATGTATCAATAGATAAAGATGATAAATATTGGTTTACCTTTAGTAATCTGAGGGTTGCCCTTTTTCTATTGACAATTGCATCTTGATCTTGTGGAGTTTTTTTGCTTTGGCATGTTCATTATTTTCATTGCATATTATGATTTCTCAATGTTTTCTGCTACTGTTGAAATTTTTTCATACACTGTGTTGTCAAGGTTTTGGAATTCACCTTAGTTTGAAATGTTTTAATGATTCCAACTAATTCTAAGTAAATAGGATTTTTCATCCTAGTCTTTGAGGATTATGAGGGATATTAGATAAATTATGTCTTCTTCCCTACATAGGCTTGTAGAACAGTCATGCATCGATGAAAAATACTATAACTCTAGAACCCCCACTGTAAATATGAGTCATTATTACCATAGTCTGCAATTGCTCTTATGGAAATGAATTGTAAACAAAGCTACACTTTTTAGTATTTACTGATTCTTGTTATGTATTGTGCTTGAATGTGCAAACATCTATCTGATGTGTTGTGGGAGGTCGTTTCCACTAGGAAAATTCATGCTTTGTATCAGGGCCTTGGCACCAAAAATTTACAATCATTCATATCTCAATTTATTTACTTTTATAGCTATAGTTTAAGAGATTTTACTTGAAACATAGGAACAAGTCTATGGGAACAAAGGAAAATTTAGCTATAGCTGCTGCAACTAGAGCTTACACAATTGTGATAACACAAGTACAACTCCTTTTCTTCTTATATTGTCCTAGTGATTTGGATTTTCTGGCCAAATTTTGGTATTTTGACTTGTACATTTCTTGCACGAATTTATACATCAACACTATGTTATGTTGTGGTTTATTTTGTTTTGGAAAGCCATTGGACACAACTTCTGCTTGGATGTAAAATAGCACATTTGAGGGATCAAAGGGACTTTGGAAAACTCTTGTTGAGGCTTCTTGGAAAGAGGCATTTGATGGACTTGGTGTCTTTACTACTGACATCAAATCCTGCTATAGAGGTACCATTAACACCAGACTGTCTATTCAGTTTTTGAGTTAAAACTTTCCATTCTACATTTGTATATCCTTTATCAGTTCTATTTTAAATTTTTATCTTTGATTGATATGTTCTTTATCTGCTAATGGTTTGTTTTATTTCCTACTTGGTATGGGAAAATGCATAATTGAAACTAGACTGTGAAAATATATATAAATCTAGAAAAAACCCTTTAACTACATTTCATCATGATCAAATCCTATGGCTTTGCTAAAATATGCCTGCAACTTTAATGACAGAAAAGCTAGAGAGTCATTGTAGGTTCAACATGGCTTTAAGAATTATATAGCATCAAACCAACACCTCCGAGTAAATGCAGATGCAGCTTAACAAAATACTAACATTTTGTTGTACATTAAGTCAATTTCCTTTCAATCTTGGGGTTTGAAACAATTTATTTTCCCATTGAGATGAATTTTCTTAAAACCATGCAGTAAATTTTGTGTTATCTGTGGTAAATATTGATGAAAATAACGTTAAATAATGCAGTGTATTGAATCACTATTCGATCTATACTTTGTTTGACTTAACTTTTTGTCTTCCAATGCTAGTCACTCTTTTAATGATTCAATTTATCACTATGGTAATATTTTTTTGATTAGTTGGTTCATATCATTTGTTAGATTTTATACCTTGTTTAACTCTGACAATCTTCTCCACATTACCACGGTGCACTTAGTTGGCAGGTACAACAGCAGTAAGGGTGTATGTTTTGCAGATCCATACAACATTAATAATGGCAACAGTTTTTCATGGTTCCTGTGCACATTATAGTATGAGGGAGGTGTTGTTATGTAGGAGAATAGATGGTATATTTCCAGTTTGCATGTTGTTTAAGATTAAGCAATTCCATTTTTTCATCAGTTTAGTTTAGTTTATAATTCATATTCAGTTCAGTTCAGTTCTACATGCATGATCTAATATTTGGAGGGCACAAAACCCTTGTTAATCAGAGTGCTTTTGCATGATAAGGTTCCAGTCTAGGTAGGGGGCACTGTTCTCAAGGAAGGGGATGCATTCTTCTATTTGTCTTCCAGTTGCATGCAGTTACATGGCACACTTATCCATGCAACAAGGGTACACTAGATGATTAGACTTGGGCTAGTGTTTGACTGAGTCACAATTAGTGCTTCATGCATGTGAATAGATACTTTGTATCTTTTCTCTTCTTCCTATTCCATAAAGGAGATGTAGTGAACACTTCCGTGTTGATTAGAAAGTTTTTGGTTTTGAGGTATTGTAGTGTATTTTCTTTGATCTGCATTCACTAGAAGATAGATGTGATTGAGAGTTCATATTTGTGTACATGCTCTTATTATTTTTCTGCAATGTGTTTTTGTAGATTCTATTATACCCATCAAGGGCTTTAAATTACCTACGATCTTAGGATTATTCTTTTAGTGAAAATTTTACTTACTATAGTCTGGATTACATGGTATCATAGCACTTTCACTGAAACTAATAGGAAGTTGTGCATAGATAAGATTGCAACTTGTTAGAGGGAGTTGTTGAAGGATTTCAAGGGTGGGATTCCTGAGCTTCAGCAAGTGAAGAAGATTTTGACTGGTTAAAGGTTGTGGCCCATGGGGTGTGATGTCATAGTTGCTCCAAGGATTGGAGTGTTATTTTGCGTGTTTGTGAAAGGTGGCCTCCAACTATAAGAGGTTGCAGGTTTGATTCTTAGTTCTCAGTATGTTTTCATGTTTGCTTAAAGAGTTATAATCACAAGTAGTTAGGGTCTTTAGGATTGTCACATGTTGGATGGCACTTCCAACTCTATTATAGTTCAGGATGTAGCATCTCTTGGAAGAGGTTGAATTGTGGTACCTCATGGAGAAGGAGATTTTACTTTCAACAGATACTAAGGAGTTGGTTGAGCATGATTAGAATTGGTCAAACTGGAATGAAGAGTTTTGGATTTGGTGAAGAATCATCTAACCCCTTTCATTGTAGAGAAGAAGATTGATAGGGAAATGAATATTACCTTGATTGTATTGTATTGGAGCGAGAACATGTCTAGTAGAATGCTCTTAATGAAGAAATAGTTCATTACTTGCATGAGAAACACTACTACATTAGTTATCTATTTGATAAAGATCAAGAGTTGAGAGGGAAAATAGTTGCACTTGATCAGAAGGTAGAAGAGAATGGACTAATTGGGATCAATTTGAATGGCTTTGGTCCATATTGGCACCATTTTGTACAGTCTGTAGGTGCTTGTGAGAATTTATGCGCAATCTAAAGTTTTTGGGATGCATTTATCGAGGAGGAAATGAGATTGGAGATGGTTTTAGCCAGTGACCAGGATTTACCAAATCTAGCCCTCATTGGGAGCGTGAGGGAAGGAGGAAATAAAATAGGAACTGTGAAGGGTTAGAAGAAGAAGGAAGATTCAAGCTCTTCTAACCAGATGAATAATACTTTCAGCCATATCAAGTGCAAGAAGCATGGCCAATATGCTTTTGAGTATCTTGAGAAGTAGAGGAAGGGTAAGCAACAATAATAATAAAATAGTTTGCAATAATTGTAGCGCTTCAAGTATGGATGGCCATTATGATTCTTAGTGTTCTAAGAAGAAAGGGAATAGTAAGAAACAACATCAATAAAAATGGTTTCAAGGAATTCCAGAAGCTTCAAGTTCATACAAGTTCATTGAAAGGTGTGGTACAACCTTTGCCATGGTGTCATGCCTTTCCACCAACATTGTTTCAAGTGTTTGTGGTATGTTGAGAAGTGGAGCCTCAAGACATGACAGTAAACAAAATAGATTTTTCAATTTTCCAGATGAGTATACCTCACCACTTCTATACAATGTTATCTATCTTTAGGACAAAGTAAACAGAGCACTCCACATGAGGTACATGATGCTATCCTCCTTTAGGAAAATGTAAATAGAGAATTTCACATGAGATCCAGGTATATTCAAATGTTACAACACTTGCACATACAATTAGCCTGTATTATTTGGACATTACCTCTTAGATGATCCTTGTTATGCAACTATAGGGACCTACCAATCCTTAATAACCTGCAAGCTATTTCTTAGAAGCATATATTTGGATGTGAGTAGAATTCATCTTACCTATACATTTAGTGAAGGAAACATGATTCTCCTCCCCAAATCTTGCACAAATTATTAAATTAATATCGTTTAAACAAGAAAATTCTAAAGGTGGCCAAGGTGCCACTTGAACTTGTAACATAAGATTACCTATTCTATAGGTGCAATTCAAGAAGCATCATAAGCTCAACATCAACAAAATCACAATGAAAAATATTTCATGTTTAGCTTTCACCTAAAGCTTTTGAGAAAGAAAAAAACTACAACTACCCAACAGTCGCTATATTCAAACTTGGCCAAAAGATTATTTGTATAGGATGGATACACCAACATGCAAGAGCCTCTTGTATTCTAAATCTTCATAGTCATGCCATCACAACTTATAAGTAATGATATGTCAAGCCTTACACCATCTCCTGTCAAATCCTTACAAGGAGAGCTCCTTTGATATATGATTGCTACATCACTATTTCCTATTGTAGTCAACCATTCCTTAAAATCATGTTGTAGTTCCTAATCTAGATCCTCTATACATCCAACTGACATCTCTACCATCAATTTTAATCATTGAAATTCTGGAATTATTCTCTATCATACATCTTTGTACTACACACCATATCTAACTTGTATATGACAATGCACACTCAACTACGTAAGGAGTATATGAGTGTGTGAGGGATTTCTTCAATTGTTCAAGTTGTAAATATATATATATATATATATATATTTCTTAATCTTAGGAATATTTTATAAAGCTTCTGTTATAAACAAAAATGGTATCTAACCACAAGAATTAAAATTGATATCCCATAGAGCAATGATGATGTCTTAGCTTTGTTCATCTTTGAAGAAATTTCTTTCAATTGAATATTAAGTTGAAAAAGGAGTTTATTGAAATTTGAGCAAATTGTGTATTCCCACTACTAACATTTGTCTTGGCATTCCCCAGCTAACAAACAAAACACCCTCACTTTCTAGCTAGAGAGTAGTGAGCAAAGTAGTTGCACTCATAAATGCATTGAATATAGAAGAAAAGGAGAAATCAGCTAAGAGTTTTCATATGAATTCAGGGAACTTTTATGCATGCGAGAGCATTTCTACCCTCTTCTAAGGCTTACTACTATAGGTCTTAAGGCAACATCTAAGGTCACTTGATGATGGACATACTAACCAAACTTACAAGGAGGCACAATAGCATTCTAATATTTATGAAGAAAGGATAATAATATTGTGGTGCTTTCATTCTATTTTGGAATTATGTGAATTTCCTTAACAGAGTAGAAATGAATTACAAGTGCGGCCTATCATCTAAGAAATCATATTGGTGGGGAAACTAGCTCTGGATTAGTATACTCCCAAACAGATAGCACTTGGAGCAGAAAGGGGACTTTTATTATTTATATGGGCATGATCAATGTGACCCCAAGATAATTCATTGTGGTGTCAAAGAAAAAAACATTTTACTACATGAAGATTTTGAAGCCATCATGGGAGACTTTGGATTGGAAAAGATTTTAGACCAAAGGGATTCACATGTCACTACTGTTGTTTTTGGTATTGTCGAGCAGATAGCCCCAAAGTACCTTTCAATAGGACATTCATTAGGGAAAATTAATTTATTTTGTATTGAGGATATATTACTATTGTTAGACAAAATTATTCAATTATTCACAAAATTTGTTCCGTGCAGAGAGATCTCAGAGATTGTCCTTGGACACAATTGTTGCCAATTACTTTAGGGATTTTTTCTACCATGTCACATGTGGTTTCAGGGTTTCATTTAAACCTTAAGGATAATCATGAAACAACTTTATTGTTTTAGGTCAATTATGAAATAGATCTCCCATTCCCAATAGATTGAAGGATAATATAACTAGTCTAGGCACATTTTCCAATGGTATTTTCAACTACAACATTATAGCCCTATTTCTTCTAGCGTATATATACTTGTAGCAACAAATACTTGTACCAAATCATATTATGTTCTAGCATCTCATCACTATTAAACAAGTATGTCTTCACTATGTATATGGTTGAACATATATTTGTTGGCCTTAATGACTCCTAGTAATATTGATTTTATATTGGAGTTTCTAAAATACATAATAATTATATATGGTGTATTTGCATTTGAAAATACACAAGATGTCACAAGTAATACTAATAATCAACTTCCCTAATGACTAGGAGGTCTTAAAACTCCATAGTGGTTTTTGCACTAAATGTGGGTATCATTGATTCATAAAAGTGGGATCTCAGGGAGACCTGTGCTGACGTTGTTTGTAAAGAACAACCAAATTTAGAATTAAAACTTTGGAATCACTCTAACAAAAATAAAAAAGTTTCTCTTTATGCTTCCAAGGTAGCCGAGGACACCTCTATAGATTGGTAATTACCGATTGTACATTCTAGTCTCATTGGCATATTTTTTTTTCATTTCTTGGATATCAATAAAATTACCTTTCTCTTCTTACTGCAAATTAAAAGTGTTAAACAACTGTAGTTTGATATGAATTCTTTGAAGGAAGGTCTCCATGTTGTGGAACCTATTATGATTTTCTCTTAAATAAGATAAATGACCACCAAGGAATTCCTTCTCCAGAACTTAGTTATCCTAACTAAATTCCTTCCTTTGAGAGAGTATATGTTGTCCTATTAAGTTCTCTGAACACATGAGAGATTATGATCATCTGGAACTGCCTAGAGACCTCTTTCATCTGAGTAGCTAAGGGAGATGTTATCACTTAAGAATTCTAATGCCAAAATTTCTCATACCAGCTTGATGATAAAGGTCAGTGTTAGTCTAAGTTCGAGTTTGTTTTTTTCCTTAGAGTCTGAGTTTTAGGGGTCTTGAGTCAAGTATGTATTCTCATTCATCACTGTGCATTCTCATTCTTCAACGGTCTCATAGCCATGTGTCAATTTGGTTTAAAAATCATTATGTACCACAAAGCCTTTTTAGGTGATTGCGTAGCGCATGTAACCATTCTGAAGTGTTTTCGCAGCGCATTAATCCTATTTAGCAGTTTTGCAGTGCAAAAGTCCATTAGGTGATTACGCAATGCAATAGTCCTTTAGGTGTTTTCGCAGCGCGTTAGGTTTTAGGTGATTTCGCAGCGCATCATTCAAAATTTACACTGACCGCGCTGCGAAATCAGAGATTCGTGCATTCCGCAACGAATCTTTCCCAACTATCAAATCTTTCAAGTTAATCTATGGCTACGTCATTCATTGTTAGTTTATGCACTCCATATATCATCTCCAACCGCTTATCTCCATTATTGCAATCACTAGGTACATTGGTACACATGAAATACAAGTTCCAAGAAAGGCCAGGTATGCTTGGTTTTAATGATGATTGTAGGCCTTGCATGAGAAACAAATCTACTAGATTTCAATTTGAAAACATCATCATCAAGTGAGGCAGCTATCAAGTGAGGCAGCCATTCAAGCGAGGCAGAGTTTGGATTTTGAGCAGCGCTAGCATTTCAGCGTCCATTACACTGAATCTTCATGGAGGGATCGGCAGAAAGGAAAGACCACAGATCAGGAAAATGTCTGAGAAACGAGCCTGAAGGTTTGGATATAACCTTGAAGAACATAGAGGTCAAACAGGCATTTAAACAAGCTGGATGTTGGAATTTTTGCAAGAAGCTCGAGGGAGGACATGCACAAATGACTAAGGAATTTGCACTAAATTTCACAGGACTAAACTCAAAGGTGGGTATGTTGGAATTGCAGGTCTCACCAGACATGATATCCAAAGTTACGGAGATTCCAAGAGGGCAAGAAAATTGGTTCAAGAATTTCAAATTTGACATGAACCCATGCAAAGAATTCCTAAAGCAAGATTTCATTAATTCAGATTTAAGCAAGTCTGTTCCTAGAAGTTATGTCAAAGAACCTTATGCCCATTTGCTCACCTGTATACAGAAGTACCTAACATGTGAAGGAAGATATAACAAAGTGTATTCATACCATTTTAAACTTTTGTTGCTTTTGACAGGCAAGACATCTATTGATCTACCTTTTTATTTATTCTGCAGTTTAAGTAAAATGCGTGACAAGGTGCAACTAAGAAAAGAAGCCTGTGAGACTTCATTATTCCACCATGGCTTGGTTAAGTTAATGGTTCTGCATGAACTCTAGAGGGTAGGCAGAGACTAGGACACATTCATATTCATGTCCGGTTTCAAGAGCAAGACCGGTCTCAGCCCTCAAGCGGCAAAAGAACCTTCAACAACAACCAGTCCTCAAGCAGAAACAAGAGCCAAGAGGGTTTCAAAGTTAAAAGAAAGGAAACAAGTTGGAGATTCTACCAAGCCACTGACTATTCAGGATACACCCCAGCAGTCAATTAAAGAAAAAACTCAGGTCAAAGAAACTGCACATGAATTAAGCACAGGTGGAGGAGTTCAAAAAAGAAGAAGTAGGAGTCAGGTGGCCAAAGAAAAAGGTAAGTCAGTGAGTATTTAAGAAAGCCCTATTTCAAAGGGAGACTTAAATGATTTATTGCAAGAAATTTACATTGAAGAGTCCCCACTAGTTCAAGCTGAGTTGATACAGTCAGGAAAAGAGGAGGCTAAGAAGGTCAAAGCCTCAAAGGAACTCAAGTTTGATGATAAAGTTGATCAATTTGTTTTTAAGCCCAGGAGACCCATAACAAGGAAGTTCAAACAAGTACAGGAGGTACCACCAAGAGCTGATGAAACAGGGAGGTGACACGGCCTCATGAAAGAAAGGATAAAGGCAAAACAGTTTCCAATCAAGAAGAAGGTAGTGTGGAAGACTTGAAAAGGAGATTGGAATCTGCCAACTTTGAAATTGCTAGATTGAAGAAAGATGCTAGGAAATTTGCGGCTAAGGAGGCTTATTTCAACCAAATGCAAGCTCGGTGGGAGGACCAAACATTTTAAATTCCTGAGGTGGTTGATTTTAATGTTCAATTCCGTAGCTGGAGTACTCCTGCAATAAAAGAAGCTCAATTTATCATAAAATTCAATACAAACCTCAGGTCTGGGATCAAAGTAATGAAGAAACAAATTGAAGACTTAAAGATACAATTGAACTAGCAAAAAGAATCTCCATAAATAAATCTCACTTCAAGTAAGGATATGTTTCAAAGTTTTGATGGTTTTGCTTGGTACAATCTTTTCAAACATTCCCATTCAGTTTTGGAAGGTCTTGAAACAGTTGAAACAATGTTTTAACAGCAAAGTGCCCAAATACCAAAGTTTTGGGTTGAAACTGTGATTTTTGAAACAACCCAGCAGTTTCGTAGTGCACTACGAAATTGTTGAAGGTGATGACTAGAGCTCAGCAGTTTTGTAGCGTGCTACGAAACTGTTGAAGCTAAATAATCCAATATCAATCAACCGGTTTTGAAACATAAGCGGGAAATTTGAAAGGGGAATATATACAAGGCATCATCTGAAGCTTCAACATTCAACCAGGTCAAGACAGGTGGAGAAAATATGGATTCGGATCCAACTTTAAATTTTTTGTCATAAAGTGAGCACATTTACCACCGTTCAAGATATGTCAAAATAGCTTGAAAGCATTTTTTCCTTTACACATAAAGGAGGTGGATAGCACATCAAGGACGTGGCCATCTGCTAGATTTTGGATAATAAAAGATAAAGGACATGCTTCTTTGGATTCGAAAATTGTAAGGCAAACCAAAGACCGATGAGAAGGTAGTTTCCTATGTTTCAGGACAATGGAGAAGATATGGCATTGAAGACCAGCATGGAGTTTTGAACATTCATCACAGCGAAACTAAAAAGGAACTAGATGTCAAAGAACGAGAACCATTGTAATCAAGGCTATTATTAGCATAACATGGTGTTAGAATCCTACTTGATTTAGACCTCTAGAAAGTCTAGTTTAAGTTTGTTACATTAAATAGGAAGTTAAAAGTTAAACAGGTGTCATTAGAAGTAGATTTTGAGTTCCCCTAATGTTTAAGGAGGAATCTCAGTGAGGTCTATATATAGGAGAAAGGGAAATGTAATAAGGCTTGGAAGTTTATGTAAAAAAGCTCTGTTGTCAAGCTTACGTAAAGACTCTGTTTATTTTGGTAATATAGTAAATGGTTTCAGCTGCTCAAGAATCATAGTGACTTCAATGTATGAATTCCTCTTTTTGTCTTTCATGTTGTCTACAGTATTATGAGTATTTGATTACTTAGAAATCACCTGCAGTGTTCTAATTTCCTTCATATGCTCATATATTGTTCCTTTCTGTCTAATGTACTTTATTTATATTGAAGTCTGAATGCCTTGATTTTATTGCAAAGCCAATTCACTACTAATGCTAAATGTGACTCCATGAACCCAATGGATGCTTGTTAATTTAGAATTTACCAGCCTCATTCCTATTTGTTTCATAAAGAGTTAGCCATCTCAATTATAATGACAAACCTTAAATCCTTTGAGAGAGCCCTCTCAGGCTAAGGAGGCTAAGCCTTAGCCAAAATATTGGTCTGAAACAGTTACTTGAAGTCTTCCTGGTCTGCAACCTTCCAGGGCTTGATTTTGAGATAACAGGAGACAAGGAAGTATTCTGAATTTGACCTTGTGCATTCATCAAATTAACATCTAGTGTTGAGTTCCCAAAGACCTATAGATGACCAATATCCTTGTCAAAGGAAGATGTTAATAAATAAAATATAGGCTTCAACTTTGCCAAGTTATTTTTATCTTTGTCCATGTTTTCCTTAGTTTGCAAATAGTGAGTGTCACAACAATAAAGCACAAATGCATGAATACAAATCTGATGAGAGTGTTGGAAATAAAATCTACATGCAGTAAAATTTATGTTTGTGTTTCAGTTGTATTTCTTGCAAGTTATCAAATTGTAGTGTTATCAAAGGACAATAGATACATGTGTTGATGATAATTATCACAATTGTAAGATATTCAACAATAAAAGTTTAAAACCATTTTTATGTGGGCTATGTTCATTTAGTCTCATTTGTGTTAATTTTTTCCATCAGATAGAGTCACCTTGGTCTTGTTGCTATAGTCTACCTCTATCAAAATCTTGACATAGATGACTTATTTAAACTTTCATGCTCACTTATATCTAAAGTTAATAGCCAAACAACTTGCGAGTTGCATGATCGTATAATGAATCAATTCTCTCTCAAGGAGGCCACAGAGTTATGTTAATGACAAGGTTATCATGCTTCAATCAGTAAGAAAGTTTAACATGCGACAGGGTTTGGATATGAGCCTTCCAAATATTAATAACCAAGTCTGCATAGTTACTGAAGATTTCACCAACAGGAATATACTATAATTTTACTGTAATAATGATCTTCAAGGAGGTTGAGATATTGTGTAAAATGACCATTGAGTGCCTAGTGTTGACTAATCAAACCTTCATGTGCTCATATTATCGATAGCCTTGATTTAGGATACCTAAAACCTGACCATAATCTGTCCCTTGAAATCAATATGATCCTTCTTTAACTTTTCTCTTACGCAATCCCTCGGCCTTATTCCTGCAACAATTTAGATGATTCGATCCTTCAAGTAAGGCATCACAGTGACTTGACCCTATTGCAGAAAATTTCTATCTTCAAAGAGAAATATCCTTCCAAAACTAGAGGCATTGATAGAGAGAATAGGTGTTGAATAGTTGATACTAATCAATGGTCATGGTGATCATGCCCAAAATTTATGGAGGAAATTTAGATTCTAGGACCCTTCCAAAATATGTTTTGGTCTAGGATTTGGTACTCTTGATCGATGTCCAGGACTGTAACTTCTTAGGAAATAATCTCAACTTCAAAAGTAATGACAAAATGAATGCAAGCCTATGCTTGTTATCTAAAGTAATCTCTATATCTTAGATAGATATCTCCTGCACTTGATCAATCCTCTAGAGATGAGAATAGTACTTCAAACGAAGATCTGTAGAGGATTGACCTTACCTCCAGGGATCATATAAAATATATTTCCATAGGCTTATGATGATTATACAATCTTAAGCTTGTTGTGTAGGATTGTTATAAAGTACAAGAAAATACCTTGATGTCTTCCAACTTTTTCCCATGACAGTTGAATATCTTTAGGATTGGTGCCCATGTTTATTGATTAGGGCTTGAAGAAGGCCTTAAGAAATAAACCAAATTTGAATTATGAATTGATTTACCATAGAGAGCTGGAGGTATCAATGAAATTTTGTAGTGATTGCAATCTCTTTAATCTTGGGCTTGTCCTCGCCTGAGCTTTGATACCATGTTAATTTTAAGTTAACATATTCTTTGCTTAGGTTAGATACTTCATTCAACCATATGCCCATTAATCCAATTACCAATCACATTAGACATTATATAACAGTAACTGACGCAAGAACATAAATGATAGATGCTGAAGATAAGCCAAGATAGAAAGACACAAGAATATGGCCCAAGCCAGGGAAAAACCCCAAGATGGGGAAAAATATTGATCAAATCTTCCTATTATTATGATCAAATGTTCAATAGAGAAAGAGAGAGAGTACAATGATATAAAACAACTTTCCAATATGAAGATTAGGCATCACTTCTCTTAGATACATTCAATCCTTTAATCTGGGTAGTATGTTCATAGAGGACAAATCATATTGTTGTTGAAGATTGGTCTGGTTAGGGAAACAACAGTCTTCTTCTTTATAAGTTGACCGATCCAAAAATCCTCCTTTATACTGTGTCCTTCCTTATTTCACATGATTCTCCCTTTCGCTGGGTTAAGGAGCTGGTTTATGACCACATTAAGGTCACCGTTGATATTATCTTTTTGGTTCTGGATTAGGGCTTTTGAAGCATGTTGCTCCAGCCCTTGAATATCTACAAACAATGTGGCATTTTTCTTCTTACAAGGGCTCTATAATTATTAGTAGTACTAGCCTATTTTTAAGTTTCTATGACATCCTCAAAAGGCACCCGAATACTATCATATAAGGTCAATGACTTTCTATTGTATTTCAACTTCATGGGTAAGTGATTCAAGGCCTGTAGTCAAGTTGTGAGAATATATTCTAGCTGTGGCCAAACTATAGGAAGAATTCCCATACAAAACAAGTCATAACCCACATATAAGATTTTCCTTAACCATAGCGAAGCACTGCTTCCAAACTCGGACCTGTTATGACAAAGCCCTAACAAAAACAGTCCCAACCATAACCATAATTTATCCTCCTTAATCTTCGCTGCCATAGAAATATATTTTTCTTTTGATTGATGTGTCCCAAATGGGAGATAATTCTCCTCTATATATACAATTCAGTGGAGTTGAGGGGACATGACTTTTGATCTTTTTAAGCCGACTTATAGTTGAGGTTGACCTAAATAATTTACATGAGAGAAACATAAATTCAAAATTCCACTTCTACTTATCCAAATTTGACAATATTTAGATCAATTTTGGTCCTCTCTAAAAGAGGAATTAAATGCCATAATTATCTTCCCCAAAGGATCTATTCAAAGTGTAATTTCGCCCTAGTTTCCATTTTTAACAAAAATAACCATCAATATTTTTTTTCTATCATTTTGGATTGAATTCACAATAGTATGCTAAAAAGTATTATTTCAATGTCTAGAAATTAGGATATATAAATGTGAGATATATAATCTACATCTTTAGGTTATTTCCTTTTCAAATATGAGTTTTTTTAGGCTACATGTTAATTGTTTGAACTTTGAACTTTGAAGAAATTCCTGAATGGACTTCGTAAATACTCGAATGAATGAACTTCGTAAGGTTGTGGTACCATAAATCGTGTTATTTCAAAGATTTGACTTCCATATTTTCACATAATACAATTTACTCAATAAATACTTATGTTTAGGATTATATATGTGTTGGAGCAGTTCCTTAATGTTTTACTATAATCCTGATGTTGACAAGCTTTAGTTGACTTTTTTCATCAATTGCTCATAGAATATGCAAAAGGAAATGATTCTCACAATGTGGCAAAAATTACATTTCTCCTGATTTCTTTTTTATTTTTCATGACAAGATAATCATGTTGTAGGAATGAGTTCTCCTACAGTCTGTTTCAATTTGTAGATTTTTTTTTCCTCCCATTTTTTCACAAGGATGTAGATTTCATTGTCATGTTGATGGTTTTTGTATGTATCTTATTTAGCCCCAAATGCTGGTAATGGAGCAGATATTGAAAAGTAGTCATGGACACAGACTCTATCAAAGGTTAATGTTACAATATCACTTACAATTGGTTTCAGAAATATTTTAATGGTTTGTGACATAAATAAGAGTTATTTAACAATAGGGTTGAAATGGAAATCTCATGTCTTTGTTGTAGTTCATTTATTTGTGTTTCGTAGCTGTAATTCATTTGTTTGATTTTGAGATTTATCACATCAATTATTTTTCTAATCCAATATGCATAGCCTGTATTTATCACCCGATGTTAGTTACTTGACATGGTTGATAAAACATTCAATTCTAGGTCACTTTTATTTTAAGTCATAGATTTTATTGATTAAAAGGAAGTTCATATTTTGATTGGTTTACTTGGAGCTTGATTTAAAAACAAATTGTAAATTTCGCGTGGATGTTATTTTTTTATGGTGAGATCTTTGCCCCAATAAGGTTAGATGAGTCCTAGAACATAGGTATACAACAAGTGTATCATTGGAATTTGTTGTGTATATGTTATTCTTTATATCATTTATGGATGGTTATCGATTGATGTAAAACAGAGGATGGGAAGGTCTTGCTAATTCTCTTGATAAAACAAAATCAAATGGAGTGGTAGAATTGTGTTTTAAAGGGTGAGATAGAAATAAACAATTTGAAAGGTATAAATTTATAATAGCAAGCTATCTAATCTAGATCTAGAGACACAATAGACCCTGGAAATAAAATGATGGTATTGATGAGTCTTCCCTGTAAATAAGCTCTAACTGTTAGACCACTGCCCAAATTTTAGTTATCTACAATGGTAATAGTGAATCTAGCTTTATTTGTATGAAAGCGACTTTGGCCATTGTCTTTTTCATTTCCTATGAATGATTTTGATTTTCAAACTCCAACTAGTTTGTTGTTAAACTAATTAAAGATTTGTCAAAAAACGTATAGTTTTCAAAGCTCTTTTCTAAATTTATTTTCTTGAGCAAATTTGTCTTTTTACTTTAGGCACTGTAGATTGCTACCATATGGTATATGCTATGATATAATTTCCTGGATAAATAGACAGAAGTGTTGTACAACGTAGTCTTTTTTAAATCTAAAGAAACAAAATTTCCAAATACAAAGTTTATTAATTAAGAACATCTTTTACATTTCTTAGCTAAGTTATGATTATATTTTGGTAGGGGATTTTGTGTACGTTGATATTGTGTTGTCCCTTTGGTTTTTGTTAGGTAACAATGGTTAATAAGGAATGTGTTCTTCAGTAGCAGGCACACAGCTTATTCTACTATTGACATCGATCTCCATGGTTTTCGGGCATGGCAACAAAAACACAAATGTCAGCGGGATCTCCAAAGTCTGTGTTGGATGAATTTAATACTAGTGATGATTTTGCTTCCTTCTTAGATAAATAATGTCACAATTCAAATTCAAATAAACAAAAGTAGCTCAAGAATGAAGGTGAGGCTATTGGTTTTTGTCCAAGTCAAACTTTTTTATTTGTTGGTCATTGTTGTGTTTTGAGTGCGGACTTGTGAAATTCCAAATTGCATGTTGGTTGATGTGAAGGAGATATATATATATATATATATATATATATATATATGTCGTTCATGGTTTCTAGAGATCCGTGTTACATTCGCACAAAATTTTATATATCATTGAGATATCTAAACACCCAACAGCAACAACATTGAGATTTTTCTTTCACTCAACCTATAACATATTTCATTTGTCTTCATCAATGCTCTTCTTCCATATGCTATCCACTTATGACATTTGCTTTGTAATATTTGGTGCTTTTTCTTGTTATAGGTCATTTGTAGGTTATAAATGTCTTCAGAGTCTCACTTCTAATTGAGTATTCAACTGAACATATCGATTCTCTTATACGTAACTATTTTTCCCTCCACCAACATTTTGTAACCTCCATAACCATTAGGTAAAGATCTACAACTTTGATGTTTCTTTTCTCGTTTAGTAAAAGATTTCTGAGACTTTAATTTATTGAAAGTTGAAGAGTTTACAATTTATGAAATTTCAAGGTCTAATTTTTAAAAGTCTAATTCTTTAAAGGGTCCTAGCTCAATGGAAGAGCGTCTACTTTACAAGAAGGAGTTTGGTGGTTTGATTCCATCATGCCCTAATATCCATATGGAATGGCAATGATCATTTTTTAGTGATAGAGGCTCTTTTTCCCATCGCTGATGCACTTACGGTGACACTTTTCTACCCTCACCAAAATATGAAATGGTAACATTCAACGAATGCCAGCATATATACGCATCAGTAGTGATGACCATGAAAAAATTGTAACCATAAATCATTGTTGTTGATATGAAATGGTAACAATCATTGTCCATCATTATAGTAATTATTTTTTATGGACCTTGAATGTCACCACAACACCAATACTTTTGGCAATGCAGATTTTGGTGATGGTCAACGAATGTCACCATACATATGCATCAATAGTGATGGTCATGAGATATCCATCACAATAAATCATTTTTTTCATATGAAATGGTGACAATTAGTATCTATCATTATAATCAATATTTGTGATGAACCTTGAATGTCACCATAACACCTATACTTTTGAAAATGCCACCTTTGGTGACGTTAAATTTTTGGTGACCGAGGCTATGGTCTATCACCATTGCTCATATGAAATGGTGACTCTCGTTATCTGTCATTATACATCATTATTAGGGATAAAATTTGATCTCACCACAACACCTATACTTGTGGAGATGCCACCTTTGGTGATGTTCAGTTTTTAGTGACGAAGGCTCTTTTGACCATCACCAATGAGCTTATGGTGACATTTTTTGCCCCTCACCAATGTCCTTTTTCTTCTAGTGTACATTGTAAACCCCCATATATTTATCCCATTTCTTGGTCTTCAAATGGATCACAATAGTAACTGGAAACTAAATGACAACTAGTGTATTGAGAGCTCTATTAACTCTTTTGCAAGATAATTTACCAATTGAACTACTCCTTATTGGTACTAGTTCCTAACTAAAACTTTGTCACTTTATTATTAAAAACATTGAAATAAAAAACATGTATAATAAGTGTTTGATACATTCCAATTTATCAAATAGATTAGGAGTCACAATATTAATTAGTTAATAAGGATTTTTTTTTATCAATGGCATCAAGACAAATATTGTTGAAGTAGCTTAGTTGTTTTCCCATTTAGTAGAATATGTTCCTTTATTGAGAAACATCTCAAGAGCTAACATTTATTAATGACTTATAAATGTATAAATCTCCATAGTGGAATGATATTTGTTCATATTCGAATCGCAGTCCACTAGTTCTACCTATTAGGTTAGTAAAGACACTTCAATAAATTTAATATATCAATTCAGATTACACAAGTAACACCATATAAAGAGAAAAACAATAAATTGAGGTTGGTTATCATCATATTTGCATTGAAATTATACATTTATTTTTTGGTTAAGTCGAGCTTGCTTAGAGAAAGAAATCTACTTTCACTATGGAAAAGGGGCAAACAACAATTTTCTTTTTTTTTGCAAGTAAATTCAAATACATTATCACATTAGTTTAGTGGTTGTCATGTATTAATATTAATATGCAATTGAGGAATGGAAATGGCATCCAAACAAGAGACCATGAAATTAAAAAACGTTGGACTTGGTGTGAGATCTTTGCCTTCTACATTCATTTTCTTAGCAGTTTCTCCTATGACATGATGAAGCATGTATCTCAACATATACTAAACTAAACTAATACCCAATTTTTCACTAGTATAGATATTATATCTTGTACAAAATGGAAGTCGTCCATAGTCATGACCCTCCACATCAACATTTTCTTTAATGACTATCTTAGGCCTGAAGGTAAATGGGTTCTTCCATATAGTTAGGTCATTGAAAAAGACTTGCATATTTACATGTATATTAGATCCTTTAGATATATTATGGTAACCAATAATTAATATTTTTTGTTTTTCTATGCAAAACCATTAGAGAAGTGGGTGGACATGCAAAGGGCCTGTTTTGTGATATATTAAATGAACTATAGATGATCAAAATTAATGTCAGTCATCACTTTATCTAGTTTTCTTTGTGCTAAAAATATAAACATACCATTCCATAGGTGAAGATATTGATAATACCCCCCCCATAGAGGAACCATTAATGAATATGATCCCAAATAATAGGCGCAACACCCTTCCTCAAAAGTATCTTCATCCCAACATGATCTCTCACACTACCATGTGATATTGCATATATTTCCTTTGTTGGTGCTTATGGATCTTATGCAAACCCCAAACTTTAGTGATGCAAGTAAGGGAGGAATACATCCTTCTAACAATATTTTCACTCCTTACATAGAAATCTTAATATTAAATATGAATTAACCTTTTCCATATTAGTAATGGATATGAAAAATGCAACAGGAAAATCTAATTCTTCTAAATGAGAACCAATTGTAACTATAACACCCTTTATATATTTTGCACGATCAAAAGTTGTTTTGTTTCAAACTATTTTTCAATTCATGTACATGTATTTTCTTATAGTTGTTCAATAATTTGTGCAATACACACAAGTTTCCCATACCCCCTTTGGATTTTCTATTCTTGCTACTCACTCAATTGATTCGGTAGATAGGAGCCCATAACCAAAGGGGAAAATGGAGAGTAGTGTGGAGATTTCCAGAAGCCACAGTAACTATTGTCCCTCCTCATATTGACATGATTAGCAGGGTCGCAAGAGTTTCTCTCAGCATCCATGGTGTGTAGAGTTTAGAACAAAGTTCTCACATAAAAATACCAAAATCTCATTTCTCATGCACCCCTTCCTTCTCTCATTTCTCTCTCTTCAAACACGTCAAGCACTTAAATATATCTAATTGTATGGATCAATTGCAGGACCAAGATTTCTAATTGGCCTCTAAATCCCTAAAAACCTAGTTACTTTATCATTAGGAAACATTGACCAACCACATGAATGCATTTCAAATCTAGGGTTTGTAGGGTTTGTGAATAAATGTACTCTGTTGGAGGATGTTTCACTTCCATACCCAATTTGCAGAATTTAGGTATTAAGGCCTTCACTAGGGTTTGTAAAAGCTTAGCCCTATCTATAACAAGAAAATCCTTAAATTTTCCTACTTTTTCTGCTTATCAAACCTTGACTACACTTCGTAGTCTTGTACACAACTCCTCAACACATACGCTCCTCAATAATTTTAATTACGCTCTAATGGTAGCAATTTCCACTAGAATTTGGTCACGACCCTTTGCATTTCCTCCTCTGATTAAGTTTTATCAGCGGGGTCTTCATTCTTCCACTTTGTTCTTAGCCTTCTAATATTTCCATTTTCCAAAAACTTAACAAGTCTTTTGTAGATTCAAATCTATGGTTTGACACTCAATAAAAAAAAATACTTTTATGTGGTTTCAACACTAGCACCGGTCTCTCTATAGTTCTGAGTTCAATGATTTGTCCTTTTGGATCTCCAATCTGGAGATTCAATCACTATAATAGCTCTTTGTCCCCTATTACAGGATCAACACTTCTTATGGGAGGTCAATATAAAAGCTTGACCCAATGAAACATCATTAGAAATCACATCCATATTTACATAGACCTAACATCACTCCCATATTTACATATCCATGTATAGCGACTCTCCATTAAAAGGATCCCTGTAAAAGGGCGATTATGGGTAGATATTATTCTATGAGAACTTTTCACAGGTCACATGCAGCCAACACAAGGCCAATTTTATGTGAGACTACCACCTACACACACTCCAACACCTCGTATTTCCACCCTTTATTGCCCCTGAATTCCCATTACCATTTCTCTTTCAGTTTTTCTGCTGTGATTACAAAATGACCAAATGGGAGATACATAGAAACAAAAATTGGTTCGAATTTTCCTTTCCTAGAATGTGAAATGATATTTGAAGGAACAACATATATGTGCTAGTTTTTTACAACTACAAGATCAAATAATATATCATTTCTTTCAAAAGAGACAACCTTGACCTATGGAATAGAGTACACATATTTTACAACTGCAAGATGAAATATTATCATTTCTTTCAAAAGAGATGGTCTTGAGTTGTTGCATGGAGTACACATTTTACTATTTGTGAAAATATTGGAGTTATGTATGTAGACTAGAAATATGAAATATGATTACACATTATTGTTAGGAGGGGTCGTGAGCTCTCCTTGCTAGTTAGAAGGTAGTAGCTAACACTTGATGAGTGTGGAATAGTTAACATCTAATTGATTAAATAATTGGTTTTTGTTGAGTGATTCTCTTATGTAAGCAGTAATCTATGCTTGCCCAAAAAAAAATGGAGAACATTAACAACCAGCTAGCAGGAGATTCTGCAAAATTTACAAGCTCCCTCCATTACCAGCATGACATGATTACAACTTTAGTCTTGTCTACTCAACAATCAAAGGTTGCATACAAGCACAATGAGCTTGTTGCTTGGAAGGTTGTTCCTTTCTTCCACTAACAAGGAATGCTCGTAATGGAACTCTAATCTTGGGCCCATCTTCCAACATTTTCTATTGAAACCTTGAGATAATAATGCAGATCCTTTGGACCTCCAATTCCAAAATTTTGGCTTTCTCTGAACCATTTTCCAACCTTTCTGCTATTTTGTTGTTTTGTTGACTTAATATTGAGATGTATTTGTCAAACTTAAACTTGTATTCTTGGCCACTCATCTCCTATTGCATTCTGTTAATCCAAACAAATCCATACTTGAGATCCTTTTTCAATCTATTATTGTACTCCACTAGCTGCATGACTTGCCCTTGGGCTTCTTTTAACTGCTTTTCAAGGAAATTATAATTTATTCCCCCATATTTTTCATGCTTCAGTTTTTTATTGATCTGCGTCAAAATTTTCATTTCGTTTTGCAAATCTTGGATTACATTTTGGTGATTTTGTGTCTCTTTTGTAGCAAAGCTAAGTCGGTTCCAATACTTTCTATTTTCCTCCTGCAATATATCAATCTCTTACTCAAAATCATCAGCACTTACTGGGCCTTTAGCTTCACCAATCACCACCTATTTCTCTTGTAATGCAAGTGATTCCTCTATGACAAAATATCCTTCTTTAATGTGCAAAACCTCTTTGAATTTTGGTGATTTGTTATAAGTGCACTCCCATGTTGAGTATTTTCTTGTTTCATGTTTTTAACTCGAGCTTGAAGAGCACAAATTTTCTTTTGAAGTCATATTTTGTCTACTAGTTTTAGTTGCAATCCCTCCAACTTCATTTCCAAATTATTATCTTTTTGAGACTATATCAAAATTTTAAGCTTTTTCACTCAGTTTCTGCACTTGAATCTCTAAACTTCTACACATCTCTCTAAGAAGCTCAAACTCTTTGAATAGATTAATATTATTTTCACCATTCTCCATGATGGTATCCCTTCTCTGTATCCCTTCTTTGTATGTTAAAATTGAGGCATATTCAAGTTTATCAACCTTAGTAGACATATGCAAGGAATAATATTTAAGTTTCTCATTCTCATGTTTCAAGCAAACAAGTTCTTCAAAAATTTCTCTAAGTTTATCATCCACAAGTTGGCATCTTTCCATGTTTTCTAACATTTGTTTTGGCTATGGGTCAATGGCCATATCAAGAAGCCTTGAAACATAAATTTCAAGCTCTTTTGCTTCCTTGAGCTTGGAATTCAAGTTTTCAACAATATTCCTCTCCACTTGTAGTTGAAGGGGCTTTTCTGTGTGTCCATGGAGTTCTTCTTTCAATGATTTGTTTTCTATTCCAAATAGATTTTCTTCTTGTGTGTATCCTCTAACCTAAGCTTAGCATCCCACCATTCATTGATGGTTCTCTATAATTCATATTTCATTGTCTAATTCTTTCTTTTCAGTTCAATAACAATGTGTTGAACCACATCAATATATGCCTGCAACTTTTGAACCTCATGAGCTCGATTATATGCTTCCATAAATGGTTCTATGTTTGTTTCTTGCATTTTCTTCAAAGCATATTCAAACCACTTGAGAATATTATCCTTAATTTTGTGTGTGTCACTTCTTAAAATATTCATTTGATCCAAAACTTGCTCCTTCAACAAGCATACTTCTTCTTTCATAGGGGCTATTAGACCAAATATTGTTGCATCTTTAGCTCCTCCATTGTCTCAGTTGTTTCAAAATAAAAAAATGATTCTCTTAAGTTCTTTTATTTATGAAAATATAATTGTTGTCTCATTCTGTTGTTTCTCCTTCTCATGTTCCTGGGAAAGAATCTCTTCTTGAAGCTCCCATGTTCTTGTTTCAAGCAATTTGTTTGCTTCATACATACTTTGATTTCCATATTTCAACAATGCATTCTCTATCTTTGTAGATTGTAGGGCTCCATATAACTTCTCAATTTCTAATTCTAGCATTATCGCATGTTTAGCTTACTTTTGTAGTTGTCTTCTTGTATTCTCTCATCCCTCTTATAATTTCTTAAATTCCTCTTGTAAAAATATTCTTGGGCAGAAGTAGAACACAATGTTTTGCTTGGAAAATATATCTCCCTTTGCCAGCCATGCAATTCATCTTTCAATGTTTCCCTATCCTTAACTGCAGTTGATATTTCAACTTTGAGATCGATAATCTCCTTTGTCAATGATGACACTTTCACTTGAATTCCATTCACTATCATTTGACCCATTGCATGTTCCTGTTTGACACTCTATAACTCTTAGCAACATCATGTATTCTTCCTCAACTACTTGTAGTTGTTGCCTGAGTTTGCAAGCATATAAACCTTTTTTTATCAGATCAATACTAGTTTGAATTTGAACATCCATTTGTTGACACTTTTCTTGAAAAACACTTAATTCATCCTGCAATGCATCTGCATGTTTTTTCTCCTCATTGAACCTTTGTATCAACTCCTGAAATTACAACACCTCAACTTGTAACATTAGCAAATTTCTAGCACTCGTTTGGATCTCATTTTCAAGTGCCTTCTTTTCCTCATACAACTTGCTTAATTATTCCATCAATTTCTCTATATGCTTGTCCCTTTGAGAAATGTTACCCTGTAGTATAGTCACAAGACTAAGTTGTGTTAATGCTTCAGTCAAAAATATTTTATTTTCCTCTTCAGTAAGACACAACATTTCCTGTAACTCATCATTTGGAATTTTCACATAACTGTAATCCTGTAAAGTTCTCTTATGCTAATTTTGCAAAATCATATGAGCATCTTGAGAACTTGCTAAAGAATGTTTCAGATGCTTAATTTTTTTTTAGGTTTACTTCTCTCTCTTCATTGGCTTGTAATTCTAATCCCAGCCCTTGAGAAACCCCCTGTAAAATGGGGATCTCCTTTTGTATATTTTCTAAGTGCCAAGATGTGATTGCAGCCTCTTCATTGAGGGATGATTTTTCTGATTGCAAAACAGACATCTCCATCTTCAAATGTTTTATATATGTACTAGCTGCCAATGCCACAATGGAAAGGTGTTTTTTAACTCCTTCAACATGTAAAAGTTTTGTTTGAAGGTATTTTACTTTCTCAAAAATAATATTGAGCAGTTGCATGCTTTCAACATTTGTGCTTTCTGATTTTCCCCTTGCAATATCAGGTACAAGAAGTATGTTTCGAAGCTTCTCCATCTATACTTTCAGTTCCTTTTTAAATATCATTTCAGAGGAAAGATTATTCATCAATGAAAAATTTTATGTTTGTTGTATGTGAATTGTCCTTTCTAGTTTTGATGTTGTCTCTTCCACAACTTTATACTCTCTGATATGTTTCTCACATTCAACTGACAATGCCGTGTTTTTTTTTTCCATTTGACATAGTATGCCATGTAACTCTCCTATCTCAAGTTGACTGTTTTTCCATTTTTCTGTCTCTTTTTGTAGTTTGGTCTTCAGATCATTTCCTTCTACTTGTAACAAGAAAACCTCCTTTCCTAAAAAAATTATTTGAGTATTGCATGCTATAAGTTCATGTTCCTATTTTTCTTTCACACTTTGGAAAAATCATATTCATTCATTGAGGTGTTCCACATGTCCATGTGAATTTTTCAACTCACTACTCAGGTTCATGTTTTCTCTTTCAAGTTGAGAAACCCTTTTCTGGAAATTGTGCAAATTTTCTTCAAGAATGTTTATTTGCTTAGTGCATTGTTGATTCTCAACTATTAGGGTATGTTTCTCTTCCTACAGATCCTGGGAAAGTAATTGTTTCTTCTTCAATTCATCGCCAAGCCTTTGTGCCTCTATTGTATGAGATGATAGTACATTTTCTAGATATGTCTTTTTGTCTCTAAGCCCCTCCTCTACTTTTTCAGAAATCTTTGACATTGCTAACTTTTCCTCCTCATTTTTGGCAAAGTTCCCTTAATTTTTTATTGTCATCTTGAAACTAACAAAACACAACTGAAGATTCTCTGGGTCTAGTCCTAATAGTTTGATTTTCCTCTTTCGAACAATAAAGGTCTTGCGGCAAACAATTTCTCTAGTCTAGAAGAAGTGCCACTTTATCCAACAAATTGACCTTGTCTTGCTTCAATTTAGAGACTTCCTCTTCTAGAGTTTTAATAGACATTGATGCAGATGATATTTTCTCCACTAGAGCATCATTCATGTTTTGGAATTGGAAAATATCTTCCTCTAGAAGCTTTATTTTTTTGTCAGCATCCTTCAGCCTCTCAGTTCCCACTTGTATCTTTGTTGTCAGAGCATTCTCTTGTTCCTATGACTGACTCAATGCCTATTGGAATATTTTCAGAGCTGCATCAATCCTCCTATTCTAGGCAGTCTCTTCTTGAAGTCTTATTTTAATATTTTGTTCCTCATTACATGTAGAAGTTAGTTCTTCCATTAGCAGGCTCATCTCCTTGACTAAATGCTCCATCTCTTGTTCAAGGGAATTCTTGTCCCTTTCTAAGTCATGTTCTTTCTCTTCTATAACTCTCAAGTGTATAGATCCACTTAGTTCCCACTTGTATCTCAAATGTCAGAAATTTCTCTTGTTCCTGTGATTGAATCAATGAAAGTTTGGTTCTTTTTAGAGTTGCGTCAAGCTTCCTACCACCTTCAACATCTCAGTTCCTGCGTGTATCTCTACTATCAAAATTTTCTCTTGCTCTTATGACTGACTCAAGGCTTCTTGGAAAGTTCTCAGAGTTCCATCAATCCTCCTATTCTAGGTTGTCTCATCTTGCAGTTTTATTCTAATACTTTGTTCCTCATTATGTGTAGAAGTTATTTCTTCCATTAGCAATCTCATATTCTTGATTGAATGTTCCCTCTCCTATTCAAGGGAATTCTTGTCCCTTTCTAAGTGGTGTGAATTCTCCCATAAAGCTTTCAACTGTATAGCTCCTGATGATAACTCATCTTTAATATTGCTATTTTCCTCTTGTGCAAGAGTTAATCTTACCTGAAAATCCCTAGCCCTATTTTCAGAATTCTGATAAAGATTGAGGAAATCTTAATACTGAAGAATTATTGCCTCTCGTTCTACATGTGACTTTGAAAGAACTTTTTGAGTTTCTTCTTCTCATTTTCCCAAGTTTTGAGTCCCCATACTAACCTACCCATATTTCATACTTGTTTTTTTATCATATTTAGGTTTATATTTGGGGCTCACATCTTCATAATCGATTCCTTTTCCAAGGCTCCCCTCGAAATTCTACAATTCTACTTCCAAATTTAAACTTATGTTTCAAGTTTTTGATGCTCCTCTAGTTCAACTTGTAGTCTCAGTACATCTCCTCTTGATCAAGTTCTTCATTCAATTTCTTCAAGGACAATACTTTCTCCTTCAACTCACTGATTTGTTCAACTCAAGATGATGACTCTTCTTTCATCTTATGGCTTTCTTCTTGCACACAATTCATTTCATCTTGCAACTATGATGCATTTTTCTCAAAGGTATTGTATTCTATAATTATTTCAATCACCTTCTTTGAACCATATAATTTTGTAAATTCCCCCCCCACCCTCTACCTTTTCAAAAGATAATGTAGCTCTATTACACATTTGGCTTTATGATGGCTTGTGTCAGTCATAAGTGTTTTTTATAATTTCATCAACATCAAGAGGACTCAATTTGTTCTGCTGTTGAATTTGGATTGGAAATTCCTCTCCCATGGTTTAATGCATTTGGCATAGTTCCCCAAAGAGGTGGTCACATCATTCTCCTAAAGCTCGATATTCTCTATAAAACTCTTCGACCAAATGTACAAGCTCTGATCACTTTTTGTAGAACATCTCTACACGCTTGGAAAATAAATCTAAATCCTCTTCAATCAACTTCAACATGGATTGGATCTTGATATCCATATCTGTCAAGTTTTCTTGAAACCATTTTGAATTTTTAGGGCTCACATGGCTATCCCACACCAAGAGTAAGGACAATGAGATTCTGATTGCAACATAGTTAGTTTTATCAAGCCACAATATACAATATGTTGAGGTTGTAAAATTGCTTCTCGATGAGGCCACTTCACTTGAAATTTTTCTGGGATAAGCAAAGCACCAGGCCTTGATGCTTCATTATTATAGCTCCAAACCTCACTCTTGATGTTTGTGATGTTGTACTCATGGCCTAGGGCAACCCCTCCTTCCAGACCTAGTCCAAAATTTAAAAAACAATGTTTTATTCCCTATACGCGACATTTCCCTGACATAAACGTGTGTGTACGTGGGTCTGTGTATACCCAACCCGCGTATATGTCTTAAAAAAATTAAAACTCCTTAATTTCGGGCGGAGATCGTGGGTTTTACCTGCTAATTACCTATTAGTGCCCGTGGCCCAACTGTTCCCAACGAATTCCCAACTAAAAAACTACTTTGAGAGAAGTATAAAAAGGCTTCAATGGGAAGGCCTAAGGGAGGAGAGAAGAGAGAGAAAGGTTACTATGCTGAGATTTTCTTAACCAAGTCCGAAGATCCTAGTGCCTCCTGCACTTCCCCCATTTACAAGAAACCCTTGTTTCCTTGTGTGGTGATGTCTATCTACTACTTGAGATATCATGGAGTAAGTCATGGAAGGAGTTTGTTAAAGGCTTGAGACTAGACGAATCCGAAGGACGGTTCCGCTTGGAGCCTGCGAAAGGACGAATCATGTGAAATTATTCCTTTCTATACTTTTCTTGTCTCTAATAAAAGAAACACTTGTCTTTGTTCCTGATATAAATCTTCTGCATGTTTATGTTATCCATATTATGATTCATGTGTGAATGGTTGTTTAATTGCATAACTAACTACCTTTCAATATACTATGAAGATGATTTCTTTATGATGTTTATTCCATATACTGCTGTACTTTCTTGAATTGATTGTTTTGCAGGTTTAAGGAGCAAAAGGAACTCCAAGAGGGTTTGGACCTTGGCAGGATCTTCTCGAACGAAGGACCCCCAGGTATGCCCCTTATCATATAGTTTGCTTATATTAACATTATGGCTGTATGGAATTTGTGTTTCTATATATAGACAACCTCTGATCTGCTAGGGTATCAACCCAAGACCCTAGGGGAATTTATCCCTTAACATAATTGGTGACTCCACTGGGGAAAACAGTATTGTTGTTCCTAGTTTGGGTTTATTCAAGCCAATCAGGGCTCAGCTGCCTATTTGCTTGATGTTACTGTGTAGTCTGTTCCTGTAGGAACTTGAATTGTAAGTTTGATCAGTTTCTTCAGACTGTTTCTTGTTTTTTCTTGAAATCTTTTATATATGTTGTTTTTCTTGTTTACAAAAGCGTATATACGCATGTTTCCTTAAGTTAACCCACGTATACGCAGGTTTCCTTAGGCTTAGTTGCATATAAATGCAGTTGTACATCAATACAGTCGCGTATATCTTGTAATTTTCAAGATTTTTCAAATCTTTTTGTTTTTGAAGGTCTGTCTACTTGTTTGACTCAGTCCTAAACAGTTACTTTTCTGTGTGAGTTTTTAGTTTTACAGCAACCATCTGATTTCAAATTCTCTCTGATTTTGGAAAGTGTTGGTCTTATTGGTTTTATTGCAAGCGTCATCGTTTTTTTTAAGCACACAATATTTCTTGATAGGAGTCTTGGCTGCTCTGTTTTGTCAGGGCAGAAAGGTTGATCTCAGTCTTTGTGTCAAATCTTGTTTTGGTGACTTTTTTTGGTTTGCATGTCAAAACTATATCTTTATGACCATCTGCTTTTCTTGCTTTCCGAAAGTTGTTGGTTTACACTTTCTTGAAAGTTGTCTTTTCAATCTTTTGGTCTTTATTGCCAAGCTCTTGTTGCTGCTTTTTGGTTGTTAAGAGCATTTTGAAACACATTTTTGTTGAGTTCTCACTTGTTTTGTGTTGCAAACTTGCAAAGTATTTCATTGCCTATTCTTCGATCATAAAGTTTCAGTCTTGTTTAGAGAACTTTTGAAAAGTCATTTTTGTTTTGTTTTTGAAGAAAACTTCTTGAAACTCAGTCTTGCTTTCTTGAACTTGGTTTTGATTTAGTTTCCTTTTAGTGAATGAAAGTGTGTTTTTGTTTGTCTTGAAACTTGCTTTTAGTGTAGAGATGAAAATGAGCATTAGCAACTCATATTCCATCTAAACATTTTAAGTGGCAAATCATATTGATAAACAAGTTACTTTCATTTCTTGATTTAGAGTAGTCTTAAGTCTTGCATTAGCATGTACTCATTGCATTAGGATAAATTTGTGCATCTTTCTAGGCATCCATATTTTTGTTAACTTTTGTGAGTGTGAAGCGTGAGTAAAAGAAAAGAAAAGAAAAATTTGTTGTTTTCTTTGAAGTTCCTCTGAACTTAGTAGAAATTTCTTTCATCGAAAAACGAAAACAAGTGCATTTGCATTTAGTTTGGTTTTTATTAATTTCTTTTGTGTCAAAACACCACTAGTTTCACTTCTTCTTATCCCTCGACTTAAAGAACAACCCATTTAAAAAACAAGCGCTAATTAAAATATACTAGAACTTTTTATAATTGTCAAGTTAGACACACCAACAAGTTTTAGGATATTTTAGGGCCTTGTCAAGTTAGACACACCAACTCTTTTTTCACAGTAAATTAGTGCAGCTCGGGTTCCCCGTTCACGATTGCGTAAACAACATGCAAGTTTTGTGAAAACTCGGGTAAACAAGGCTTAGCAGTTGAATTTCGACCTTACAGTTGTAAATGGAGACTAGGCAGAGAGGATTTGCCGGTAAATTATGTGTTTTTTCAATGTTTTAAGTTATCCTTGGAGAATTATGGAGAAACTTAGGCGTAGGGAGGATAATTCGGGTAAATACCTGGTACACTGCGGCAATGGTGGCAAATGCAGGTGGGTTGGGGGCGCCAACGGTCTCTAGGTCGAATTCAGCAGGTTGGTGAGAGCTTGGACGTAAAATGCATGCAGAAGAAACAACAATCGTTTTTGCAAAAAGTGCAAAAAACACGGTTTTTTGGCCAAAATATGGATTTTTGGAACATAGGCGCTTTTTTTCGATGACGTCAGCATGACGTCATCAGGTGGGGTCAAGGTCGGATGACGTCAGCATGATGTCATCAGGTGACATGGCGGCTTAAGAGTGGTCCACGGGGATAATGAGGTGGCGGACAGGTGGAGCAAACGGCGAAAGGGGGCGCTGACGCGGCGATGACGTAGCAGTGACGCTGGCCTAGCGGGTTAACGGAAACCGGAAGTGGTAAGCGGTTTGATATCGCACCGCCTTATATACGGAAGCGAAAATGTCAGGGGGTGCTCCGATACAATTTGGGGGTGACGCGTGGCAGAGGCCTGACGTCACCCTCTGACAAATATCGGAAGCTAACCTACAGACGTCGGGGCTGCTCCGATATTCATGTGGGTCGTTCGATGAAAAAGGCTACATCTGACGGTTGACGGATCGTTGAGATGTCAGGACCATACGGCAGCGGGCGGGGATTATTTTAATATTTTCTTTGAAAGGTGTGCCCGACGGGGACTTAGGACTTCGGCAAATTCATATGGTTTTCAATGTATTTTTCATAAAAATGCGCATAGCGCCCAAACTTTGGGTGAAATGAAAAAGTGGGTTTTTTCATACGCTTTTACAAATGAAGCGGGTTAGGGGTGCAAATGGGGGTTTTTCACAAGGTTCTTTTACAAATGAAGGGTTTAATGGATTAGAAAACTTCTGAAGGGGAAAGAGGGGTAAGGCTTTGGGTTCTTAAACTGACCAGATGTAAATTTAATACCTGATAGTGAACATATGGCTATAATGCCAAGGGGAAGGGATATTTATAGAATGCTTGGGGTTTATACACCATAGTGTTTATAATAATAGGGAAAGGGTAACATAGGGGATTTAGATAATAAGAAGTTAGGGGTTAATATGAATGGAAGAAGTGAATGAGGGATGAAATCACTAGGTTTATGTGAAAACCACTTAGCTTAGGGAGTAGATCAAAATGAAAAGAATTTTAGACAAGAAATGTGGCTTTTTAAAGGAATAAGAACCAACATAAAACTTGGATTCTCTTTCATGAACACAACTGATGAAGGGATGTTAGTAATGAATGTGAAAAGGGGAAAAGGGAGTAAGTCATGCTCCTTTGCTTTGCTGCAACATGGTGGAGAAGAGGAGCTTCTCTATCCACTGATGTTTCTTTATGCTAGATCAGCAAATTCATTTGAAATGATTGACATTTCTGCAACCCCATCTACTTACCCATCTACTTGCCTAGCATTTTTTGTTTCTTCATGGAGGGTGCACTTAGACTTGCAGACCCTTATGTGCCTTTTCTTTTCTTTTGGCTTTTTCTTTTGATTTTCTATCTAGAACTACCCTTATTGCTTCCAAGGTCCCAGATTAAGCAGTTGGGAACCTTACTTCTCTACCTAAGCTACTGGTCTGCCAAGATTAAATAGTTTAGACATACTTCTTTCTCTATTCTACAACAAAAATTGAAACATGGCATGATCCAGATTAGGCTGTTGGACCATCCATCAAAATTTAGTCAACATGAAGCTATATATACACATTGTCTTCTCTTGGAAATATGGGATCTTTGTATCACCAAAGCAGAGCATATTTGGAACTTTCTTTGCCAATCATGAAATATGAAACCTATTGGTATAGGTAGCTAACAGTGGCTCCACATCGGGATGGCTTTTCCATTTGAAAGGCCAAGAACAACGGGTCAGAATGCCTTGGCCCTTGACTTCTTTTACCAAAACTTGAAGTTTGTTGCTTTGAAATGCCAAATTGTACTCTTCCCATCTTGGTAAATCTCTGAACTAATCTGCCTTTTGCTGATAACTTATAAAACTTGGAAAACTGCATTTTACATTTTAACAGAAAGTAATATATACACCTGAATATGTACAAGGGAAACTCAGGCTGCACTTATGGATAGTAGTCAAAATAGTGCTTCAACATCCTGCCATTCACAGGACCTTCATCCAAATCAGCTTCATCAAGACTTTTAAGGAAGTAAGTATTGTTTCCTTGTACTGCTTGGACAGCAAATGGTCCTCTCCAAAGGGAATCAAATTTTCCATGTTTTCCCTTATCTTCTCTTCTTGAATCCCACTTGAGGACTTTGTCACCAACGTTGAAATCTTCTGCCTTGGTCCTTCTATCAAAAGCTTTCTTTAACGTTTCTTGTAAAACTTGAACTCTGCTGTAAACTTGGTCTCTAGTTTGCTGCAAACATATTATTTGATTGATCCTTCTTTGCATATCATTTGGCTCAGCTTGACTTTCTTGAAGTAGTTTCATAACAGGGACCCCTAGTGATGAAGGAAATTTGGCTTCTAATCCATAAACTAATTCATATGGGCTGATCCCAATAGCTCTCTTGGTTGTTAGTCTATCTGCCCATAAGGCATTCACAAGCTTCTTATGCCAATTCTTCTTATTTTCTTCCAATACCTTCTTTATGATGTTTACAAGGCTTTTATTTGATGATTCAGCAAGGCCATTTCCTTGGGGATAATATGCAGTAGAATGGCCCAAGGTAATGTGAAATTTGTGGCAGAAATTCACCATCTTCTTAGATCTGAAAGCAGCAGCATTGTCTGTTATTATCTTATCAGGACAACCAAATCTAGAGAGGATATTGGTCTCAAGGAACTGAATGATAGTGGAATCATTTGCTTG
This sequence comes from Pinus tabuliformis, assembly GCA_031772625.1. Classification (NCBI taxonomy): domain Eukaryota; kingdom Viridiplantae; phylum Streptophyta; class Pinopsida; order Pinales; family Pinaceae; genus Pinus; species Pinus tabuliformis. Next base: position 671,190,881 of record CM062810.1, on the reverse strand, counting down.
TCCGCATGGAACAGTTTCAATCCACTTAGTAAAGTAGCCTGTAGCTGTTAGAATCCATCTATGTTGGCCTGAAGATGAGGGATGAATTTCTCCAATGAAATCCAAGCCCCATTGTTGAAAAGGTCTCTCTGTTGCAATAGGCCTCAAAGGAAGTGGCAGTAACTTTCTCTTTCCCTCAAACACTTGACATTTATGACATGAGGTAGTGAATTTCTTGACATCAGAGAAAACAGTGGGCCAATAGTAACCAGCCCTCAGTATTTTATCCACAGTGGACTTCCAATACAGATGTCCACCACAGTCACCTGCATGAAATTCTTTGGTGACATTGTTAGTCTCATTCTCAATCAGGCAGTTTAATAGTATACCCTCATGGTTTTTCCAAAGCAAATTGCCATCCATGACACAAAATTTTGAAGCTTTCATTTTTAGGATCCTACACTTAGTTCTGGACAATCCTGGTGGAGCACATAGCTTTTGTAACACATAACATATATCAGAGTACCAAGGGGATTGTTCAAAGGCTACATTGATCTTTGGAGTCACCAACTGCGGTTCATTGTCCAGCTGGTTTATGTCTAAGGCTTGGAAGTTTGCTTCTATCATTAGTTTGGCCAAACCTTGCCCTTTTATTAGTTTTGTAGGTTTTATTTCAATATCAAATTCTAAGATGTTGGCTATCCATTTTCCTCTTCTTCCCTCTAAGTTTTCTTGAGTAAGTATGTCTTTTACAATGGGACTTGGCACGTAAGCTATAACATGGGAATAAAGGATGTAAATCCTAAAGTCTTTAATGGCCTTGATCAAAGCATAAGCTTGCTTTTCCATGATCTGATATTTCAGGGGTGCATCTCTAAGAGCTCTACTAAAGAAAGAAATGGGTTTCTCATTTCCTTGGTCATCTTTCTGTAATAAAACAATAGCAATAGTATGCTGGGAGGCAAAGGAGAAAATGATAAATTCTCTGTCAAATTGAGGATTTGTTAAGACTGGGGTTTGGGTAAGGGCCAATTTTATACCTTCAAAGGCTTGATTTGCTTCTACTGTCTACTTTACTTTTGAATCCTTTTTTAGCATGTTGTTCAATAATCTGATCAGTTCTACTAAGTTTGGGATAAACCTTCTTAAGAAATTGATCTTCCCTAAGAAAGCTTGCAATTCTTTGATATTTCTTGGGTGAGGCATTTGCAAGATAGCTTGTATCCTGTCTGGGTCAATACTGATGCCATCCTTTGAAATGATATGTCCTAACAGCTTACCTTCTTCCAAACCAAACAGAGACTTCTTTGGATTCAAGGAAATTCCATATTTCCTACATGTCAAGAAGATTTGTCTCAAATGCTTCAAATGTTCTTGGTCTGATTTTGAGAAAGGTGTGAGGTCATCCAAATAAATGACAAGGAAGTCATGAATCTCTTTGGAAAAAGCACTATCCATTGCTCTTTGAAATGTTGCCCCTGCATTTTTCAACCCAAAAGGCATTTTTACATATTTGAAAGTTCCCCAGGGGGTTGTAAATGCAGTTTTGTCTTGATCATCAGGGTGCACTAGGATTTGATTAAAGCCTGAGAATCCATAAAGTAATGAGATCCTTGATGCTCCTACCACTCTTTGGAGAATGTGATCCATCTTAGGTAGGGGATAGTTGTCTTTGAGGGACACTTGGTTTAGATTTCTAAGATCAACACAAAGTCTTATTTCACCAGTTTTCTTTCTTGTGGGCACCAAATTTGAGATCCAATCAGAAAACCTGATTGGTGCTATGATACCAGCTTTAAACATTTTTTGTACCTCTTTCTCAATTGCAGGAAGAAGCATAGGGTTTATTCTTCTCAATTTTTTCTTAAATTTCTTTTGACTTGGCTTGAGAGGGATGGTATGTTGGATAACAGAGGTGTCATAGGATTTTAAGTCCTCATAACTCCATGCAAAGACATCTTGGAACTCTTTGAAGAGGTCAATGTATTTGGGCTTCTGATCAGGAGGTAGGGATGCAGATAATTTTATTATCTTGGGTTTCTCAATGGTTCCAATGTTGCATTCTTCAATGGCAGAGTTAAGGGGCTGCATTTTTGGTTTTCTAGGGACATCATTTGAATCAAAAATATCCTCTAGTGGAGTTAGGCATGTTGGAAGAAAATTGTCTTTCAATTGTATCACTTCAGCCTCAGCATCAGCCACTTCTTCACAACTGATTTGTTGAATTTCTTGTATGTTGTTTTTGTTGAAAATTGTTGGATGTAGGATTTGGTTAGCTGTTTTAGGTGATATTGGCTTGTGGTTCTGTTGATCAAGTATTTGTGATTGACTTGCTCTTTCAATTATTTGTGATTGACCGACTCTTTCAAGTATTTGTGATTGACTTGCTCTTTCAAGTATTTGTGATTGACTTGCTCCCTCAGTGTCAATATTTAGTCCTGCAAATTCCTGTTGTAAGGTCAAGAAATTGTTTATTTGTTTATCATCTTCGAATACTTGCCAGTCCTTGACATTGTTTGGGACAGAAGGTCTGTGTTTTACCTCAGCTGTAAAGCAATGGTGGGGCTCAAAAGGTAGCTTGCAGGTACTTGCAAATGTGGCCAAACTGTGAGCATGAAGATTATGGTCTCTAGAGATTTTGGTGATTTGGAATTCAGTGAAAGAGTTTAGTATTTCAGAAGCAGCAGATCTATAAGATCTCAGTCTTTTATCATTGGTGACAAAATTACCCTTTACTTGTTGGATAACTAGGTCTGAGTCTCCTAGAATTGAAATTTTTATGGCTTGTAAGGATTTTACTAGCTTAAGGCCTAGCAAGAGAGCTTCATATTCTGCCATATTGTTGGTGCATCTGAAGTTTAACCTATAGGCTCGGCCTTCTGCATGACTGTTTTGTTTATTATGTATCCAAACCCCTGCTCCTGCCCCTAATTTGTTGACTGACCCATCAAATTCAAGGAACCATAAGATCTCTTGTTCTAGGGGAGACCTAATAACTTCTCTGTGATCTGGGATTGTGAGTTGAAGTTCTGGTTTTTTATTCAGTTTGTCTTTTAGGACATTCTCATTACTTGATTGGATCAGCTTTATTTCTAGGGCAGCAGCTTGTTCATTAATGTCCTGATCTTGTTTGAGTGTTTTGGTTTCATCATCATTTATAAGACCTGAATTATCATTGAAGAGAATATATGAATCTATATCAGAATGGACAGCATATATGGGAAAATTTTGAGGTTTTTCTTCACTGCTGACCATGTATTTCATAAGTGACTCTCTATATAACCTCTTGGGTTGACCAAAGACCGAGATGGTTGCATACGACATGTCTAGTTGTAGGGAACCTTGGAGTTTAGCCCCCCATGACCTTGATAACAGCATCCCATATTTGGGTGGGATATCAGCAACCACAGCATCCATGAGGATTGTCTTATTGGGATATTGAACTAGGGACACACAAAGATCTTTTATCAGACCTAAACACTTAACTTGGCTAGAGTCAAATGAGAATAGGTCCTTGTATGGTCTTGTAATATCTAGATTCAATCTTTCCATGACTGATTTAGGCATCAAGTTGTGAGAGGCACCTGAGTCAAACATTTCATTGTGTAGTATCTTATCATGAACATACAGGCTGACATAGAAAGGTAAGATCCCTGTAACTGCTGTCTTTCCATCAACCTCTGGACCGAATAGCAATTCTGGGGTGTCATCCAACACATTGACATTATCTTTATCACGAGTAATTTGAAGGGACTTCTTGATTTGTTGTCTATAAATGTCATGCTTGGCTGGTTCTGAAATAGGAATAGCTACCTTCAATTTGCCAATTTCAACTTCTAGGTCAAAGGGTCTTTCAGATAGGATCTTGGTATTTTGGTTAATAGCCCTTTCCTTTTCAATGGAATTCGTGATGCCCTCCTCTTGATTCTCTTTTTGATCTTGAGGCTTATCCCTCTTACGTGTCTTTTGAAAAATGTTGCTTGGGTTTTGCTGGACGGGTGTTGTATCTACTGGTTGTTGTTTTGAGGGGGATGTTTGAGTTACTTCTTCAACTGTTACCTCATCTGTATTTGGACCAGTTTTGTCACTTGGTTCTGTGACGATAGCTTCCTTAGGCTGCTGGCTATCCTTTGTTTTTTCAGGCTGTGTTACATTTATAGTTCTGCTTCTTAGCTTGTATTGCTTATGAACTTCATAAACAGCTGTGTCATATCCTTGTTTAAAGTCAAATGATTCACCTGACCTGGTCTGGAATTGCTGAATGTCATCATCCTTATGATCTTCTTGACTCAGAAAAACTTGCTGCTCATCATTCAGGCCCATTAGGTTAATGTGGGTGTCATCTGTTTGCTCATTTGAAGTGGATGCCTCAGTATAGTTTTCCTGGAAAGGAGGCCTTATGTCTGGATCAGAACCGGTTTTGCCAATGTTTGGGCTTTGATTTCTCCTAAAATTTTGATTCCTGATAGGGTTATTTTGTGGTGCTTCCCATGATGACTTTCTCTCAACTGATTCTACTCTATCCCCCAATCTCTTCATACCAGTGAGTATTGCATCCAGTTTTTGGTCAAAGGCTGAGGGTTCTTCTTTGAAGGTGGTTCTTTTTTCCAATCTTGCCCTGTTTCTTTTGGCAATCAGGTTAGCCTCTACTGTGACAACAACCTTCTGGGCATCTTCAAGGGTTTCAGGGGCTCTTTCCTTCAATTGATATGCCATATCAGGGTCAAAACCATCAGGAAATTTGTACAAGGCTAAATCAGGAGGAGGTCTTAAATTCTGTGGTATTGCATTATATACATTGTTGAATCTTGCACAATACTCCAAAACGGTCTCTTGGGGACCTCGTTTGATTGTATCATATTCACCAAGTATGTGCAGGGGATATTTCTTTTTCACCCATCTATTAGTAAAGGCTTGATAAAGCTCATCAGGAGTTGTGATGGTATTTACAGCCAGTGACCTAAACCAAGTTCTTACATCCCCTGTCAGGCTTTGAACAAAGATTCTCATTCTCACACTATCATCATCTATTTCATAGTTCTCAAAATGGTCTTGCATCCTCTTGGCATGCTGAATTGCTGTGAAAGGGCCAGTGGAGTCAAAATATGAGATCTTGGATTGGTAGTCATGAGGTAGAGCTGCAGCATTAACAGGCAACTGTAGGGGTGCATATCTATTAGCCATATTTGCAGGATTTATAGGGTTGACAAGGATAACTGCGATAACATGAATGACTGGTACAACAGGGGTAGTGGGAACGGTAGAAACTAGAGTGTTGGTCAAGGGAATATGTGCAGTGGATGGAGGTGTGGAAGGAGGGCTTTTAGATGTGGATGGTGAACTGGGGGAATCAAGGGTAGATCGAAATAGAACCTTGATTGGAGTGGGAACAAGATTTGGATAAGCTGTCTCAGGACTTGAATCAGCAAGAGTTTCCTGTCCTTGCTGCTTTCTGATGATTTTAGGGATTGTATTAGGATTTTCAAAAACAGCTGGTGGATTAGGGTCAGGATTTGACCTAGTATATCGCGGATTCTTCTTGGGAGCCAGCTTCTGAACTTGTTTTTGAGTGTGTTTTTTGGAATATTTTTGTGTCTATAAGGGCCAGAGAAGATTTTGGAGTTACTGTGTATATCTCAAAGCTAGCACAAAAAGTGACTGAAGCAGCTTTAAGAAATATACAGAAATTAGAAAATCCTGAGGAACTCCCCAGTGGAGTCGCCAATTATGTTAACACCCAGGTTGTTCCCTTTGACTCCCAAGGGAATACGGCCGGGGTAACCACTAACCAATCTTTGGATTACAGCTTCTAGCCAAACTGTAATCAGAGAGGGCTCTCTCTTTAAGGTTTGTCTGTGTCTTTGTGAAGATTTTAGGCTAGTTATGAGTTCAGGGTTTGTTTTTATGTTTTGGTTGAGGGATATCTTTCTGTACCTAATGTGAATACTTCAGATAGTTCTAATGCATTGGGCTATGGAGTCTGTGGCTACAGGTTGTTTGAAATATTGAGTTGAGTTGCTGAAATTACAGGGCCATTTAAATACTTCATGAAACAAATTTGAAATTGTGATGGTGAAGTGTGTTTAACCAGTGGAAAGCAATTAAGAATTTTCCACTAAGCTGGGAGTGTGAGAAAGAGATATACTGCACAGGAAGCAGACTTGAATTTCCTGAAACAATAATCACTGTGAAAGATATAGTGTAGAGGTGCAGCGATTAAGAATTACACCTTTATTACTGTAACTGAAGAAAACTTTTATAATAGCATAGATTGAGTTCAGGTAATCTGTGATTAAATCCTAGAACTATTCTTTTTCCTTGCCATTAACTGTGAAACACAGAACATGAATGAGCTATGAAAAAATGACAAAAACACATAACGAAGAGTTTAAAGAAAACTTATTGAGCCATGAAATACGCAGGAATCCTGTAACACTCAGCTAAACACCACGATGCATCAAATAACTCAGAGCTTTGGAAATTCCATCAGCTTTGTATTAAATCTCTGAAAGTTTACAGCATAAGAAATGTGGAAGAGAAATCAACAACAACCCCTGCAAGCTTATGCGAGGGGGGAATATATACAAACGGTGATACCAAAATATCTGAAGCGTTGAGTCAGCTGAGAAATAAATATCTTCACCAACTTGTACAGAACGATAGATAAGAAGTTATTACAGCTTTGAATATAACATAAATGCTTCTTTAATTCTGTCAGAAGACTTTTTGACCTTTGGAGGTCACTGAGTCGGTTGAACGCTCTGTTATAAATGATGAATGACGTGTCTTTGTAGCTCTATCCTCCTGTAGCTTTTCAGCCCTGTCACCTGTGACTGTCAGTGCTGCCTTGGTGGCCGAATAGTTTTGCTGAGTTGGCTCAGCCCATTATTCTCCATACATGCTGAATTTATCAAAATTTTCCTATGCATGATAACTTATATTTTTTTATGAAAACTTAGTGAATGGCTTCTTGTTTATAATATGATCTGTATGGTCTTAGTCCACCATTCCTGTGTGGGAAATTGATGTCTCAGAATTGCCTCTAAGGTCTCATTTGCCTCTGCGTATTTATAGAAATTTGGAGGCACATAAAATAAATGTTTGATCTCATTCATGATGAAAAATAAGTTCTCTACCCTGTTGTAGAGACTTTGTCTTGTTGCTGGTCCTGGTTCTTCAGAGGTACTGGGTCTTTCAGTGATATGATTAGTAGCGAATATATTGACCCTTTTGGCATACTGCTCATGATAAAGTAGCCTTCCTGCATTGTTCAGTAAGCCAGGAAGACCTCTGCTTTGTAATGCTGCAAATCTGTCCATAAACTTATTAACCTCTGTCTGCATGTCCTGGCTTCTTCTTTCCAATGTCTGTACCAGGCTTTTTAATGTCAAGACCCTCTTTATCAGCTGAATGGTCTCGGTTCTTCTTGTAATTCCCATTGTCGCCAGCTGAGCACTTGTTTTGTTATCAAGCACATTGATCATTCTATTGGCAACCTCAGGCATATTGCCTAGAGATGCCTTTGCTCTCTGGATTTCCCTATGTGCTTTCCCTATGAGCTCTATTTGCTCATAAATTGTCTCAATGTATTGCCATTGATCAGTTATGGATTGGCCAATGTTGGCCCATAGGGCTGTCTTGAGCTCAGCTGTCACTTTGTCAAGTGTGAGCTCCTTCTCCAGCTCCTTTATCTTATCCTTAAGGGCCTTGATTTCCCTTCCTTCTTCTGCCATAGTCTGCTTGGATTTATCATATCTTTCATTGAGCTTGGCTAAACTCTCCCTGGCCTCATTTAGCTCTGCCATTTGGGCTTCCAGGGCTTGGATTTCATTCTTGAGCTTCTGCATGTCTAGGCTTGGAGCCTGCTCTGTTGTTGGTGCAGTTGCTGATGTAGATGGTGTTGTCTGTTCAGTAGGAGGAGCAGTAGTCTGAGGAAGTTCCTCCAGGTTGATTATCTCTGGAGGAGGCTGAGATGTTCATCCTCCTTCCTTTTGTTGTAATGTTTCCTGAAGTGCAGCCTGTGCAGCCTCTGATTCTCCCAATTTTTCTTGTGTTTGGATGATCTGTTTCTATAGGGACACTAGCATAGCTGATGCATCTTGGTCATGCCTCAGCTGTGCAACTTCTCCAGTTTGTGGGTGAATGGTTGCTGGGACTTTTACCATTTTCCTTAATGCTTCCATATCTGCATCTCTCAATTTCAACAATGCCTGCACAGCCTTGATGTCCTTGGGATCATGCCCAAGTGATATGATTATCTCCTCCAAGGCTTTGATTCTGTTGTCCTTTGCTTGAGAGGATGCTCTCTCCAACTCCAGTTGGGCAGCTGTATTATTTAGGCTATTTTCTAGCCTGTAATTCTCCAATGTCTTATCTTCCAAGGAGGCATACACCATCTCACCTGTTTGCTTATGCAATTCGATTTTGTCCATTGGGTGGATGTCCTTGGCAAGGACCTCAAGGTTGGTCCTTATGTAATCTGCAGCTGACTGCGACTGCAATACGGCTGGCATGAAGTGGCTCATGATCATCTTGCCCTCTTGGACATCAAATGCGGAGATTAGTCTTTGCTGGTTAGTGGGAGCCATTTTCAACAAACGATTATATAGCTGTACTCTTATGGGCTCATTCCTTTTCTTTATGTCAATGAACTGTTGCTTGATGCCCACCTCAGCTCCTCTTTGCTGGCTTGAGGAGCTGACTTCTCCTCCCACTGTCCTCTCTTGTTCCTGCTGGAAGGAACTTGCAGATGCCTCCATGCTAGGTGGGCCCATGCCCAAAGATTGCCCTATAGGCATTTCTTCCTCTGAGAGGGGATTCATTCTATGTCTTTTCTCCCCATGACTTGTTGATGTTATGAGGGGAGTCTCTCTGTCCCTCTTTCTGCTTATGTCTTCTTTTTGTGGGGTTTGGAGGACTGAGGCCTCCATTATTGTCTCCTGCCTAGGAGGCAGGGTGTCCTGAGCTTGTTGCCCGGTGGATTCTGGGGCCTGTGATGTTTGCTCTTGGTGCACTGGCTGTTCTTTTTCTTGCTGCCCCCCTTGTTGCTATTGTTCCTGTGGTTGTTGTTGCTGCACTTCCTGCTGTTGTACCTGTTCACGAGGTGGCTGCTCTGACTCCATCTCTTTCTCTTTGCCTTTGCTAGATATTTGATCAGTAGCTTTGGGTGTTTGCTGCTGTGCTGTGGAGGATGAGTCAACTGCTCCCACTTGAGTGCCTGGAAGAGAAAATACCTGTGCACAAAGCTCTAAGTCAGCCATCTTTTGGATATTTTTAACTGCTCTTTGATTTAAATCTTCTTGTGTGGAAGCCTCCTCTAAGGTTCCTCTCCTCCACTTAATTTTATTTGAATACTTTTCTATGTGAGGCAACCTTACATGGTCATAACCGGATAGCCTATATTTGACCCTTCTTAAAGTTATGAAGTGATTGGGGTCATAAGGTTTCCAAAGGAAACTGGTCTGTAGGCCAAGGGATTCTAGCATTCTGCCTGCTTCTTGCCAACCTTCCTCCCTTTTGTTGTAAATGAAGTGGCCTAATTGGTTTCTTACCTTGAGCTGTGCCTTCTTGCCTTTCCCTGAAAAATGTAGTATATCAGCATTCCCAAACTGCCTGAAGTATTCAAGGGCAAATAATCTCATGGGCACATATCTAGGCAATCTGTATGGGGGCAACTCATACCCATATATTCTAATGACTGTGTGGTGTTGGTAATAGTACCAATCCCCAACGCTGTATGCCTTGGACAGCTGAAGAATCCTCTGCATCTCATCAGTTAGTCTAGGAGGAGGTGAGCTCATGAGCAGAGACATGGCTGGGTGGATGAAGAGGTATATAAACTCACAATAAGTATATGGAGAGCAAGATCTGCAGTGGAAGGCAGAGGACCAATAAACCACTGACCTTGGATTTCCTTGTGCATCCACTCTCTTAATAGCAAAGTGAAACTTCTCATGTTGATAATACAAAATTAAGTGATAGATGTAAGAGGTGTATCTGAACACCCTTTCTCTTGCCAAGTTCATTAGTTGCTCATGTATTTTGTCAGATATGTAGGTGGCATAGTCATAGCAGATTGGAGACTTGCCAGGGGCAAACATGAGCATCATCACCAGCACAGTTTCATCAACAAACTCAATGGAATTATAGCCCAGAATGGGACTGATCATATCTACAAGGTCCCTGCCCAATTGGTTGAGGTAAACATGAGAAATGGGAGGGTACTTCACGGTGTCAGACCCAATGTACAACTGATTTAGTTTGGTGATATGAGCCTCTGTCAATTTAGCTCCTTGCTTTATCAGATCAGCCAGTGATAAAGGGACTAATTTCTTCTCAGTTTTGAAGTGCAGCATCTCTCTGATGGCTTCAGGGGTGACATAGAAAACAACTGAGCCTGAAGGGTCAATCACAGCCCTCTGAGTGGCGTCGTAGGATTCAACACATAGGCGGATTAGGTCAGGAAACTAGTTGACCTGAGGGAGCTTGAAGAGAGGGAGGAAAGAATCCCACATGCCCAATACATCTGTTCTAGCCTCATGTTTAATCTTCAACTCATTCAGCAAGTGAATGTGGTACTTGTTGTGCATCAGCATTTCTTCTTATATCTGATAATCCAGGTTTGCTAATGGCTGCCATTCCAATTCCCTCTGAGGGGCATTTAATGGGCAATGTTCAGGGCTACAGGAGCTACTGGTGCATCCATGGTTGCTTTAGGCTCTGTTTGTATGTGCACTGGTGTTAATGAACAGAACAATACCAAAGGGGTATTTTTGCAATAGAGAGGTGAATTGCAAGAAACAGAGGGTAAAATGGCAATGGCAGCAATTGAAATACTGCACAAGAACTGATAGGGCTAATGCTTGGCCTTACAACTCTTTTTTCACAGTAAATTAGTGCAGCTCGGGTTCCCCGTTCACGATTGCGCGAACAGCATGCAGGTTTTGTGAAAACTCGGGTAAACAAGGCTTAGCAGTTGAATTTCGACCTTACAGTTGTAAATGGAGACTAGGCAGAGAGGATTTGCCGGTAAATTATGTGTTTTTTCAGTGTTTTAAGTTATCCTTGGAGAATTATGGACAAACTTAGGCGCAGGGAGGATAATTCGGATAAATACCTGGTACACTGCGGCAATGGTGGCAAATGCAGGTGGGTTTGGCGCGCCAACGGTCTCCAGGTCGAATTCAGCAGGTTGGTGAGAGCTTGGACGTAAAATGCATGCAGAAGAAACAACAATCGTTTTTGCAAAAAGTGCAAAAAACACGGTTTTTTGGCCAAAATATGGATTTTTGGAACATTGGCGCTTTTTTTGGATGACGTCAGCATGACGTCATCAGGTGGGGTCAAGGTCGGATGACGTCAGCATGACGTCATCAGGTGACGTGGTGGCTTAAGAGTGGTCCACGGGGATGATGAGGTGGCGGACAGGTGGAGCAAATGGCGAACGGGGGTGCTGACGCGGCGATGACGTAGCAGTGACGTTGGCCTAGCGGGTTAACGGAAACCGGAAGCGGTAAGCGGTTTGATATCGCACTGCCTTATATACGGAAGCGGAATTGTCAGGGGGCTCCGATACAATTTGGGGGTGACGCGTGGCAGAGGCCTGACGTCACCCTCTGACAAATATCGGAAGCTAACCTACGGACGTCGGGGCCGCTCCGATATTCATGTGGGCCGTCGATGAAAAAGGCTAGATCCGACGGTTGACGGATCGTTGAGATGCCAGGACCATACGGCAGCGGGCGGGGATTATTTTAATATTTTCTTTGAAAGGTGTGCCCGGCGGGGACTTAGGACTTCGGCAAATTCATATGGTTTTCAATGTATTTTTCATAAAAATGCGCATAGCGCCCAAACTTTGGGTAAAATGAAAAAGTGGGTTTTTTCATATGCTTTTGCAAATGAAGCGGGTTAGGGGTGCAAATGGGGGTTTTTCACAAGGTTCTTTTACAAATGAAGGGTTTAATGGATTAGAAAACTTCTGAAGGGGAAAGAGGGGTAAGGCTTTGGGTTCTTAAACTGACCAGATGTCAATTTAATCCCTGATAGTGAACATATGGCTATAATGCCAAGGGGAAGGGATATTTATAGAATGCTTGGGGTTTATACACCATAGTGTTTATAATAATAGGGAAAGGGTAACATAGGGGATTTAGATAATAAGAAGTTAGGGGTTAATATGAATGGAAGAAGTGAATGAGGGATGAAATCACTAAGTTTATATGAAAACAACTTAGCTTAGGGAGTAGATCAAAATGAAAAGAATTTTAGACAAGAAATGTGGCTTTTAAAGGAATAAGAACCAACATAAAACTTGGATTCTCTTTCATGAACACAACTGATGAAGGGATGTTAGTAATGAATGTGAAAAGGGAAAAAGGGAGTTAGTCATGCTCCTTTGCTTTGCTGCAACATGATGGAGAAGAGGAGCTTCTCTATCCACTGATGTTTCTTTATGCTAGATCAGCAAATTCATTTGAAATGATTGACATTTCTGCAACCCCATCTACCTACCCATCTACTTGCCTAGCATTTTTTGTTTCTTCATGGAGGGTGCACTTAGACTTGCAGACCCTTATGTGCCTTTTCTTTTCTTTTGGCTTTTTCTTTTGATTTTCTATCTAGAACTACCCTTATTGCTTCCAAGGTCCCAGATTAAGCTTGGGAACCTTACTTCTCTACCTAAGCTACTGGTCTGCCAAGATTAAACAGTTTGGACAGACTTCTTTCTCTATTCTACAACAAAAATTGAAACATGGCATGATCCAGATTAGGCTGTTGGACCATCCATCAAAATTTAGTCAACATGAAGCTATATATACACATTGTCTTCTCTTGGAAATATGGGATCTTTGTATCACCAAAGCAGAGCATATTTGGAACTTTCTTTGCCAATCATGAAATATGAAACCTATTGGTATAGGTAGCTAACAGTGGCTCCACATGGGGATGGCTTTTCCATTTGAAAGGCCAAGAACAACAGGTCAGAATGCCTTGGCCCTTGACTTCTTTTACCAAAACTTGAAGTATGCTGCTTTGAAATGCCAAATTGTACTCTTCCCATCTTGGTAAATCTCTGAACTAATTTGCCTTTTGCTGATAACTTATAAAACTTGGAAAACTGCATTTTACATTTTAACAGAAAGTAATATATACACCTGAATATGTACAAGGGAAACTCAGGCTGCACTTATGGATAGTAGTCAAAATAGTGCTTCAACATCCTGCCATTCACAGGACCTTCATCCAAATCAGCTTCATCAAGACTTTTAAGGAAGTAAGTATTGTTTCCTTGTACTGCTTGGACAGCAAATGGTCCTCTCCAAAGGGAATCAATTTTTCCATGTTTTCCCTTATCTTCTCTTCTTGAATCCCACTTGAGGACTTTGTCACCAACGTTGAAATCTTCTGCCTTGGTCCTTCTATCAAAAGCTTTCTTTAACTTTTCTTGTAAAACTTGAACTCTGCTGTAAACTTGGTCTCTAGTTTGCTGCAAACATATTATTTGATTGATCCTTCTTTGCATATCATTTGGCTCAGCTTGACTTTCTTGAAGTAGTTTCATAACAGGGACCCCTAGTGATGAAGGAAATTTGGCTTCTAATCCATAAACTAACTCATATGGGCTGATCCCAATTGATCTCTTGGTTGTTAGTCTATCTGCCCATAAGGCATTCACAAGCTTCTTATGCCAATTCTTCTTATTTTCTTCCAACACCTTCTTTATGATGTTTACAAGGCTTTTATTTGATGATTCAGCAAGGCCATTTCCTTGGGGATAATATGCAGTAGAATGGCCCAAGGTAATGTGAAATTTGTGGCAGAAATTCACCATCTTCTTAGATCTGAAAGCAGCAGCATTGTCTGTTATTATCTTATCAGGACAACCAAATCTAGAGAGAATATTGGTCTCAAGGAACTGAATGATAGTGGAATCATTTGCTTGTCTGCATGGAACAGCTTCAATCCATTTAGTAAAGTAGTCTGTAGCTGTTAGAATCCATCTATGTTGGCCTGAAGATGAGGGATGAATTTCCCCAATGAAATCCAAGCCCCATTGTTGAAAAGGTCTCTCTGTTGCAATAGGCCTCAAAGGAAGTGGCAGTAACTTTCTCTTTCCCTCAAACACTTGACATTTATGACATGAGGTGGTGAATTTCTTGACATCAGAGAAAACAGTGGGCCAATAGTAACCAGCCCTCAGTATTTTATCCACAGTGGACTTCCAATACAGATGTCCACCACAGTCACCTGCATGAAATTCTTTGGTGACATTGTTAGTCTCATTCTCAATCAGGCAGTTTAACAGTATACCCTCATGGTTTTTCCAAAGCAAATTGCCATCCATGACACAAAATTTTGAAGCTTTCATTTTTAGGAACCTACACTTAGTTCTGGACAATCCTGGTGGAGCACACAGGTTTTGTAACACATAACATATATCAGAGTACCAAGGGGATTGTTCAAAGGCTACATTGATCTTTGGAGTCGCCAGCTCCGGTTCATTGTCCAGCTGGTTTATGTCTAAGGCTTGGAAGTTTGCTTCTGTCATTAGTTTGGCCAAACCTTGCCCTTTTATTAGTTTTGTAGGTTTTATTTCAATATCAAATTCTAAGATGTTGGCTATCCATTTTCCTCTTCTGCCCTCTAAGTTTTCTTGAGTAAGTATGTCTTTTACAATGGGACTTGGCACATAAGCTATAACATGGGAATAAAGGATGTAAATCCTAAAGTCTTTAATGGCCTTGACCAAAGCATAAGCTTGTTTTCCATGATCTGATATTTCAGGGTGCATCTCTAAGAGCTCTACTAAAGAAAGCAATGGGTTTCTCATTTCCTTGGTCATCTTTCTGTAATAAAACAGCAGCAATAGTATGCTGGGAGGCAAAGGAGAAAATGATAAATTCTCTGTCAAATTGAGGATTTGTTAAGACTGGGGTTTGGGTAAGGGCCAATTTTATACCTTCAAAGGCTTGATTTGCTTCTACTGTCCACTTTACTTTTGAATCCTTTTTTAGCATGTTGTTCAATAATCTGATCAGTTCTGCTAAGTTTGGGATAAACCTTCTTAAGAAATTGATCTTCCCTAAGAAAGCTTGCAATTCTTTGATATTTCTTGGGTGGGGCATTTGCAAGATAGCTTGTATCCTGTCTGGGTCAATTCTGATGCCATCCTTTGAAATGATATGTCCTAACAACTTACCTTCTTCCAAACCAAACAGAGACTTCTTTGGATTCAAGGAAATTCCATATTTCCTACATGTTAAGAAGATTTGTCTCAAATGCTTCAAATGTTCTTGGTCTGATTTTGAGAAAGGTGTGAGGTCATCCAAATAAATGACAAGGAAGTCATGAATCTCTTTGGCAAAAGCAATATCCATTGCTCTTTGAAATGTTGCCCCTGCATTTTTCAACCCAAAAGGCATTTTTACATATTTGAAAGTTCCCCAGGGGGTTGTAAATGCAGTTTTGTCTTGATCATCAGGGTGCACTAGGATTTGATTAAAGCCTGAGAATCCATCAAGTAATGAGATCCTTGATGCTCCTACCACTCTTTGGAGAATGTGATCCATCTTAGGTAAGGGATAGTTGTCTTTGAGGGACACTTGGTTTAGATTTCTAAGATCAACACAAAGTCTTATTTCACCAGTTTTCTTTCTTGTGGGCACCAAATTTGAGATCCAATCAGAAAACCTGATTGGTGCTATGATACCAGCTTTAAACATTTTTTGTACCTCTTTCTCAATTGCAGGGAGAAGCATAGGGTTTATTCTTCTCAATTTTTGCTTAAATGGCTTTTGATTTGGCTTGAGAGGGATGGTATGTTGGATAACAGAGGTGTCATAGGATTTTAAGTCCTCATAACTCCATGCAAAGACATCTTGGAACTCTTTGAAGAGGTCAATGTATTTGGGCTTCTGATCAGGAGGTAGGGATGCAGATAATTTTATTATCTTGGGTTTCTCAATGGTTCCAATGTTGCATTCTTCAATGGCAGAGTTAAGGGGCTGCATTTTTGGTTTTCTAGGGACATCATTTGAATAAAAAATATCCTCTAGTGGAGTTAGGCCTGTTGGAAGAAAATTGTCTTTCAATTGTATCACTTCAGCCTCAGCATCAGCCACTTCTTCACAACTGATTTGTTGAATTTCTTGTATGTTGTCTTTGTTGAAAATTGTTGGATGTAGGATTTGGTTAGCTGTTTTAGGTGATATTGGCTTGTGGTTCTGTTGATCAAGTATTTGTGATTGACTTGCTCTTTCAAGTATTTGTGATTGACTTGCTCCCTCAGTGTCAATATTTAGTCCTGCAAATTCCTGTTGTAAGGTCAAGAAATTGTTTATTTGTGTATCATCTTCAAATACTTGCCAGTCCTTGACATTGTTTGGGACAGAAGGTCTGTGTTTTACCTCAGCTGTAAAGCAATGGTGGGGCTCAAAAGGTAGCTTGCAGGTACTTGCAAATGTGGCCAAACTGTGAGCATGAAGATTATGGTCTCTAGAGATTTTGGTGATTTGGAATTCAGTGAAAGAGTTTAGTATTTCAGCAGCAGCAGATCTATAAGATCTCAGTCTTTTATCATTGGTGACAAAATTACCCTTTACTTGTTGGATAACTAGGTCTGAGTCTCCTAGAATTGAAATATTTTTGGCTTGTAAGGATTTTACTAGTTTAAGGCCTAGTAACAGAGCTTCATATTCTGCCATATTATTGGTGCATCTGAAATTTAACCTATAGGCTCGGCCTTCTGCATGACTGTTTTGTTTATTATGTATCCAAACTCCAGCTCCTGCCCCTAATTTGTTGACTGACCCATCAAATTCAAGGAACCATAAGATCTCTTGTTCTAGGGGAGACTAATAACTTCTCTCTCTGTGATCTGGATTGTGAGTTGAAGTTCTGGTTTTTCATTTAGTTTGTCTTTTAGGACAGTCTCATCACTTGATTGGATCAGCTTTATTTCTAGAGCAACAGCTTGTTCATTAATGTCCTGATCTTGTTTGAGTGTTTTGGTTTCATCATCATTTGTAAGACCTGAATTATCATTGAAGAGAATATATGAATCTATATCAGAATGGACAGCATATATGGGAAAATTTTGAGGTTTTTCTTCACTGCTGACCATGTATTTCATAAGTGACTCTCTATATAACCTCTTGGGTTGACCAAAGACTGAGATGGTTGCATACGACATGTCTATTGTAGGGAACCTTGGAGTTTAGCCCCCCATGATCCTTGATAACAACATCCCATATTTGGGTGGGATATCAGCAACTACAACATCCATCAGGATTGTCTTATTGGGATATTGAACTAGGGACACACAAAGATCTTTTATCAGACCTAAACACTTAACTTGGCTGGAGTCAAATGAGAATAGGTCCTTATATGGTCTTGTAATATCTAGATTCAATCTTTCCATGACTGATTTAGGCATCAAGTTGTGAGAGGCACCTGAGTCAAACATTGCATTGTGTAGTATCTTATCATGAACATGCAGGCTGACATAGAAAGGTAAGATCCCTGTAACTGCTGTCTTTCCATCAACCTCTGGACCGAATAGCAATTCTGGGGTGTCATCCAACACATTGACATTATCTTTATTACGAGTAATTTGAAGGGACTTCTTGATTTGTTGTCTATAAATGTCATGCTTGGCTAGTTCTGAAAGAGGAATAGCTACCTTCAATTTGCCAATTTCAGCTTCTAAGTCAAAGGGTCTTTCAGATGGATCTTGGTGTTTTGGTTGATAGCCCTTTCCTTTTCAATGAATCCTTGATGCCCTCTCTTTTGATTCTCTTTTTGATCTTGAGGCTTATCCCTCTTACTTGTCTTTTGAGAAATGTTGCTTGGGTTTTGCTGGAAGGGTGTTGTATCTACTGGTTGCTGTTTTGAGGGGGATGTTTCAGTTACTTCTTCAACTGTTACCTCATCTGTAATTGGACCAGTTTTGTCACTTGTTTCTGTGACGATAGCTTCCTTAGGCTGCTGGCTATCCTTTGTTTTTTCAGGCTGTGTTACATTTATAGTTCTGCTTCTTAGCTTGTATTGCTTATGAACTTCATAAACAGCTGTGTCATATCCTTGTTTAAAGTCAAATGACTCACCTGACCTGGTTTGGAATTGCTGAATGTCATCATCCTTATGATCTTCTTGACTCAGAAAAACTTGCTGCTCATCATTCAGGCCCATCAGGTTAATGTGGGTGTCATCTGTTTGCTCATTTGAAGTGGATGCCTCAGTATAGTTTTCCTGGAAAGGAGGCCTTATGTCTGGATCAGAACCGGTTTTGCCAACGTTTGGGCTTTGATTTCTCCTAAAATTGGATTCCTGATAGGGTTATTTTGTGGTGCTTCCCATGATGACTTTCTCTCAACTGATTCTACTCTATCCCCCAATCTCTTCATACCAGTGAGTATTGCATCCAGTTTTTGATCAAAGGCTGAGGGTTCTTCTTTGAAGGTGGTTCTTTTTTCCAATCTTGCCCTGTTTCTTTTGGCAATCAGGTTAGCCTCTACTGTGACAGCAACCTTTTGGGCATCTTCAAGGGTTTCAGGGGCTCTTTCCTTCAATTGATATGCCATATCAGGGTCAAAACCATCAGGAAATTTGTACAAGGCTAAATCAGGAGGAGGTCTTAAATTCTGTGGTATTGCGTTATATACTTGTTGAATCTTGCACAATACTCCAAAACGGTCTCTTGAGACCTCGTTTGATTGTATCATATTCACCAAGTATGTGCAGGGATCTTTCTTTTTCTCCCATCTATTAGTAAAGGCTTGATAAAGCTCATCAGGAGTTGTGATGGTATTTACAGCCAGTGATCTAAACCAAGTTCTTACATCCCCTGTCAGGCTCTGAACAAAGATTCTCATTCTCACACTATCATCATCTATTTCATAGTTCTCAAAATGGTCTTGCATCCTCTTGGCATGCTGAATTGCTGTGAAAGGGCCAGTGGAGTCAAAATATGAGATCTTGGATTGGTAGTCATGAGGTAGAGCTGCAGCATTAGCAGGCAACTGCAGGGGTGCATATCTATTAGCCATATTTGCAGGATTTATAGGGTTGACAGGGATAACTGGGATAACATGAATGACTGGTACAACAGGGGTAGTGGGAACGGTAGAAACTAGAGTGTTGGTCAAGGGAATATGTGCAGTGGATGGAGGTGTGAAAGGAGGGCTTTTAGATGTGGATGGTGAACTGGGGGAATCAAGGGTAGATCGAAATAGAACCTTGATTGGAGTGGGAACAGGATTTGGATAAGCTTTCTCAGGACTTGAATCAGCAAGAGTTTCCTGTCCTTGCTGCTTTCTAATGATTTAGGGATTGTATTAGGATTTTCAAAAACAGTTGGTGGATTAGGGTCAGGATTTGACCTTGTATATCGCGGATTCTTCTTGGGAGCCAGCTTCTGAACTTGTTTTTGAGTATGCTTTTTGGAATATTTTTGTTCTATAAGGGCCAGACAAGATTTTGGAGTTACTGTGTATATCTCAAAGCTAGCAAAAAAAATTGACTGAAGCATTTTAAGAAATATACAAAATTAGAAAATCCCGAGGAACTCCCCAGTGAGTCGCCAATTATGTTAACACCCAGGTTGTTCCCTTTGACTCCCAAGGGAATACGGCCGGGGTAACCACTAACCAATCTTTGGATTACAGCTTCTAGCCAAACTGTAATCAGAGAGGGCTCTCTCTTTAAGGTTTGTCTGTGTCTTTGTGAAGATTTTAGGCTAGTTATGAGTTCAGGTTTGTTTTTATGTTTTGGTTGAGGGATATCTTTCTGTACCTAATGTGAAACCTTCAGATAGTTCTAATCCATTGGGCTATGGAGTCTGTGGCTACAGGTTGTTTGAAATATTGAGTTGACTTGCTGAAATTACAGGGCCATTTAAATACTTCATGAAACAAATATGAAATTGTGATGGTGAAGTGTGTTTAACCAGTGAAAAGCAATTAAGAATTTTCCACTAAGCTGGGAGTGTGAGAAAGAGATATACTGCACAGGAGTAGACTTGAATTTCCTGAAACAATAATCACTGTGAAAGATATAGTGTAGAGGTGCAGCAATTAAGAATTACACCTTTATAACTGTAACTGAAGAAAACATTTATAATAGCATATATTGAGTTCAGGGTAATCTGTGATTAAATCCTAGAACTATTCTTTTTCCTGTCATTAACTGCGAAACACAGAACATGAATGACTATGAAAAAATGACAAAACACATAACGAAGAGTTTAAAGAAAACTTATTGAGCCATGAAATACGCAGGAATCCTGTAACATTCAGCAAACACCACGATGCATCAAATAACTCAGAGCTTTGAAATTCCATCAGCTTTGTATTAAATCTCTGAAAGTTTTACAGCATAAGAAATGTGGAAGAGAAATCAACAACAACCCTTGCAAGCTTATGCGAGGGGGAATATATACAAACGGTGATACCAAAATATCTGAAGCGTTGAGTCATCTGAGAAATAAATATCTTCACCAACTTGTACAGAACGACAGATAAGAAGTTATTACAACTTTGAATACAACATAAATGCTTCTTAATTCTGTCAGAAGACTTTTTTGACCTTTGGAGGCCACTGAGTCGATTGAACGCTCTGTTATAATGATGATGACGTGTCTTTGTAGCTCTGTCCTCCTGTAGCTTTTCGGCCCTGTCACCTGTGACTGTCAGTGCAGCCTTGGTGGCCGAATAGTTTTGCTGAGTTGGCTCAGCCCATTATTCTACATACATGCTGAATTTATCAAAATTTCCTGTGCATGATAACTTATATTTTTGATGATGAAAACTTAGTGAATGGCTTCTTGTTTTATAATATGATCTGTATGGTCTTAGTCCACCATTCCTGTGTGGCAATTGATGTCTCAGAATTGCCTCTAAGGTCTCATCTGCCTCTGTGTATTTATAGAAATTTGGAGCACATCAACAAATGTTTGATCTCATTCATGATGAAAAATAAGTTCTCTACCCTGTTGTAGAGACTTTGTACTGTTGCTGGTCCTAGTTTCTTCAGAGGTACTGGGTCTTTCAGTGATATGATTACTAGCGAATGTATTGACCCTTTTGGATAACTTCTCATGAGAAAGTAGCCTACCTGCGCTGTTCAGTAAGCAAGAAGACCTCTGCTTTGTAATGCTGCAAATCTGTCCATAAAATTATTAACCTCTGTCTGCATGTCCTGGCTTCTTCTTTCCAATGTCTGTACCAGGCTTTTTAATGTCAGGACCCTCTTTATCAGCTGAATGGTCTCAGGTTCTGCTTGTAATTCCCATTGTCGCCAGCTAGAGCACTTGTTCTGTTATTAAGCACATTGATCATTCTGTCGCAACCTCAGGCATATTGCCTAGAGATGCCTTGCTCTCTGGATTTCCCTATGTGCTTTCCCTATGAGCTCTATTTGCTCATGAATTGTCAATAAATTGCCATTGATCAGTTATGGATTGGCCAATGTTGGCCCATAGGACTGTCTTGAGCTCAGCTTGCACTTTGTCAAGTCGAGCTCCTTCTCCAGCTCCTTTATCTTATCCTTAAGGGCCTTGATTTCCTTCCCTTTTTTTGCCACAGTCTACTTGGATTTATCATATCTTTCATTGAGCTTGCTAAACCTTCCCTGGCCTCATTTAGCTCTGCCATTTGGGCTTCCAGCTTGGATTTCAATCTGAGCTTCTGCATGTCCAGGCTTGGAGCCTGGTCTGTTGTTGGTGCAGTTGCTGATGTAGATGGTGCTGTCTGTTCAGTAGGAGGAGCAGTAGTCTGAGGAGGTTCCTCCAGG